>CM063525.1:29988549-31205112 GCA_032199755.1 Ambrosia artemisiifolia
ATATTGCTACTTTCCATACTAAAAAATGACAAGTATCCATAACAGTAAGAGGGGGAAAGTTTAATCAGTTTACTAATGAACGAGCTGATTTGGATTATGATTTATCTTTAAAACGTCAAACAGGAAACATCAATTTATTTTAGCTAGAAAAAAATGGGTCAAACGGGTCGTATTAACCAGAAGTGTAATTTTACGCATACAACGTCATTAAAAGCATTATTATAAGGTAAGATGATTATTGTAATAATACTTTTTATGCAATTATATTTAATGCATTAAGTTATCATAATTTAAAGAACGAACCAAAAAAAGTGTTCTCGGATCAACCAAATCAGTACTAAAAAATTACGTGTCTTGACCCAATACCAAACCCCCCGACTTGCTAAACTTTCTAACTCTACATGAGGTTCAAGGCCACGCAAAGTCAAGTAAATATTGTTTTTTTCCAATAACCTTTTGAGTAGGAAATAAAATAGATGAAAGGAAGAGTACCTTGGGTCAAATTAAGGTAGAGGAAATATGTTTGAGTAGATCGCTTCCGTTTTATAAAGCACTGGATAAGAGATTCTCTTGGACCAGGCTGCAAATGATCAAACAAGATTAACAAGTTAGACATTTAAAAGCCAACTTAAGTTAATATGTCTTAAACTCTTAATTATCAACTTATCAGAAAAGCAGAAAAAAAAATTATGAAGCTTAAACATTAACTACCAATGTATTTACATGTATCATCAAGAAACATCAATCCCAAACACCAAACTTAAGGAAACTTTTAACTTTGATGCACGAAACGGGTTCCAGAACATAATAGACACTATGTGGAAGAGAAACGGACACCGTTCATTGTAGGAACTATATAGAAAGCCAACATAATTCATCACCTAACGATGAGTCGATGATGCATTATATCTATTACAAGTTTACAACTTTGATAACTATATTCTCATGACTATGATAAGATATTAGGGTGAATAGTCAACTCAAACAAGCCTCTTACAATTGACTCGGTGCAAGGGTTTTACAGAGTACATAGACAACTTTTAAGCCCATATTTTGTATGGAGGCTTGACCATGACCAATTTTAGTAGAACTACGTGTTTATGTAGTTCTACTAAAATTGGTCACGTAATAAACACCCCTATTACCTTAACCGCTTCTCTTTCTCTCTCCAACTATGTCAGGCTTGCTTGTGCAGTTCTTGCAGTTCTCTACTTAGAATTGGTTCTAGATTGAACGCACGCCCATAAGCGTAAACAAGTTTAATAGTTATAGCTATTTTTTAATTTCCCATCCCATGTACCATATATGTACTCTTAGTTACCATTTGTTTCTTTAAATGAATAATACAATCAATCCAATATAGATCCCTTTGCCTACACCCAACAAGATCCTTAAAAACATACAATCTAACCTAATAGTTGATCATATGACATAATTCCAACCTTAAATCATCAAACAAACACATGAAGTTTGAAAGGCAATCAACAATAACCTGTTTAACCGAAATCGGAAAAGTCAACACCCCAGAAAGCTCAGGCCTTTTAACAATCTCCTTCATGATCTGTCTCCAACTCCTACAAACAGTGGCACACCATACCACATTCTTCCTGATGGGCCACTTGTTTTCAGAAGACTCAATCCTGATCAATACCTCCCTCAATAGCTCAGGAGGCAAGTTGGCCCAACAACTCTGTTTCAACCCATCGTTGCTTTCACCATCCTTTTCTTTTCCTTCTTCTTCTTCATGTTCTAATGTAGTAACAGTAACAGACATGGATTTGGGTTGAAACCCAGAATCAAGATTCATTGAGCAGTAAAAGGGTGTGTGTGTTGAATGATGATTGGTTGGTTGATGTTAAAGAGGGGTTGGGTTAGTTGTGGAGAGGATCTCAGTGTACGAGATTTGGTGGGTGTTTTATGTTATGTTATGTTCGGTAACGAATCTTTCATCGTCCATTACTTGAACTAGAAAGTCTCTGAGTTTTGTTACACAACACGTGGTTTTTGCTTTTTATTTTTCGTTTTTAATAATTTTTTATTTAAACGTTGACTTTCGTATGAGTCACCTAATGTTGCACTGCGTAATCGGCAGCCCTAGTCAAAGTCTGCCCTAGACTACGTTGTCTTAACCGGGCCCGTGTTGATGTATCAGACGTGGTTACGGCATTCCCTCGGAAACCGTACTGTCTCCACACAAGTTTCCTCGCTAGAGTAACGGCCGGGTGAAAACTGGGGTGCAGCTCATGATCGAACGCTCCTTGGTGCGTTTGTCACCATCATTGTCCGGATGCCGCAGAAAATAATGAGGACAGTTGGAATCGAACCTGGGTGACAAGAAACACCGAGTCTTTCTCCAACCACTCCACCACTACCTCATTGGCTTTTTCTTAATAAATGATAAGGTTAAACGTACACTCTTCGTATAAAATAAGGGAAAATGTACAGATGGTCATGTGGTTTGAGTAATATCACCTTTAGTCTCTACCATTTTGCCATTGCATTTTTGTTCCTTGTGGTTTGCTCGGTTGTAACACGAATAATCCTGAGACTGGATGGTTGTTAGTTTGTCCAATTAAGAGGGTGTTTGGGATTGCATTTGAAAACTCCATATTAACTTCTCCAATAAGCAAATAAGTCATTAAGCTGTTTGTGTAATCCAAAAACACTTTTGGTTTTGGCTTTTCAATAAGGGTGGAAAACCTGTTTTCAAGAAATCAGAAATCCTAGCTTTTAGCTTTTGGAAAAAAATTACAAATCTATCACTCATACAACCAATCTTCACAATAAGTTAAGCGAAACATTTAAAAAAACAATTTATTGACTTTTTGACGTTTCTCATCACAAAAGCTAATCCAAACACTTTTTTTTAAAACTCATTTTTAAAAAGTCATAAGCCAATCAAAAGGAGATTATTGTTCAATGGATGGATCTCCTCTTCTCATTGATAATCAATATATAATACAAGTCGGTCGAGTATGTATGGTAATATACTAAATACAATAATTACAGTATCAATTACAATATTATCTATTACACCCCTGCAGTCGAAGTTGGAGGTGACCGAATGTCACACCCTCAAATTCCACATGCGGTGTTTTACCGCGAGGCGCGTGACATACTAGGATCGTAGTCAACGGGCACAATAAACGACAACTAAATGTAAAAGATACGTAAACCAAAAACTATAAGTTAATAGTATTAAACCAACACTGGAAGCTTTAAAATCTTGTTTACAATCCAACAAAAGTAATTGAAGTCTGAAACTGGTTTAAAAGCATGAAACTAGAACCCTAGACGTCGTGTGAGACTCCGAGCGCCTAAATCTGATGTTGCTACCTTAGCGACCTGAGAAACCATGCCAAAAAGACATCAACATATAATGCTGGTGAGTTTACAGGTTTTAAGTTTACAAATAGTTTCCATGCGTTGAGAGTTTCATCACAAAAATACCAAGTTATGAAATGCGTTTAACTAGTCAACAAGCGTTTCTTACTACTACGATTGTGTTGCCGAAACCAATACTGACAAGAGTTTCTTGCGTTGCTGCCCGTGTTTGTGTTGCTTGTGTTGCTCAAAGTAGAGACAATATGCACCCGCCAGGCTCCAAGCCGACGGGTGGGGTTTGTTAGGCCCAATAGATCTATCCATATTTCCCCCCGTTATGTATACCCACGTATTCATGGTTTCCCCCAGGGACTTACGTGTTTCATCGTATAGTAAACAAAAGGTAAACAATGTATCATAAGGGTTGCGTTTCCAAAAGTGTTGCGAGGTTATAACATAAGCGTTGGTTTCCAGAAGAGTTGCGTTTTTATAACACAAACGATGTATTGTTAAAACATGTGGCATGTTTCACCCCCGAGAGAAAAGTGTGTAGAAGAGGGGCCGTGAACTCACCTTGGATTGCGTTCTTCTTAATAAACCACTGACAATGCAATAACAGTCCTACTATCGACAACCTATCATTAAATGCATATGAGTACCCGAACTATTGACCCGCAGGTCAGCTAGTCCCTAAATACACTTACAACAGCAAAACACACGATTAGGAATCAAGCATGCAATTAGGAAGGTCAACTGACAATTAGGGAAGTCAAACAGGCAATTAGGAGTTGTAATCGCCTGTTGTACACGTGAGTAGAGGCCTACTCGCCCCCTGCAGCAATAAGTCGTATTTCGCGCGTTTAACCCTCCAAAACATGTAAAACACCCAACATTAAACCCAAATCATTAAACAACCCATCCTAAGTAAAAACCCCCCAATTTATCATCATTCTAAAAACCCTAATTGCAAGCATTTCCCAAAATAGCATAATATTATGTAAACATCATATCAAGCATGCAAACCTTGCCCTAAATGGCAAATATCCAGAATTCATCACATAACAACATTGCACATCAACATCCTATTGTTTCTACATCATCCTAGAGTAAACCCTATCATCATACAATCAACAAAACATACCATAACACCCTAAATCCTTCTAAATCATTCAAACGGGTCAAAACGCATATTGACATCAAAACACAACAACCAACCTTCAAACTCATAGATAAACATCCTAGCAACTCATTTGTATCAGAAAAGCATCAAACACATAAGAATCCTCATGTTTTAACCATAAAAATCATATCTTGCATGATAACACCACATAGAACAAGTATGAAGGTTTAGGTTTGTTTTAAAATTGTTTTAAAAGGGTTTTTCAAAGACACAAACATCACAAAACCAGGTCTGGACCTTTAGGGGTCAAAATAACAACATTACATAGATTTAGGATGGATAAGACACCTTAGGTTTGCTAGATAATGATGTGTAAAGCTTGATAGGATGGATTTTAGGGCAAAAACGTGTTCCAGAGAGTGATTATGGTGTGAGGGAGGCTTGGGGCGAGTTAAGGTTTCACAAATGAGGTTTTACAACATAAGGGTGGTATTTATAGGTGTTTCTAGTCGTTCCCAAGGTTACAGGCGAGTAGGGGCTGCAACAGGCAATTAGGAGCTCCTAATCGCCTATAATATGCCCTGCTATAGGCAATTAGGATTCCTGTTCACCTACAGCAATGTATTTTGGATTTTTGGCGCGTTAAACCTTATTTTAACACATATAAGCATGTATTCACTTACCGACCAGTCACATAATGATTATAAACACATAATGCATGATAACTAACACGTTCACATTAGTTCACCAATTCCCGGGACTCGAGACTTGCGTGTGTGCATTAACCCCGGCGATTATATCTATCACCAATCCTTTTACACATGGCTATGGACCGACTCCCAATAATCCCTAGGATCATTGTAATGACTCCCGATGATTCCCAGAACCATCAAAATGACTCAACTGATCCCGTTAAGTGTGATGTATGCATGACTCACTAAGGTACACTTACTAGTTTGACAAAAGTTATTAACCAGACTTTGCCGAGTGTCACACCATCCCCCTGTTGAAAGAATTTTCGTCCCAAAAAATTCCCACAACCGGAAAGGAAACGATGAAGAGAAAGAGAAAAAAAATTTCCGGTTGTGACATCATCCCCCTGTTGAAAGGAAATTCGTCCCGAGATTCACTTCGCTTCAACAGTAACGAGTGTCGACCCAAGTACACACTTAAGTAACGAATGAGGTTCCCTAGATTCCATCTAGCCCCCTAGATCCTTCAAGAACCCAGTCCACAACGTGAACCGTAATGAATCCAGACGATACAAAAGATGACTTAAACACGCATGCAACTAAGCACCCGATGCCTAAAGGAACGCTTCCCGAAAACACGAAAGGATACAAGAATCACAACCAGAGGTGATAAGAACAAGTATCCCAAGCCGTGGAACTAATTCCTCAAGACGAATACAAGATGACTGCTACAGACTGCCACATAATTAACCCCTCCTGACCGGAGATACGCTGAAGACCCTTGTGATCGGTATAAACGACACACCTGGTACCGTCCAAGTAGTGTCTCTAGATAAACGGATGTCAAGTTGACGAACAACACTAGGGCTGCAAACGAACTGAACTTTCAGCGAACAGTTCATGAACCGTTTGGCGGGAAGTTCGTTTGTGTTCGTTCGTTTAATAAATGAACGAACACGAACAAAATTTTTTTTTCGTGTAGTTAAACGAACGAACATAAACAGAGGCCGTGTTCGTTCATTTATGTCCGTGAACGTTCGGTAACATGTTCGTTTATGTTCGATAGTTCAATAGGGTTTATATTTTTTATTTTCTTATATTTACCCAAATAAATAATATATGTGAGGTAAATATGTTTGGATAATTTAGTTATATTTTGGGTGGATCTAGCAGATATCTTAAGAATTATTTTTATTCCAACGTTAATATATGTTCGTTTGTGTTTGTTTATGTTCATGAACATTTCTTTGTGTTCGTTTGTGTTCATGAACACTTGTTTGTGTTCATTAATGTCCGTTTGTGTTTGTATACGTTCATGAACAAAGTTAACAAACGAACACAAACAAAAAATCTCGTTCGGAAGTGTTCATAAACTGTTCATGAACACATGATTTCCTTAACAAACGAACACGAACAAGGCCTTGTTCGTGTTCGTTCGATTCGTTTGCAACCCCCTAAACAACACAATCGATAACCCTCTCGCATAGAAGCAACACACAACCAAGACCCAGAATAGAAGCACTACGAATAGATAGCGAATCCACTCGCAACCGCAAGCAAGAATAAGGTTAACAGATGCAGTTCAACGAATTGCCCAATCCCCATTAGCACACTGGTGAGGTAAGAAGGCGTGACCAAGGATTCAAATGACCATAACGGATTGAAAAGGAAACCGTCGCAACACGACACACGATAACCGAGCACTCAACTAAGATAACACAAAGATCAAAATTAAAACCAAAACACAGTGATCAACAAGAATATGACGTACCGGTAACAGTGTCTGGATCCCCTCGGGTCTCCCCTGAACCAATGGCGAACATACGAGCATTCCGACTGCCACCTTCGTTGCCTTCACCACCTCCATTCGTCCCAACCCCACCTTAATTCAGCTTTGGGAAATTTCGCTTGAAGTGCCCTATTTCACCACAATTAAAACACCCATGGTTTCCCTGAGGAGCAGGAGTGGGGACAACCGCTTGAACTTGCCTCGGCTGAAAGTCGGCCCTACAGTCCTTAGCCAGATGACCATTACGATGACAACGATTACAACGAAACGTATCACAACTCCTAACATGATGGTACCCACACTGGTTGCACTTTGGGTTCTTCCCGGTATATCCACCTCGATTCTGACCCGACGGTGCCTCCATTATCTCTAGCTTCTTAGCCTGCTGTTGCGGCTGCACTTGAGCTGAACTCTTTCCCGAACTTTCCCACTTCCTTTTGTTGCCCTAAGAAACCTTCACAGCAGTTCCTCGGGGAGGCAACGCACCCTAGGCTACCTTCATATTTGTCAGCTTGTGAGCCGACCGAACAACCTTCGCAAACACAGTAAGATTCCCAGCAGCCACCAACCCTATAATCTCCGGCACCAACCTGGAAATGTAGTGCTCAATCCTCCTGTACTCTGGTGTGCGCAAATCCGGACATAACACTGCCAACTCATTGTGCCTAACAGTATACTCCTCGATCTCCGACCCCACCATATTATGGTTCTAAACCTCATGCTCTAGCTTCTGAATCTCATCCCTCGGATAGTACTCACTCTTCAGACGTTGAACAAACTCTACCCAAGGCATCTCGAGAGCTTCCCCCAAACCCAAAGTCTGTGTGGTGGAGTTCCACCAGGTCAAAGCAGGACCCTCAAATGTTGCTGAAGCATACTTCACCCGATCACCCGCTGGGCAGTTACACATGGCAAACACAGATTCAACCTTCTCTAACCATCTGAGCAGTCCCACCGCTCCCTCGGTTCCAGCAAAGGTATGGGGCTTACAGTCCCAAAACATCTTATAAGAACAATAAGGTGGAGGTGGATTAACAGCAGCACCTGGATCAAAATACCCGATCAAAAAGCAAGCACGGGATACCTAAGGTTCAAAACAGGAAGATAGGGAACACAATTACCACCAAGAGCCTGATAGGCAGCCTGAAAAGCAGCAGTGCGACATTCACTTGCTGCTGCAGTAGGTTATTCAGCTCTTCTTGGGTCATGTTGACATTTCCACCGCAGCCACGACCACCACCACTGCCACGACCACTAGCACGTCCACCTCGACGACCACCACGAACGTCAGACATCTTCTGACAAAACAAGAACAAGAGATTCAGATTCGCTATTAGTGTAAACCACTAGAAGTCACAAGAATTCAAGTCTAGGTTCAATCCAGGACCATCCATTCAAACACAAAATCGACCAGGATTTTCATGCATTTCAGTTTATGATTTCGTGTGCACCCGACATGACAAACTGCTCTACATGGTCCTCCGAGCGTACTCCTTGCTTGAAGTTCAAGTAACTGAATACTAGTACCTAGGAGTGGACTATTTCTAGCACAAGTGCAAGATAGTGTGTGAGGGGACGAATGTGTCCATTGGAGCATAGAAGGGAGATGTCCGAATCCTGGACAGATATCAAAAGTATGCCAAGGCAATCATTGTCGTGCAAAGATCAACAAGCTTCAAATCACAAAGAGGGAAAGATAAGGAATAGGACGATCCATGATTAAACAGATGATGCAGCACAAAAGATGATGACACCGACACCTCGACAAGTTAGTATGTTACCCACATATAAGACTCAATATATGTGTCCGTCTAGTGTGTGTGAGACTCGCCTATAGACTAGACTCTACATGAAGTCCTAGTACACTATAACCATTGGCTCTGATACCAATCTGTCACACCCTCAAATTCCACATGCGGGGTTTTACCGCGAGGCGCGTGACATACCAGGATCCAAGTCAACGGTCACAATAAACGACAACTAAATGTAAAAGATACGTAAACCAAAAACTATAAGTTAATAGTATTAAACCAACAGTGGAAGCTTTAAAATCTTGTTTACAATCCAACAAAAGTAAATGAAGTCTGAAACTAGTTTAAAAGCATGAAACTAAAACCCAGACGCCGTGTGAGACTCCGTGTGCCTAAATCTGATGCTGCTACCTTAGCGACCTGAGAAACCATGCCAAAAAGACGTCAACATATAATGCTGGTGAGTTCACAGGTTTTAAGTTTATAAATAGTTTCCATGCGTTGAGAGTTTCATCACAAAAATACCAAGTTATGAAATGCGTTTAACTAGTCAACAAGCGTTTCTTACTACTACGATTGTGTTGATGAAACCATTACTGACAAGAGTTTCTTGCATTGCTGCCCGTGTTTGTGTTGCTTGTGTTACTCAAAGTAGAGACAATATGCACCCGCCCGGCTCCAAGCCGACGGGTGGGGTTTGTCAGGCCCAATAGATCTTTCCATATTTCCCCCGTTATGTATACCCATGTATTCATGGTTTCCCCCAGGGACTTACGTGTTTCATCGTATAGTAAACAAAAGGTAAACAATGTATCATAAGGGTTGCGTTTCCAAAAGTGTTGCGAGTTTATAACATAAGCATTGCGTTTCCAAAAGAGTTGCGTTTTTATAACATAAACGTTGTATTGTTAAAACATGTGGCATGTTTCTCCCCCGAGAGAAAAGTGTGTAAAAGAGGGGCTGTGAACTCACCTTGAATTGCATTCTTCTTAATAAACCACAGACAATGCAATGACAGTCCTAGTATCGGCAACCTATCATTAAATGCTTATGAGTACCCGAACTATTGACCCGCAGGTCAGCTAGTCCCTAAGTGTCCAGACCATAACAATTATACGTTTGAAAACATGTTTGACTGATAACCTAGCCAAACAAGACAAGACCCGACATACCATTGGTTACCCGACATCCCACGTGTTAGCCAAATACAAGATATCATGTAATCATATGCAATTATACACTTAACATGCGCAAAAGTTCTCTAAGTCTAGCATACAGCTCAAATAACGCATAAACGAGTCCGAACACGTGTTATCAGGTTATTAGACATGCCACGGGGTTCCTAACATGTTCCTAGATGTCAAACCATGTTTCGGGATGTCAAAATACACTTACAACAGCAAAACACACGATTAGGAATCAAGCATGCAATTAGGAAGGTCAATCGGCAATTAGGAAAGTCAAACAGGCAATTAGGAGTTGTAATCGCCTGTTGTACACGTGAGTAGAGGCCTACTCGCCCCCTGCAGCAATAAGTCGTATTTCACGCGTTTAACTTTCCAAATCAGATCCGAAACATGTAAAAACACCCAACATCAAACCCAAATCATTAAACAACCCATCCTAAGTAAAAGCCCCCAATTTATCATCATTCTAACAACCCTAATTGCATGGTGACCTATCTTAGGCGCATGCATGTGCATACAAACCTGTTGAATCGCATAACTGATGCCAGGTTGAGTGAAAGTGAGATACTGGAGAGCCCCTGCCAAGCTCCTGTATAAAGTGGGGTTATCGAAATCGACCTCGGACTGAGCACTAAGCTTAGAATTTGTGTCAACCGGTGTAGCAACCGGTTTGCAGGATGACATTCCTACATGCTCCATAATGTCAGCAGCATAATTATGTTGTGATAAAAACATGGTGTCGTGCTAACAAGTAACAGATATGCCAAGAAAGAAGCTCAATGCGCCTAAATCCTTAATAGCGAATTCCTTGGATAAATGGCTCATGAGTTGCTCGCCAAGAGCAGTCGATGATGTGACCAGTATAATATCATCGACATAAAGAAGTAGAAAAGCAGTGTTACTTGACTGTGGAAAATAAATAAAGAAGCATCACAGCCACTGTGTCGAAAGCCCAAGGAGAGAACATAATCCGTGAACCGTTGATACCAGGCACGGGGGGCTTGTTTCAAGCTATATAGGGCCTTCTTTAGACGGCAGACATGATCTGGGAATTGCTTGTTATGAAATCCCATTGGTTGATGCATATAGACTGTCTCATCCAAATTGCCATGAAGAAAGGCAATAGTAATATCTAACTGGTGAACCTGCCATGATTTAGATAAAGCAGTAGATAGAACAGTCTGAATGGTAGCTGTTTAACTACCGACCTGAAAGTTTCACCACAGTCAATTCCAACCTGTTGAGAACGGCCATCACAAACTAACCGGGCCTTATACCTCTCAAGTGTGCCATCTGACTTAAACTTGTGCTTAAAGAGCCACATACTTCGGATAATGTTCATGCCAGGCTGTCTTAGGACCAACTCCTAAGTATTATTATTAATAAGAACACGAAACTCATTGGTCATGGTGTCACGCCATTCCGGTGAGCACAAGGCCAGGGTCGGATTTTTTGGGATTGGAATAAGTGTGGTGCCTTTAAGGTTGAAGGGTTGCTTAGGCTTGTAGATTCCGTCCATGGAGCGAGTACACATGGTACGGGTTGGCTGGATATTTGGTGGTGGGTCTGGGTTCAAGGCTGTTGATAGTGTAGGGGTTGTAGGCAGTGGGTTGGGGGCGGTTAATGGTGCTTGTTGGGATGGTGTATGAGGGGTGTGGGCCGAACTATTTGAGGTTGTGGGCTGGGCAGTTGGGTGTCAATGTGGGTACGTTGGGATGGGTTGCTGTGAGGTCGAGTCAGAAGGTAAAGGAGTGGATGGGGGAGAATGTTGGGTAGGGTGGGGCGGTTGGGTCAGTTGGTGGGGAGAAGAAATTTGGGACCATAGGTAGGGCGGGAAAGGGTTAGTAAGGAAGTTGTAGTCGGTAGTAGGTGAGATATGGTGAAGTTTTTGAAAGGGAAAAGATGTTTCGTCAAATAAGACATGACGAGAGATGTTGATGAGTTTGGTTTTAATGTCGTAATATTTGTAGCCACGATGAGATGTGGGATAACCAATAAAGACACAAGGGTAGGAGCGGTGTTGAAGTTTATGAATGGTAGTGGACAGGATAAGGGGTAGCAGAGGCAACCAAAGACACGTAAATGATCATAGGTGGGGTTTTGTTTATATAAAAGGTGAGTGGGCTTTTGATATTTATTAGTCTCTGAAGGGATAATGTTGAGAAGGTATGTGGCGGTTTCAAGGGCATGTGGCCAAAAGTTAAGGGGAAGGTGGGACTGAGAGAGAAGGGTGCGGGTCATGTTATTAATGGCGCGAATTTTTTTCTCGGCTTTTTTTTTTGGGAGGAGGTGCAGGGACAAGATAGACGGAATAAGATGCCATTTTGATCAAAAAAATTCTTAAATGATGAGTTGACATATTCCTTTCCGTTATGACATTGGAATGATTTTATTTTATGTTGAAGTTGTGTTTGGACAAGTGTGGTGAATTGTTCAAAAATTGCATAGACTTGGGACTTATTTGAGATAGGAAAAATCCACAGGAAATTGGTATAATCGTCTAAAAATAACATATAGTAACGGTGGCCCCCCGACCTTAAGACTGGGGAGGTCCATAAATCACAATATCAAAGGGTTGCAAAGTACTATTATTAGATGAATAAAAAGGAAGTCTAATGCTTTTTCCAAACACACATGGTTCACAAAGATTCCTATTCAAAGAAGTAAAAGAAATAGAACTAGAATTCTTTAAAGCTTGTAACAAAGCAAGGTCGTGGTGGCTAAGTCTTTGGTGCCAAAGAGTGGAGGACTGAGCAGCAATGACGGACGTGGATAAGCAATGAATGTCCTTGGAGAAGGTTTAGAGATCACCGCTGCTGTTGCACCGGATTATTAGGTACCCGGGTCTTGTAGTCCTTCACAAGAAAACCAAAGGTGTCAAATTCAATAGAAACACAGTTATCTCTCGTGAATTGACGCACAAAAATTAGTTTTCGAATAAGTTTTGGGGCATAAAGGACACGGTTCAAGGTAAAGGGTGGGTAGGGTGGTTTAAAGGTTTGAGGGCCATGTCCAATTACCGGTATGTGCGTACCATCACCAACAATAATATTTTCATTCATGCTAGTATTAAAAATTGTACCGAAGTTACCCGAATTGGGGTCCATGCTTATGGTGGCGCCTGTGTCCTTGACACCATGTGTGTAATCTGGTGGGTTAAGAGACATGGTGTACAGTGTCTTCTGGATATTCGTGGGAATGTATGAAGCCTGATGAGCCTAATTGGGGTGAGCGCCCATAATGCCTTGACCCGGGTGAGATGACGGAGGAGTGGTGGTGGGATAGGGGCACTTTGGCAGAGGGGGTGACCATTGAAGCCACAGTGTCTGGGTGGGGGTAGGCGGTTGTTGAGGCACCCAAGAGGTGGTAGGAAGGGTCCAAGTGTAGGTGGTAGGGGAAGTCCATTGGCCATGGGGTTGAGAACAATGTCCACGGGGCCAGGAGGAGCGGCCGCGGTCACATCCTCGAGATCTACCACGTCCGCTGTTAGAGTAGGCTTGGGGTTTGGTTGCGGGTGTTTGGAGTTGGGACGGTGATGGAGGTTGTTTGGTGGTGATGGCATTAAGTGCATGGGTGGCTTGTTGTGAGGCATTCAAGGCTTTCTCAGCTTTTTGACTCTCAACCCGACATAACTGAGAACGGGCTTCATAGAATGAGGGAGTGGGTTCTTTTTGTTGGAGAATGGTGGAGATACCCTCAACTGATCGGTTAGACCAACAAGAAGGTGTAGGACAAGGCGTTTGTTGTCTAGAGGGGCCCCGACATTGGCTAGTTGGTCTGCAAGGGATTTTATGGCTTAGCAATAGGCGGATTAGGAAAGCCGGTCTAGATGGGTATTGGCAAAACGTTAAATGAGGTGAATGGCACTAACATTTTTGTTATCATGGAAGAGACCCTCCAGAGTGGACCATGCGTCATAAGCAGTGTTGCTAGGGCAGAAAATAGTGTTAAGAAGATCATTCGTGATAGTATTGTAAATCCATTGTAAAACAATGACGTCCAGTCTATCCCAAAGATCGCTAGTAGGGTTAGAAGTGGTTGTAGGTTTAGGAGAAAGATGGTCAATGACTTATAAAGCACGATAATGAATGCGAAAAAGTTCGCACCACAGTGAGAATTGACTAGTTTCGCTTTCCAAGACAACAGGAATGAAGTATTTTTAATGTTTGACAATGTTATGGCAGGGTGGAGTTTGGTCTCGACGGCAGGTGGAGGGTCATTCGGTTGCAGTGGGTTGGTGACGGGGCCTGGAGGTGGTGGGTTAACCACCGGACCTGGTGGAGGGGGGATCGGGTGTTTCAATGACGGAGGTTAAAGAAGGCAGAAGGGAAGGTATCGGGTAGGGTCAAGGCCGGCCCTTAAGGGGTGCGGGGAGGACTCCCGGCCCGGGCCCAATTTCTCGGGGGCACATTGACCCCCCGGCAATCCAAGTTTTCTTAACAGTGATGTCCTTCATTCGATGCATTTTTTTATGTTTGATCCCCAAAATTGTTAATCAAGTATTAATCAAAGTGAAGAGTAGTTTATATAAAACAGAAAGTAAAGAAATGTTGAGAGAGATTAAGAATTAAAGAAGAAAATGAAATGCTTTGAAAAAAAAAATTGCAGGTTTATTAATGAGTGTAGGACTTCAGAGAATGAAGAAAATGAAATGTAGAGGTCTCACACTTCGTTGTTTTTGCTTTTTACCGGTTGGTTTTGACTTCTTTTTTAACTTTTATTGTTGTTATGAAATAAATTATTTTTTAATTGCCAAACTTTCACCTATTTATATTTTCACCCTTTGTGGGATTCGAACTCCCAACCTCCCCCAATAGGATTTGTTAGACTACAACCTAAGTAAGAAATAAAATTTGATATTACTTTAATTGTAGCTTTAAAAATAGTTTACATGATATATTTCGTTAAGGCCCAAAGCTAAGGCTAAGAGGTACAATTTTTGCAGCTTGACCCAGGCACCTGAATTTTCAGGGCCGGCCCTGGGTAGGGTAGTATGCAAGGAACTAGGCAAGAGACAAGCTGAGTTTTTTTTATGGGTTTTACAATGGAGTTTTCACAAAACCATGGTGGTTTTCTTAAAAGGCAATTCAATGGTTTTACAAAATTGTCGTTGGTTTGGTTCATGGCTTTGTCAAAAGACTTTTCATTTTTGTAGGCTTTCTGTTTATTTTAATTTTAGTACCTTTTTATATAAATAATGTAACGACCCAGGCTGTCGGAGCCGGGTCGTTGGGTCGGGTTACCAGAGCTGCGCAGCGGATTCGGATAATAACATCTTTACTTTCCCAGGATCCACATCATCTTAGCTGGTGAGTTACCTGAACACATGCCTAAAAATAGTTTCTGTCAACATAAAGTTGGTGAGGTCGTGTATTTTATAAAGTGAATGATCAGTTCTTTTATTGAAAATTCTTAATAACATTCTTTTAATAAAACATGCTTTACAGATATCAATCGTAAGGGGGAAATATTCTATTAAGTCAATTCTATTATATGTGTCATTTCTATCGATTGTACCACTTTGTCAATGGTAGATAATTGGTTCTATGCTCTCTCCTGGGACAAGAAAGGAAATGGCGGAATACCAGACAGTACTGCCCTCGTAGTTTCTATGTCCCCTTTCTATTATATAACTTCTATTGATAAATATCATTCTATTATGTAAAGCATTTCTAGGTTTTCCAATAAATGACATTTATTCCCCCGAAAACACTTAATAAAACGATAAAAGTGGGGAGTTCACGATACTCACAGGTTTGCATATATCTTCCGATAGCTTCTCTTATTATAATTATATTTCATATATATAATGATACGTGTTACGTTTGGGACTTGTTAGGATTTATAATACTTAGTATATATATCATATATACATTTATACATATAGAACTTGATATATATTATATATTCCTAAACTCGGGGTTCATTATTGATATCTATTATATAAGACACGACACGGACATCCTAATCTAGCTGGCCATTACAGCTTGGCACTCGTAAAATAATAAGCTGGCCATTACAGCTTGGCAGATCTAGTCTAAAAAAATATAAAATATTATTATTAACCCGAGTCTAGCATATCGTCTTATATATCGAATTGTATATGTATAAACATATATATTTTATATATGTTTATTATTGTCTTATTATTATTATCAAGTCCGATCATTATCCGTAATATATATATATATATATATAATCTTATAATAATAATAATAATAATCCACATCTGATTATTAGACCGTGTTCTATTCCGGTAGGTGAGCCGGGTCACTGTGTTGACTTGGTATCGGACCCGTATTCCCGATACGATTAATGGTACCTTGTAACAAATAACAATCATAATCTTTATATTAATAATAGATTATACTCCCTCCGTCCCAATTTAAATGTCCTACTTTCCTTTTTTGTTTGTCCCAAATTAAATGTCCCTTTTCAAAATTAGAAATGTCATTTCCAGTTTTGTCCATAAAAGACAAAACACAATCACCACTTTTAAAGATATTATTGTCATTTTACCACATACAAACAAAATATTTCTTAAAATGTGTGTTTTTTGAACTAGGACATTTAAATTGGGACGGACGGAGTAATATAATATTGTATGACCAATCAAACAAACAAATAGAGGTATATATTACCGGATAAGTAACCGGACCTCAAACGGAGTATAATCAGAGACAGACCGGAATATAATCGAAGCTCCAATCATGATTATATCCAACCCGTTCTTAACTCCTGTTCACAAACACGACACCACACACACATCGATGTGTGTGTGTGTGACAGTAATCTGATAAAAGGATGGGTTCGAGATGGAGATCAATCGGTGGAGAATAGAAGTGGGAGTTGATTGACAGTTACCAGAGGCGGTGACTGTCTTCGACATCGAACAACAGAAGGGAAGGATGGATGATGGTTATCGATAACAAAGGAAGGGACAGGTTAGATATAAGTGTTAGGTATCAAATAGTATAGGGACTAGATGGTAATTGTCTAATAGTTAGGTAGTTGATAATATGTGTGTTGTGTATAAATACATGTAATGAGCGTGAATAATACTAGCTATTGATTTGGGTTATCCCTCTCCTCTCTTGTGTTTCTTCTCTAATCTTTAGCTCTTTCTCTTGATTACCATTTTGTTCGTAACAAGTGGTATCAGAGCCAATCGGTTCTCGGCCAATAACCACCACTACCACCGCCAACCACCAACAACCACCGTAACCGACCACCGCTCACGACCATAATCAACCGCCATAAACCACCATCCTTTCACCCAAATTCAGCCATTTTCATTTTTTTAATCATCTTAATTCCAACATAACCATCTTGTTCATTTCCAAATTCATCAAAACCATTTCTTAACCCCAAATATTATCACCGGCAGTAGTAGACCTAATTGATTACGGTGCTATTCCATTAAAACACCTTGATTTTTTTTCATTTGTTCCTTCAATCTTTTGTTTCCCCAGATTCATTTTAACTTCCATTTCTTTTGATTCTTTCTCTTCCATTTATTTTTTCCTTTCTTGAAGTCAATACCAATTCGTTCCATTGATTTCTTTAACAATAAGAATGGTGTTCTTGTGTTCTTGTGGGGGTTTAATATGGGAAAACCGAGTTCATGTTTGTGGACAGATTCGGTGTTCTTGTGGTGCAATTAAATTCAATGGCAGAGGTCATTGTTGTGGGTATACACCCGATTATTCAGTACCACCTACTAATTGGGAGTTGTGTAGTGGATATAGAAGCTTTGATGAATGGATGGGTTCAACAACTTGGGGAAAACGTAGCACTAGTTTGTTCAACACCAAGAATCAAGAAAAATGCATTCTAAATACTGCATCTTCGATGGAAGATATCAAGAACTTGAAGCAAACATGTTCGTTTCAAGAGTATTGTGAGTCATTCGATTTTCTTCTTACAAAGGTAATTCTAAGTGAGGATTACGCCACAAATCTCTTTGTAGAGGGCATGAATTCAGAAATTAAATGGTGGGTTAAGTGTTTGAGACCAAAAACGCTTCAAGAGGCTTATGAAAAAGCAAAGAACCATTTCAATTTTCTGACCAGTTGCGATTATTATAAAAATAGGAAAAACGCGGGTGATCAGATTCTTAGTAATAATGACACTCAAATTGATGAATTTAAGAATAGGAATGAGATTCTAGACACTTGTGAAGTCACTCAAGATATAATTGTGGAGGAGGTAGTTGAAAGTTTAAGTCAAAACCTTGATGAATTTGAGATTGGGGTTGAAAATCAAGGAAATGTTAATCAAGATTCAAGAAATATTGAGGCTAAAATACCTAATGAATTTAGTAATGAAAATGATGATGTTGCGGAAGTTGAGAAGGAACCATATGACATTAATCTCAATGTTGCCCCTCTGATCAAAAGAAAGGTTAAATGTGAAGAGGAATTGGCTGATCTAAGAAAGATAGAAGGTGAGGAAGTGAATCATGTTGGTTACAAGACTGCTGATGGGCTGATTTTGACCCATTTGAGGAGACTAGTTTGTGCAAAGTGGGTTTTAATGGTGTTGGATTTTCTGCTAAGGAGGCTAGGGATAATTGTAAGAAGAAAAAGTCTAGTGTTAATGGGATTCCTCTAGTTATTCATAAATGGGAAGTGGGAGCTTCTGTTGTTAAACAAGAACCTTCTAAGGTTGGTTTTGCTAGATTGCTGGTTGAAATGGATGCAACAGACATACTTCCTAAAGTGGTTAGGGCATTCTATCCTAAAGAAGAGGGACTAAAGTTGTTAATACAACCACCTGATGTGAGGGAGCCACTTTCATTGATATTTCACCATTTTCCAATGGCAGCAACATTCATAGGTGTTTTTGTTCAAGTGAAGGGTCTTTTGGACATGGTGATGATGCAAGTTGAGGAACTTAAAATACATATTAAGAAAAGCATCAAATGTGCAGAAGTCATTCTCTCACAATTCGGTTTTGATACTTTTGATTAGACAATTTTTTTTTTAGAATCTGACTTTTGAGGACAAAAGTCTTTTAAGGGGGTGTAATGTTAGGTATCAAATAGTATAGGGACTAGATGGTAATTGTCTAATAGTTAGGTAGTTGATAATATGTGTGTTGTGTATAAATACATGTAATGAGGGTGAATAATACTAGCTATTGATTTGGGTTATCCCTCTCCTCTCTTGTGTTTCTTCTCAAATCTTTAGCTCTTTCTCTTGATTACCATTTTGTTCGTAACAAGTAATGTTAGGTATCAAATAGTATAGGGACTAGATGGTAATTGTCTAATAGTTAGGTAGTTGATAATATGTGTGTTGTGTATAAATACATGTAATGAGGGTGAATAATACTAGCTATTGATTTGGGTTATCCCTCTCCTCTCTTGTGTTTCTTCCTAATTCTCTAGCTCTTCTCTTGATTACCATTTTGTTCGTAACAATATAAGGGTCTGATGACAGTCACAATAACTTGGTGACTGTCCAATTATGAGAACAGAGAGATGGGCAAAGGTTATTGATGTCCGATTGCCAGGGTAAGGAGATGGGTTTCGGGTTTATTACAGAAACAGGAGGACGTTGGTGATATTATCGGGGTTATAAAGAGGATAAGGAGACAGTGTGGTTCGTCGGAGGGAAGGAAGGATGCCGGAACCCAGGGCCGTCTCCGAAAACGCTAAAAAAATTTGTGACTCGGGCAAAAAAAAGATTTGGGCCCAAAATTTGGGTCGAGCCCTGAGCCGGTGACCACCCGGCCCATGCTCAGGGCCGGCCCTGCCAGAACCAGTCATCGGAGGAGGAGGAGATCCTCCTATGATTTCTGATGTGTTTGATATACAGAGGAAACAAAGAAGGAGAATGGAGTTTTTATACTCAAACCCAAAGTAGGAGTGTTTGGTAATGGGTATAAAGGGCAGACAAGAAGGTGTTTGGCTGCTGGAATAATTAATTGGTTTATTATAATTTTTATACTCGGGTGGTTGGGTACGACTCGACCCGTTAAATAGACCTATAACACGGCGGGTGTTACAAATAACTCCATGTATGACACAACCAATTTATATATTTATATTCATTGATTTGTTACAAGCAAACATACTACGTCAACCTTTATGCTTCAATTTTGTTACAAATATTCGACAACTTGCATTATTTTTTAAGGATGTTTTACTAAAGGTTATTGTTAACTTGTACGGTTAACAATAGTTTGAAAGATGTTTGAAAATGGGTAATTGTTGTAAACGTTCAATTTTGTACCCATTTTCTTTTAACAACATATCTCATATTGCTTATTGAATTCATGTTGATATCAACTACTTTGATCACCTAATATGAATACATGTAGCTTGCAGGTTTTAATAAAAGTAACTTTGACATATTGCACAATTAGGAAATCCACTAGTTGTAGTTATAAACCATCTTTATCATTTAAAAGGTTTAATACAATCTAATAATTTCAAAGAAATTTTTTTAAATAATTTAAAACTAGTACGTACATTCATACATATATACCTAGTTAAAGCAAAATGACACTATATATTTTGCTGTTAATTTACAACATAAAAGATACCGAAACTTGACAAATTCACCAATCAAATAAAGATCAAAAACCTAACTTTTTCGTCTGTCACGAGAGTTGAAAAAGCTGTTCAATTTCAAATATTTGTATGAAGAGAAACGAAAACGGGTAGCAAATTTATCATACATTAAAACTCTCAATTTATATCACAACCTATATTAATAATAGTCCACACATTTGTCACATAGTTTGATAGTTGAGCAAACTTCCATAGAGGACCAGGTAGAATAACGTTATTTTGCTGATATTGCTTCTTCTGCACCACTGGAGTCCTCTTCTTCATCGGTACTATAATCGTAATAATATTCGTCATCATCATTTTCCACTTCATTGCCGTTCTTGTCAAAAGCAATCATCCTCCCGTTTGCTTTTGCCTTTAGCTGTTCCTGTATTCTGTCTCTAATGGCGGTTCCCTGAGACAGATTCAATATAAAAACACATGCAGGTATGTGCTTTTAGAGGTGGTAAAACTGGCAGGTCGAGTGGGTTGCTCAACAGTGGCTTATTTGTATGGATAGAAAGTGTCGGTTCGGCCAGGGCTGACACAAGCATTTAAGTCTTCTTTCAAGTTTCATATATTCATGTATTAATAATAATAATAATAATAATAATAATAATAATAATAATAATAATAATAATAATAATAATAATAATAATCAGCTTTGTCTCAACAGAAGTTAAAATTATATGCACTTTGAAAATACTTTTGACCTATTTGACCCATCCGACCAGTTTCTGTTCTTGCTAAAAAAATAATTTTACCCAACTAACATTTTGAACCATTAAGAGTATGAAATATAGCTCATTCAACCTTAATTAAATGAGTCGGACGGGGAGAGTGTGAGATTTAGAGAGAGATATGTACCATTTTATGGCAACCCTCTTCAAACCTTTCAAGAAAACCAGCAACCCAACGATCAGCATTCTCCACCCAGAGGTTATGATTCATGCCAGCAGTTTTCGCTACCGTTTGGATCTGTAATATTAAAGAAAAATAACACAAAATAAGTCATTAATAAGAATAATCAACAACTCCATCACACTTACTAGTTTAAGGATCAGGGACTTGTATAACGTCTATAATTGTGAGATGGTGTTGCAGACTTGCAAAAAACACAACAGGCTCAGAAGGATTTGAAAAATAGGGTTACAACAGGGGTGAGTCAGATGTGTTAAGCAAAGGATCAAAACAGGCCCAATCAAGACAAGTAATCTTTTGTACAGGTTGGGGTTAAATGCAAAAGTCTTGTTCTAGAGTTTTATAGATAGTTAATGTGTATCATGTGATTAAAAAATATACTTAGCCAGTTTATTTTTTCATTAAATCTAAAATTAAGTAAACCTGTGAGATCTCCTAACCATTTTATTAACCCATAAATTAACCATCTATAACTTGACGACGACTGGATAGAGCTCAAAGTTCAAACAATTTTAGAATTGGAATCTTGACCACCGATTGGCAAGTCAAAAGGGCTCAGGTTGAGTTGACCTGCACTTTCTTGGTACACTTATTTAAATAAATTATATCCGTGTACAATAAGCCAATACTCTGGACTCTGGATAACTTGCAACAAAAAAATAAAAATATTAAATAAATCATGAATAATTAAGATTGTAATTAGAATACAGAATCTATATTATAACAGTAAAATTATCAATTCTTAAATAAACAGATATAGGAGGCTATATGCATTCAATATTAACTTGGATGATTTTTAAAACAGTTTGACTTGACCGGTTTCATTTTAGCTAACATTTTTTATACGGCCTCATTGGACCTGTTTGGGATAACACATGACTGAAATAGAAACACTCCTAAGAAAATGAATCAAGTGAAAAAAACTTAATTTTTAAAGGCACTAAATATCCTAGATACATACAATGATAGTGTAATTATGTGCAAGAAACAGAATTAATAAAAAAAAAAAAAATACTTGCCTTTTCTTCCACCTTTTCTTGTTGTTTCTTTACTTTTTCACGTAGCTTCTTTAATTCCATGTTCACTCTCAACCTCTTTTCCTAAAATAAATAAGATGAGAAAGGTCATGTCTTTACCCTAAAAGAAGATGTGACAATTAACTGATGTACATAATACATATTACTACAATGGTATGTGGAAATTGTTTAATATTATAATATAATATCACAAACACACTTTCACATAGCTGACGCCAAGATCTTTTCTTGAGTATCCTCGATCCAAGTTGCGCATCACATACTCATTATAGTCTTTGATGATTCTCATGATTATATCTGAAGTTGAAATCCCATCCGTCCGTTGTGTCTCCTTAAATCTTCCAATTGATTTGACCTACAAAGAAATCATGTAGGCATAGTGAATGGATTAAACATAGTGATAAATGAGCCTGAATAACAAACATGCTGTGCAAAAAGTATACAACATAAGGAAATATTTACATTTAAGCTAGTTAAACATTATAGAAGAGGAAACATATATTAATACTGATTTAAATAGTTCAACTTACAAATTCATAGACATCGTTTGCAGCACCACTTGCATCAGCATAACTGATTTTATGAAGTCAGACACAAATAACAATTAATATTATTATGCATCAAATATTAATGAAAACTAGATGTATTTAGTTTATTCCATTAAGCCCCATTTCATAGTTTGCTAAGGCTAAAGGCCCACCTAAGCAGACGAAGTTAGCCTGTTATGTGTTGTATGCATGCATGTATAAACATACTTACGGAAGAGAATCGTGAGCCACATAATCTATCGCATGTTTATCCATAAATTCTTGTGTGAGCACCCATGGTGCATCTGGAATAACTTCATCAACCCACCTGCATAAGTACAATAACTATGCACATATATCATGATTGTTGATTGTTTCAGTTATTTACATAAAGCACAATAATTTTTCAAGAAACACTGCAAGTCTCGGTTAAGTACAAAATTACTGACTTATTGTACATCTATTTATCAAAAGAACAACTCTTCAATGATTAAATCAAACTTACTTGCAGTGACGAAGAGATTCATAGCGCTCTTGATCAGTCATGACTGTTTTACCCTTCAGCCTGTGTGTGACTTCATCATTGCAACATCCAACAAGCAAATAAGTATTTGGAAACCTATAAATTAGATGAGAAAACAAGTTACAAGATATGTACAAATTGCTGACGTCTTTATCTTGCAAAACATTACGAATTTATACAACAATACAAATGAAAGGGAATGATTAACTCATTGCTTTCATTCATAAGAAACTCAAGGATGGTGTTTCTTATTGATGGTAGAATGATGAAGAGAACAAAAAAAGAAAACAAACAAGTTGCCATATATTATTGAATATTGATACAAAATGACTTTGTGATGTTTGTCAGTAAATTATATACAAGGAATCTAGTGGTACAAGGGACTAGTATTTTATGTTGTGGATCTTTTAGTTTTAAGTAATTTAGTAGTAATAAGGGGGTATTACTACGAATCTTGTTACTTAATTGGAAATGGAACTTTGTGGCATCCCTTTTATATTCATTCAACAGCTGAATTTTAGGTAACTAACAACCAGAAGGTCACTGCCTAATGCTTTCTTAACGACAGAAAAAAGACCATACATGTTTGTCAAAGACGTTAGAAAAACTTGTCCAAAACTTCATACTAATAACATGATACTTTAGAAAGATATGTTTTAACTTCTTTATAGGTTGGATCAAGATGATTCTCTACACCTTCAGCAGAACTTAAAAACAAAAATTGCAAAGCACCGATGCTCGAGAAAAACTGTCACAATGTCCAAAGTTTCTAATTCTCCCATCTTTTTTAAGACAAGATAAACTGAAGTTAGAAAAAAGATTAGGCCATCTTTTCCCTGTTCTTTACAGCATTCATCATAAATCGAATTTTCACCAAGATTTCGTCAACAAAACAGAACACAATTCAGATTTACATCAAAATGAAGCTCTCACCTATTGCATGAATTATGATTTGTAATGTTTTAAAACCCTATTTTGGTGTAAAGCTGTAAAATCCTAACTTATACTTTATATTACCATCAACCCCAAATGCTAACATTTTGGCCTATTTCTCTACGACAATTACTCTACACCATTGTTAATTAATACCTAATCATTGCCACTACTAAACACAAAGTTCATAATAGACCTGCAAAATGTCAAACATACTTCAACTCACCAACCTATACTATACACACCGATTTAACCCAAACACACCATCAAATAAAGTTAACCAAATCAAAACAAGTAAAGTTAAAGCAAAATCAAAATCTCAAACAACAGATTCAATAGAGCACACAATACAAACATCAATATCAAATTTATCAACATCAAACAACCAAAAGCCAGATCCACATGCTCAAGGTAACCACAACTGAAAATCAACAAACAAAATCCTAATTTATACTTCATATTAGTATTACTATCATCCCCAAATGTTAATTCACCAACCTAAATACCTGTATATACAACAATTTCACCCAAACACCATCAAATAAACTTAACAAAATCAAATACATGAAACAGAACTTGTATAGAGTAAATCAAAATCTCAAATAATAGATACCATAAAGCACAAACAATACCCAAAAAAAAAAAATCAAAATCAAAACCAGATCCATACATTCAATATAACCATAACTGAAACTCAACAAAACCACTTAACAGAACCCTAACTTCTGTTCACCAACCTAAATACCTGTATATACAACAATTTCACCCAAACACCATCAAATTAACTTAACAAAATAAAAAATACAAAACAAAACTAATTTAAACTTAAGTTAAAGTAGAATCAAAATCACAAACAACAAATTCCTTAAAGCAAATAATTCAAACATTAAACTCAACAACATCAAGCAACCAAAGCCAGATCCATACACTCAATATAACCACAACTAAAAATCTACAAACGAAACCGCTTAACACAACTCTAACTTACATCTATTCCATCCAAACACCATCAAAATATGTCAACAAAATAAAAAACACAAAACAAAACCAAGGCGATGTTTGGCAACCTCTACGCCATTAAGTGCCGCCTAACTAGGTAACAGACTCTCAACAACTAATAAGGCTTGCTGTCTGATTCAATGTACCCTTCTAATAAACCAAACACACTTTATACTGACTAATTTAAAGGTAACCTCTTAAAATAACCTAAAGTTAAAACAAAATCTAAATCTCGAATGCATCAACAATCAAGTAATCAAAGCCAGATCCATAAACTCAATGTTACTAACAAACAATATCTTGTAACAGAACCCTAACTTACGATTTTTTGGCTTGTTCAAGGGAACGAGCATGACCGAAGTGGAAGAGATCGTATATGCCGTCAGCGTAGACTCGAACCGGCCGGTCGGTCGGTGGTTCCACCATCCAATTACGCTGCTTCTGTTGTTGTTGTTGTTGTTGTTGTTCACCTTCCATTGATGACCTTGAATTTGTTGCAGAGAAGAAGAAGATCGTTGTGGGGTTTACTGTTATTATTGTTATTAACTTATTATTGTTCCTTTTTTACCCCTTTGCTATGTTCACTGGGTCCGGAATATTATTTTGTTAATTCCCCTCCACATGTTCCCAACTAGTTTTATTCCCTGCGTTGCGTCGCCGACGGGTCATAACATGTAACGGGTATTCTATACATGTAGGCAACAACGTGCGGCAGAGATTCTACGTATTGTATGAAGGATACATATTGGATCTAACTGATACATGATTAGCCCCAAAGTCTATCTAGTGTGATTCACTCGTGCTTCGCAGCGGGATTTCGATGAAAATCGGTTCGGTTAACTACAATACCAACATGTTAGCGACACTCAGCACAACAATCTACATGTGTTTTAGTATTAAACTACCGTATTAAAACTATGTTAATAAATTATACTATTGAAAGACTATTATAAAATATTTCTCAATTTGACCCATACAAAAGTGATGATAATGTGCTAAGCAAACTTATGCTTCAATCTCACAAAATGGAAGTTTCTTAAATTAAAAAAGGAATAGAATTCTATTTCTCCACTACACACACCACCCTTTAATTCATAAAATTCTGTTGTAGCTGGAAAGCGATGTTCGCTACAATGTATAACCTTCCCTCAAATGTTATATATAATAATATTCTGCTAAATATTTTGTTTTATTTCCAGACATGTTAGAATACTTACAGTAAAATGGAGTCGGATCAGATTCTGCACACAGAAATAAACAGAAAGAAATAAACAGATTAACCGAAAGGAACCGGGCTTGTGTTTGACACAATTCCCTTAAACAGATTCGTCGTCTGTTCCCAGGGTACACCGGTTCAACAGTGCGGCGCGGTGCACTGCGGACTATCCCACTTGCCTGAAAGTTAACCGGAAGAAGGAGCTGCTGTGTATGCGATCAGAAATGTTTCTGCAGTGTGACTGTGTGAGTATGTATGTTTCGAATGTGTTCACATATGATGGTGGTCTGTCTTATAAAATGATCAGCCTAGACTGAAACTGATAAGCATTTAACTTCGTGATTAATAGCGAATTAATCACACGAGTTAATCACCATCATTAGGCTATTAAACGCTAATAATAACCATCATTGGAAGCTGAAGACCAGGAGTTCTTCAGTTACATTATTGCAAAAAAATAAAACAAATATCAAAAACCAGTGTCGTGCGGACCCGGGTTTTTCGAGCTGCATTCGTGTCCGCAGATGCGGGCGTCGCGTTGATTCAAGAATTTTTCCAGCCCGAACCCATTTTTTGCACCCCCCCTGCGCGCGGGTAGGAGCTAGAGGATAATGTAACTTTAACAATTTAAACCTCCCTCTCAAGCTTCTCCTTATAAAGCCTTCCAATTTCCATCTCCCAACCAATGTGGGACAAGGCCAACTCACATTCACATAAACAATTTCCAACAATCCCCCACATGAATGGGAGTTATTCACAGAAACAATCTCATTCCGATTAAATTTCAACAGTTGAGTTTTGCATACGATAGGTAGGTGTGACCCTTTGAACCTTCGCTTATGAAACGCACTTAGCCTACTGGCTCTGAGTAGAACGCGATGTCTTTGAACTCGTCTGCCGTTTGTGTAGACGACAATACGCTTCACACAAAACTCTCCTTGACAACGTCAAGTCCTCATTGTTGTGTCCGTTGTGGTCATGGACACGTGCCTGGTTCTGCGAGAGCTATTAAGTATTGTGCCCCAACAATACCCTTTGAAGCGACCCCACTTCTCTCTCACATAGGTGATTTACTGGGACTGGTTACCTCAGTCAAATCATTAAAAGCCATAAGCTTAACCTCAACCTTTGTCACTTTTAGGAATGGACTAGGAAGCTAGTTTAGAGTAAGCTCCCTTTTTCAAACGTGGGCCAACTTCCCCCCACAGTGACCTTCGCCAGTTCATACAATTAGGTTGTCCTATTGAACTCAGATCTTGGGATCTCCAGTCAGCTGAGTTAGGTTTCCTTCGCATAAACTTAGCCTTTCATGGGCTTTAGTCCCATTCCCATTGACGACTTCTGAACTAACTCTCTGCTTAAGCCTTTTGTTAGCGGATCCGCAATGTTATCCTTTGACTTCACATAGTCAACAGCGATAACTCCTGTAGAGATTAGTTGTCGTACCGTCTTATGTCTACGTCTTATATGCCTGTTCTTACCGTTATACATTGTGCTATGAGCTCTGCCAATTGCCGATTGGCTATCACAATGTATACATATGGCCGATGCCGGCTTCGGCCACCTTGGTATATCCTCAACAAATTGACGTAGCCATTCTGCCTCTTCACTTGCTTTATCTAAAGCAATGAATTCTGATTCCATCGTGGATCTAGCAATAACAGTTTGCTTAGATGATTTCCACGATATCGCTGCACCACCAAGTGTGAATACATACCCACTTGTTGCTCTGGAATCACTCGTGTCAGATATCCAATTTGCATCACAGTAACCTTCAATAACTGCTGGATATCTACTATAATGCAGCCCGTAATCCCGTGTGTATCTCAAGTACCGAAGTACCCGTGTCATGCAACCCCAATGAATTGAATTTGGGTTGCTCGTGTACCTACTTAGTCTGCTTACAGCATATGCTAAGTCTGGTCTGGTACAACTCATTAGATACATCAGGCTGCCAATAATTCTTGAGTACTCTAATTGGTTAACAGGCTCATCTCGATTTTTAGTTAGATGTTGACTCGTGTCAATAGGAGTTCTAGCCACATTAGAGTCATTTGCATTGAATTTCTCAAGAATTTTGTCCACATAGTGAGACTGACTTATCACAAGTCCATTCTGGGTTCGCGTGATTTGTACTCCCAAAATCACATCCGCTAATCCCATATCTTTCATGTCAAATCTTGCTCTTAGGACGTCCTTTGTAGATTTTATCATTTTCTCATTGCTACCAGCAATGAGCATGTCATCCACATACAGACATAAGATGACATATCCATCTGGTGTATCTTTCACATACACACACTTGTCACATTCGTTTATTTTAAACCCAGAATCAAGCATGACATGATCAAACTTTTGATGCCATTGTTTTGGAGCTTGTTTCAAACCATATAAAGATTTTACAAGCTTGCATACTTTCTTTTCTTGTCCCTTGGCTATGAAGCCCTCAGGTTGTTCCATGTAAATCTCTTCCTCTAGATTTCCATTTAAGAAAGCCGTTTTCACATCCATTTGGTGAACTTCCAAATTTCTAATGGCTGCAATGGCAAGAACCATCCTGATGGATGTTATTCGCGTAACAGGCGAATATGTGTCAAAATAATCCAAGCCTTCTCGCTGTTTATATCCTTTGATCACCAATCTTGCCTTGTATTTATCAATGGTGCCATCTGGCTTCATCTTTTTCTTGAAGATCCATCGATATCCTAGTGGTTTGCATCCCGCAGGAAGATCCACTAATTCCCATGTGTGGTTTTGTAAAATAGAATCTATTTCACATTTTATGGCCTCCTTCCACTGAGGTCCATCTGAGGATTTTACCGCTTGTTGGTAAGTTTGCGGTTCCTCCTCGACCACATAGGTGAGGAAATCTGGACCAAAGGATTTTTCAGTCCTTTGTCTTTTACTCCTTCGGATTTCTCCTACATCAGTTTGAGGTTCATCATTTGCAACCTCTTCTCTTGAAGACCTTTCCCCAATTGGGTTTGATGGGTCTGGTTCATCATATAGAACATTCTCATCAAATGGGTTTGGTGAACCCAGTTTAGGCCTTTCCAAGCATGGAAATATGTGTTCGAACCAAGAAGCATCCTTAGACTCTAATATAGTGTCCTTTGACACTCCAGGATTCTTCGAGTCATGCACTAGAAATCGAAGTGGACCACCCAGACGAGTGTATCCAATGAACACACAATCTACAGTTTTGGGTCCTATCACAAGACGCTTTGGTGGTGTCACTACCACCTTAGCTAGGCACCCCCACACTCGCAAGTGGTTATATGATGGTTTGACTCCCGTCCATGATTCATACGGTGTTACGTCCTTCTTCTTACGGGGAACTAGATTTAGAATGAAGTTTGCTGATAACAGCGCTTCCCCCCACATGTCCTCGCTCATCCCAGAGCTTATCAACATGGCATTCATCATTTCTTTCAATGTTCGGTTTTTCCGTTCTGCCATGCCATTTGATTGTGGAGAATAAGGAGGTGTGAGTTCATGTATGATTCCACTTTTTGCACACACATCAGCAAAAGGTGAAACATACTCACCACCTCTATCACTTCTCACCTTTTTTATCTTTCGGTTAAGTTGATTTTCAACTTCGGCTTTGAACACAACAAATTTGTCAATAGCCTCATCCTTACTCTTAAGTAAGTACACATAGCAAAATCGTGTGCTATCATCAATAAATGTTATGAAATACTTGTTCCCACCTCTAGTAGGAATGGCTTTCAAATCACACAAATCTGTATGGATCAAATCAAGGGGACCCGTGATTCGTTCAATCTTTTTGAATGAAGTACGTGTTTGTTTTGCTTCAACACAAGTTTCACATTTATAGTTTGAGTCGATATCAATTTTTGGTATGCTATTTAATTTAATCAAGTGACGAATAGAATTAAAATTCACATGACCTAGTCTACCATGCCACACATTAGACGACTCAAGCAAGTAAGCAGAACTAGCGTTATTCATTTCATTCATCACGGTTACATTCAACTTGAACATACCATTAAGGGCATAGCCCTTACCAACATACATACCACCTTTGGTCAACACGACCTTATCAGACTCAAACACCATTTTAAAACCAAACTTGTTCAACTGCCAACCAGACACGAGATTCTTACGAATCTCAGGAACATACAACACATTTGACAAAGTGAGTTCCTTTCCCGAAGTCATCTTCAAGATCACGTTTCCTTCCCCTTTGATTTCTGCAGTTGCAGAATTTCCCATGAAGAGCTTTTCACCATTGACTTCCTTAAACGTGTTGAAAAAGCTCTTGTCAAAACACACATGCCGGGTTGCCCCAGTATCAACCCACCAATCCTTGGCATCATTACCAACCAAGTTTGCTTCAGTCACCATCATTGACAAATCGGAAATCATAGCAACAAGCCTATCAATCATGTTTGCTTGTTGAGCATTTTCTTTCTTGGGAAGCTTGCATTCACTAGCTTTATGCCCCGGTTTGTCACAGTTATAGCAAGTTCCATTGAACTTCTTTTTTCCAACCCCACCTTTAGGTCCAAGGTAGGAGCTCTTCCCATTGCCTTTCTTAAAACCACCCCGTTTGTTGCCTTTGTTACTTTTGTTACCCTTTGATGATTGACCATGTTCAACAACATTAGCTTTAGCGACTTCATGACCAACAGTTTTCTTTTGAGCGACTTTGTTGTCTTCTTCAATACGAAGACGCACAACCAAGTCTTCAATTGTCATTTCCTTTCGCTTATGCTTCAAATAGTTCTTGAAATCAATCCAACTTGGTGGCAATTTTTCAATAATAGCCGCAACTTGGAATGTCTCGCTAAGCATCATTCCTTCCGCGTGTATATCATGAAGAATAACTTGTAACTCTTGGACTTGACTCATGACAGTTTTTGAGTCCACCATACAAAAATCTAAGAATTTAGCCACCACAAATTTCTTTGTGCCCGCATCTTCAGTTTTATACTTGCGTTCCAAAGATTCCCATAATTCCTTGGCCGTCGCGGCTTTGCAATACACATTGTAAAGCGAATCCACCAATCCATTAAGGACATAGTTTCGGCACAAAAAATCCGAATGATTCCAAGCATGAATCGCACTCACAGTTTGAGTGTCCATTTCCTCTTCAGTAACATGAGGAACGGATTCGGTCAAAAACCTCGCAAGGTTCAACGTTGTCAAATAAAAGAGCATCTTTTGTTGCCAACGTTTGAAGTTCACACCAGCGAACTTCTCTGGTTTTTCAGCATGGCTTGCTACCGCATTCGGCAACGGTGCCACTAAACCAGTGGTAACAGCAATAGCAGGGGTAAACACTGCAGAAACTCCAGTGACATTGGAGTTGAAAGGAGCAGTAGACATGGGCTGCGAGTTTTCCATTTTCTGAAAGTAAACCGGAAACTGTTAGAACAGAATCTGTTTAAGTTTGTTAGAATACTTACAGTAAAATGGAGTCGGATCAGATTCTGCACACAGAAATAAACAGAAAGAAATAAACAGATTAACCGAAAGGAACCGGGCTTGTGTTTGACACAATTCCCTTAAACAGATTCGTCGTCTGTTCCCAGGGTACACCGGTTCAACAGTGCGGCGCGGTGCACTGCGGACTATCCCACTTGCCTGAAAGTTAACCGGAAGAAGGAGCTGCTGTGTATGCGATCAGAAATGTTTCTGCAGTGTGACTGTGTGAGTATGTATGTTTCGAATGTGTTCACATATGATGGTGGTCTGTCTTATAAAATGATCAGCCTAGACTGAAACTGATAAGCATTTAACTTCGTGATTAATAGCGAATTAATCACACGAGTTAATCACCATCATTAGGCTATTAAACGCTAATAATAACCATCATTGGAAGCTGAAGACCAGGAGTTCTTCAGTTACATTATTGCAAAAAAATAAAACAAATATCAAAAACCAGTGTCGTGCGGACCCGGGTTTTTCGAGCTGCATTCGTGTCCGCAGATGCGGGCGTCGCGTTGATTCAAGAATTTTTCCAGCCCGAACCCATTTTTTGCACCCCCCCTGCGCGCGGGTAGGAGCTAGAGGATAATGTAACTTTAACAATTTAAACCTCCCTCTCAAGCTTCTCCTTATAAAGCCTTCCAATTTCCATCTCCCAACCAATGTGGGACAAGGCCAACTCACATTCACATAAACAATTTCCAACAGTTTTATTTCCAGACATTTAATCTCTTTTTTTAACAACAACAATTTACACCAGTCCATTTTTGACGTGATTTGAACCTTAACATCAAGGGTAGTAATACCTTAACCTTTGTTAGATGTAAAGATAGTGTTAAAATATCAAACATCACGATGAAAGATATTAGAGGTGAAGTGAACAAGAACTATAGGGACAAAAATTACACTTTACTTAATGTGTAATGATGCCAATGACCCACAGACCAGTTGGTTTGTGGAGAGGTGGGAAGGTTTTCCTTAGGGTTTCCTGCCCGGGTGGTCACGGGTTCGAGTCCCACAACGCATGTTTACGCGGGCTGGCAACCGTTATAGCTGGGGATCGATCCTGCGTGGGGGTGTTGTACTTATGGGTGGTGCACCGTTCGGCCGTTCAAAAAAAAAAAACTTAATGTGTAATGATCTTTCTTTTTTTATTTTAAAAGATTGTACTTTTATTGTGTATTTTCTAGTGAGTCATGATTATATGTTTTTATTATGATATTGTATTTTATTATGTTCATCGCCCCGACCCAATTCCAAAATTATAATCATTTGGTTGCAAAAAAATCTCAACGCGGTCTACCACTAATTTGAAAGAGTGTTCATGATTATATGTTTTCACTAAAACTATGAAATGTATGAAAAATGGAATTGAGTATTGCTAATTATGATCTCTTGTTGTAAATATGGGTTTGTTATTCGTCGGATACCTAGTTGATATATGGATGAGAGTATGGGTGTTCAAATTCGAATAATCCGAATTTCGAATAATCCGAATTTCGGATAATCCGAAATTTCGGATAGTCACGAATCCAAAATTCAGATTATCCGAATTTCGGATTTGGATCATCCAACGGATAATCCGAAACTTAAGAAAAATAAAAAAAAAATCGTTCTCCTTTATGTCTAAAACATGAACCTGTTTAAAAAAACAGAAATCGAAGTTAGATAAACGAAACTGGAACAAAAAATGTAAAAAAAAAAAAAACTAACCGTTTAGTGGACAGGAGCTATGGAGGTCGGAGACGAGGTGAACGATGGCTGTTATAGAGAAGAGAAGAGGGGGCGGTTGCTATGGATTGGAGGAGTATGGATTTAGGGCTATGAGGATTAGGTATTTAAGATTGTGTATTGTGTTACGTAGTGTATATAATATTATAGAGGAAAAATTACAGAATCCGTCCTTTAAGATTACCTCGTTTTTCAATGGATACCCTTTCGCGTTTCAGATGATGAGATTAATCCTTAACGATTTAAAATGTTACACCCACTGTCCTTAGGCACTAACCCAGTTAAAAATTTTAGTTAACTTTGGTCATGTGCCTTGCACATGAGGCTAAGTTAGTAATTTTACTTCTCTCTCCCTCTCTCTAACTTCAACCATCTCCATCACCACTACCACCACCACCACCCAACAACCACCACGAAATCCGGCCACCTAAAACCCTCCACCGCCTGTGGCCACCCCTATCAACATCGTCTTAGTCTGGAAAGAGGACCGTAAGTCCGTATCCAAATCGGGTCTGAGATTCGTTCAGGGTTTCTCTAGGGTTTAACGAACAGCCTCCCCCTTTTGTTCAACCCAATACCTTTTTTTGTGTCCCCCCAATGGGTCATTGTAACGCAATCAAAGTCGTCTCATTGCTTGCTCGTCGATCCCTTTTGCACAATCCAATATGCCCTCTTTTAGGGATGGCAATGGGTCGGGTTTAGGACGGGTTTAGGTAATCCCAACCCATACCCGATTAAGTATGCTTGTCCCAAATCCGGCCCAAAACCCGTTGGGTTTGTGTCGGGTAATTACCCATTGGGTATCGGGTATACCCGCGGGTTTCGGGTAAACCCATTAATTTTTAAAACTTATTCATTGAGTATATCCGACCAAAACCCATCTGGAATCCATTAGGTAACTATTAACCAATTATATTTACCATTATTAAATATATATGTAAATGATTACAATGTATAAATATAAAATACTTAAATCATATAAACACAATCAAAGACATAAATAACAAATAGTACACTAACTTTTTGGTAATTTTAGCCGAAGATGACAATGTAGATGGACAATTAGATATATTATGCATACATATTTAAAAAAGGATATATTAGAAATTATATTGGGTATCTAATCGGGTAAACAGGTATACTTTCTCGGGTAATCGGATCGGGTAAACGGGTATATCATCAAATCCCAAACCCGCAAAAAAAACAAAAACTAATCCCATGCCCGGACCCATACCCTATTACCCGACCCCAATCCCGAGCCAAATGTGTCGGGTTTTGGGATTACCCATCGGGTTCGGGTTTGATTGTCATCCCTACCCTCTTTCTTTTTCTTCTTCTTGTTGTTTCTATAAGATAATAATAATAATAATAATAATAATAATAATAATAATTATTATTATTATTATTATTATTATTATTATTATTATTTTGTTATGTGAGTGTTGTAATTGCTCCTCGCATTTTCATATAAGTTAGTATGACTAATATTATCGGGACCATTCTCAGGATTAAAACCTTGTTAACGGGTCCGTTTATCAAGAAAAGGCCCATAAACTCGTAACCTCGGCCCATGATCCAATTCCTTTAATATCATTATATAAAAAATAAGAAACCCTAACCCCAAACCCTTCTTGCGCCGTGAACCCCTGTCACACCCGGACTTTTCCCCTGGTCGGTTGTGACGTTTGGTGCCTTTGCCAACGCAGCGAAAAGATGCATCTAAGACTCTGGTTCCCTGAACGCCAATTCTAACCCTCTAGGATCCCCGGTCCCAACTGCCACCTACTCCAACCGTGCCGTTACCAAAGTTTAAACCTGAAAGACATACTTAAAAAGTCAACATAAAGTTGGTGAGTTCATAAGTTTTGCAAAATGTTATCAAACATTACGAAGTTCCAAAAGTGTTACCATGTTCACCCTGTCAATACTATGCAAAATGTATACCAAAGTACGCTAGCTAGGCGTATGTTTTGTTACTACTACGATTGGAAAACCATTACTAACTCGCAAACCAGATGTTGTGCCCGAATAGTAAACCTGTTCCTGTTTGAGACAATATGCACTCGCTCGGCCCTCCAAGCCGACGAGTGGGGTTGGTCACTCCCAATAGATCTATTCACATTTCCCCGTTGTGCTAACCCGCACATTCATGGTTTCCCCCCGGGACTTCCAAAGATCGTATAGTAAACCATAGAAACCCATAGTATGACAGTTGTTACCAAAACATCAGTTTAACACATGTTTTCTCCCCCAAAAAGTGAAACCAGTTAAAAGTGGGGCCGTGAACTCACGCAACCCGTTCATTTTCCAAAAGTTTTTCATAACAGAAGCATGTCTTCCCCCCGAAAACATTTACAAAAACAGTAAAGAGTGGGGTTATGAACTCACCTTAATGTCCATGCTAAGCTAGCAAACAAAGCCTGAAACCTCGACCGACGTCCTCGTGCCCTAGTTACCAACAAAGGACACCTTAACAGTCTATCACACATAAGCCTAGCTTATTAACCGCTTAAAAGATAGTCTACCCGACTGCCTAGACTCGTGTGCACCAACATGAGTCTCAAAACGTTTCAACTCTACGAACCGAACATGACTCATCTTAATTCTCGTGTTACACACAACATAGTACCCAGTCTCACACTTGTCACTATTCGTGTGTAAACCTTGTTAGACTATAACCCCGAAACGTATAACTATCCTGAGCCGGAGATCATCTCGTAAATCATTTTAGAAAATACTCTTTGAGGAAAACAAGTTTAGTTATTAAAAACGATTAATAACATTTGTTACTTTTTCTCAAATATCGCTTGAAAATCAGCTTTACTGTTATAAATAGCTAGTCTTTGAAAACACCTTGATTTTGTATATAATAATGCATTTGTCCAAAACGCTGAAGGGAATTTATTTAATAGAAATAGCAGTTCGTTACGTTTTGGTTTTTATAAAAATTTGGGCAGAGTTTCCTCTGTTTTTGTTCAAACCAGACAACACCCGTTGTCTACAATTTTCCGCAAAAATCAACTTTCAAACACAATTCATCAATTCATTTTATCCAAACATTCCGATTCACGAGATTCTATACGTTTCGATACCTAAACACACCTAATTATATAAATACATATATATACCAAAATATATATATAATATAGTCCGACAATATAGTCCAATTATATTTAGTCCGAGTTCGAAACCATAAGTCACGTCAAGTTAATCGTTTACCAAATCGTTCGATATTTAATATTGTTACCGGTTATTATTTTTATTCGGTTCGTTCGCGGGTCAAGACTATTTCATCCATATTAATATATATATATAAATATATATTCATAAATATAGAATATTTACAAATATACAATATTTATAAATACATAATATCTACAAATAAATAAATAGTAAACTCGAATACAAGTTATACCGAATCGTACGCGCGTAACCCGAAGCCACCTTGAACCGAACCAGATCTGACCCGTTGACCAAGTTTGACCGAGCCCGAACACGAACCCCAAAACCAAATCTGACCCGATTTGATGGGACTCGTGACAAGCCCATCATGACCCGAGCACAACCAACCAGAATCCACCTAACCAGAACCGGACCCGCATCAAACCCGACCCGAACCCAGATCTAACCCGGATGCAAACTCGAGACCAGCTGTCGCACCATCTTGGATCCAAGCAGATCTGACTCGTTGGCCCGAGCTGACCCGAATCATCATCACCGGACCAAAACCAAGCCATCACGAACCCACCAGATCTGCGGAACAAACCTCCGGTCAGAACCACCATGAGCACTACCTAAACAGTCACCATAGGACCACCATCGGACAACACCACCAACAACAACAACCATGGCTGCCATCGGTCACCACAACAGACCCGAACTAACACCAAGCCACAACCACCCCTGTCCTCGTCGCCGTGCCCGATAACCACCACCGGAACCCACAATCGAGCCACCATCACTTCACCCCGTCACCATCTAGCCAAAAACCCAAACATCATCGTGAACCAGATCTGACCATACCCTACATCCATAACCATGGCCGGAACCCATCTGCACCATCGAGTACCATCACCGCCGCCCTCTATACTCAAACCCATCTAAACACCCACAACCACCACAACCCGATTGGGCTTAATCTGCTACGCCGCTGGTCCCCCTGCCCCTTTTTGGACTGTAACATCACCACGCCGCCACCACCATGAGAGGTGGTGGCCGGCCGGCTCTTTAACAGGGAGGAGGAAAGATATACGGAGGTGAGAGGGTAGAGAGAGAGAGACGAGCGGGAGAGAGACTAGAGAGAGAAAGAGGAGGCAGCTAGGGTTTGTGTGTGTTGGGTGAAAAATGAGAAGAAGAAGGAGAATGAGATATTATATACCTAGGGTTTGATGGTAGGTGACTTGTACCGCGTATCGAACCCGTATAAACGTAAAACGTCTCGGTTTTATTTTAGGCCCGATAATTAATTATAATAGTTCCCGAACCATAACACGACTCAACTGACCCAGTTAAGTATAATATACGCGTGACTCGCTAAGGTAGACTTTGACTAGACAATGTTGTCAACCTGAATTTTGCCGGGTGTCACATCATCCCCACGTAAAAAGAATTTTCGTCCCGAAAATTGCACAAGTACAAAAAGGAGTAACAAAAGAAACAAACAAAAGGTAGAAACCAAGAAAGAGATTTACCCGAGTTGTCACATCATCCCCACGTTAAAAGGAATCTCGCCCCGAGATTCATTCAGCTGCAGTGGTAACATATCTCGATTCGAATGCTTCCTTAGGAAAAAGATGAGGATACTTAGACTTCATCTGATCTTCCCGTTCCCAAGTGTACTCTGGTCCCCGGTTCGAGTTCCAGCGAAGCTTAACAATGCGAATTTTGCTATGACGTAGGCTACGAATCTTGTAATCAAGAATCTCAACAGGTTCCTCCACAATCCGAAGACGATCATCAACCTTGATCTCTTCCAGTGGAATAATAAGAGACTCGTCAGCCAGACACTTCTTTAAGTTAGACACATGGAAGACGTTATGTACGTTGCCGAGCTCCGTCGGTAAATCAAGTCGATATGCCACCGGTCCAATCTGTTCCAGGATCGTAAATGGTCCGACATACCGAGGGTTAAGTTTGCCACGCTTCCCAAAGCGTATGACGCCCTTCCACGGTGAAACTTTCAGAAGTACTTTGTCATCAACTTGGAATTCTAATGGCTTGCGACGGTGATCGGCATAACTCTTTTGCCGATCCCGTGCCGCTGCCAACCGGTTACGAATCTGTACGATCTTTTCCGAAGTTTCGTACACTAGCTCAGGCCCAGTGAGTTGACTCTCACCCACCTCAGCCCAACAAAGAGGGGACCGGCATTTCCGCCCGTACAGTGCTTCGAACGGAGCTGCCTTGATGCTCGTGTGGTAACTGTTGTTGTAAGAGAATTCTACTAACGGTAGGTGAGCTTCCCAACTTTTGCCAAAATCGATCACACATGCCCGAAGCATGTCTTCTAAGGTTTGAATCGTGCGTTCACTCTGACCGTCAGTCTGTGGGTGATAAGCTATACTCATGTCTAGCTGGGTACCCAAAGCCTTGTGCAAAGACTTCCAGAAGTGAGAAGTAAAGTGGGAGTCAGGATCCGAAATAATAGAAACCGGCACCCCGTGCTTAGAAACAACTTCTTTCAGATAAAGACGAGCCAAACGATCCATGGTGTCGGTCTCCTAAATGGCGAGAAAATGGGCTGATTTCGTCAACCGATCAACAATCACCCATATCTTATCACACCCGCTCGGTGTCTTAGGTAGTTTCGTGACAAAGTCCATTGTAATCTGTTCCCATTTCCACTCTGGAATTTCAGGTTGTTGCAAGAAACCCGACGGTTTCTGGTATTCCACCTTGACCTTAGCACAGGTCAAGCATTTGCTCACGTATGAGGCTATATCCGACCTCATGTTTGGCCACCAGTAGAGCACCTTTAAATCTTGGTACATCTTATCCGAACCAGGATGAATGGAATACCGGGATTTGTGAGCCTCATCTAAAACAAGCTCCCGAAGTCCCCCGAATAAAGGAACCCATATGCGTTCTGCAAAGTAGTGCAGGCCATCAGGCCTTCGCTCGAGGTGCTTGTCGGCACCGTGCATAGTCTCAGCTTTAAGGTTTTCCTCCTTCAAAGCTTCTAACTGAGCAGAACGGAGTTGGTCAAATAGAGAGGAATGAATGGTGAGCTGCAACATCCGAACGCGACGAGGGTTTGTTGATTCCTTCCTGCTCAAGGCGTCTGCCACCACATTCGCCTTGCCAGGATGGTACTTAATGGCGTAATCATAGTCATTCAGGAGTTCAACCCAGCGACGCTGTCGTATGTTCAGGTGTTGTTGGTCGAAAATATGCTGGAGACTCTTGTGATCGGTGTAGATGGTGCATTTGGTACCGTACAAGTAATGTCTCCAAATTTTCAACGCGAATACCACTGCACCCAAATCCAAGTCATGGGTGGTGTAGTTCCTCTCGTGCACCTTGAGTTGACGAGAAGCATATGCAATTACTTTCTCGCGTTGCATCAACACGCAACCGAGACCACGAATAGAAGCATCACAGTAAACAACGAAATCGTCAGTGCCTTCAGGCAAGGACAGAATAGGAGCAGAACAAAGTTTAGACTTCAGTTCTTGGAATGCTGACTTTTGTGGTTCACCCCAGTCGAATTTTTCTATCCTTCTGAGTATGAGTGGTGAGGGGTTGAGCGATCTTCGAAAACCCCTTAATGAAACGACGATAATAGCCCGCAAGGCCTAGGAATTGCCGCACCTCAGTTGGCGTCTTTGGTGCTTCCCAGTCCTTGATCGCTTCGATCTTAGCTGGATCGACATGAATTCCTAGTTCATTAACCACATGTCCTAGGAATTGAACTTCGCGTAACCAAAAGTCACACTTTGAGAACTTAGCGTAAAGTTGTTCCCGTCGCAAAAGTTCCAAAACCAAACGCAGGTGTTCCTCGTGTTCGGCCTTGTTCTTGGAGTAAATCAGGATGTCATCAATAAACACGATAACGAACTTGTCAAAATACGGTTTGCAAACGCGGTTCATCAAATCCATGAAAACCGCCGGTGCGTTAGTGAGACCGAAAGGCATGACCAAGAACTCAAAATGGCCATAACGTGTCCGAAAGGCAGTCTTTGCAACGTCAGCTTCCCTTACGCGTAACTGGTGATAACCGGACCTTAAATCAATCTTAGAGTAGTAGCTAGAACCCTGGAGTTGATCGATTAGATCATCAATACGGGGAAGAGGATAACGATTTTGATGGTTACCTTGTTCAACTACAACAGGGATATCGTCGATCTTCTTCTCGTTAGTAGAGGAAACAGATAGGAGTGCCAAAACGGCCGAATAACCCTTCCGAAGATACTTAAGGGCTTTCATGCTGGAGATGAGACTTAGCGGAGCACCGCTCTTGATACCGTACACAGAAAGAAATTCTCCATCAGGGAGAGGAATCCGAATAACCTGGTCGTAGCAAACAATCTCAGCGCGATACAAAGACAACCAATCCATGCCTACAACAACATCAAAACGAAGCAACTAGTACGCCAACCTTTCATTACACACCGCAAGGCGTGTCTCGATTTAAGACAATAACAAATAAACTGATGAAAATGAGGCAAGCCAAATAAAACCATCCACTATCACTAGTCGAATGAATGTTCACCACAAGGTGCTGTATCAAATTCCAACAATTCGATTTAACTGAAGTGTCGACTCTAAAGAAACTCATCGACGAAGTATCAAAAGATTCATTGCCCACAACGGCCTGACATATCAAGACTAGGAAACAAGCATTACGAGCAACGCAATGATAAACAAATCATAAATGAAACGGTTGTTCGACGTGAAGCCCTACAATGGACCTTCACAAGTTTAAAGAATCCAAGCATACAATAGTTGACACGTGTGTACAAAAGACGTGTCTAGTTCTGTGAAAAGAATAAGGAATCAACAAAAATTAGATTCTTTTACGATTGAATGTTGAAGGCCACACACACAAAAGAAGAGAGAAGTGAATCATACCCAAAAGATATAACTAGGTTCTATAGTAGGAACCTTAGAAGCTCAAGGAACAAGATCATCAAGATCTTAAACGGGTTCAAGAAAAACGAAGTCACAAATGACACGAACCGGGGAGAATTGGCAATCACGTCCGCAACAACAAAATAATGATCAACACTTATCCATTATTTATATATATATATATAAATATTTACAACAACACATAACAATATAGATACCCTCACGATAGAAATTCTTAGAACTACCAAGTGCCTGTAGATTTGCGATAACGTGACGTCTACGTTATCGAAAATTTACCTCACAAGGTCATCCTATTAACCTCCATCATGAGTTGTTTCACAAGCAATCGTCACATTTACATAATAGCACGTATATATCACATAATATAATGTTTGTCGTGTGCGCCACCTTTCCGAGTGCTTCTCCCGACTGCATTCCAGCTTCGCAACATCATTGGCAAAACGAGGTGTCTCATCAAGACGTTTCTGCCCCAAGTTGACCTTGACGACATAGCATACTCTGAACCAGGGATGCGAGACCGCAAATGCTGCAACAATCCATTTGCCAACTCGTCCAACAAACGTGACACATGTGTGCGTTCCCAATACGTCCAAGATTGAGTCGACCACCATTGGCGATACGTACTATATATACTTTACATAAATACACACAGTATATAAACAAGTAAATTGTTTCTCATACCAAGAAACAATGACTCAGCTACTCTATGTGAATAACCACTCTGATATCTAATGCGATGACTCACCAGTCACCCGTGAAGTACACCAAAACTTTGTTTCGCTTTAAGTTCCTCAGTTTTTTCATAACAGAAACATGTCTTCCCCCCGAAAACATTTACAAAAACAGTAAAGAGTGGGGTTATGAACTCACCTTAATGTCCATGCTAAGCTAGCAAACAAAGCCTGAAACCTCGACCGACTTCCTCGTGCCCTAGTTACCAACAAAGGACACCTTAACAGTCTATCACACATAAGCCTAGCTTATTAACCGCTTAAAAGAGAGTCTACCCGACTGCCTAGACTCGTGTGCACCAACATGAGTCTCAAAACGTTTCAACTCTACGAACCGAACATGACTCATCTTAATTCTCGTGTTACACACAACATAGTACCCAGTCTCACACTTGTCACTATTCGTGTGTAAACCTTGTTGGACTATAACCCCGAAACGTATAACTATCCTGAGCCGAAGATCATCTCGTAAATCATTTTAGAAAATACTCTTTGAGGAAAACAAGTTTAGTTATTAAAAACGATTAATAACATTTGTTACTTTTTCTCAAATATCACTTGAAAATCAGCTTTACTGTTATAAATAGCTAGTCTTTGAAAACACCTTGATTTTGTATATAATAATGCATTTGTCCAAAACGCTGAAGGGAATTTATTTAATAGAAATAGCAGTCCGCTACGTTTTGGTTTTTATAAAAATTTGGGCAGAGTTTCCTCTGTTTTTGTTCAAACCAGACAACACCCGTTGTCTACAATTTTCCGCAAAAATCAACTTTCAAACACAATTCATCAATTCATTTTATCCAAACATTCCGATTCACGAGATTCTATACGTTTCGATACCTAAACACACCTAATTATATAAATACATATATATACCAAAATATATATAATATAGTCCGACAATATAGTCCAATTATATTTAGTCCGAGTTCGAAACCATAAGTCACGTCAAGTTAATCGTTTACCAAATCGTTCGATATTTAATATTGTTACCGGTTATTGTTTTTATTCGGTTCGTTCGCGGGTCAAGACTATTTCATCCATATTAATATATATATATAAATATATATATTCATAAATATAGAATATTTACAAATATACAATATTTATAAATACATAATATCTACAAGTAAATAAATAGTAAACTCGAATACAAGTTATACCGAATCGTACGCGCGTAACCCGAAGCCACCTTGAACCGAACCAGATCTGACCCGTTGACCAAGTTTGACCGAGCCCGAACCCCAAAACCAAATCTGACCCGATTTGATGGGACTCGTGACAAGCCCATCATGACCCGAGCACAACCAACCAGAATCCACCTAACCAGAACCGGACCCGCATCAAACCCGACCCGAACCCAGATCTAACCCGGATGCAAACTCGAGACCAGCTGTCGCACCATCTTGGATCCAAGCAGATCTGACTCGTTGGCCCGAGCTGACCCGAATCATCATCACCGGACCAAAACCAAGCCATCACGAACCCACCAGATCTGCGGAACAAACCTCCGGTCAGAACCACCATGAGCACTACCTAAACAGTCACCATAGGACCACCATCGGACAACACCACCAACAACAACAACCATGGCTGCCATCGGTCACCACAACAGACCCGAACTAACACCAAGCCACAACCACCCCTGTCCTCGTCGCCATGCCCGATAACCACCACCGGAACCCACAATCGAGCCACCATCACTTCACCCCGTCACCATCTAGCCAAAAACCCAAACATCATCGTGAACCAGATCTGACCATACCCTACATCCATAACCATGGCCGGAACCCATCTCCACCATCGAGTACCATCACCGCCGCCCTCTATACTCGAACCCATCTAAACACCCACAACCACCACAGCCCGATTGGGCTTAATCTGCTACGCCGCTGGTCCCCCTGCCCCTTTTTGGACTGTAACATCACCACGCCGCCACCACCATGAGAGGTGGTGGCCGGCCGGCTCTTTAACAGGGAGGAGGAAAGATATACGGAGGTGAGAGGGTAGAGAGAGAGAGAGACGAGCGGGAGAGAGACTAGAGAGAGAGAGGAGGCAGCTAGGGTTTGTGTGTGTTGGGTGAAAAATGAGAAGAAGAAGGAGAATGAGATATTATATACCTAGGGTTTGATGGTAGGTGACTTGTACCGCGTATCGAACCCGTATAAACGTAAAACGTCTCGGTTTTATTTTAGGCCCGATAATTAATTATAATAGTTCCCGAACCATAACACGACTCAACTGACCCAGTTAAGTATAATATACGCGTGACTCGCTAAGGTAGACTTTGACTAGACAATGTTGTCAACCTGAATTTTGCCGGGTGTCACAACCCCTACCCCCATCCTCTCTCTCAATTTCAATCAAACAACAATCTTCTTCACTAATCCAAGCTAGTTTGGGTGTAATCTCTAGGCTTTGAGGATTATTTCATTGGAAGGTATAATCTTTATGTGTTTTATGATTATTAGTAATGTTTTGAAAAAGTTTTAAAAACCCTAGAAACTACATGAATAATAAATCGCATATAGGGTCTATGTATGTGAATTCCTGGATGTTATTTTGAAGGTTTACGAAAATTGTTATTGATAATCATAACTAGGTTTTTTGGTATGCAAAATATGTGGATTTAATTGTTATTGATAATCATAACGAGGCTATTTTGGATGATTAGGGTTCATAGGAAACTTGTTATGAAAGTTTTGATTTCTGGCAGATTTAGTGCAGTGTTTTGTAGGGCTGATATGTCGACTAATATTTGCTTGTTTTGATGATTAATTGATGCTAGAACAATGGTTATGATGTTAGGTTTTCAAAAATTCCAAAATCATGTGTTTTTGACTTGTTTTGATATTTTTCCATGATTTTATGAGTTTAGAGGTATAATCAGATTTTCGGATGTGAAAAATTGATCAACTTTAAAGGGCTGTAACTTGAGTTTTACAAATCAATTGATCGTGAATTTTGGACAGCAGTTGCGTCTATGAGGGTAGAAGCTTTTCCAATTGGATTCATCCCGTTTGGATGAGTCTATAATTTTTAATGAATTTTCGATTAAGCTGCTGTCAATAGCACACTTTTCTGGTAGAGGCTGAAATAAATAATTTTTCATAAAATCATGGTAATGTTTTTGTCGCAAAATAAAAATAGTAGAGTGACGTGTAAACATATGGGAAGTTCCTGTAAAATTTTGAGGACTTGAGGAGTTGGTTTAATATTTTATAAAAATTCATTTTTGAAACCCAGAATCTGTCTAAAAACACAGATATGAGAAACAAGGATTTAATGATGTTTTGAATGTGTTAATGAACTATGGGTTGTGAAATTCTATATGAGAACGTGTGTACATGTTATGTGCATGATGTAGATGACATTATAGGTTGATTGTATGCAATGTGTGATGGAAACTTGTTGTATTAAAAGTCTTGACATGTTGCATCATTAACTAATCACCAACGATTGAACGGGTCCTACATGGTCTATTTGTGTCGAGTACACTTGCATGAGATGTCACCTAGGTCATTGTAGAGTACAATGGTTTAGAATAATCAACATGTGTAACCGCACTCAAACACTCGTAACTTTGTGTTCGATAGGTTATCGGTAGGCGAGTAGTCTTCCACGTTTGCTATCTTTGCGGTTTATTTTTAGCACGCAACCTAAGGTGAGTTTCACTACTCTTTTCTCAAAAGCATGTGTCTCGGGTTGGAGACAACTTACTAAACTTTTTCTAGTCCGGGTTGGGACTACTTTTACATCCCGGGTTTTGGGGTGCTTTGACTCCTTGTGTGGGTCGGGTTTTCGATTCCTTGTGTGGATCGCACTTTTATCAGTTTTGTACTTTAACCGTCCTTTGTGAACTAAACAAACTCTATCTTTTGAAAGTCCTTACAATATTATTGGGTTAATCACTAGAGGCGAACAGGGTATTAGTTAGTAGCGCTATTAGGTTGTGCAGCAACCTCATGCCTGAGGTGCTTGGGTCACGGGCATGAACTTCTGATCACATTTTCTTGCTAGTGTTGATAGACACTAGTGCTGAGGCACTGTATCATCTGTATGTTTCCCAATAATCTCATGTTTAGTTACATTGAGTGGGTTAGCTACCCCTGACAAGCTTAAAACTAATGGATTTTTATAACTTTGAAATCTTTACACTTGACATTTACTGTGAACTCACCGACTTTATGTTGACACACGCTAGTATGCTTTTGCAGGTCTCTAGGTACGGAGCACGATAGGTCATGCATCATTGTGTCAAGGGTTAATTGAACACCAATGACTTTTTATCTTGCTTTTCATTTATTTGGTTCTATCTTGGGTGCGTTGTTTTGCGCATAATAATTTACTTAAATATTTTGATTATGCTTCCGCACTTTCTTAAAACATATGGTTGATTTCTAAAAACTTGATTTTTGAAAACGAACTAAATGGTTTGGGCATTTAGGGTCGTTCATTTGACTTATGGCTATGGGATCCTGGTATGTCACGCGCCTCGCGGTAAAACCCCGCATTGGAAATTTGAGAGTGTGACAGAATAATGATGGGTTTTCAAGATATTGTTGTTGTAAAGAAGCAGAGAGTTCAAGATTTTGGCCCAATAGATTCATTCATGGCACTGGTAATCCTTATTTTTCTTTAATTTATAGTAGTTTAAGAGCCCTGTTAATCTGTTATAATTATTTTTTTAATGTTACCGTGTTCTATGCATAAAGTTGAGAATTTGTGGCTGTCTATTTTAATATTTTACTTGTTGATGATAGATCTAGAGGGAGGTTTAAGTCAAAAGCTTAGTCTCTAACTTCCAGACTAAGACGATGTTGATGGTGGTGGCCAGAGGTGGTGGGGGGTTTTAGGTGGCCGGATTTCGTGGTGGTTGTTGTGTGGTGGTGGTAGTGGTGGTTGTGGTGAAGATGGTTGAAGTTAGAGAGATGGAGAAAGAGAGAAGTAAAATTACCAACTTACCCTCATGTGCAAGGCACATGACCAAAGTTAACTAAAATTTTTAACTAGGTTAGTGCCTAAGGACAGTGGGTGTAACATTTTAAATCGTTAAGGCTTAATCTCATCATCTGAAACGCGAAAGGGCATCCATTGAAAAAACGAGGTAAACTTAAAGGACGAATTCTGTAATTTTTCCTATTATATATTTATATATGTTTTTTTTTTAATTCGGATTCGGATTTTTTGAACACCCCTAGATGAGAGTGTGCCTATAGATATTTGGTATACATACTTACTAGATTATACCCCGGGAGCGTCTTGGGTGAGAAATATAATATGGCATATCAATTTTACATATGAAATAGACTGATGCGCTTTACTGTTACATGTAGGAAAGCTTCGGGTAGCACCTACTCTAAAACAATTAAAAATGTATCTCCAATGTTAACGCCTAATATAACTCTAATGTTAACATCTAACCTAAAACAATATATAACTGTAATATTAAACAATGTACAACTCCAATGCTAACACATGTTGAAAATAAAATTCATATTTACTGGTTTTGACATAATTAGTGATTTGCCTATATATGATTAATGAATTACCTGAACACTTTATGTTTTTTTTCTGTATGAACAAAACCCCACAAAAAAATAATCGGTTTTTTTCTCCGTTTTTTATATAGCAGTATGGTACTCGTTGAAAAGATAATAAAACGCTCGTTAATTTGGTGCAATTTTTTTTCTTTAAAAAATCTCATATACAAAAGATAGTAACATTTAAAAATTATGGGAGGAAACGTGAGAGAGAAAAATTCAATTTTGATTTTAAATTTGTTTTTTCCTAAAATCACTTAGAGGGTGTTTGGGATTGATTATTCAAAATAGATTATGCGTTTTGAATATTCATAATCAGATAATTAGTTGTAACAAAACATGCTGCTGAAAGATAGTGTTTGGATTTGATTATGTGGTTTGATATCACAATAATCAGATAATCAGCTCTTTAAGTGTTTGGCAAATATATATATTTTAGAATGTAAACAAGTAAAATGACAAAAAAGGACAATAATCAAATGGTTATTATGACTCATTTTACGACTACATATTTTGATGTTGGAATTATCCTTTCAACTTGGAAGCTCCATATATATAAAAAAGGGTATTGTTTACAATATGAGATGTTTAGCATTCATGTAAATGAAGATGGATATTGTAACTAATTGCTGTGAATATTGGACACTTGAAGCTATGTGTAGGACATATATACACTTGCTAGTCAGAAGAATAATCGTTTTTACGTTGTGTGTCAAATTAGGGACTTTTATGGCTAAATTGGATAACAAAATAATTGACAAACACACTTCAACCAAAATACAATAAAGAAACATCCAAAATCCCTAGCATTAATCTGCATATGCAAAGATCAATTGAAAACTAATGACTAAAACATTAAAGCAATGTCATCAACAGATAATATACCGTTCACTTGGATTGCATTAGATTTCTTGCAATATTCTCTCTTACTAAACTCATATACATATCGTCATTCTTACGACGTGTACTTGTGTCTTATCGTGTTCCACTAATTCTAATGGATTGGTCGGTATCAAAATCTAGAGTAGGACGATAAGTTTCTCGTTGTGGTGTGTTGAATGGTTCATCAAATTGACCTTTCATCCTGATATAGTTGTGAATTGCCATAGATGCTATCACAATGTTGACCTGTGTTTCATAAGAGTAATTTACATGCATATCTTTTAATATTGCCCACCTTGCCTTCCATACTCCAACGTTCGATCACATTTCTTAAAGATGAGTGATAATAGTTAAATGTCTCTTTTAGTCCTTTCGGAGCGCGTTGGCTAGCTGTTTGACCTCGACGAAAATCTGGTATGTGATAACGAACATCATTTCCTTTGTAAGGAGCAAGATAGCCTCTAGTATTTGGGTACCCGGCATCAACAACATAGTACTTATCTATATATAAAAAAAATTCTTTTAGGTCAATGCAATGGTTAAGTAGAATATAACATATAAAATAATACTAACCACCCGTTGGACGAGGAAAATTCACTTCTGGCTTACGTAATGCTTCTAAAAAAAATTCTTGTGTCATGAGCAGTGCCTTCCCATCCCGCCCATGCAAATGTAAACACATATTGAAATCACATGCTGCCATGATATTTTGGGTTGCATATCATTTTCTACCAATATAATTTTCTTGTTCATGCTCTCGGACTGATGCCTTAACATGTGTCCCATCAATAGCCCCAATGCAATCCTATAGATACAAAAACACTAATTACTTTTTTTGAACAGCTCTTGGCCAGGACTATACAAAAACACTAATTACTAATTCACAATACTATAGATAAAGTATTAATTCTGAAATTTGAAGTAAAAATATATAACACACCTTGAACATAGGGTAATAACGAGGGTTGTTTAGAAGTTGTGGAGGTACTTCCTCGTTGTAGTTTGCATTTGGCCTGATGATGTCCCCGCTAAGCTTAAGCACTGCTTTCAAAACACGATGGAAATGTCTATGAATAGTTTCCCCCGAATGATTGAAGATTTCTTGAGCTAGTCTATTTCCACACCCATGTGCTAATATCATCAAAAAAATACCAGCGGACTCTTCAATTGATACATTACGTGTCCCCGTTAAGCTGTAATGCATTCTAAGATCCAAACACAAGCTCTTGAAAACATCAATATGTAACCTGAAATCTTCATAACAACGTCTAGGATGGCCATTGAGTATTTCTTGAATAAAAATATTTCCTGTACGACAAGAAGTGCGACAAGGGATGCGCGGGATATTCATCATATTATGTCCTATTATTACCCCTTTGATGACTAAACCGCATAATAGTAAAAATTGTCTCTCATCTTTTAACCATTCTTCGGTTGGGTCATTGTTGTTGTCTTCACTATCAGAACTCACATATTTATCATGGTTTGTTATCTCCATCCTGTTAAAGCACACAATAAAAAGACAAAAATAGTCAAAATAGTTCGTAATGAAACATAACTAAAACATAATATCAAAAATTCTTGTAACATGATTAAACAAAAACACCATGTCATTTATTCAAACACGACACACATAGAAAACCACAGCAAGAAAAATGGCTAGAAACAAACATCCAAAAAAACGAATAAAGAAAAATAATAAAAACATAATGCGCCATCACTCATTTATAAGCGAGTAGAGAAAGTTAATCTTGTCGACAGTAATTGGCGGGTACATAAAGCTTTCCCTTGCCTCCTTTTTCCAAAATATTCGTAGTGCCTTGTTATAAGATATTGAACTTGGCTCAAAACCCGGGAAGTTTGAAACGATATCCATACATTCTGATACAGAAGGTATTGGAATGCTTGGTGTGCTTCGTGAGGATATTGCTTCAAGAACAGCGTCAAGTTTCAATTCAAATGAAGAAGTTGTTGTACCTTTTCCTCGGCTTGAGCGGACATCACTATTTTGTGTCCTCTTCCTCTTAAACAAACCGCTTTCAGGAAATAATATTTACGCACCATCACCTAAACTCGCTTCATCGCTATCTGCATTCTCTTCTACATCTATAACACCAATCTCGTCTTGAATATCACTTGGACCGTTTTCATTTTGCAATTGCTGAGGGGTCTTAGTCTTATCACAAACGGCAACAGAGTCTCGAAACAAAGGCTCATAAAACATGTGACACATCTCTAAATTTTTGTCCTTGAATTTTGCAAGCTCGGGATCTGCCTGTATATTAAAGAAAAAATATTTTAGTACCTAATTACAATAAAATTGTGAAGAAACTAATTGCTCAAACATTACCTGTATTTTTTCATCCCACCACTCACTCGTTGCTTTTATCGTCTTTTTATGGGATGCCATCCAAGCTCGGATTCAATTCTCATTAAACGATCGTATAACTTCCAATCCCTCTTCATTGAATCCCAATGGTTTTTTAAGTTGCAGTTTGGTGTAAACTTTTCCTATTCGGTTTTGTAGATTATTTCCTATGTTCATCCACCCAACCTTATTGAAGTGGCTCCCAGGTCTATTACCATTTTTGACTTCCTCAAGACATAACTCAACAAATATGATATGCGTTCTAGAATCCCAAACGGTTTTTCGAGGAACAACCTTTGTACAGGTAAGCTTAGTTGTGGGATTTTCATGGTTCAAGTCCATTCCATGAATAGGAATAATATACACGAGTAACACGACATGGTTTGAACAATAACATCAACATGACTTGAACTACATACACCAAAATATCAATTCTAACGAGAATAAGCAGTAAATACTCATTCACATAACTAAACCATGAGATTAATAAGATATAAGTACATGAATGAACAAAGTTGATCACATTTATAGATAACATTTCTACCATTAAACAAGCAGACAACAACAGTAGTAATTATATAATCATAGAAGAAATATTACTGATGGGTATAAAAAGGGTGAATAACCTATTAAATCAATAAATCAAATTAATAACATAATAATACTAGACATGATTTCAGAGAGGCCTAACAAAATAAAAATATGAGATCTAAAAAATCAATAACAAGATTAGCAAAATAAGAATATGAGATATAAAAAATCAATAACAATATGAATCAAGCATACGTGGAACAAAAAACTAACTAAAAAAATTAATGTTTCATATTTCTAGAATCCTTGGAAGTTAAAAACAATTGTTTATATGGAATATTTGGATGATATCAATGAAAACAAGTACTTTAATATAATAAACAAATCAATTAAACCAAACACATTACCAGCTTTTGCTTGTGGCGGCAGGACTTCTTGGAGTGGTTATCAAGAAGAAAGGGTTGTGTTATGGGGATATGGAAGGGGCTTTTAAGGGTATTAGGGTAAATTACTTGGCGGGAATCCAATTCTAGATAACCTTGTTTTTGTGCAGTAGGTAGGAGGGTGCTTTTCCAAAACCACGTTTTGTATGGTTTTAAACGCAAAAAATCAAGTTTTGTAAAAGTTTTCCCAAACACTCAAAATGGATTATTTATGTTTTTAAAACGTGAAAATCAGAAAATCTACTTCTAAAAGCAATCCCAAACACCATCTTAATGTCATATGGCATGACATTTTTAGCTTTAATCTTATATTATTAATGGCATGTCATTACCACATAACACACTCAAGGGGGAGGATGTCATCTTTGATGCCCCGTGGGATTTATTGCTTTCAATTATTATAATAGATAGATTTTATAGTCTTATTACATGTTGGCGGTTTTGAGTCAACTTTACATTTCTAGAAGGAAATCAGATATTGACAAGCTTAGAAATTGTTGGACCTAATTCTTGTCCTCGGGTGTATGAAGCGTTTTGAACTGGTTAATTGACCTATGGATTAGTATGGTTTGGTAAGTTAATTAGAGATAAAATAAATGAGTTATATTTAATCTATATCTATATCTATATCTATATATCTATCCTTACTATGGCCATGTTTGTCTCTCCTTCTCCATTTCTCCTTATAACTTTCCCCCCTTCAAAAGCTCTTAATCTCATAAGTCACAAATTGTGACTTATGACTTTTCCTCCAATTTCTCCTTTTCAAAGCATAAAATCCCTCATAAGTTACTTTTGAAACAACCATCCAAACACTTTTGTTTTAACTTATGACTTATTGGATAAGTCATAAGTTAAAAGGAGGTGTGGAAATGGAGAGCCAAACATGCTCTATAATAGGAGAGTCTTGAGTGACATAAAAAAGCTGAGTTGTCAAGCTTAGAGATAGGCCAACAATGCCTTGGTGATGCAAAAAGTGATGCAATTAATCTGCTTAAAATATTCAGAAAGTTATGGGTCATTCATTCATTAACTAAAATATTAATATCTATAGCAATATCTGTTGATCATGTGGGCCACTCAACATCTGTTGAGTTCAAAAATGCCCTTAGCAGATGCTATGAATATGTTATGAAGATCTGTTGCTTCAAATTTGAGCGCCAAATTTAAATTTTAAATTGAAACCCGCTCACAAAACTGATGTATAAATGAAGGAGAGAGGGAAAACACACTCATTTTTATTTTGTTTTCTTCTCTCTCCTCTCTCTCTCTCTCTCTTAAAATCGAACCTTCATCTCTACATAATCTATTCCACCGTTGCCTTCGTCTCCGACTAAACATCGATGTACAGGTATGTTTTACTCCACGTCAATCTCCGGTCTCATCAAAGGTCATTTTCAATTCTACTACCTGTTACTGTACTTTATTTAATTTTGATCATATGTTTCTTTCGTTACTATCCCTCTCGAACACAGATTTTTGTTTGTGGTTTCTGAAAGAATTAGTTGTTTCTGTACAGAAGACCGCTTCCTTAATGAACTATATCCAAGTAAATTGCCAATCATTTCAAACGCTATGCGAGTGACTTTTTAACTAATATTATACTTCCATTTGACTCTGTTCCATCATAACAACTGATGGAACAATCTGGACTGGATCCGCATCAGGATTAATTGTGAAGTGGTATGCAAAATCTGAAACAGTTGCAGATGAAGCGAGAACAGATGAAGCAGGAATAGTTGTAGGAAGAGCAGAGGATGCAGCAACAGACGAAGTAGGAACAGTTGCAGGAAGAACAGAGGAGTGGTAACAAACAAGTGGAAAGAGCAATAGATGCTTGAGGAGTGGTAACAAACAAGTGTTTAAAGTTGTTGAGGTTGTGGTTATTTAACTTTTTACTTGTATTTTTTAAGTTGTGTTCGTTGAGTCAACTTTATGAAGTTTTAGTTATGCTACTAAAGTGTGTACTGTGTTTATCAGGTATATATGTGTAATCAATCAGCAAGATCAGTCACTTAGTTCTTTAGGTATATGTTAGTCATCACTTAATGATTATTTGACTTCAGTTGAGAATCTTTTGCAGCTTTATCAACCTAACTTACAGAGGAGACACATTGCTTTTGCAAAGCATAAACACGTCTGGTCTGGAATTCTTTGGTACTTAAAAACAAATTCACTTGGAAGACTTCTAAACGATCAAGACCAACTTGATTAAGATATTCTATACAAGTAAGATGCATTACAATATATTTTACTATTTCGTGTAAATATTTAGATAAAGTAAACATGGTTTTAAAAGGGTCGCCTAAGGCGTCAGACAAGCTGCAAAACGTCTTAGGGGCTTGAGGTAGCACCTCATGTACTTTTGGGTCAAGATTGTGAAACCTAACAAAAATTAATCTAGAAGAAGCCTAAGATGATGAAGAGATAGAAGATGATTCAGAAAGACGATGATGCCGACGAATGCAGTTGTAGCTTTGCCCCAAAATTACCAGTGGGAGTGGAGAGATCTTATGACACACCATGATTATATAAAGAGAATGTTAGGGTAATTTCTCAATTAAAGATTCACACAATTCCTTTCTCCCCTATTCTCTCCAAATTGGACGGAAGAAAATATCATCAAATCTTCCTTCCTATTCCATTCCTTTCCCTACAATTCTTCCCTAAAAAAATTCTCTGGAACATGATTTTCCCCCATTTCCTCTCACTTCCTTCCCTTTCCCTCCTTTAATGAGACTTGGGAACACAGTGTTAGGGACTATAAGGTCCTGGGTTCAAATCTCACAAGGGGGTTTTCTCATAATTAAGAGTTTCCTCCAGAATTGGTGACTTGGTGGTGGAATATGATCGCGGGTAACACTGGTGGCACGATGATACCAATTGGCCGTTCAAAAAAAAAAGTAAATAGAGTAGTGCCTCGAGTATCGGCTTTTGGGATCTAAATGCCTCCCAAGCAAGTAAATAACTTTTTAACATTATCTTTGGCAGACTATTCAACTCGGTTGACATGAATGGAAATGGACAACTTTCACTAATTTTGGAGTGATAATTTTAAAAAGTAAGCATCGTTGTTTGAAGAAACAATTTTTAAAATGAGTTTTATCAAACTGTGTTTTGGTGTGAAGCAATAGGCTCACTTAATCTTGGTGTCTACGACATGTGGTTTCATGTTTTCACAGTTTTTGCAAATTCAGGAAACTATTTTATCTTATTTTGATGAAACAGTCATGTTTTGTACTTTTGTTAGAGGGATATGCTCTCTATGTCTTGTGAATTTATCTATATATTATAATAATATTTTGGCAGATGTTAGTAATTTACTGCTTTGTTCTTCTAAGAACAGGTTATTATAGTATAATAAAATATTATTTGTCTCAAACAAGAAAACAGTGACCAAGTAGTTTTATTAATTTTTTGTGCATTGTAGTTAATCGCACTGAGCAAGGAGCGAACAATTTGATATGTACATGCAGCTGGATGTGAATACAAAGGTTTATCCTATGCATGTCAGTGAGAAGTTTATGATGGTTTTAGCATCTACCCTAAATTTGGATGGAACTCCTGACAGGGGCTTTTTTACTCCGGTAATTTCCACATTATTAATGAACACGAAGTATGTTTAGACAAAAATTTTATGGGGTTCTTATTCCATCTACAACCAAACAAATAACAAAGCTACCTGAATCAACAAACAATTTTCAACATATACAGCAGCAACCAAACAAATAACAAAGCTACCGTATATACCTTATCGAAGCATGTTTTGTTATGGGAGCTTCTTTGGTTTTCAATTGTTGCAAATATGTCGATCACAGGGATGAATCTCAGTCTTATGCTGAACTCGGTTGGGTTTTACCAACTATGGTTATATATTATTGTTAAAAATGTTGGGCTCTATATTAATTCAATTGTTAAACATTGTTTGGGCTTAGTTTGTTGTTACTGGGCTAAGTGGTGAGTTTATTGGGCTCATTTATGGGCTCAGCTTATTTGTTATGCTGATATTGTTACGAGTTGTTATTCGCAGAGTTTGAGAACCGTTGGATTGTTTTATGATGACTTAATCAGAACCGTTGATATGGCATCTCTGGTGGAAGCTTCTGGACCAGCATATATAAGCTTGTTATTTCGTCGTTTTATTCATTCGTCACTTTTCTTCTCTGTACTTTAGGGTTTCTCTGGTTTTTTGTTCTCTGTATTTCGTCTACTTACTTTTGTAAGTGGTTGTATTATCTTTTATCATCTGCTGATCTAATCATCAGCAGAAGACTCTGTATGTTCTTATTCATATTGTAGTCTCAGTGATTTGCTGAGACTATTTGGGTATTTGGGGGGCAATTCTTTTGGGTTGGATAATAAAGATTTTGTCACCGTTTTGTCGCTATACCTTGTGTTCTTGTGTTGTTTCTTTATCGTTTATGTTGGCGAATCATTTGTATTGTGAAACCCTAAATTTCTACATGGTATCAGAGCCATAGGCTCTTGATTCTGTTCTTCTTTCTTAGTTTTATTCCGCTGTTCATCTTTATATCTTAGATCTGATCTGAATAATAGATCAGTATCTTGTCTGTTGTTATAATAGATCTGATCTTCTAAATAGATCTTGTCTATTATTGTTTAGTCTGTGTTTCTTAGATCTAGGGTTCCTGAGGTCAACTATTGTTGATCACCTTGGATTATCATCTTGGTGAGTACTTGGATTGGAAGCTGGCACTCTGGTTTGGATCCTGGTTCTGAAGTTTGTACTGATTGCTCTCTGGTCTTGTAACCCTAAGTGAAGGTTACAGACTACGAGTTCTGGTGAGATCGTTCTTGTCTTATCTTGTGTCTAGGGCAAAGGCCCGGGTTAGGAGGACCGGAATTGTGCCAACTATTTGGTGTCTTGTGTGTTCTCTTATTATCTGTTATTGTGTTGATTGATTACTTGCTTTATATTACTATATATATACATCTATATAGTTAATAAAAGAGCTCCTGTGTTAAGATCTGCGTGGGCACCTATGAGTGATGAACCCATGATCTGAACACTGACACAGCTTCGCTCTCTAGGGTTATTATCTGTTGTTTGGTATCTTGTTCTTGTCTCTTGGTTATTTGTTTTTTGTTGCCTGTGTGATCTTTGTGTACCATGGGTGATAATGTGAACCCTCATGGTGGTGGTGGGACTGTCATCAACACTGGAGGTGGTGGTGACCCACTACCACCCCCCAATACTCTAATTAGCAAGTTAGATATTGGTGATCCTCTGTACATTCATCCTAGTGATACTAGTACCTTGTCTATTATCACTATCAAGTTGAAAGGTACAGAGAATTATTCTGTATGGGCAAGCTCTATGAAGCTTGCTCTTGAAGCCAAGAATAAGTATGGCTTCATTGATGGTTCCACTGTTAGATCTGTTGATGATGATGTCCTAGGAAAACAGTGGGATAGATGTAATTCTGTGGTGTTAACTTGGTTGCTTAATTCTGTGAGTGAAGAATTGTTTCTAGGGCAGGTGTTTTCTAAGTTAGCTAGAGATGTCTGGTTAGATCTTAAGGAAACATATGATAAGGTTGATGGTTCAGTGGTTTTTAACTTGTATCAGAAGATTAATTCTATAACACAAAATGGAAGTAGTGTTTCTGAATACTATCATAAACTTAATACTATGTGGAAGCATTTGGACTCTATAGTTCAATTGCCTTCCTGTTCATGTGCTGCTTCAAATAAGTTCAATGATTTCAATAGTTTAATAAAATTGATGCAGTTTCTTATGGGTTTAGATGAAATATATCAACCTGTTAGAACTAATCTTCTGATGCAAGATCCACTGCCTACTGTGAAAACAGCCTTTTCTATTGTATCTAGAGAGGAGTCTCACAGGACCTCTAGTTCTGGTACCAAAAGTACTAATGTATCTTTTGCTGCCAAAACTTCTCAGTCCTTTGATCCTAGGAAAAGAACCAATAGAGGTCCTAATCCTAATCTGAAGTGTAACCATTGCAATAAACTTGGTCACACTGCAGATAGATGTTTTGAATTGGTTGGATATCCTCCTGGTTTCAAAAGGGGTGGTTCAGGTCAGCCTAGCAGACCTAACATCCCTGGAGGAACTGGAGGGAGATCTAATCAGTCCAGTAGTGGTCCTACTAATGTTTCTTCTAGTGCTTCTGTTCCATTTACTTCTGAACAGATAAGCAAACTGATGAGTCTTATAGGAGACAAGGTTGGAAATGACACTGCTCAGTCTAACAATGTAGGAGGTAATATAGTGCATGGTTTTTCCAGTGCTTCTGTTTTAAATAAGCTGAGCAGTGTGTTTGAAAATTTTTCTAGTTCTTCCAACCTTCTTAAAACTGCACTTCTTTTAAAGTGGATCATGGATTCAGGTGCTAACCAGCATATGGTTGGTACTGATGAGTACATGATTAACTGGGTAGATGTATCACAGTATGATGTTACTGTGAAACATCCCAATGGGTCAAGTGCTAAGGTCATGAAGATAGGAGACATCAAGTTAGGAAGTAATATTATCCTAACTGATGTGTTCTATATTCCTGACTACTGTGTGAATCTTGTTTCTGTAAGTAAGTTATCCAAGGATAACAAGTTAAGTGTTTTGTTTGATGATCATGCTTGTTATATCCAGGATTCCAAGTCCAAGAGAATCCTGGAGACTGGTAAAGAGCATGATGGTTTATACTTTATAGGTTCCAATGTGAGTAATTTTTCTGTATGTTTTAATAGTTCTAATGGTGTTAATCTTTGGCACAGTAGGTTAGGACACCCTTCTGACCAAGTTCTAGCTGTGTTAAAAGGTAGTCTAAATGTTGAAACAACTCAGTCTAGTCCTTGTGAAACATGTCATAAAGCTAAGCAAGTTAGAGTTCCTTTTCCTTTAAGTGAACATAAAACTAAAGAAGTAGGTGAGTTGGTTCATCTAGATGTATGGGGTCCTTACAGGGTAACCAGTAAGGAAGGTTTCAAATATTTTTTAACCATTGTAGATGATTTTTCTAGATCAGTGTGGGTCTATTTACTTAAAGGGAAAAGTGAGGTTTTTGAAAATATTGTTATATTTTATGAACTTGTTAAAACACAATTTAAAAAGAGTATTAAGATTTTCAGAAGTGACAATGGTACAGAATTTGTAAATAAACAGATGTCTAGTTTTTGTAATTCAAAAGGGATTATGCACCAAACTTCTTGTGTGCATACTCCCCAACAAAATGGAGTTGTGGAAAGAAAACATAGACACCTGTTGAACATAGCTAGAGCCTTGTTATTTCAGAGTAGTGTGCCATTAAATTTTTGGTCTGAATGTGTATTAACTGCTGCCTATTTGATTAACAGGCTTCCCTCTTCTGTCCTAAATGGTGTGAGTCCTTATGAGAAAATATATGGGTTCCCCCCAATTATTAGTCATCTTAGGAATTTTGGGTGCTTGTGTTTTAAAACAGTTTTAGATGAAAAAGATAAGTTGTTAAGTAAAGCTGACAAATGTGTTTTAATTGGATATTCAGTTTTCAAAAAAGGTTATAAACTTTGGAATTTAGAAATAAAACAGTTTGAGTTTTCCAGGGATGTAAAATTCTATGAAAATATATTTCCTTTTAAAACAGAAACTGGAAAACTTGAATACAAAACTTTAAATCATTTAAATTTCTTTGATCTTTTTGATGACACAAGCATTGGAAATTCTGATAATAATAATAATGCTCCCAATGATGAAGGGGGAACCAGTGTTGCTCATGAACACTCCCCTGAAGAGGGATTAGATGACTCTTTTAGAGCCACAAGTGAGGTAGATCATCATGATCAGCCACCTAGTGGCTCAGGTTTAAGAGGGACTGATCCTTCTAATAGGGTAGAGGGTTCAAATGATGAGAACTGTACTCATGAGGGACATAGAATTCAAACTAGAAGGTCTAATAGGAATAGTGTTTTACAAAAAAGGTTTGATGACTATGTTGTAGAGGGTAAGGTCAAATATGGTGTTGAAAAGGTTGTCAACTACTCTGTTCTATCTTCTGAAAATTATTGTTTTGTGTCTAGTCTTAATAAAACTATTGAGCCTAGTAGTTATTCAGAAGCCTCTAAAGATCCTAGATGGATAGAGGCTATGAATGATGAAATGGAGGCTCTGCATAGCAACCAAACATGGGTTTTAACTGATCTTCCTAAAGACAGAAAACCTATTGGTTGCAAGTGGGTTTATAAAGTTAAATATAAATCAAATGGTGAGGTTGAGAGATTTAAGGCCAGGCTTGTAGCCAAAGGCTACAACCAGAGAGAAGGTCTTGATTTTGGAGAGACCTTCTCACCAGTAGTTAAAATGGTTACTGTAAGGTGTATGATTAGCTTGGCTGTTCAAAATTCATGGCCTCTGTACCAACTTGACATTAACAATGCATTCCTTTATGGGTCCATAGATGAGGATGTATATATGACTTTACCTGAAGGTTATTATTCTAAAACTGAAACTAAAGTATGCAAATTGGTAAAGTCTTTATATGGCCTCAAACAGGCTCCTAGGAAATGGAATGAGAAACTAACTAAAGTGTTAGTTGATATGGGTTTCAAACAAAGTATATGTGATTATTCATTATTTGTTAAATCTGTTGAAAATATGTTTGTTGCATTACTTGTTTATGTAGATGATATAGTGATTACTGGAAATGATGAGAATGAAATCAATAATTGTAAAAATCTACTTAAAACAAGTTTTAAAATAAAAGATTTAGGAAAACTTAAATACTTCCTTGGTATTGAAGTTTTATATGATAAAGGAGAGATTTGTTTGACCCAGAGAAAATATTGTTTAGAATTATTAAATGAATTTGGTTATTTGGGGTGTAAACCTATTAATACACCAATAGAGCAAAGTTACATTGTTTCAGCTAAGGATTCAAAACAGAGTCCTTTACTGGAAAATGTAACTGGATATCAGAAGTTGATAGGAAAACTTATTTACCTATCACTTACTCGACCTGATATCAGTTATAGTGTTCAGTTTTTAAGCCAATTCATGCATAAGCCTACTAAGTGTCACCAGCAAATAGCTTTAAGACTTTTGAGATACTTAAAGCTATCTCCTGGAAGAGGTATTGTATTTAAAAAATCTGACAAGTTTGAACTTAGAGGCTATGTGGATGCTGATTGGGCTAAGTGCCTAGTCACCAGGAAATCAGTCACTGGATTTGGTATTTTCTTGGGTGATTGTCTGGTTTCCTGGAAGAGTAAGAAGCAGAATACCATTGCTCGGTCTTCTGCTGAAGCTGAGTACAGAGCTATGTGCTCAGCCACTTGTGAGTTAATTTGGCTAAAAAATTTACTAGGTGAATTACAAGTAACTTGTAATATGCCAGTAGATCTTTTTAGTGATAGCAAAGCTGCTATATCCATAGCAGCTAATCCTGTCTTTCATGACAGAACTAAACACTTTGAAATAGATCTTCACTTTATTAGAGAGAAGATCTCTGATGGTGTTATTAGAACTGTTAAAGTAACATCAGATCAGCAGGTTGCTGATATATTTACCAAAGGGCTGAATGTTGTTCAGCATAATGTTTTGTGCTCTAAACTGGGCATGAAAGACATGTTTAACATTTGAATTAAGGGGGCATGTTAAAAATGTTGGGCTCTATATTAATTCAATTGTTAAACATTGTTTGGGCTTAGTTTGTTGTTACTGGGCTAAGTGGTGAGTTTATTGGGCTCATTTATGGGCTCAGCTTATTTGTTATGCTGATATTGTTACGAGTTGTTATTCGCAGAGTTTGAGAACCGTTGGATTGTTTTATGATGACTTAATCAGAACCGTTGATATGGCATCTCTGGTGGAAGCTTCTGGACCAGCATATATAAGCTTGTTATTTCGTCGTTTTATTCATTCGTCACTTTTCTTCTCTGTACTTTAGGGTTTCTCTGGTTTTTTGTTCTCTGTATTTCGTCTACTTACTTTTGTAAGTGGTTGTATTATCTTTTATCATCTGCTGATCTAATCATCAGCAGAAGACTCTGTATGTTCTTATTCATATTGTAGTCTTAGTGATTTGCTGAGACTATTTGGGTATTTGGGGGGCAATTCTTTTGGGTTGGATAATAAAGATTTTGTCACCGTTTTGTCGCTATACCTTGTGTTCTTGTGTTGTTTCTTTATCGTTTATGTTGGCGAATCATTTGTATTGTGAAACCCTAAATTTCTACAATTATAAAATTATGTTTTTACGATTTCAAGATTTAAGTTGGTATCCTTGAATATTGCTTATTAGTTGTTATATGGTGTAGATTTCCAAACTGAGCATGATTCCAGTGGTGTGTGTGATGGAATGGATTAAGCGTTACTCAAAGGAAGTCAAAGTTTCGGTTGGGTGGTGGTTATAGGCGTTGGATCTCTTGTCCAGAGCGTATACAAATGGTTTCTCTCAAGTCTTATAGTTGTTGAATCTTAAATTTGTTGATGATTATTAAATAGACCTTAGTAATTGGCGAATATTTTAGTGTTTTATTTTGTTTTTTGTAGGTTTTTGTTGAGTTATGTTTTTGGTTTTGTTATGATTCATGAGTGTGTCTGTTTAGTAAGGTCTGTTTCAAAGTAGTGGGTCTGTATAATAAGGTCTGTTTAAAACATATAGATAATTCACTTGATCATGAATTAGTAAGGTCTATTTAATCAGGTCTGTTTTAAACAACAGATGTTAGACATGTTCACTTGATCAGCTTAAAATATTCAAGAAAATATGTGGGTCATTCATTAATATATTTAATCTAACATCTGTTACTATATCAAAGCTTAAAATATTAATATATCTAACACTGTTAGTACATCAAGGTTTAAAATATTAATACATCTTACATCTGTTAGTACATCAAAGTGTAGATGCCGTTTTGCGACTAATGATTAGATACTAACATGTGTTAAGGGGCGAATGAGAATCAGAGATGGGCGAAGGAGACTGAGAGATGGGCGAAGGAAGTTTTGTCTGGACGAAGGTGGAACAGGAATGCACAGAAGAACACATTCGACCAGTTCACCTGGGCGAATGTGGAAACAGCTTACCTTCGACCAGTGTAACTGGGCGAACGTACAGCTACTATATATAGATTTCAAGTTTTTGTAATGTATAACGAGTCATTGAGAGTGTGTGTTTTGTGTGTGTGTTCCTGAGAGGATTGAGAGTGTTTAGAAGAGGTCTAGATTAACTGTTATCAGTCTGTAACCAAGTTTATTGAAAAGTTAATCTATGAAAAGCATTTAAAATGACCTTGATTGTGTTTTGATTGAGTTTATATCAGTTTGTTCTAAGCTAGGGTTTCCGCACCTGGTTTAGCAACTTGTATGATCATATAATCCTGTATTGTTGTAAAATCCTTCCTCTACAAAGTGGTATCAGAGCGTAGAGGATCATACAACAACAAATTGATAAACTCAGAGCTGATTTGGACATAATTTTCATCAGTTCACATCTGTTTTCAACTAAAAATGGTTTTTGTGTGTTTTTGAAAGAATTAGAGGTGATTTTGTGGTTAAAATTCAAAATTCCAAGTATTAAAGTTGTTCCAAATCATCTCCGAAGCATAACCTGATCAAGATCAATCAAATCCACAAACTTTTGAAAATCAGTGATCAAAATAACCGTTTTTCAAAGTGTAACCGTTTTTCAAAAGTTCAGATATGGGCGAACCTGGACATTGTGGGCGAACGTGAGTGTTTTAGGTCGAAGGTGATAGGAATTCTGGTCGAACGTAGAAGTTTTAGGGCGAACGTAGGTTGTTTCACTTGAATTTTCTTCATTCGGGTCACAAAAGTTACCTTCGGGAGATCGGGGGTACGAAGGTAAAATTTAAACGGACGAACGTAGGGTTTGTTGGACGAAGGTAGAAGAGTTTGTGTGATTTTTACATTCTGCTAATATTTTACATTCGGGTGAAAGATTTTTGGGCGAACCTGATTTAAAAGGGACGAACCTAAAAATTTTTGTGGACGAACCTAGGATAAGTTTTTGGAAAATTTTTCTAAGTGTTGAATTTCTCGAAGTGCGTGACTATGTGGCGTTATCAGACTACTCCTACACCAGCCACTACACAACCACAACAGCAGGTGATGGACCCATGGACAGTGGCAGCACAGAAGACGAGCACACAGTCTTCGCAGCCGGTTAACTACATGACTCAGAGTGCACCTACAGTACCACAGTCTGACTACTGGGGAGTAGCAGCAGCGGTGGTAAACACTCAAACTACTAATGCTATTTCCACACTGATTAATGATTTGTCTTCAGGTAGCGGGACTCGGCCACCGAAGCTTATGGAGATTCAAGAATATAATCAGTGGCAGAAAAAGTTCAAGATACACTTGGAAGGCATGGGAGTGGAAGGTGCTGAAGCATGGAACATGATTGCTAAAGGATACACACCACCAGTTCTGGAGAACACGGGTGAACCAGTGCCATTGGAGAGCATGGCAGAGGATGAGAAAAAGAAGTTTGCTGTGGAAAAGAAGGCGTTCTCACAACTGACACAAGCCATTACAAATAATCTTTTGCATCAGTTTGGAACGTGCACAACTTCTAAGGCTTTGTGGGATATGCTTAAAAGGAAGCATGATGGAAATGAAAAGACAAGGAATTTGAGGATGGAAGAACTTGTTAAGGAGTTTGAGAATTTTTCTTATGTTGGAAATGAAACTTTGAAAGAACTAACTCCTAGATATAATCATTTAATATCTGAATTGTCTAGCTATGGTGTACAGATTCCTATGGCAAAACAGGTGGACAAGTTTGCTGAAGCATTACCACCAAACTGGGATCAGCATGTGGATGTTCTGAAGGAGAAGGATGCTTTTCAATACTGGTCTCTTCAAGAGTTTGTTGAGAAGCTGGAAAACAAGGAATTGGAAGAGAAGAGGAAGGCTAGGAGAGCACAGATTCCTCAGAATCCAAATTTATACTTTGGAGGATCTTTAGTTCCAGCAAGTACAAGTTCTGGAGGGCTAGTTACACCACATGTTGCTTGTATATCCAATGCTGTAGAATCACCCATCATTAACTACCATCAACAAACTTCATCTTTATCACAACCACAACCACAAATTCCATATCAATATTCATACATTCCACCATTCTCCCCAAAGCAACAAGCAGCTTTTTACACTGCTGGTCAAGCTCAACAACAACCAATTAACCAGTCTAATCAACCAACTGTGGTTTTGGAGACTTCCAATCTTGGAAATGTGACGGTGGAAGTTGCTCAGCAACACATTGCATTAGTCTCTGCAATGGTGTCTTCCTACAATGGACTAGTTGCTAGTCAAATTGGTAATAACAACTTGACCAATGAAGACTACGCACAGATTGATAAGGAAGAAATGGAACTCATTGATATCCAATGGGCCTTTGCTAGCATAATGCGAAGAGCAACTGAGTTTATCGAGAAGACAGGTAGAACCGACTTGGGAACTTCTCCTAATACAACCTACGGGTTTAATAAGGAGAAAGTGACTTGTTTTAACTGTGGAGGTAAAGGTCACTTTAAACGTGAATGCACACAGCCACCGAAACAAGGCAACAGGAATCCATTTAATGCTACCTATCAGAACCGTCAACAACAAAACCAAAACCAAGTTTCTTCCCAAAACAACAACTACCAAAACCATCAAAACAACTTTCACAACAATCAAAATAGACAACCAACCACACCAAACCAGACACAAAACCAAACACCAAACAATACTAACCGAACAGTCATACCAATCACTACACCAGCTGAACAACAGAATACCAATCAAGCATTGGTTACTCAACAAGATGAAAGGTTTGACTGGTCAAGTGTTCAGATAGGTGTTGAGGAAATCACAACTGGAGGAAATGTGGCGTGTGTTGCCTATCAGGTTGATCTTGAAGATTCAGTAAAGATGGAGAAGAAGGTTGAAACTGAGGTTGATAGTGATGATTCTGAGGCTGAGATGGATGGTGATTTTGAACCTGTTAAGGATAATTCTGAGGTTAATGTTGAGGTTGAAAATGAAGAGACTAATTCGGGAGTTGTGATTGATACTGTTTCTGACATTCCTGAGGAGTGTGAATCGGTTTATTCTGATTCAGACAGTGACTCGGATACGGAAGCTAGTGTTAATTCTCTTGATGAAGATATTGATCAATTGCTAGCAGAAGCAGATTTTCTGATGACTAGGAAGTCGTGCATTGCAGATGATGCTTTCACAAAGATTGATTATTCCAGATTCTTTGCAGGAAAGGAAGCTCATTTTGCATTGATGGCCATGACTGACCCACCAAAACCTGTAAGTTCTGCTTGTAGTACTGACAATACTAGTGAAAAATATTGTGGTGCTTGTGATAGATTGACTGAGGAGGTAAAACAACTCCGTATTCAACGTGATAGTGCTATCATGAACAGTCAATCTACTCGCAAAGAGTTAAATGCTTTTAACAAAGTATTAGATGGCTACAAAAAGGACATTTCTGACTTGAAAAACACTTTGTCTTTAAAACAATTGGCAATTAACAACTATATCAATGAAATTGAAAACACCAAGTTGGAAATGGCTGCCATCAAATGCTTTGCTGAAAAAGTAAACAAAAAGTTGGAAAGTTACAAAAATGTTGCTTATGTGGTAGACCACATCATTGATGACAAAACAACCAATTATCGGGCGGTACCATCTCCGGTTCTTTTTGAAAACCATAATTGTCACCAAGTGACACCGGAGAGTTCGGTTAAATCTGATTCAGCATCGGAAAATGAATCTAACACTTCAAGTGTTGGTGATCCAAATTCCGATGTTAGACCGATTTTGGGAATCAATGATGAGGGTGTTACTGCTGAAAGTGTTGACTCAGATTCAGAGAGTGATGATACTGGTTGTAACCAAACTGTTAATGTATGTGATATTCCAAAAGAAAATCACATCATTACAAATGAACCAGTTTCATCATCTCAAATTGTTCCAATGAGAAATGTTCATCATGTGGATAAGTCTGAGAAGAATGTTGTGAGGAAAGATCTTAATGTGGTTAAGAAAGATCTTGAGAGAAATGAGAAAAACGAACAATGTGACAAACCTGTCAAGGTATTTTATCGGATGGAAGGATCCGATAAGATCATCTCTGACGAGGACTTTCCAATTAAAAATGCCAATTATGCTAAAATTGAAAAGATTTGGCAAGAAAGTACTATTTGGTTCCCAAAACATGAGAGAACAAATGAAATTCCACCAGCTTTGTTGAAAAAGTTGTACTTGGATGTTCCTCAAGAACCAAAGGTACATGTCACAGAGTTTGTTAAACCCAAAAACAGAGCTAATGGTTTCAATGACCCTACTTACTCAAAAGGGCCACTCCCTGAGAGTTTAAGGAAGCAACAGTACAATGATCAATACCCTGTTCGATCATTTGCTCAACCAAATGCTCCAAATGTTTTTGAAGAGTACCGTGCGTGCTTTAAATGTGGAGAACGCGGGCATTTGCTTGCTCAGTGTCCATATGTTAGGCACAAGAGGCACGAGGTAGAAGTGAGGAATTCCATGAGGAAACCGATTGATCATTATGTGCCACCTCATAGGAGAGTAGTTCCTCAACAAACACAACCGTTTTATAATCATAACAATTTTCAAATGAGGAACACTCGTCCAATGCACTATGATAGAAGAAATCGGATTGCGATGGAAAACTCGTGGAGGAAGCCTGTGGTGAACTCAACAGTTGAGAGGCAAAAGGTTTCACCAAAACCGATTGTCAAATCAAATGTTGGACCTAAGTCTGTTAAATCAGATAAGGTTACCAAGAAAGTTACTTTTGCTAACAATGTTCAGAAACCGACTGAGAATCCAAAGTCTCAGATTCGTATCCTGAAAAGGACTGAACAATCTTGGACACCCAATGGTACTCCAGGAGCCTCTACTTCAAAAGTTAATGAGAAAAAGGAAACAATTTTGAGCAATCAGAAAAAGATTGATCAAAAAGTTGTTAAAAATGTTTGTGAAAATGTTATTGTGAAACCTGATGTTGAAAGACCCAAGACTCAGGCTTGGGTCCCCCGAAAGAACTAACTGATTTACATTTTGTGTGCAGGGAGCTTCAGCTGGCCCTATTAGCAGTCTTTGGATTGTTGATAGTGGAGCTTCAGGCCACATGACAGGGGATCTTGCGTTGCTGTTCGACGTGAAGAACATCAATGGAGGATATGTAGCGTTTGCGGGAAACAAAGGTGGATATATCACGATGGAAGGGAGTGTGAGCAATGGGATAGTGAGTTTTGAGCGGATATCGTATGTGAAGCAGATAGACTACAATCTGTTGAGTGTCAGTCAAATTTGTGACAAGAAATTTACTGTGCATTTTGATGACAAATCCTGCTATATCTTGAAACCGGGCTTTACAATTCCTAAAGAGTGGATAATGTTGAAGGCACCTCGCGTCAACAATCTATACATTCTTGATATGTCCAAGGCGATGACATCACAGGGGCAAATAACATGCTTTTTGTCCAAGGCGACTGAGAAAGAATCGATAATGTGGCACCGAAGGATGGGGCACATTCATCTGAAGAAAATGAATCAACTTGTGAGGAATGGACTTGTCGAGGGAGTAAATGTGAAACATTTTCATTTGAATGACAAGTGTGTGAGTTGTAAAAAGGGGAAGCAACACAAACAGTCCCACAAAGTGAAAAAGGTTAACTCTGTTGAGATGCCACTAGAGCGATTGCACATGGATCTTTTCGGACCTGTCAAGCGCCATAGTCATCTTGGAGAGCTTTATTGTTTAGTCGTCACTGACGATTACTCAAGATTTTCATGGGTGATGTGTTTGCAGAATAAAAGCGACACTTTTATTAATCTAAAAGTTCTGTTCACTCGATTGGAGAATCTCTACAATGTGAAGATAAAGAGGATTCGGAGTGACAATGGGACGGAGTTCAAAAATGCCAAGATGGATGAACTTTGTGAAAACAAAGGAATACATCATGAATATTCGGCTCCGTACACCCCTCAACAGAACGGTGTTGCTGAACGAAAGAATAGGACTCTAATTGAAGCGGCTAGAACAATGCTCGCTGATTCAAATCTTCCGGTAATGTTCTGGAACGAGGCGATTTATGCAGCAAATTACACACTTAATCGGGTTTTAACAGTGAAGAAGTTTGGAAAAACATCTTATGAGCTGTTACACCGAAGGAAGCCGAACTTAGAGTATCTAGAACCTTTCGGGGCGCCTTGCACTATGTTGAATCCAAGCGAAAAGTTTAGTCCTAAAGCCGAGGAGGGTTACTTTGTTGGATATGCAACCCCACTCAAACGGGTATACAACAAGCGAACTCGTCGTGTGGAAGACTGGGCTAACGTGGAAGTTCAACGATATACTCAAAATATTCAAGGCACGGGTCCTGATTGGATGTTTGATTACAAAGATTTCTTTGAATCATTCAATCTAGATAGCTTGGTTGAAGAAGCTGTTATTAGACTACTTTACGAGTGTGAAAATGCAACAACTTCACCGTTGGTGCGTCCAATCACCGTGAACCCCCTACCAGCTTCTAATGATACCAATGCTCCTATACAAGAAGAATCAGATAAGAGTGATGATGAAGGTGATAATAATGATGATGATGATGATGCTGAAGGTTCAGGAAGTCAAAAGGATGATGATAGTAGCAGTGATGATAATGATGGAGGAGATGATACTGCTAAGTTTACTTTTGAGAAAAGACCACCTTCTAAGAAGAAGAAAGACACAGGTGAGTCGAGTTCTAAGAAGCAGGGAGAGAATGTTGATGATGAGACCGTGTTTTGGAACGAGAAGGTGAGGTCGTTATCTGATGATGCAAAACAAGTTTACAAAGACATGTTAGAGAAGAGAGAGTGGACCATTGAGTTCACAGGTCGTTTTGCAGAAATATTCCAAACAGATGATATGCGTTATGAATTGGAATATAACGATCCTGATCTTGAAGAGGGGGAAGTACCTGCTTCTGTGGCAAAGGAGATACTGGATGGACTTGCACAGAGAGTAGGGAAAACGTTTGAAGAATTCATTGTTGATGAGTTGATTCCACCTATTCCTGAAAAGGATGTTGGAACTCACTCAGATGATAAAGAAACCCCTGAGTTTGAGGAAGTTGAGATAGAGGATATTACACATGAGGAATATCCACAGTACTTCAGACAAAATGATGAAGACGTGGTGTTTCCTGATTTTACTGAAAGGCATAATACATCTGCAAAAAGAAAGGCAAGAAAAAGAAGTGCTGAGTTTGTTGAGAAAGTACTTGGAACTGATTTGCCAGAATCTTCAAAGAAGTCTGATGAGCTGAAAGAGTATTTGAAGAAATTAAGGTTAATGGATGAGAACCGACCAAAGCCTGAAGCTCAAGGAAACTTTTATAGGTTTCATAATGCAAAGTTCAGAGGCAGAGCTCTTGGGTGGACATACTTAGGCAGGCTGAAGTGTTTAGCTGCTAAGTGGGAATCTGGAATCTTGTACTTTTACAGATTCATTGATTTGCTGACTCTACCATACTGGGCGGTTAGAGATTTATGCAGATTCCAAATGTCGGGTGCTTCAGTGAATAATTCACATGTCGGTTGGTGTGCAGACAAATTGGTTTGGGAGAGTAGAACGAGATGGAATAGATTCAAGCCACAATATCCCCGGAGGAAAGTTCACAGGGATACTGATCCCAGAACCAAGTTGAAAAGGGTTACCTTGATTTACAAGGCACCTGAAGTTATGAGGAAGATACCTTTGATGCCTATGCCTCAACACTTCAGTGCTGACTTCATTTTCTGGTATTATGATTGGAGGAAGGCAGAAGCGGTGATTGTGTTGAGAGATGGAAAGGACAAATACAAGCATGTTCATGTATTTGATCCTATGTGGCTAATCAATTGCACCTTCGAAGACATCATCATGTTATTCTATAATCCGATTCATCATGAGCCAAACGATGCAGATCAAGCAAGGAAATACACACAAGTTGTGGGTGTTTGCTTTGCTTATGATATCAATGCTGGAAGTAATCTGGAAGGGAAGCTTGGCAAGAAGGTTAAGATGGCGAATGTGTCAAAGCCGGTTAAGAGAAAGTTAGAGCCGGAGATGACGAAAGAACAGAAGAGTATTCTGAGAATTAAGCTGCTGAACAAAGCCATGGACGAAGATAGAAAAAGATCTAATCAATAGTCGAGGGGGAGTTTGTAGATGCCGTTTTGCGACTAATGATTAGATACTAACATGTGTTAAGGGGCGAATGAGAATCAGAGATGGGCGAAGGAGACTGAGAGATGGGCGAAGGAAGTTTTGTCTGGACGAAGGTGGAACAGGAATGCACAGAAGAACACATTCGACCAGTTCACCTGGGCGAATGTGGAAACAGCTTACCTTCGACCAGTGTAACTGGGCGAACGTACAGCTACTATATATAGATTTCAAGTTTTTGTAATGTATAACGAGTCATTGAGAGTGTGTGTTTTGTGTGTGTGTTCCTGAGAGGATTGAGAGTGTTTAGAAGAGGTCTAGATTAACTGTTATCAGTCTGTAACCAAGTTTATTGAAAAGTTAATCTATGAAAAGCATTTAAAATGACCTTGATTGTGTTTTGATTGAGTTTATATCAGTTTGTTCTAAGCTAGGGTTTCCGCACCTGGTTTAGCAACTTGTATGATCATATAATCCTGTATTGTTGTAAAATCCTTCCTCTACACAAAGATTCAAATATTAATATATCTTACATCTATTAGTACATAGGTGGGCCATTCATTAATATATTTAATCTAACATCTGTTAGTACATCAAAACTTGAAATATTAATATATCTAACATCTGTTAGTACATCAAAGCTTAAAATATTAATATATCTAACATCTGTTAGTACATCAAAGCTTAAAATATTAATATATCTTACATTTGTTAGTACATATGTGGGTCATTCATTAAATGTTGTTTCATATGCTTTGGATATTGCTCTAGTGGTTTGGGTGGATGTTAATATAATCATATTGTATATTATAAATCATCAATTATTGATATACTCTTCCCGTGTTTTCACACGGGATTTCACCTAGTTACAATAATTGAAAGCAATAAATCCTACATGACACTTAAAGAGGGCATCCTCCCCCTTGAGTGTGCCATGTGGCAATGACATGTTATTAATGATATAAAATTAAAGCTAAAAATGGCATGCTATGTAGGGATCCAAAATTGGGTTGGGAAACTTTAACAAGGGCCTTTTACCTACACCAAAACCTATTAATAAACAAAGAATTGCACCCAAACCATTTGTGGCTAAAACAACTATGACATCTGAAGAATATGAGGATAGAAGGGCTAAGGGGCTTTGTTATTTCTGTGATGAGAAATTTAGTAGGGGACACAACTACAGGGGTAAGAAACCTCAGTTGTACCATATTGAAATGGAAGTAAGTGATGATGAGGAAGATGGAAATGCTGAAATTGAAAATGATATGGAAATGGAGTTGGCACAGATTTCAGGTAACAATTGTTATCAGACTCTAAGGGTTTCTGGCCACTTCATGAGGTATGTTTTACAGATTTTAATGGATACAAGAAGTTCCCATAACCTCATAGATGCTGCATTGGTGGAAAGATTGCATTGTATTACCACCATTAGGGCTCCCATGTTAATAAAAGTGGCTAATGGGAAACAAGAAATCCGCACATAATGATATGGAACTTTAAGTGGAAAATGCAAGGGTTAGAATTCATGACTGATGTTTTGTTGATGCCCTTGGGGGGTTGTGACTTGGTTTTGGGAGTTTAGTGGTTTTCCACATTGGGAACCATACAAATGAACTACCAAACTAAAGACTATTGAGTTTAAATATCAAGGACATAAAGTGGTTTTAAGAGGCAGTCAAAGACAGAAGTCATCAAATTTACTGGAAACCACTTGTCAAAGGGCTGAATTATCAATGATACAAGTTTGTGCAGTACAAGGAGTAGAAACTCCTACTTTAGTGGTTTTAAAAGAACAAGATGATGTGATTCCTCTTGATTTGCAACAAGTTTTAACAAAGTATAATGATGTGTTTTGTGATTTACAAGGTTTACCACCTTTAAGAGAATACTTTGACAACAAATTTCCTTTGAAAAATGGAACCAAATGGGATTAATTTGAAGCCCTATAGGTATCCATTGTTACAGAAAGATGTGATTGAGAAAATAACTTCTGAGTTGCTGGATTAGGGTGTGATCAAGCATAGTAACAGTTCTTTTGCTTCTCCAGTAATCTTGGTTAAAAAGAAGGATGGAAATTAGAGAATGTGCATTGATTATAGGAAGTTAAATCAGGCTACCATCCCAGACAGGTTTCTAATTCCTTTGGTTAAAGAATTGATGGATTAGTTGCATGGAACAAGGTATTTCTCTAAAGTGGATCTTAAGTCTGGTTATTACCAAATTAGAATGCACCCTGATGATATAAACAAAACTGCTTTTAAGACTCATAATGGTCACTTTGAATTTTTGGTAATGCCTTCGACTTAGCCAATGCACCTTCAACTTTCCAAAGTTTAATGAGCCAAGTATTTAGAAATCATCTAAGGAAGTTTGTTCTAGTCTTATTTGATGATATTCTAGTATACAGTCCAAGCTGGACAGTTCATTTACATCATTTGAAACTAGTTTTTGCAACTGTTGAGGAAAAACAGTTTAGTGACAAAGAAAAGTAAATGTGTTTTGGGGGCCAAGAAGCTGGAATATTTAATATCATTTTAGAAAGAGGGGTGGCAACAAATCTTGTTAAAGTGCAGGCTATTCAGAAATGGCAGCTACCAAAGAATTCTAAAGAGTTAAGTGTATTGTTGGGCCTCACAGGCTATTACAGAAGATTTATGCAGAATTATGGTAAGATAGACAGACCTTTAACTCAATTACTTAAAAAAGATTCTTTCTTGTGGACAAATGAGGCAACAGAAGCTTTTGAAACATTGAAGGCTGCAATGATGAGTCCTCCTGTATTAGCTTTACCAAATTTCAATGAGCCTTTTGTCATTGAAATTGATGCCTCATGTCAAGGTATTGGGGTTGTTCTGATGCAAAAAGGGCACCCTATTGCCTTTATCAGTAAATCATTGTCAACAAGAAACTTATCTCTTTTAACCAGTGAGAGAGAATTGTTGGCCATTATACATGATGTGCAAAAATGGCAGCCATAGCAAACCTTTAGTTATCAAGACTGATCAGCAAACACCTACTTGAAAACAAGGCAGCCACTCCTTTCCAACAAAAATGGTTATCTAAGTTGATGTGTCTTCAATATGAAAGTATGTATAAGAAAAGGAGTAGAGAATAAGGCTACTGATGCCCTTTCAAGAGTAACTCATGGAGAACTTCTACAATTAGCTGTTTCTGTTGTAGAAACTGACCTGTTACAACAAAGCACAACTTCCTGGACTCAAGGCCCTCAATTGCAGACTTTGATTCAGCAGTTACAACAAGATCCATCATCACACCCACTTTACAATTTTTCCAATGGTGAATTGAGAAGAAAAGGCAAGTTGGTTGTGGGTTAGGTACCTGAATTAAGAAAAACAATCCTTCAATGGTTGCATGATTCTCAAGGTGGTCATTCAGGTATTCAAGCTACTCTTACAAGAATTAAAAGGTTATTTTACTGGTCTAAAATGAAGAAAGAGGTCACAAGTTATATCCAGCATTGTTTAGTTTGTCAGCAATGCAAGAGTGAAACTGTGGCCTATCCTGGGCTACTACAGCATTTACCTGTACCACAAGTAGTTTGGGAGGATATTGCAATGGATTTTATTAAAGGGTTGCCTAGATCTAATGGTAAGAATGTCATATGGGTCATTGTGGATAGGTTACAGCAATTGAAGTGGCTCAACTCTACCTTGATCATGTGTATAGGCTACATGGTAATCCTAAGTCCATTGTTTCTGATAGAGACAGTTTTTACAACTACCTTTTAGAAGGAACTGATGGCTTTGCAGGGTGTTAAACAGCTGATGTCAAGTTCATATCACCCGCAAACATATGGACAATTTGAGGTATTAAATAGGTGTTTGGAAAACTATTTGAGAAGCATGTGTTTCCAACAACCAGAGGATTAGAGTAGGTGGCTGAATATTGGTACAACACTAACCACCATACTGCCATCAAAGCTACACCCTTTGAGATCATATATGGCCAGTCTCCTGCAGTTCACATTCCTTATTTGCCAAGGGAAAGTAATGTTGAGGTGGTTGATAGTGTTGGGTACCAGTGGTGTCAACTTTAATTTTTATCAAAACGGGTTTGATATATTTGTTATTAATTAAATATATAATTAATAAATGCAGCGGAATATTTATAAAACATTAACACCAAAACTAACCGAATAGGATTTGGTTACAAAACATGCAAACACAGTACAAACAATATTAAACTACCAATGAGATAGATATACCTGAGTGGTTAATAATTAACCGTTTGAGACACCGAGGTTCAACGAACTAGTGCTAGATCATGAACACGAATTAACCAGGTATGACTCAAGGCAGTAGCAGATGACAACTTTGTTTTATCAAAGAAAATTACTTTGTTTTTCTAAAATACATGTGCATAAGACTTAAAGAGTTTTAATAGATTTTGAAAGTCTACCAATTCAATCGTATGAATGTAGAAGATATAGAGGTGCTACAATCATTACATAACCTTTAATGATTAAAAACAAAATGATTAAAGATATAATGATTAAAACAAAATGATTAAAGAGTAATCATTAAAAACATAATGATTTATCTTTGGTAAAGCATTTGGCCCACACCTAGTAAATAGTAAAACTCTTTTCGTCAATTGTTCGTAACTACCAGTTAATTTAATTAACTGGATTTTATGTTCGTTGTCCAAGGTGTAACTCTTACGGGTCATAGCTCAGTCAGCAGCGTCGAGTTATCAAAACCGTACATCTAAATCCAACAATCTCCCACTTGGACGGTATTTGATAAGGTCCTCAACGCAGACAGTCAGCGGTGCTCTAGCTGCACATGGTTGCCCCTTACAAGGTATGACACTTTTAAGTCATTAACCAAAACATCTTGCTACTTGTAACAACTTACTATTGCAAGACTATAGACTTATGGCAATCATTGTCATTCATCCTTTCTATAAAAGACATCAATTGAATCAATGAGACATGGATAAAAATTCATTCTCATATGGTGTTCAATAATTATTGTTCTCGATCAAGATTCATAGTGGTCCAATCAAACACACAGTTAGTTTGGGTAAGGCCTTACACTTCACCAGTTTGAATCAACGAGGGCGCCAGAATGTCTAACTGTTACATATTATGTAAGAGTACAAAATCCCTTATCGACTACATATAACTCCCACTGAACTTCAGAACTATTCCCAATTAAAGCCTTTATGACTGGCAGTTACGCGACAGCGGTTGACAGTAATCAAAGAATAATCCTTGGTAAACGAAAGTTCTAGTATGCATCTCAAGTCAGAGGATACTAAATGAGTATACCAATTTCAAAAACATCTTTGACTAAAATCCATGAAGATGATTTGAGGTGAGTTACATCCAATGTCATTCTTAATGAGGTCTGTGAATTTGGAAGTCAACTACTTGAGTCCAAATTCAGAATAGTCTTAATTCAGAGTCGTTCCCATGAGTTTGACTGACTACAAATAGTTTAGAATACAAGATTCAAGGATTAAATGTATAAAAATTGAATGCACAGTTGGAAAAATTCTGGATTGCATTTAACTAGTAAATCAAAAGAGAATTCAAAATTCAACTGTTAAAAGTTCTACATCCAAATACTAAATCAAAACATATGGCTAGCTAATCTAAGCCCTATAGCACCCATATGCTGATCATGCTTGTCCTGAGTCATGGGCTTAGTAAACGGGTCTGCTAGGTTTTGATCTATGCTTACTTTGCTTATCATGATATCTCCATGTTCCACAATTTCCCGTATATAGTGGAACTTTCTTAAAATGTGCTTGGCCTTGTGATGAGATCTGGGTTCTTTGGCTTGAGCAATAGCGCCTGTGTTATCACAAAATATCTCAATGGGTTTCTTGATGCTCGGAACCACATCGAGGTCAGCTATGAATTTCTTCATCCAAGCAGCTTCCTTTGCAGCATCTGATGCGGCTATATACTCAGATTCGGTGGTTGAATCTGCCATAACACTCTGTTTGGAACTTTTCCGTGAGATAGCTCCTCCATTCAGAGTGAATACAAAACCTGATTGTGAGCGAGAATCATCTCGGTCACTTTGAAAACTGGCGTTAGTGTAACATCTTACAGTGAGCTCTTCTTCCACTCCTCCAAATACTAAGAACATATCTTTAGTTCTTCTTAGATACTTTAGAATGTTCTTGACTGCAGTCCAATGGGCTATGCCAGGACTTTGCTGATAACGACTAGTCATGCTTAAAGCATATGAGACGTCAAGTCTAGTGCATAACATAGCATACATGATAGAACCAATCGCAGAAGCATATGGAATTGCTTCCATTCGCTTAATATCAATGTCCGTTGAAGGAGATTGTGATTTGTTCAAGATAGTACCTTTAGTCATAGGAACACCTCCTTTCTTGGAGTATTCCATCTTAAAGCGTGTCATCATTTTATCTATGTATGGACTTAGCCCTAGAAGCCGCTTAGATCTATCCCTATAGATCTTTATTCCTAGAATGTAAGCTGCTTCTCCAAGATCTTTCATTGTGAAACAAGTACCCAAATAGTGTTTAACTTTGTTAAGCATAGGGATGTTGTTTCCAATGATCAGTATATCATCTACATATAAAATGAGGAATGATATAGTGCTCCCACTGGCCTTTCTGTAAACACAAGGCTCATCTTCATTTTTAACAAAACCAAACGCTTTGATCTTTTGGTCAAAATGAAGATTCCAGCTTCGAGATGTCTGTTTAAGTCCATAAATGGACTTATTCAGTTTACACACCTTATTAGGATATTTTGGATTTACAAAACCTTCTGGCTGAACCATGTAGACATCTACAGTGAGATGCCCATTTAGAAAAGCGGTTTTGACATCCATTTGCCATATCTCGTAGTCATAATACGCGGCTATGGCAAGCAATATCCTGATCGATTTGATCATAGCAATGGGTGAGAAGGTTTCATCATAGTCAACACCGTGAGTTTGAGTGAAACCTTTCGCAACTAGTCATGCTTTATAGGTGTGTACATTTCCATGCATGTCAGTTTTTCTTTTGAAAACCCACTTGCTCCCTATTGCCCGAGATCCGGGGGTAGCTCAACCAAGTCCCAGACTTGATTGTCACGCATAGATTGCATCTCAGCATTCATGGCTTCATGCCATTTTGTAGATTCCGGATCTGATATAGCAGATTTGTAGTTAGTAGGTTCATCATTAGACTCGGCTACTATCAGGACTTCAGTAGCTTCAAGATGCCAAAGGTATCTCTCAGGTTCTTTACGAGTCCTGCTACTTCTACGAACGCTTGTGTTTATGTCTGTTTCTTCTGCAACAGTTTCATGTTGTTCAGATGCACCGACTTCATTAATGGTCGTTTGTGGTTCTTGAATTTCTTCAAGATCCACAGTATTATTTCCAGTTCCTCGACTAAGAAGTTCTTCTTCGAGGAAATGACCAGTCCTTTTGATAGAAATAACATTTGTATCAGGATGGAAAAAAATAATATCCACTTTTTTGTAGTATTCGACGAAAACAACCTTTTCGCCACGAGGATCGAGCTTATCATCAGAATCACTAGTGATATATGCATCATATCCCCATACTTTAAGGTAATCCAAATTGGGTTTGCGCCCATGCGGTAACTCATATGGAGTTTTGTTTACTTTCTTAGTCGGAGCCAGATTGACGAGGCATGCTGCGGTCATAAGAGCATGACCCCAAAAGGAATGAGGCAAGTTAGTCCTACACATCATTGATCGAACCATATTAAGTAGGGTTCGATTTCTCCTTTCGCTCATGCCATTAAGTTGAGGTGTGCCAAGGGGAGTGGGCTGTGAAATAATTCCACGCTTTTTTAGATGATTAAGGAACTCTAGGCTGAGGTATTCTCCACCTCGATCTGATCGAAGTATCTTTATCGTTGTACTGAGCTGTTTTTGAACTTCGTTTTGAAACTCTTTGAACTTGTCAAAAGTTTCATGCTTATGCTTCATAAGATAGACATAAGCATATCGACTATAATCATCGATAAATGTAACGAAGTATCTTTCATGATTTCTAGTCATGGTCCTGAAAGGACCACATACATCCGTGTGTATAAGTCCTAACAAACCAGTGGCCCGTTCAACAATACCAGTGAAGGGATCTTTTGTGAGTTTGCCAGCTAAGCAAGATTCGCAATTATCAAACGAGTCCACTCCGGTGGATTCAAGAATCCCCTCGGATTGTAGCCATTTTATGCATGCCTTACTTATGTGGCCAAGTCTACAATGCCATAGAAATGTTTCATTAATACCAGTTTTGATACGTTTAAATAGATGATATATGTTATTATTTGTTTGAACGTCGACTTCATAAATTCCATTTAGAGGTTTAGCCTCAAAATAAAAGATATCATTCAAGTAGGCAGAACTAGAAATACCATTAAACACGTACTTTAAACCGTGTTCAAACAATAAAGAAACAGAAATAATCTTTCTGGTTAAACCAGGTGCAAACAAACAATTATTTAAAGTAACTACAAGGCCAGAAGGACATGAAAGTAAATATGTGCCAGTTGCAAGAACTGGTACTCTCTTCCCATCACCAACAATGAGTTCCATGTCGCCTTGTTTTAGTTCCTTCCACCTTTTAGGCTCCTGCAAGACATTAACAATGTGGTAACCACATCCGGTATCAAATATCCATGTGCTGCTGGAAACAGTAAAAAGTTCAATAACATAAATAAGAATACCCGAAGAAGTGCCAACATTATTGGCCTTGTTCAATTTCAGCTTAGCTAGATATTCAGGGCAGTTACGTTTCCAGTGCCCCATCTTGTTGCATTCAAAGCATTGACGCTCCTCAGGAAGAGTTGCTTTTGCAACTTGCTTGTTATTGTTGGTGGCATGTTTGGCAGCAGCATTAACCTTTTTCTTGCCTTTGCTGTTATAGCGCTTCTTGTTGTGGTTGGGTTTCTTGACATCGGTAGATGTAACCATCAACACTTGATTTGTTTTATTTGGTATATTCATCTCAGCAGTTTTGAGCATTCCATGAAGCTCAGTCACTGTTTTCTCCCATGCATTCATATTGAAATTCATTACGAACTGGTCGTAAGCGCTGGGGAGAGAGTTCAAGATAAAATCCGCTGCCATTTCATTTTGCAGGGGATAACCAAGTTTGTTGAGTTGGTCAATGTACCATTTCATCTTAAGAACATGAGCACTAACAGATGAGCCCTCTTGCATTCTACAACTTATGAGTTGTTTCATGGTGTCGTAGCGTTCTTGTCGGGCCTGTTTCTGAAACATGCCCTTAAGTTGCTCAATCATGTCGAATGCATTCATGTCTTCCATATTCTTTTGGAGATCAGGAGACATAGTGGCTTGCATAAGGCAGGCTACCTCAGTAGCATCCTCTTTAAGTTTTTCATGTGCCTTACGAGCAGCGGTCGTGGTACTTTCGGGCTCGTTAGGGACAGGGGCATCTAGAATGTAGAGCTTTTTCGCCATCTTGAGAAATATTCTCAGATTGCGGTGCCATTCGAGAAAATTAGTGTCATTAAGTTTTTCTTTCTCAAGTATAGACTTGAGAGCGAAAGTGGAGTTGTTTTCAGGGTTAAATAAGCAAAGATATTTAATTAGTATTTTCGATGTGAATTTCCTTATTAATTAATGACCCAATTACATTTAATAGAATAAGGAATGAGAATCTGGCTATGTCAGTATTAAAGGCAGCTGTGGCATGCAACTTTAGTAAGTGACTAGGCAGACTGACAACGAGTGTCAATTGTGTGGAAAAGCACAACTCTCAGGTATGAGGCCGCTAAAACAACTCTTGTTTATGCATTGATACATTTTAGCCTCATCTATGCCGACTTTTACTTTCAAAGATAGCTGGAGCATGAGATGAGAAAGAAAAAGTAATAGTCGTCCTAAGACAGGTACATGTGGAAGGGTCGGATGTGTCAACGAAACCATTGCACCTTGGAAGGATAAACTCGGACATCAAGTGTGGTGCTGTGGCTCCAAACACTGATGCTTTGTATAATGCTCCAAGTGTTCCTTGTATTAGGTTGGCATAGACTATATATTTTAAATATGGGATTTATTTTAATATTTACCAAATAGGGTCGAATGAGCCAATTTTAGTATATATTAAGTCGTGTCAATTTGATGAACCCTTTCATCTCTCAAGACATTTAATTTTTAAATAACCTATTAAAAACTAAGTTCGTCGCGACTTGTACAACCATTTAAAAGTTGTTTTAGAAAGTTAAATATTGTTAAATTTCAAAAACTCTTTTGGTTATTATTTATTTTAAAATAAACTATTGGGTCACAACACATAAACAACCACAAGGATGGACTTGAACTTGAGCGCATCTAGTTGTCTCGGGTAACTCCCATTGACTTCGTGACTCCTGTCTTTGTCTTCAATTTATCTCTCGGGTCTTTATGATTACAATATTTATAAAATACAGAAAAATATAAAGACCCTAAACTATTACAACTTTGAGCCATCAAAATGGGGCAAAAACCATAAAACAAAACTGAAATATATATGAAAATATAAAAAGAACAAGGTAGGGCCAGATTTACATATTTAACACAATAAAAATAAACCGGGCAATCTTTTGGTCAAATAAAATAAACAAAGTAAAAAACTTTGACCAAATATTTGTTGCGCTAATATCTTCTAGATCTTAAACTTTAACCAACTTAAAGTTTGAGATTTATAACCGGTGAAAATAACCGGAGCCGATTTGTAGGTTGTAACCGAGGCTCTGATACCACTGTTGGGTACCAGTGGTGTCAACTTTAATTTTTATCAAAACGGGTTTGATATATTTGTTATTAATTAAATATATAATTAATAAATGCAGCGGAATATTTATAAAACATTAACACCAAAACTAACCGAACAGGATCTGGTTACAAAACATGCAAACACAGTACAAACAATATTAATCTACCAATGAGATAGATATACCTGAGTGGTTAATAAGTAACCGTTTGAGACACCGAGGTTCAACGAACTAGTGCTAGATCACGAACACGAATTAACCAGGTACGACTCAAGGCAGTAGCAGATGACAACTTTGTTTTATCAAAGAAAATTACTTGGTTTTTCTAAAACACATGTGCATAAGACTTAAAGAGTTTTAATAGATTTTGAAAGTCTACCAATTCAATCGTATGAATGTAGAAGATATAGAGGTGCTACAATCATTACATAACCTTTAATGATTAAAAACAAAATGATTAAAGATATAATGATTAAAACAAAATGATTAAAGAGTAATCATTAAAAACACAATGATTTATCTTTGGTAAAGCATTTGGCCCACACCTAGTAAATAGTAAAACTCTTTTCGTCAATTGTTCGTAACTACCAGTTAATTTAATTAACTGGATTTTATGTTCGTTGTCCAAGGTGTAACTCTTACGGGTCATAGCTCAGTCAGCAGCGTCGAGTTATCAAAACCGTACATCTAAATCCAACAGATAGGAGTTTAACTGCCATGGAAAATGTTATTCAGCTTTTTAAGAACAATTTACATGTAGCACAAAACCGAATGAAACAAGAGAAAGTATAGGATACAAAGTATCCTTAACATAAAAAGTGTAGGAAGCCACTGGAACTTGCCACCTGTCAATTTAACCTAACCACAATTAAACCACGATTAAACTATTTTCTTCTTCCCTGATGTAACCTTTCAGAACATAAACCTAACCCACCCTCTCTCCTTATTCCGCTGCACACACTCTCCCCGATCATCGGCCGTTGTAATCCCACCGATGGCCACCACCACCGAGGACTCACTCCGTCAAGCACGTGGCACGACTATAGGTCAATTGAAGTCTTCTGGTGCTTCTAAATCAGAAATTAATGAAGCTTTTAAAGCATTAAACGAATTAAAACTTGAGAAAACATCGATTGAGAATCGATTGAAGAAGAATAAATAATAACTGATTTGGGTACCTGTGAAATTGGGGAGAGAATACCGACCTAAACTCTGAGCTTTTCAGGTCCATCAATGGCGGAAACTCCGAAACCATGGAAACAGAACCATCTCCACCAAAACCACGAATATGGCAGCCATATAATCTCAACAAAAAGAGCAAAAAATAGACATCATAATGTTCATCTTCTTGTAACATTTTCATCCAGAAATGTTCATCTTCTAAAAGATCCACTCTGTTCCATCCAATCTGCTAGGACGAGTTCGGGTCTTGCAAAACATATCGGACGAGAAGCTCATGGCTGCACATCTAAAGATTGATATGCAGGAACTATCTCTAGAAGATGACCGGTATACGTAACGTGCGTTTGTTTGGTGCGTTTAAAAAAATTAAAAGGTGCCTTTAAAAAAATAAAAGGTGCGTTTAAATAAAAATACAAAAGAAGTTTTAAAAATTGTAACGTGCATTTGTTTGTACAATGAGTGCGTTTAAATTTGATAGGTGCGTTTAAATTTTGGTTCGTGTGATTTACAAAGGTGTGTTTAATATTGGTGTGCGTGCGTTTAAATTTTTGTAAGTGCGTTTAAAAGCCCCTGTTTTTACCAACTTCATCTTCTTCGTCTGCAAGTTTTTTTGACCTAATTTTTATTTTTAATCATACTTATTGAAACAAAATCGAAAGCATTTGACAACTATTACGAGCGTTTATTCATCATTGTATTTTTTTCGCATGATTAAATCGTCCCGGTGTAAATCTCTGTTTTTCTAATTTTTTCGTTTTCGTTCATTGTAATCGAATGTTTTTGGATTTTGATTGTGTAATCATTCAGATTGGTTTAATCGATTTCAATTTGTTGAAAATTTTTGTTTTGATTGATTTTGTTGTTACGATTTGAAAAAAATTTAGACGTTTTTTCCTAATTTACCCTTGGTTAGTTTGACCCAAGTATGATTAGGGTTTTTGTAACAACCCCAAAATTTGAGGACACTCATTAGAGAAACGAGTAGGCAAGCCGTGAAACTAAATCATAAACATACCTCTACATATTTATGTTTTGAAAGCCATAGAGGAATGATACCCTTTATCTTTATAGTTATTAACGCAAGAAATATTAAACTCATATACTATATATTGTCAAGCGAGTAAGTGATGAGTCATTTGACCATTAGAAATTTGAAATGTCTAGACGAACATATACTAGTATAGGATACCGTTCGATAAAAATAATAGAATTTATTTCTTCGCATTGTTATACTAAGTATTTTTATATAAGCAAAGTACAGGTGAATACGTTTATTGCTTTCAAACTTATATAAAATATTAGTTATTTCGCTACATTTATATTCCAAGTATGGTTAAAGGAGCATCTAAAAGAGGAAGCGATCGTTTGAGTATTGAAATAAGTTGAGGCGCGTTTAAGCTTATCAAACATCGTTTAAAGAGTAATACGAATAAATGAAAAATTATATCCATACCATACATATATAATAACTACATGTATGAATAATCGACTTCATATGGTATATATGTACAACATTTTAATGTTGAATCAAGTTAGTTGGTTTTCTAATATATTAATTAATACTAATAATAAAATGCAAATTAAAAGAATATATTACATCAATTATTTTAGAGCAGAGTATTCAAGCTCAAATACTTGCATGTTAACTTATAAGATTTATATGAACAAAGTATTATGAGCAAAATAAAACTATATGGAAACATATAATGAATTATTCATAACAGTTTTAATATAAAATTTAAAGGGTCCTCATCGCCATCTAGAATGTATGAACCGACTTTACCAACAAGTTTATTATTAGGACAACACATTTGTTGCCACGTCTTAATTGTTATACACCTCACATAGTATATGTGTTTCATGTCGGCAATAGAGATAATGTATACTAGTTTAGAGTCCCGGGTGTACACCCGGCACATCCCCAAATTGAATGACAAACCATCTAACATAATATTACCTGGCAGGTTATAACATACTTACGGATATATTAGATACTACTACATAATATAACTTATTTACTCTTCATTCAACACCATATTCATTTTAAAAGTATACACAGAACAATACAAAATTCTTGATTTGGAACCTTTAAAATATGTATATTTGTCCAATCAGATATGAACCCAAAGTGGCATATCATGTTAGGTGGCTTGTTCCACATATTAGTGGTGTGCATTGACTTACGAACCTGTGTTATAATATATATATTATCAATAATGAAAGTATATAGTTTCCCTACCGATAATAACATATAAATAAGGGGAAATGGAATTTAATAATCCCAACTTTGGGGGGTTGGAAGGCAACAGTCCCAACTTGAAAATTGTAACACAGCAGTCCCAACTTGTCAACATTTTTATTCTAATGGTCCCAGACTTAACTCAGTTAGTTTTTCCAGTTAAGTGCCACGTAGGCATCCTACGTGGCAGTCCAACGTGGCAAAATCTGTCTATCTGTCAAAAAAAACGTGGGCCCCACAATGACACTTGTTTTTTCAATTAAAAAAATCTTTTAATATTTAAAAAATCTTTTAAATAATGTTTTATTAACTTTTATATATAATATATATATATAAACATATTATATATACACACATATATATCATCGTCATCTTCACCACAACCACCTTCCACCACCACCGTCACCCACCTGCCACCACCGTCAACCACCTTCCGCCACCACAACCACCTTCCACCACCACCACAAACACCACCAAAACCCTCTTTCTACCCCCACCCTTTTCTCAAACACACATAATCATCCCCACCACAACCACCTTCCACCACCACCACAAACACCACCAAAACCCTCCAATTTCTGAAACCCTAACCCTAATCATCCTCTGCCTTTGATTATAATCTTCCCCACCAACCACCTGTAAAATTAGGGTTTTCCCCCAAATCGATTACACCTTGTTAAGACCCGACAGAGAGAGAAAGAGACATCAGAGGAGAGAGAGGAGGAAGACGAAGACAGAGGAGGAAGACGAATTCGGAGGAAGACGAAGACAGAGGAGGAAGACGAAGGAGGAAGACGAAGACAGAGGAAGACGAAGGAGGAAGACGAAGACACCGTCTCTCTCTCTCTCTCTCAGCTCTTTCTCTCTCTACGTTCTCTCTCTCTCAGCTCTTTCTCTCTCTACGTTCTCTCTCTCAACTCTTTCTCTCTCTGTGGTGGTCGGTGGGTAGTTGGTTATGGTGGCAGGTGGTTGGTGGTGATGGTTGTGGTGGTGGTTGGTGGTGATGGTTGTGGTGGTGGTTGTGGTGGTGGTTGGTGGTGATGGTTGTGGTGGTGGTGGGGGGTTATCAGATTAGAGATATGTGTGTGTTTTATGATATATTGATAAAAAAAACTTAAATAAAAAAAAGACACTTTCATTGTGGGCCCATATGTTTTTTGCCAAGTGGGACAAATTGGCCACGTCAGACGCCGCGTGGCAGTCCACGTCATCACTTAACAGAAAAAGTTAACCTCAGTTAGTTTGGGGCCATTAGAATAAAAATGTTGACAAGTTGGGACTGCTGTGTTACAATTTTCAAGTTGGGATTGTTGCCTTCCAACCCCCCAAAGTTGGGATTATTAAATTCCATTTCCCCTATAAATAAAGTATTATGCACACTGAACAAAATGAAAAGTCAAACCAGTACTACATAAAAATTTACCAACTTTTACTTAAAAAGTCAAAGATTGCTCTAGTTCATTAGCAATCTGTTGCAGTAACAATTCAAATTACACAACAGTATAGTTTTTACATTTCATTAATAAAATAAAGGAAACTTATTTACTTTCCTAAGAGAAGCTAACATCACATTCTTTATAATCAGCAACAGGAGCATACGGACTCAAGGGCAAGACAACAATCACGAAAAAAAAATTTAAGTCAGTCACACAGGAATAAATACAAACAGTTCGTGGGCAAGAATAAAAGGAAACGATGCAACAAAGAGCGAAAGTAACATGAGGAAGGCGATGATGTTTAACAAACAAAAAAGACATAGCAATCAACCAAATAGAGATGGAAGCAAACCTGTACTAATGATTGATACAAAGACAACTTTTAGTTGCTCAACCCCTTTGACCCGTTTACTTTTAATTGATTTTTCGCTTTTACCATTTGACCTTTTACCTTTTAGCTAAGCATTTGGGCGTCTATACATCCACTTGATCCTTTACTTTTGACCAAACGTTTTGACCTCACCCATTTGATCTGTTCATAAGCAAATACTTTACTCCTCATTTAACAGCTAATACACAAATTTAGAAGTAGAAAAAGGTTAATGGGATGAAAACTCAAACCTTACTATAACCTACAAGTGAGATAACAAACAGGATGCCGTTAAAATGGGCTTGTACACTTTTATTGGTTATGCAAAAATACGGCATTGATGGAAGTTGTACATTTTAACGACCTGCAAAATAACAATAAAATCCATTTTATATTAGTGGATATTAGTAACATTAAAAAATTGAACCTAATATATTATTGTGATTACTTTGTTCTAAAGGGGTATTTGGGTTTGCTAATTAGAGCTGCTTATTGTTTTTGATATAAAACAAAATAAGCAACTTCCAAGCAGCTTGTTTCATCTTCTGGCCGACCACTGGGACCCTAGCAAATGCGTACCGGAGCCAACTGATTACTCTCACCTCGACAGAAATAGCGATCCAATTTTGTAAACTTGCAAATCATCAATTATAGATGCGTGAAGTTTTGCTATTGTATCACAAAATGCAGAAAGCCACAAAGTAACATGAGAGAGATGCAACAATGCACTATGGAGATAAATCATTGTTCCTAACATCAAGTAACGATTACTAAAGGCCGAAAAAAAGTATAGCTGGAAACTTACCAATATAACGAAACAATAAAGCACGAAATGATCTAAGTATGTTCTTTAGAAATGTCGGGCTCACCTGGCGATTCAATCCATCCCAATGAAATATTAGTGATGCATTAGCATTCTCAGATAAATCCTTAGCTTTTTGGCTTCCATAATTAGTGTACCTAAATACACAGTATAATAAATATATATAAATCAAGAAAGAAAGTATATGTTGTTCTAATAAGTATTGATTCTTATATCAACACAGAAGATAACTTACCAGACAAAACCGGTTTTGTCAAATCCTTTCAGCAATACCATTCGTGAGGAACTGCACCTGTCACACAAAAAAAACATTGTTAAATGCCAAAAAAAAGATTCATTTATTCTTATCTATCAAATGGGTATTACAAATTTAAGATAAATAAAGAAAAATAACATAAAATACTGCTTTGGTATTGAATCTAATTCTCAGCAGATACTTCAGGTTTGCCATCTTTGCCAGCTGTGCATAACGCCATAGCATTTGGTTCCTTCAAGCCGGCATTCAGTGCATCATCAAACAATTTCTGGAACTGTTTCAGTGTATGTTTTCAAAGTAATTATTGCAACTTGAATAATCACCTTTTATATCAGAATCAGTTATTTGAGCCAAGGACAGTTAGGTACTTTTACACTTGTCTCAACTTGGTTTAGAAAAGTGTGAAACGCTACGAACATTTAGGTAGAAAGATCCAAGACGAAACTCATCCTAGAAAACAGATTTCTATCACATTTACCATCTCGAATGAAAATACAAAATTTCATCAAAATATATTACGCATTTTAGAAATCCGAAAGAAATAAAACACAATGAGGAACGATTGTACCTTCGCGACGAAACCCTAGCAGCCGCCACCCTTCGGAATGTTGGATCTTAAGCTTTTGGTCGGGTTTATTCCCTAGCAGCAAGAATGTATTGATCATTTAAATATTGAAAAGCAAGAAAAGATCAAAACACGGAATACACTAAACCATGATCGGAAATACAAGTAACTAAAAGCTGAAACAGATCTATACACAAACGAAGCTACACACAAATGAATTTGTACACATAATCAAAACAATAAACACATCTATACACTAAACCATAATCAAATTATAAAAAATAATGCCTCGGGAACCAAAATAACCTAAACCGACTGAACAAAAAATAACATAATCAAAAGGAAAACAAAAGACGCCATTTATACATAATACAGAATCATAAAAGAAATCTAAGTAAAGGAGACGATAGAGGCATAAAGAGATTATGTAAAGAAGATGGATAGATTACCTTACTTTGGAGCAAATCTGAGTTGAATGAGGAGGAAATAGGGATATGCAGATGATGTGAATCTGAGTTGAATGAAGAGTAATTGTGAATCTGAAACCTAATCATACAGGTTTGATTTAGGGTTTTGATTCACTAAGTCGAAAATCTTATAATCGATAGAAGATGATAGCAAAAAACATGCGTCATCCAAAGTGTATTTGAAAGCAGCAAAACCTCCTAAAACTATTTATTGCAAACATACCAGCTTGTTTATGTAATCATATTAATGCAAGACTGGTTTATATAATTCTAATAACCGAAAAAAATTGGAGGTGAAGATAAACGATTTCGTACTATTAAACCTCTATCTACTCAAAATAAATTCCCACTTAAAATAAATGACTCGTATTTAAAGCAAAAACTATATAAAGTATTAAAATGAAAGATCAGCATCGTAAAAACTCTATATCAGTATATCTACTAAATCGTAGAACAGGAAACGCTTACTAACCTTCAATGTCGCAAAGACAGATGTGGTATGGGAAAACTAAAGATTGTCGGATGAGGAATTTGTGTAATGAATATTAGCTTCTAGCCGAAGGTTCTCGGATGAGGAATTTATGTAATCAAATTTAGCTTCTCGTTTTTGTTCTATAATATCTGCATCCATAGCAGTCTTCAACCCAATAACAGTGTACCATTATCAATAACAGTGATAAACATTGTAAAGTTTGAATCTTGACAAGAGACCATGAATCACTTAAACTTAAAACATTTAGGTGAAACAAACTGTCTAAAGAGCGGATAGATGAAAATAACTTACCCCTGCCCCCAAGAGGTAAGCTTGCGCTGGTAAATAACCAAAAGAGTCAATTTGCCAATTGATTCTTGGTGTTATATTAAATTGTTCCATAATAAACTTATGCCCATATGCTGTTTGATCAATCATATCAATGTAATGGGGTGCCGTCTTATCATATGCATGCACCAACATCGATTTGTTCCCTAACAAAAATAAATTCACCAGAAATTGTATTTATACAACAACATTAACAAACAACACAACTTTATCTGCTTACATTACATAATCTGGAGTTGACCTGAGATAACAAAGTGCCTTACTATAGCTTGGCTTGCTCACTCTGATCCATCCAACATTACTTTTGGAAAAACGCCTGCAACATTCATAGCATCTACATTTACATTTTCAAAAAGACTATTCCAATTAATTGATCTATTTGAAATCTATAAATAGAGTGGTTGTTTAAACTGAAAGCAAAGGTACATAACTACTTTGCAGTGGCTACAAAATTTGCAGTTAGTAATCCATAACTATTTCAATTATAAACCAAAGAACCAAAGGTACCAACGCTTTTATGCAGAAAACACAACATTACACGAGGAGCGCGCTTCAAGCACAATATACTCCTAAAATCTGCGCCTTTTTGGCTCCTCGTGTATTTCTTCTTGGCCCTATGTGAAAAAGCCCCCAAGCCCTGCGCCTTGTTGCGCCTCGCGCCTAAGCACGCTATTTAAAGCAAAGTAATTTCTATAGCAACAAATCCTTAAAGGGTAATGTTCATCAAATACAAGCTATATAATTCGTACACTCAATCAGCAAACTCTTATCTAGCACATATACCTTCAAAACTCTGCAACCTCACCAATAATGCAATATTAAAATGTAACACCATGACCTCTTAACCATTAAAATAAAGTAGACATGAATAGACCCATTAAAAGTCCATACAACTAATATCGAGACAATACATAAATTAACTGTCACGTGTGTTACGAAATCAAACATGAATCGATCATCAAAATATAGAAAAAAACATAAAGAAAATAAGAAAATGAAAGCAACAGAATTAGATGATGACCAAAGAGCATTATGATGAAAGCCTTTAGCTAGTTTGTAGTAGTACTATTTTGTGTTGCAGTTAGTAATCCATAACTACAAAATTCCGTCAACGGTGGTTTCTTGTGATCTGTTTTATCTATGCTAGTTTGTAGTAGTACTATTTTGTGTTGCTTTGATATTGTATGTTATCGGTTATCGACTTCTTATGTTATCGGTTCGTATTAGTCTCGTGATGTGATATATCGTGCATTGTTGGTTTACATCTTTAGGAAGACGTTTACACATTAAATAGACACGACGATAAAATTATTATAAGAAAAGGGAAATATTACAAAACAGTTAACACAAATCACCAATACTTATCACAACGACACTTGTATAGTTCATCAGCCATGTGGCGTCGGTAGTTAACATAAGCCTCTTCTACGGTGATTTGTTGGTCTATCATCAACGATTTCTTTTTAACTAGTTTCTCCATCATCATACAAACAAGAACCCCGGTGTTAGCAATGTTACCCTCGTCTTGGGGGACATCCGTCTCAACCAAACCAAGGGACATATCACGTTCCATTATGTATCTCGTGTTTGACCGAAAGTGAATACGTTCTAGAAACCATTTAAAATATAACTGTAGCATCTCCATATGGTTCCTTACCTCTCTATGCTTTCCATTTCTCCATCTTTTATCGGTCCAGTATTGAGTAATCACCATGCTTTGCATATCAATACGGACAAGTAGCCAGTCTGTTTGGCCAATCCACAAAGGAAGGTAGATGCAGTCAACCTCCCATAATGGAGGATACGGGTCCTTTCGTCCAGCAAAATCAAGGGGGTAGTAGATTTATCATCTTGCGTGTAATAATAAAAATCAGGAGGTAACACCGTCCATCGGCATTTTAAATTGGGGTTTTTTAAGAGCATCGCCTGTCGTACACGCATTAATCTTACAGTCCATGCTTCAACATGCTGCAAAACAGGAAATAACAATATAAATTAATCTGTTGTGTAATTATGTTAACATGTGAAAACAAATAAAAATTGATATGTTGTGTTAAATGTACAGTAGAGGACAGGATACCGCCGGATTCCATCCCTAGTAGGGCACCCCAAAAACTTCTTTCCAGTTTTTTTTGTAATGAAACAAGTGTAGCAATATGGGGAGTCCCCGTTGTTGTAAAACTCTAAAGCATCTGTGGACCAATTCTTGGGATCATCTTCCTTGGGGACCATAACACTATCTTTTTCAGGATCCTTTTCCGGTTGCCTTTTGGTCACCATATGCGTAGACAACCCAGCCTTCGTGGATGACGACGACCTCTTCAAACGCCTCCAAATATCATCCGTCCACTTTGATTTCTTAGGGACTGGTTGAGAACAGAAATATCCACCAACCTCTTCATCCTTCTCCGTACGATCCCCCATTTTTATACTACAGGCACCGTGTTGCGGGATGTGTGATCTATCACATTACATATCTCTATTATAGGTGGAAATGGCAATATTAAATTCCGCATTCTCAAATTGCGGATCTACCACTATTAAATTCCGCATTCTACGATTGCGGAACTATCAGTATTAAATTCCGCATTCTTAGATTGCGGAACTATCAGTATTAAATTCCGCATTCTTAAATTGCGGATCTATCAGTATTAAATTCCGCGTTCTTAGATTGCGGAACTATCAGTATTAAATGCCGCATTCTTAAATTGCGGATCTATCAGTATTAACCCTATTTTTTAAATAAACTAAAAATTATTTAAATATTTAATGACAACATTATTTAAAAATATATAAAATTTATTTAAATATTAAAAAAATTATTATTCAAATGGCTACTATCATTATTAAACGAGTTTTTTTTATTGTAAATTTACTAAATTTATTAAATAATAGTAAATTTGTTTAATAATACGAAATTTATTTAATAATACTAAAACAATATAATAATACTAAGTTTGTTTAAAACGAATAATATTAATAGGCAACAATCTACCGAGTTACAAAATCGCAAGTTCAATAATACAATTTCACCGACAAAACGTTAAATAGTACAATTTTACCAACTATTTTTTCAAACTAGTCAAACTATACAATCTACCGAGTTACAAAACAATCTATTTCCGATAACTCCATCTCCAACTCTCTTAAAGGGTAACTATGATCAGCCAGATTAACCTGGCAACAGTAGCAACTAAAAACGTGCAGCATCTACATCGGAGGGCCTTGCGGTGAAAGCGCAGAAGGAAAGATTGGGATTAAGTTTGCTGCGAAAATTAGTAGCTTTGATGAATCCACCATCTTCAATGTTCGAGAACACCAGTTCCAGATTAGCGTAGAATCAGCGCCCTCACCTACCTTAGGATTTGCTTGGAAGGTGGAAGCTCCAGAAGAAAAAATTGGCATGCATGCGGCTGCAACTATGGAGATTGTTACCACCAACGCAAACCAACTCTTTAATTTTATAAACTACAATAACAATGTTGCATTCTACACGTGTTATACTACGTGCAAATGTAACATCGATCCAAGTAGTTTCATGCAAATGTAACATCGATCCAAAAATAAGAGGGTCCATGGCATGGAAAAAAAGAAACTTCTCCCGCTACCGCCGTAGAATCAATGGGTGGGAGACCCGAAGAAGAACCTAGATGGATTCTTCTACAACCTTTGGACCCTTTAACATTAATATATTTGAAATCACATGACCAGATTGCCATTTAACACGTGTTATATCACGAGCAAATATAACATCGGTCCAAATGATTTCATGCAAATGTAACACCGATCCAACAACACTAAAAAATCATAGCCTCCAACGCGTGAAATTTATGGAATTCGGATATAAGTGTGAAAAAACTTTTTGTAATGTGTTTTATGGAAATGGAAAAAAAAATATATCGATTTCATGCATACGTTATATTGTAAACTAAACTAAGCTTTATATAAGATGTGCGAACCGTGAAAAACAAAAAAGCAACTTCCGCAATCTAAGATTGCGGAAGTGCTTTGTAATCGTGCCACATCATCAGCTTTGTCACAGCCAAACACCACCACTCTTGTACACCTCATCGTCCCTTGCCAAGTCAGTTGTACACCTCAACACTTCCGCAATCTCAGATTGCGGAAGTCCCATGTTCCTAACTTCGGCTCTGACACCTACCAAAGGCACAAAATGTTTGGAAAAATCTACCATTTTATCAAAAAACTCGGCTATCAATTCCTAAAATAATTAGCTACGCTTGTTTAACAAGTAACATTAATATATCTCCAACTATATAATAACGTATATTAAGTACTCTCGTAATAGCAAATTAATTCTCCCTCCTTGGAATCGTATAGTCTACAGTACTCCTCTCAACTGCAAGTTGTTGATCGATCTTTTCATCAATGGCGGGTGGTCGGTTGACGCGTATCGCCATCCTCAAAGAAGACCGTTGCAAGCCCAAGGAGTGTCGCCAGGAATGCAAGAAAAGCTGTCCTGTTGTTAAAACTGGTAACCTTGTTAAATTCTACCTCCTATTTGGATTCAAAACTTGTTCTCTTTAATTTCATGCTGCTTTTGATTTGATACTTTTGGTACGATAGATTTGCTTTATTTTTATGTTTTGTATTGCGTCGGCTTCGGTTTTGTTGTAGTTTTGAATTTATATATATACATACATACATACATACTGATATTCAGGTTTCAATCTGGATTGAGTGTTATAATGTTACGAGCATGGTGAATACATGCAGACGTGTGGAGATGTTGCATGGTCAAGTGAATTGATTTTTATGTCATTCTTTTTAATAATAAATCAAGGGTTGTTAGTTAATGCATATTTTATTAGAAATCTTGCTATCATGGGTCAATATATCTTGGTAGTGTGTATACTATCTTTTCCTATTACTGCACGAATCATTTACATAAGTAGGGTGTTTATTGGATTTGAAATTATAATTGGGTGGTTGAATGGGAAATTTGTGTTTATGGTAATGGTTCTAAACCATTTAGCGGCATCATGAATGAAAATATAGGCTTCTGACTTGTGTAAGATGAAGCCGCTAACCCGATTGGAGTAGTCTCTGAAGCCGCTAAATGATATGGAGGAGTCCATGATGCCGCTGAATGGTATGGAGGAGTCTATCTTGATGCCGCTGATCAGAATGGATGGACTGACTGATGCCGCTGATCGGTTTGGAGGAGTCAACTGATGCCGCTAAATGGTTTAGGAGTATTACCTTGAAGCCGCCAAATGATTCAGAATTTTCAACCAGAATTCTGAATTTGATTCCCACTTTTTTCAGTCTTAAAGTACACCCACCTCAATTTCTGTTCGAGTTTTATTTAGTAATGGCAGCGTTATTATTATCTTGCTGTTAATGTTAATACTACTACTATTATTAATAAATAATTTAGGATTATTACATTACTTAATAATACTAAATTTATTTAAAACGAATAATCTTTAATGTTTAATAATAGTGAATAAATGTAATATCATAAATTTATTTAAAACGAATAATACAAATTTATTTACAACAATTTTTTCATTCTAGTCAAACTATACAATCTACCAATTCCAATATTCTCCCTCGACATTCTCCCAATCCTTAAACTCAGGACCGCATTCAAATTCAAACCCATTTGGCCCAATCTTTAACTTTATCTTGGCCCAATCTTTAAGTTTGCTGCCAAAAAATTAGCGGCTTTGATGAAGCCACCACCTTCAATTTCCGAGACCACCAATTTCAACTTGAAAAAGAGACAAGGGCGTAAAACCACTTATACCTCATCTTTTGATTAGTATTTTGTTTGTGTTGGAAAAATAATTGTGGGTGGGATGAAGAGAATGTGAAATCTCATGAGGTATTTATCTTGAAGACAATGTGAATGAACCCTTAAAATGGTTTGGCAACTTCATTTGATGCCTTAGAGTGGTTTGGCGACATCATTTGATGCCTTAGAGTGGTTTGGCGACTTCATTATTTGATCCCTCCCTCTCATTTACTTATGGTCGAACAATAGAATAGATGAAAATAAACATGCTGGATGTCTCCATTCCGATCAGCGGCATCAAGGATGACTCCTCCATACCATTCAGCGGCATCAAGGATGAATCCTCCATACCATTCAGCGGCTTCAGAGACTACTCCAATCGGGTTAGCGGCTTCATCTTACACAAGTCAGAAGCCTATATTATGATGATTGATGCCGCTAAATGGTTTAGAACCATTACCATAAACACAAATTTCTCATTCAACCACCCAATTATAATTTGAAATCCAATAAACACCCTACTAATACAAATGATTCATTACTGCACGCGTTTGTTTCGGGTGTGTGGTTTTTCTGCGCCTTGTGCTTAGGCGAAACATGGCTTGAGCATATTATTTTTTCTTTTAAATTATGTAGAAATGCCCATTCGGTGCAATTGAGATCATTAATTTACCGAATGATTTGGACCAAGATACAACTCATCGTTATGGAGCCAATACCTTCAAATTACACAGGTTAGCAAACCACTCTGCTTTGCTACACAAGTGTCGCTATTTGCGATAGGTGGCAAGTGGCAACTCCAGCCCATTTGGTTATAAATGGGTTAATTCGGCTCATGACGTATTTTTAACAAATCAAACGAATAAAATAATAGATATTCGCTCGAAAGAAAATGGGTTTATTGGGTCAAATCGGTTGAAGTAGCCTAAAGTGTACCTTTAATGTTTTTAAAACTTTCTGTATTGTTATATTTAAAAAGTTATTTGTTACTGAAATAATATATTTTGTATATTGACAGTAATTTGAATCCTTTGACAAAATCTGTTATAGGCCAACATGATTTGACCTATAATTTTGTTTAAATTGAACAATGACTTCTAAAAACTTTTAATGGCAGGTTGCCTGTCCCAAGACCCGGGTAAGTTCTTGGTTTGGTTGGAACAAATGGAATTGGAAAGTCCACAGCGCTCAAAGTTTTGGCTGGAAAGTTGAAACCCAATTTGGGGCGCTTTTATGTAAATCTGTTTCTTTTGGTGGCATGATTATTCTTGTTACCTTTGTTTGGTCTTTTGTATTAATTAGTGGTTAAATATTTTTTTCAGAACCCTCCAGATTGGCAAGAAATTTTAGCTTACTTTCGAGGATCTGAGTTGCAAAACTACTTTAAACGAATTCTTGAAGATAATGTAAAGGTGCCTTTTGTTTTTTGAAGCTGATCTAAATGGATATCCTGCTTTACACACACAATTTTAATTTCACAATAATGTTATTTTCTAAGTAATTTTCTTCTGTGATAATAGGCAATCATAAAACCACAGTATGTTGATCATATTCCAAAAGAAGTTAAAGGGAATGTTCGACAAATTCTTGACCGGAAAGATGAGAGAAATATGAAGGCAGAGCTTTGTGTTGATCTTGAGCTGAATCAGGTTATCGATCGTAATGTTGGTGTTCTATCCGGTGGAGAGCTTCAGAGGTTTGCAATTGCTGTTGTTGCCTTGCAGAATGCTGGGATTTATATGTTTGATGAGCCCTCAAGTTATCTTGATGTCAAACAAAGGCTTAAGGCTGCCCAAGTTATCAGATCTTTGCTTAGACCTAACAGGTTATTGTACTTATGTTTGCAATCCTTTAGTTGGCTTTCTGGTTTATGAAAGGAGATGGCAAGATGACGGGTGGTCATGAAGGCTTGGGAAAAGCCAAAATGAGTTTGGGTCAAAATGGGTGAAGGTTGAAACAGTGAATTGTTTTTTTCTATGCTTGACCTATACGCACGTTTTTGTCCGTTTTATGTTTTTTTTTAAATAACTAATGTGGATCATGATTACAAAAACACTATTAATCTATTATAGTAATAACAATCTAATTCGTTGAAAAAAACTATTTAGGATGTTGAATGCGTTGAAAATAAACCTTGAGTTACTATTAACTTGTAGGACACATACTCACTTTAGCTAACGTTTTCAATTTGACCCGTTTGAGATGGAACACAACCTGAATCGACCCATTTATAAGTTATTGATTTGAGTTTTATCATCACTGTTTATGACGTTAAGATGCTTAATACTAATAATTTGATTTCGTTCTAATTTCAGCTATGTGATTGTTGTGGAACACGATTTAAGTGTGCTCGATTATCTTTCAGACTTCATTTGCTGCCTCTATGGGAAGCCTGGTGCATATGGTGTTGTGACACTACCCTTTTCTGTCAGAGAAGGAATTAATATCTTTTTGGAAGGGTATGTGCCCACAGAAAACCTTCGTTTTCGTAAAGAATCTTTTACTTTTAAGGTAACATTTTAACAGTATTTTATCACCATGATCAGAATTTTATCTTCAATATCGTTGATTGAGTTTGAACTGACTTTTTCTTCTCTATGCTCTATGGGGAATAAGGTAGCTGAGACGCCACAGGAGACTGCTGAAGAAATTGAAACCTATGCGCGCTATAGATATCCCACTATGTCTATAACGCGAGGTGGTTTTAAACTTGAAATTACTAAGGGTGAATTCACTGACTCTCAGATCATAGTAATGCTTGGTGAAAATGGAACTGGGAAGACAACATTTATTAGTATGCTGGTGAGACAAGAAACAGTTACTGTTTAAACATGATTACAGAAAGTATATAATTCCAGTTATAATTTGCTTTTTTTTCTGATAAAAGGATACATGGGGTCTCTGTGTGTGTGTGTGTGTGGGGGGGGGGGGGGGGGGGGATGCATATATTATCAAAACACGCTTTTACTTAATTTGTACCTTATGCAATAAGAATTTATGTTTTGGGTAAGCATGCAATTTTGCATGTTTTGTTGAGGGATATTTGCAATCTTTTATGCATCTGAAATACATTTTGGGTGACTTTCAACCCGTTTGACCCGTTTCCTTTAAGCTTTTTTATTTATTTTTATTTTACCACTTTGACGTGTTAAAGATAGAACATAACGTGAATCGACCCATTCATTTGAAAAGGATAGATATCATATTTATGTTGGGTGCCTTAGCTGTATTCATCATAATTGTAGGCTGGTAAACTGAAGCCTAATACTGTGGAAGGTTCTGAGTCAGAGATACCCGAGTTTAACGTCTCTTACAAACCTCAAGAGATCAGTCCCAAATCTCTTAACTCAGTCGAGGATGATTCAGTCAGGCATTTGCTACAACAAAAGATTCGTGGCCCATATATGGATCCTCAATTTATTTCCGATGTGATGAAGCCTCTTCAAATAGACCAGCTAATGGATCAAAAAGTTGTCAATCTTTCTGGTGGAGAATTGCAAAGAGTTGCATTGTGTTTGTGTCTTGGCAAGGTGATAAATTCTCTCTCTCTTTTTTTTTTAATATTTTGTTTATATCAGTTTTATTAACAACCATTGTTTTGATTCTAAATATCGTCAACGTGACTTTATTTGGCGTTTTTGTGTTTTGATTGTAGCCTGCTGATATATACCTGATCGATGAACCAAGTGCATACCTTGATTCCGAGCAGCGTATAATGGCTTCAAAAGTTATAAAGAGATTTATACGACATGCTAAGAAGACTGCATTTGTGGTTGAACATGATTTCATAATGGCAACTTATCTAGCAGATAGAGTAATCGTTTATGAAGGGACACCATCTGTTGATTGTGTTGCAAATGCACCTCAATCTTTATTAACTGGAATGAATCTCTTCTTATCGGTAAGTAACACTGACTATTATTTTAACTTTGTTTTATTTAACGTGGCAAAATGGACGGGTAGGTAGGGATGGCAATGGGACTGGTTTGGGTAATCCAACCCCATAATCTATATATATAATAAAAGAAAGCAATTTTAATGACATGGCATTCTAGGAGGCATTCTCTCCCTTGAATGTTCCATGTGTCATGCCATGTGTCAAATTAAAAAAAAAAAACAAATAATAATATAAAATGTAATCTACTAAAATTAAATTGAGTTATTTTAAGAAAAAAAAATTTAAAAACAAATTAAAATTTTTCTCTCTTATCTTTCCTCCTATAATTTTTAAACGTTAATATTTTTTATATACGAGATTTTTTAAAGAAAAAAAATTACACTAAATTAACGAGCGTTTTATTATCTTTCCAACGAGTACCATAGTGCTATATAAAAAAACGGAGAAAAAAATGACTATTTTTTGTGAGGTTTCGTTCATACAGGAAAAAAACACAAAGTGTTCAGGTTATTCATTAATCATGTTTTTTCTTTTAAACCAGGTTCTTATTTATAATGTTGAAATTCAGCCCAATCGCCATGCTATCATTGAAATTTTACTCTTCTAAAGATACATGGGTATACTTCATCAAGAGAAGCTAAGAGAAAGAATTGCGCAACACTGCAACACATGGTGTCACCTTATACCAATGTTATTTTTTTATTTATTTAATTACAAGAGTAATAATTATTACTATTAGTATTAGTATTAGTATTAGTATTATTAGAATTGTTATATTTTTCAACCCCGGAATGCTTCCGGGATAAAAGCTATCATAATAGATTTCTCAACCCCGGGACGTTCCCGGGGTAAAATCTAGTCAATTATAAAAGCTTTAATCGAAACAGTTTAACAAATCTCTATATTGCGAATACACTTTATTTCTGTGACCAGTTAAGAGGTAAATTTTAACCCAGCTTGCTACTATTTTAATCTTTCTCATATATAGGATACGGATCTTGCTTGTGTTTCACCTATATTTTTCTATTTTTGAACCATGTACCAATAATATAGATGACATACAATGTGGCTTGCCGGTCTTTTATGTTAGATAATCGGTTCTTGGTTTGGCTGGATGCTTAATCTATTTCAATAAGGTTTAATTTTGTACGTTGTTCGGATGAGTCCATATTCATTTAAAATAAATTTACCTGCACATATATAAAGTTTTTCTATTATTTACATATCAATTATCCGTATTTGCGCATTAGTCGATTTTCACCATCATGCTTCAGTAAGCATCTTTGCTTCTTTAACTGTTCATATTTGTATGTTTTAAGAACACTTATAAAAAAGATAAAAGCAAACAAAGTATCTTATTTGGTTCTGGGTTGTATTTTTTTTGGAGATTCTGTTTATGGTTCGGTATGTCCTATCCTTGTTTGCTTGTGTTATTGACCTAAAGACTAAAGTTCCATTGGGTGCTGCCTTAGTTCGCTAGCTTCGTTGTATGGAATGACCGGGTGTCAATTTCCATTTATATAAATCTGAGTCAAACATGTAGATTATTTAAACAAAACATGTAAAAAGTCATACAACCTTCTTAAATCATGTCTAATACATTAGCTAAGTTAGCCAGGTTTTGCCTGCTATGGGCAGGCACGTAAAAGTTACCCAACCGTCTTGACCCAAACCCATTTCGATTGTTATCTAAACCCATTTTGTCAATACACCTTTAATGTGCCGCGTAAACCATGTTATCAAATATGTGTTAGTTTGCTTGTTGATCTTGCTTTTTCAAGATTTTTTTTTTTTTTTGGGGGGGGGGGGGGGGGGTGGTTGCTTTACATATTTCCTAACTTTTTGCCATTTTCATGCAATTATTTGTTAACCGAGTTTAAAACTTGTGTCTTTTGATGTGTGGTACAGCATCTCAACATTACATTTAGGCGCGACCCAACTAATTATCGACCAAGAATCAACAAGCTTAATTCAACAAAGGACAGAGAACAGAAACTTGCTGGATTCTTTTATTATCTGGATGACTAATCTTTTTATTCATGTTGCATGATACAAGAGTCGCACTCTATTGGCTAGTGCTAGTTAATCCACCACCGAAGCCAGCGAATCGTGGTAATATTTATTTCTAGTCAATGTTGTTGCACCATGGTTGCTAGTTATTATGTTTGAAAGAGTTTTAGGTATCCCAGTTAATGCTTGTACTTAGAATGTTCTAGTTTTCGTTCGGATGTGCCTTTCTTGTGCTCTTGGTTACTTATAGACTAGAGCTTGGGTTTTTGGCGATTATTTATTTTTAACATTTTGTGTTTACTATGAGATGACATGCATTCGGTTTTGCTTGATGTTAGTCGTATCTAAGGATGTGTTGGATGTGCTTTGCATGAAATTTTAGTTAGGGACACGCAAATGTTTAAGTGTTGGGATATTTGATATGCTTGTAATTATTCTTAAATTCGGTGCATTTATTCTTATATTTCGATTGGTTTTCATTACTAATTCATGTGGAATTTGTATCTATTTGTTGATAATTTGTAGGAGTTGGTGAAGAAACAAGCCAACTGGAAGAGAAAATGGTGCGGAAAAGTGGAACCAGATACGCTAGTTTTCGAAGGAGAATGAAGTTTTTGGAGAAGAGAGCAAGTTTGGAGGACATGGGTTGAAGATGTGATCACTTTACTATTTGACAATCTTTCGGTTTATGTTCTTCACAGTTTGTAGTTTTCTAAGTTTTTTATGTTTCTAGACATCATGAGTAACTAAACTTGTTAGACTACATATGTTTGGATGAATAATGTTTGAACTGATTGCTATTCAAGTTTATTGTATGACGTGATTGGTATTACAAAATATGTTCTTTGCTAATTAGTAATTGTTATACATTACACACAATAAGTCAGGTGTACCTATGGTGTAGTAGTATAGACTATAGAGTGGTTTTTAAGAACAAGTGTCGACCTAAGGCTTAGGTGGCTCACACTCCTCATTGTTTGTTGTTGTTGTTTAGTCAAATTGAATGGTATGTATTATTAAAGGCTAAAATAACAAAAATAAAAAGACAAAGCGTACAAACATAACTAAATGGGTGAGGTGGTTAATCAAAATTAAATTATCTCTTTGATTTAGATTCCCTCTGATTCAATAAGTATTGTTTAAAGTTATTCGAGTGGTATGGTATGGTAAGGTAAACAGGACATCCATAAGAATGACTACATTGGGCAAACTATCCATAATCCACATAAGATCGAGAGACCACATCGAGCGAACATCGCTCACGAACTTACTTGCAAGACAAGAAATGCACGGCCCCCGCATAACCTGGAGTTTAAAACATTTTAATGAAATTTATGCTTATGATGTAAATCTTCTTGCTAGGTTAAACGTACATCGTGACTTATTATTGAATGTATAAGCTCGCAAGCACCGCCATGCAGAAAGACAAATTACCAATTAAACACCCAAAGCCAATTCCATGATATCTATGGCTTTCACATCTTTGAAATATCAAACGTGAGAGTGAAACTCTACCCATCATCTCTAGTAGGATAACTGTGTTTATATAAGATTTACAAACACAGAGTGTGCACAAAGACTACATGGGCGTTACATATGCACAAACAAGTTCAAAACCCAAATTTAACTCATATTCAATAAAGCATAAAATATTAAAAAAACTAGTTGTATAAAATCACGCGCGTTGCGCGTTTTACAATCGAGATTTAGATGAGGTGCTGATCAATCAATGAATTATACAGTCGAGATTCCATTTTGGTTGTAAAACGTTAAAAAAAAACAAAGAAATCTACACATAAGGTAACACATGAAATTTGTAACGAAATTACATAATATTATGTTATTTATATTAATAGTATATAATATAATAATATTAAAACAATGTTCAATAAATTACAAATATTATGTTATTTATATTAATTTATATTAGTATATTAATAGTATATAATATAATAATATTAAAATTGTTCAATAGCTTTGTCTATTAATATTAAAAAAATTCAAATGCATTAACATACAACTAAAATAAACTTTAAATGTTATACATTTATGATGTGCTGAAATTAAACATGTTTACTATGCAGAATTAACCGTTTATATGGCAAATTCCATAAGATTATGAAACTTATAAATTCATAATGTGAATTTACATGTTTAGATGCTTATCACAAAAGGATTTGGATGAAAACCTAAAGAATCGAAGTAAAACAATGACACATAGAAAAATCTAACCTTCAATTATGTATATTTTAGGCTAGAAAATGACTTACAAGGACCACAATATGTGTGTCTTGAGTTCTCGGAGAGAGGAATCCAAATATGAAAATAAAGCAGTGTTCTGAAAACAAGACCGACCGATCTGATCGAGAACCGTGATGTTGGACAGGCTAGTTCATGTTATCACAGCCGTTTTAAGCGTGGGCAGCTGATCAAACCTAAAACTGATTAAATTCTTCCCATTTTACCTTATTTACTTTTGTAATATTTATGATGTCATCCGGTCTGACCGGTCCAACAAACTATCCGTTCAACATCCTGTCCAACGAAAACTTTAGAATAAAGTATACCAACGGGTAAAAATTGTTACATAAAGTAAAATTGATGGACCTATTAATACAAACCCCCAAATAACACCAATCCTCCATAGAACCCTAGCTCTCATCATCTTACAACACCACCTTCTACTCATCATCGTCTTCCAACCACACGCCTCAATCTGTTCATCAATGGCTGATCGATTGACACGTATCGCCATCCTCAAAGAAGACCGTTGCAAGCCCAAGAAATGTCGTCAGGAATGCAAGAAGAGCTGCCCTGTTGTTAAAACTGGTAAAAACCCTTCATTCTTTACCAATCTTGGATTATAAAGTTGCTTTCTTTTTATTTTTTTTATTAATACCCATGATGGGTTTGACTTGATTATTATTGTTCTGTTGTTGGTATGCTAGATTTGCTTTATTTTTATGTTTTGATGTTCAAGTTTGGGGCTTTATCTTATAACAATATTATTAGGGTTTGTGCTAACACTTGATAATTTAAATTTATAAATTAGTTTATATATGGATTCATGACTGGTCTCATCAAATTGCGGTACTGACTAGCGATTAATCGAGATGAATAGGATTGGGATATTGAATGTAATTTTCAGTTTTATATGTAATATACACGCATCTTTTATCTTTATATGTAATTTTTTTAAGTAGTCATGTTTTAATACCTTTCTTGACCCGTATTTTGAAGTAGATATGATTAGTCGACGGAATTTACATGTTTTGGTCGGAATTTGGTTAGACTGCCACCGAGTTTTGGCTGATTAGGACCGGATTTGACCACTGTTGGCCGCCTAGCGATTAATGGGACGATTAGATGTAAATTACTCGGTGAACCTTCGACTAGCGATTAGTCAGCGACTAATTAGAGGCTAGGTACGATTTTTACAACCATTATAAACTACTTAGTTTAATTTGGTATAAAATTACAAATTTTATATTCTTCAATCAAAGGAAATACAACATCTTAACTTGACTTAACTTCATTCTGTTGGGGATATTGAACAAGGACACAAGGTATCTAATAACCTCCGACAAAGCTAGGGTTTCATATACTTGTAGATTTATAGTAATTAGTAATCTTTATTTTTTGATAAGTTGGAGTTGCAAATAATGTGGATGATTATTGACTTTTCTTGGACCATATTACTTGAAGTTAGAAGGTTGAGATAAATGTTGAAATGACAACTTTCAATGGCTGAATGAGGATTGAGGATGTGTTAAGGCTAATTTTGTACAAACTGAGCAAATTGTAGAATCAATTTGTTGTTTTCGAAATTAGAACACAATAATGAGAACCATAAGTTTTTCAATATTTGAGAAAATCGAGATCTGACATATTAAATGTACCAAAGATGTACTTTTGGTTATCTTAAAAGTGGTTTTGAGTTAAAGAACATTTATCAATTTTGATGTTGGATTAGTCTTATAAACTGTTAACAAATTTATTTCTATTTAGGATATCGGTTATCGCGGTGAGATATTGGTGTCTAAACCTGCTTTTTGTATCCAATGTTTATAGTTTCAAGTCTGATGTTTCTCTTTTTTGTATCAATGTTATAAGTGTGTTATAACTAATAAATATGTTTATGTTTAAGGATAAAGAATTAAAAAAATTGTCATGTATAACCAATTTTTTAGTTTTTATAACTCTGAATGCGTAAGAGCCCTTAATGCTTTTCTAAACCAAGTTGGTAAGGTATTATGCACAAAATGAGGCACATGGTAAGGCGTGCGCATATTTTCATAGGGGCTAAGGCTGAATAGTTAACATTAGTCCTATATAGAACAATTGATATTCACATAAAGAGTCTTTGATTACAGCTGTCAAAGTTACGTTATTTTATCTCTAAAATCGTTCTCCTAAATCCTAATCAATTAACATTACCCATGATGGCATTAATAATTGACTTGTATTAACAATTAACATCACTTAAAGAATCATTAATTGATATCATGTTAATCTATATATATTACTCAAAAGTGCACATGCCGCGATGCAGGGCTTAGGAGAGCTGAATTATAGTGTTTTAGAAATCTGATCGATTATCTTTTATAAGGTTTCGAGTTTTTATTAAAAATGCTGTTTGGTTGGGCTTCAATATTTAATAGCCATAAAGTCCCTTTCTCCTTTTTCCTATCTTATTTTTGTTTAGTATCTTAACCCTGGTCAGCTACAGCAACTACTGCTGTTTTATGAATAGGAACTGATTAGAGCAATGAGGCTACAAGGCCTAGTGTTTGTCAAATAAAACCATTTGGATAGATTAATAATTATGATAACTCGAGTCTGTGACATGGCTTGATGTAGCAAATGGAAGTGGGTTGAAGAGCTTAGAGTACTAGACAGTGTAGAGAACAGACGACAATGTTTTACAACTTCAACTTCATTGAAATCAGAAAGAGGATGATTCACATGAGAAAGACAAAAGTTGAATACTTGAATTTGAAACACTTAATACAAATAAATATTTGGTATTATTCAGAGGGTTCTAATGCTAATTCTAGTAGTTATTTTATTTTATTATGTTGTCTAATGCTATTTTTATTTTTTTTATTTTCTATGCTTGCTATACATATACATTATTTTTCCTGTGACTGCACATATTTGTTTCGGGTGTGTGGTTTTACTGCGCCTTGTGATTAGGCGAAGCCAATCTTTTGCACATTGAGCGAGCTTTGCGACTCTTGACTACAATCACAATGAATTTATGTTAAGTATATACTATTAACGGTTATGCATCGAGATTTATAGGTTAAAAGACCTTTTATGGTTATGCATTAATTTCTTTTTCTCTTTGCAGGTAAGCTATGTATTGAGGTCAGTTCTCAATCAAAGGTGGCGTATATCTCCGAGGAGCTTTGCATAGGGTGTGGTATATGTGTCAAGGTTTGTATACCATGCAATTTTACTTTGCATTGCTCTCTCCAATAGTAAATCCGGCTTGAGCATGGTATTCTTTGTTTTGAATATGCAGAAATGCCCATTTGATGCAATTGAGATCATTAATTTACCAAAAGATTTGGACAAGGATACAACTCATCGTTATGGGGCCAATACCTTCAAATTACACAGGTTAGCTAACCACTCTGCTTGCTACACCAGTGTTGTTGTATACGATAGGTGGCAAATCCAGCCTATTTAGTTATGAATGGGTTCATTTGGCTCATGTGTTATCTTTAACACATCAAACGGACAAGAAAATAAATATTAGCTAGCTTAAAAGGAGATGGGTTAGTTGGGTCAAATCGGCTTAATGCGTGCCTTTAATGCGTGAAACATTCCGTATCATTATAATAAAGAAGTTATTTGTTGTTGACATTTGATAGTTTGTATCTTGACACGCTAATTGTATACAAGAATTTTGATATCTTGCACAAAAACTGTTTTACATCTACTGTTTTACATTTAACAATAATTTCCAAAACTTCTAATGGCAGGTTGCCTGTCCCAAGACCCGGGCAAGTTCTTGGTTTGGTTGGAACAAATGGAATTGGGAAGTCTACAGCTCTCAAAGTTTTGGCTGGAAAGTTGAAACCCAATTTGGGCCGCTTTAATGTAAATTTTTTTATCCTCTTTTGTGAATCTTTATATAGTTGGTGGTATGATTACATTAATTAATGCTTCAATATCTTGTTTTTCAGAATCCTCCAGATTGGCAAGAAATTTTAACTTACTTCCGTGGATCTGAGTTGCAAAACTACTTTACACGCATTCTTGAAGATAATCTAAAGGTGCTTTTATTTTTTAAAGATGATCTATACGGATGGCCTACTTTACACATAGATACGATCCATGCTTTTTTCGGACAATTGTAGTATAATTTTTTTTTGTCATTTTCTAATTGTGGTTTTTGTTAAAGTAGGCAATCATAAAACCACAGTATGTTGATCATATTCCAAAAGCAGTTCAAGGGAATGTTGGACAAGTACTTGACCAGAAAGATGAGAGAGATGTGAAGGCAGAGCTTTGTGCTGATCTTGAGCTTAATCAGGTTATTGACCGTAATGTTGGAGATTTATCTGGTGGAGAGCTTCAGAGGTTTGCAATTGCTGTTGTTGCCATACAGAATGCTGAGATTTATATGTTTGATGAGCCCTCAAGTTATCTTGACGTCAAACAAAGGCTTAAGGCTGCCCAAGTTATCAGATCTTTGCTTAGACCTAACAGGTTATTGCACCTTTTATTTTTGCAATCTTTCAGTTGGCTTTCTGGTTTATAATTGTAGGTGGCAAGATGAGGGTGGTTAGGCGGGTTGGGTAAAAGTCAAAACGAGTTTGGGTCAAAACAGGTTCAGATTGAAACAGTGCGTTTTTTCTTATGGATAGCTTGACGTACACACCTTTCGTTCATTTTAACGTTTTTATACGATAACTGATGCAGATTAAAACAACCAACAACAACCTCACCCATAGCTAGAAAAGCTACTAGTAAGGGAGGGTGAGATGTAGGCACACATTATCTCTATCCAATGTTGCAAAAGGCGCTAGGTGCTAGGCGGGCGGTGAGGTCCAGCCTAGGGACTAGTCGGGTTTAGGCGGAATTAGGCGTTTTGGTATTTTCATACGTATTTTATATATACACACACAAATTTAGGTGTTTTTTGAAAATATGTTAAGATATATACACATAATACTTAGAAATACTTAGATATATACACATAATACTAAGAAATTTAAAAAAAATAAAATAAAAAACCACTGCCTAGGCCCGCCTAATGGCCAAAACGCCCAGAACTTCGACTAGCCCCTTATTCCGATATTGAAGGCCGACAAGGGACTAGGCGACCGCCTAGCCCGCCTTTTACAACACTGTCTCTATCCCACGGGATAAAGAGGCTTTCTCCCTATGACATGCCCAAACCATCTCAGCCGACCTCTCTTATTTTATTTGATATACTAGCCACTTTTAACCTCTCCCTGAAAAACTTCATTTCTTATCATATCTAACCATGTTTGCCCACACTTCCACCTATGCATCCTCATCTTGCTATCTCCGGCTTACACGCCTGTGACTTCTTATGATTATATACAAACTATTAATTTATTATTACAATAATAATCTAGTTCTTTGAATAAAAACTATATAGGTTGTATGCATTGCAAATAAACTTTGAGTTACTTTTAACCTGTATGACACTCCGACCTGTTCGAGGTAGAACACAACTTGAATCGACCCATTTATAAGTTTCTGGTTTGAAGTTTATAATCTCTGTTTATGACGTTAAGATGCTTATAATACTAATAATTTGATTTCATTCTCATTTCAGCTATGTGATTGTTGTGGAACACGATTTAAGTGTGCTGGATTATCTCTCAGACTTCATTTGCTGCCTCTATGGAAAGCCTGGTGCATATGGTGTTGTGACCCTACCCTTTTCTGTCAGAGAAGGAATTAATATCTTTTTGGAAGGGTATGTGCCCACAGAAAACCTGCGTTTTCGTGATGAGTCTCTTACTTTTAAGGTAACATTTCTATATTTTATTTATAACCATGATTAGAATTCTACTTGCAACATTAATTATGATTGAACCGACCATTTATTTTGTATCCCTATGCTCTATGGGGAAATAGGTAGCTGAGACACCACAGGAGACTGCTGAAGAAATTGAAACATATGCACGCTATAAATATCCCACTATGTCTAAAACGCAAGGTGGCTTTAAACTTAAAGTGGTTGAGGGTGAGTTTACTGATTCTCAGATCGTAGTAATGCTTGGTGAAAATGGAACCGGGAAGACAACGTTCATCCGTATGCTGGTGAGACATTGCTCCTTTAAGAATGAATTGACTGTTATTAGAAAAGGCGTATGGGTGGGTTTGGTTAGCGGTCGAAATGAGTTTGGTTTGATTGTCTTGAACTATATTTTGTTCCAAGACATGTTTAAATAATTAGTGTCCGATATGAACTAAAAGGTATACGAATCTAAATAAAATCTAGTTTTTCAATAGTTAGCATTTGGGAGGCTTTATGCATATAAAATACACTTATGGTTTTGAACTTGTTTGACTCATTTCATTTATTCCTACGATCTAAGCAGTTAATGCGGTAAAATATCGGATATCGGTGAAGGATCGATATTTGAGATATAGGTTATCGCGGTGAGATATCGGTTGGATATCGGCAATTTTTATATCATGCAAAATCCATACATGTATTAATTTAACACTAATAGTTCAATATACTCTCCTACCATTAACAAATTAACCTTTTACAACTTGCAAAACACTAACAATTGTAGCAAGTGGTAACTTGTTAAGACTTAAAACACTAATATTTAACACTATTTATTAACAATTAAGACTTAAAACAGTACTAACAACTATAAGAAGTAAGAAAAAATGGAAGAACTAATAAGAAAAACACCAATATCAGGATTATCGGTGATATATCGGTCAAATATCGGCCAATATCGCTGATAATATCGGTACAAAATATCGGTCAAAATATCGGTACCAATATATCGGTTGATGACCGATAACCGAGATATTGGTGATATATCACCGATATATCGGCCGAGTTAACTACTTAGCCTACGATTTCCTCCATTTTGCTAGTTTGGAGAGGGATAAAGCAATATTTTTTGTATTTAAAATACGCTTTGGGTATCTTTTGACTCATTCAACCTGCTTCCTTTCAATCTCTTTTCGTTTTTGTGCATTCAATTTTACCGATTGACCTGTTAGAGATGGAACACAGCCCAATCAGCCCATTTATTTGTGAAAGGATGGATATCATATTATTTTGGGTGCCTTTGTCATGTTCATCTTTTTTGTAGGCTGGTTTACTTAAGCCTGATACTGTGGAAGGCTCTGAGACGGAGATACCTGAATTTAATGTTTCTTACAAGCCTCAGAAGATCAGTCCTAAATTTCCTCATTCAGTCAGGCATTTGCTACATCAAAAGATTCGTGACTCGTATATGCATCCTCAGTTTGTTTCCGATGTGATGAAGCCTCTTCAAATAGAGCAGCTAATGGATCAAGAAGTTGTTAATCTTTCTGGTGGAGAATTGCAAAGAGTTGCATTGTGTTTGTGTCTTGGCAAGGTGATTAATTCTCTCTCTCTTTTTATTTTTTATATATCAGTTTTATCAACAGCTATTGTTTTGATTTCTAAATATTGCCAACGTTACCTAACTTGGCGTTTTTGCGTTTTGATTGTAGCCTGCTGATATATACCTGATTGATGAACCAAGCGCATACCTTGATTCCGAGCAGCGTATAGTCGCATCAAAAGTTATAAAGAGATTTATACTACATGCTAAGAAGACTGCATTTGTGGTTGAACATGATTTTATAATGGCAACTTATTTAGCAGATAGGGTGATTGTTTATGAAGGGAAGCCATCGGTTGATTGTGTTGCAAATGCACCTCAGTCTTTACTAACCGGAATGAATCTCTTCTTATCGGTAAGTCTCACACTGAAGCTATTAATCTAACTATATTTAATTATTTTTTAATAATCTGCAAATTGGACCTGCTGGACAGTCTTACAACTGACCAAAACTGTGAAACATGCAATTTTGTATGTATGGGTCAAAACTCCCCTTAGCCAACCAACAAACGCCTCTTTGTTCATTTCTTTCTTATTTTTCTTATACATGTTTTATTTACTTACTCAATTTCCTGTCATTTCATGCAAATATCTGTTAACCAAGTTTGAAACTTGTGTTTTTAATGTGTGGTACAGCATCTCACCATTACATTTAGGCGGGACCCAACTAATTATCGACCAAGAATCAACAAGCTTAATTCAACAAAGGACAGGGAACAGAAACTTGCTGGATCTTATTACTATCTGGATGACTAATTTTTGGTTCGTGTCGCATGCTACCAGAGTCGCTCTCTTCTAGCTACTGCTGGTTAATCCGCCACCAAAGCCAGCAGTTCGTGGTGATCTTCGTTTCCAGTCAATGTTGCTGCACCATGGTTGCTAGTTATGTTTGAATGAGATTTAGTTAACATTCAGTTGATGCTTGTACTTGGAACGCTCCCATTTTCGTTCTGAGGTACCTCGCTTGTTTTGTAGTATTTCTGGGCTCTTGATTACTTACTTATAGACTAGACGTTGGTTTTTCGGCAGTGATTTATTTTTTACATTTTGTGTTTTCTATGAGATGACATGTTTCGAGATCAGTTTTGGTTTTGATTTTCGTATTGTGGTTGGTTTCTTTTTGAGTTTTAGTTTTCCTTGTATGTTGACTCAAGCCAGCTTCGCCTAAACCAAGTGCGGTGCTCACATCCGTTTATTTTGATTCTTTAGCTTTACATACACTCACCTGTGATTTGGTTCAAAATTCAAATATTTTTTTCCTTCAAAATCCAATACGATACACCAAATCCTGCATGTCTGTCAAGTCATTCGTACATTATACGATGATAATTGTCTCATTTGTTCACAATATTATGCAATGAGTATTGTTCAATCTGTTTTTTATTCTGGTAATTATACATTTTTGGCATCTGTTAGGGTGGAGGGGGTGTATTACTCGGAAGTAGGGGTGGAAAAATGGGTAGATTGGGTTGGTTTGGGTGTTGGGTTAGGATGGGTTTAGGTTAGGATGGGTGTGGGTCAAGATGGGTAGATTAAAAAAATAGGTTAGGATGAGTTGGGTCAGGATGGGTTTGGGCCTGGATGGTTTGGATTAGGATAAGCTCACATCAAAATAGATTAAAATTTTTTTTAAAAATTAAAAGAACAATAAAAAATTTAAAATTTAAAAAGTAAAAAAGAAAAAACAAATTTAAATAAAAAACAAAAATAAATTTAAAATTAAAATCTTAAGGGATCCGAAATATTTCATTTCGAACCGGGCCGGTTAACAACCCGAACTATTTCTACTCGACCGGACCCGTTAGCGACCCGAACCGTTTCGACCTGACCGTATCCGTTAGCAACCAGGACCGTTTCGACCCGGTCGGGCACGTTAGTGACCATAATCGTTTCAACTCGGCTGGGCCCGTTTGCGATCCAGACCGTTTCGACCCGATCTGGCTCGTCAACAACCGCGCCCGTTAGCGACCCGGACCATTTAAAACCGGCTGATCCAGGTAGCGACCCTGACTGTTTCGACCCAACAGGGCCCGGTAACGACCTAGGCCGTTTCAACCTGACCCGTCCCGTAGCGACCCGGACCGTTTCAACCCAGCCGGGCCCGGTAGCGACCTGGACCGTTTCGACCTAACCGGGCCCGGTAACAACCAGACCATTTCAACATGACCCGTCCCGTAGCGACCCGGACTGTTTCGACCCAGCCGGGCCGGTAGCGACCCGGACCGTTTTGACCCGATCGGACTCGGTAACAATCCAGACCGTTTAAACCTGACCTATCCCATAGTGACCCGGACCGTTTCGACCCGACCGGGCCCGGTAGCGACCCGGACCGGACCGTTTCGACCCAGACCGTTTTTACCCGGCCCGTCCCGTAGCGACCCGGACTGTTTTAACCCGATCGGGTCCGGTAACGACCCAGACCAACCTGACCCGTCCCATAGCAACCTGACCCGTCCCATAGCGACCTGAACCGTTTTGACCCGGTCGGGCCCGGTAGCGACCCAGACCGTTTCTACCCGACCGGTTCAGGTAACGACCCAGGCCGTTTCAACCTGACCCGTCCCGTAGTGACCCGGACCGTTTTGGCCCGAACTGGCCCGGTAGCGACCCGGATCGTTTCTACCCGACCGGGCCCGGTAACGACCCAGACCGTTTCAACCTGACCTGTCCCGTAACGACACGGACTGTTTCGACCTGACCGGACCCGGTAACGACCCGGACCGTTTCGGCCTGACTGATCCCGTTAGCAACCTGGACCGCTTCGACCCGACTGGGCCCTTCAACGACCAGACCATTTCGACCCGAACGGGCCGGTCTACAACCCAAACCGTTTCGACTCATTCAAGCCCGCTAACAACTCGAACCGTTTCGATGAAATCAGTCTCGTTAATGACCCGTGTTGTTTCGACCTAGTCGTCCGTTAACGACCCGAACGGTTTCGAACTGACCGGGGTTATCAACAAATGCAAAAGATATAATTTCATGTTTTTAATGACATTTATTTCAGTGGGGCATCAACGCTTTTGGTGTTGGGTGAGTTTTAATTCAGAATTGCTATGGTTATCTAAAAATACCCATCCTGACCCATTTTTCTTTTGACATACCCATCCTGACCCACTTACTTATTTCCTACAATTAAAATTACCCATCCTAACCCCCTTGAAAATTATACTAAACCCATTTCAACCCACAAGGTCAAATTTTAAACCCAAAATAGTCCAAACTCAACTAGATGGGTTGAAATTGCCAGGTCTACTCGGAAGTATGTAGGTCGGGTACACTGCCGCAAACTATTTACTAAGTAGGTCGGGTACACTGCCACAAACTATTTGAGTTTGGGGAGTGGGTTGATTTTGACTTGTATAAGCCCCGGGATGAGTATCCTAGTGTTCCGAATCTACAAAATAAGGCTGAGAGAAGAACTACGGTTTATGAAGGTCGTTGCCGTAGTGCCGCCTCTCTCAACCGGTGATTGCTATCATCTCCTGGATCCATTGTTGGATCTACACTTTACCAAACCCTACCATCAAACTCGAGGCTTTGATCATTCGAGTGAAAATCGGGTTAAGATTTGAGATTGTTCCCAAACGAGTGCTTTGCAACCTTTGTTGTAGCCATTACGGTAATCCTCTTGTTCTCATCGTAACATAACAGAGCCTTGTAGATTTTAATTTAATTCTAATAAATAAAAATATGGTTAGTGCATTCAACTAGGAGAGTGTCAGAGTTCTCCTTACCTTTTGAGTTATTATTGGTTAAAATGAGGTGACACATTATTAGATTGGTGATGTGGGCTGAGCTAGGAGTGCTCTCTCCACCCTTATAGCTAGGGGTGCAAACGAGCCTATGTTTTTTTGGCTCGAGCTCAGCTGATATACAAAAGTGAAGGCGAGATCAGCTCAACTCGACTCTAGTTGATTTGAGATAAACCTTAAACGAGCCAAAGCTTGGCTCAATCTTTTGCGGTATCTCAAGCGAAGCTTTGAAGTTCAAAAAGAGTTAAAGTTAAAACTTAAAACTACACAAGGCTCGTTGAAGCCCAACGAGAGTAAATGATCTTCCTATTCAACGCTCGAGCTCGAACTAGATACTAAACAAGCTATATTTAAGGTTTGGGCTCTGCTCAGACTCGATAAAGCTCGACTCGTTTTGATCTCATTATTAACTTGATTTTGCGCAGCTCGACATCCCAAAAAACTAGCCTGTTGGGTGAGGGAGCTCAATTTGTCATTAAACACTACATTTAATGTGGAATATATCACATACCTTATAGTGGTTTCACGCAAACAAACCCATACTTTAGTCTTTGGGTCAGTTTTGCACCTCTAGCTAAGCCCAATACCCAAATTTCATTTTACTATGTGTATTTGAGTTTCATTTTGTTCTTTGTAAGTTTTTAAATATACTAGTGTGTTTCAAGGCGCGCTTTGCGCGCCTTACAATTTTGTCGTATCCAAAACACAAAAGCTATTATCAACAAAGTAACTACCAATTTTCATACCATAATTTAAAAACGACATCTCACACAAACATGGGTATATTTGTATTTATTACTTAATAACATGTTGTGAATGGAAAAAAAAGGAGTCGCCCCTTGCCCTTCCAATGTATCGAACCTAAGACTTCAAACAATAGAAATGCATAAAAAACCACTCTACCACTAAACCATGTTGTTATTTATTGTGAATTCATATATAATTATTACTAAAAAACTGTATGGACCTTTAAAAAAAACTTGCTCTTCCCATGTTTCGAACCTAAGACCTCAAACCATACAAATGCACCACAAACCACTCCACCACCCAGCCATGTTGTGACTTAATATGAGATCATATATATTTATTATAAATAAATATTTGTAAAAATTAAAAAAAAAACGAAAATCCAAGGATTCGAACCTCGGACCTCAAATAACACAAATGCACCACAAACCACTTCACCACAAATCATTTTTGATTTATTATGAACAGGGGCGGACCTAGCTTGAAGCTAGGTGCCGCGTCCGTTACTACTCAACTTCGCGCGCGTAGTGGAAAATTTGTTTTTTTTTAACGATATTTGGAAAATGTTTCTACTAAAATGAAAAAAAAAATGAAAAACGTTACTACTAAAATTAATTTCTAAATCCGCCACTGATTATGAAACCATATATATATATATATATATATACCCTATATATAGGGGAAGTATATGCAAAAAACCCACTTTAGATGAAAAACCCTAAAAAACCCAATGCTTGGTCCATATGCTTCCACATCATCCAAGCCAATCTCACTCTATATTATATTAACAAGGGTATAATTGACAATTCAACTTCACCCCTTTTCTCTCTCATTATATATATGTTTCCCCCCTCTCTCTCCATATCATATTTCAAAAACAAATTCAAATTCAGATCCCTCTCTACCCTCCCCTCTCTCTATAGAAGATGAACCACCATGACCTGAAACCACCACTGGCCACCACCTGCATCTCCTCCAACCAATCGAAAACAACGGCATGGATCCACAACACAACCACCATCGTCATCATCTCGAACAACAATCGAGCACAGAGAAGAACAGTAACTCTCGTCATCATCTCGTCATCATCATCTCGAACTACAACCACTGGTAATCGAAAGTCTTTGTGCTACTTTATATTTATTTTTTTGTCGTTGTTTGGGAAGAAAGTCACTGTATTTTTTTATGATCTGATTCTATGAATGATAACACTATGTTTCGCATGTTTCCTTCATCTTTTCATAACACTCTGTTTCGTGGTTGAGAATATTTCACTATACACAACCTCCTCTTTGAACTTTTGTCTTACTTTAATTTGAAATTTGAAGTGGTGGTAGATTAACGTTGATGAAAAGTAAGCATTAAATGTCCTTGGTCAAGCATTAATCAATGTGATTTCATAAATGTTTTTATATGTTTTTTATTTTATTATTATTATTATTTTTTTGGTTTACTTTGGTTTGATTTTAAGTTCAAATTCCTGGTTTATTTTTTTTATTATTTTTTTTGTTTACTTTGGTTTTATTTTATTATTATTATTGTTATTATGTTTTGGTTTTAGTGAAATTGGTTTTGGGTTTTGCTAGAATAATAATACTAACAATTTTGGGGATAGTTTTTGTTCGCATACCAAGTGTTCGATCAAATGCTTGAATGAAAAAAAAACTTATGTTTAACCTTTTTTATTTTATTATTTATTATTATTATATTGTTTATGTTAGATTTTTATTAGATTGAGGACATGAGGTTGATAGATCACATGTGATTGATGAATAATTTTGTAGTCTTTTTTATGTTAGTATATGCTAACACATGTTATCTGTTCCAGTGTCGGTTTTCACGAGTAGGCTATTTGAACAAGGCGGCGTTGGTGATGTGGCTGTGGTAAGTGATGTAATTGATGAATAAATGTGTAATCTTTTTATGTTACTATATGCTAACACGTGTTAGTCATGCCCATTATGTGTTTGAGATTCCCAACTAACATATGTATCTGTTACAGTGTTGGTTTTCACATGCTAGTATATACCCAACTAACACATGCTAGTATATACCCAACTAACAGTTATTGAAGCTCACACACGTTAGTGATGCTAACACATGCTACTATATACCCAACTAACAGTTGTTAGGGTCCATATGACATACGCTATTTTCAGTAAAACATATATTTTAGAATATGCTAACACATGTTACTAATGTCTTTTATCATATTATATATTTCATGAATATGAGAATAATTTTTTGGTATATGGATTTGGATTGGTTATGATTTGATTTTTTAAATTTATTATTGTTGGATTTCAAACCCTATTAATCGTAATTGAGTAGTTATATTAACATAGTTGTAAAAATCGCGTTTAGTGTTGTTTATACACATGTTTGAGTATTATACACTTGGCACTTCAAATTGAGTACGATACACATGGCATTGCAGCTTTGGTATTGTTTATACATATGTTAGTGATGCTAACACATGCTAGTATATACCTAACCAACAGGTGGTAGGGTTCATATGACATACGTAATATATGCCTCACTAACGTGTGTTAGGGTTCATATGACATACGTTAATTCAGTAAAACATATGTTTTTAGAATACACTACACATGTTAGTGAGGTCTCGTTATATGTTTCGGAGAGTCCAACTAACACGTGTTATCTTTTTTTGTAGGTGAAGAGATGTTTTTGTGTTAAAGATGAAGATGGGTATCAAGAACGAAGCATAGCTAGATCTTTTTTATGTTGTTATGATAGTTTTTTATCATTCACAAATAATTAGTTATGTATGAAAACTTTTTTGATACATTTTTAGTATTGATTGTAATGATCGTTTTTATCATTTATTAAATAAATATACACCCCTATGTGATCTTTTATTATGTTCTTTTAGTATATGTCTGGTAACACATGTTAGCGATGTCTCACACGAGGTCAGAATTTTTTATCACAACACTAACGTACGTTAATATTGGTGCTGGAAAGTAAGAGAGAGGTGATTTGACAAGGGTCAAATCAAGCTTTTTAAACCTAGGATTCAGAAAATGTAAGTGACCCACTTGCTTTAGTAAGATTACCATATTGCCCTTAATTCTATTTTTATATTATAGTGGCCCACTTGCTTTTGATTATTAAATTGAAATTAATCATGGACCATTGATCAAACTTGATCAATGGTCACCATAGGGTTTAAAGGGTTTTTCATGAAGATGGGGTTTCCTATATATCCATCCCCTATATATATATATATTAGTATAAAAGTGTTTGAACTTAAAAAAACAAAAAAAAACATGAATAAGACAAAGCCATTAATGGCATTGCTGTTCAATTTCTTCATGGTTAAAGTTATTTATAATTAGTAAATTAGGTTGTCCACGTGTGACACAACAATAACATTAAAATTTATATAAATTTTAAAGGTATAAACAATGAGATTACACGTAAATTTTAAATAATCGAGGTACATACATTTTATTAGAATTAAGAAAATATACAAATCATTTACAAATTTGTAAATCTCCTTGTATTTAACATTCGAGTTTTTTTTTTTCCCAAACTAGTGTAGTTAGAAAATTTATTTATCAAAATAGGTACTTTTCAAAATATTTACTAAAATTTGTAGTTTTGCTTGTTCGTCCATGGAAATCTAAATTTTTAGTTTCTCACTCATAAGCAATTCAAGCCCTAAAGGTTAGGGAGTAGAGGGACTTGAGTGTGGGGCTGAATTGACATGCGACACATTTTTTTCTTTTAATAAACAAATGACAAGTTGTACTAAAAAATACATCAAATTAAATAAAAAATACATCAAATAAAAATAAAACTACATCACATATTTTTTAAATCAACCAATCAAGCCCCTTCACATCATCGCCAAACCCCACACGCCTGACCTCAAACCCACGCTAGGCGAGCAATGCTCAACGGGTGCACAAAACCGGGTTTTTTGAATACCCGGGTTCGGTTACGTACCCGGGTTCGGGTATAACCGGGTATTACGAAATAACCTGATCGGGTTCGGGTAGCGTATTTTCGTGAAAAGCCATACCCTATATACCAGGTTCAGGTCGGGTTCGGGTTTTCAATACCCGGTTTCGGGTATACCCAGTTTCGAGTACTAGATACCTATTTTCGAGTATAAAAAACCCTATCCGTGTGTTTTTTTTTCTTTTTTATAGTTGTTTGTGTTTATTATTTTTTTTGTTCATACGCTGCTATATTGCCATATTCAATAGTCAACACTATATTAACATATAAAATTCTTGGACAAAATTGTTTAGTCAACACTCAACCAAGGTTTTGAAGACCGGATCGGACCGGCCGGTCCGACCGGTTCAACCGGGAATCGGCAAGCTAAGCGAACCGATCGCATCAATTCGTCAAGTTTAAAAAAAATCGGCCGGTTCGAATATTTTTCTGGTTCGGTGGTTCGTTGAACCGGCCGGTCAGACCGGTAGATTTGCTTTTCACGTTTTTTCCTCTAAAAACGGCGACTAAACACCATCTTTTGAGACTCCTCACAGCCGTCAATCATCGGCCATTAACCCTAAAATCAACAACCCAAGAGAAAAATGGACTCAAGTCACTCAACAAGTATTATCTTGTTCTTATGAGAACCTTCGCTGAAGGAGAGACTAGAGATGGTGTTGCGCTGGAGTGGAAACTGGTGGTGAGATTGTATGGAGAGAAAATAATGAAACACTCAAATACAAAGATAGACAGTAAGGAGGCAGATGGTTAACAACTGTCAAGGAGTAGGCAAAATACAATACAATAAGTTGAAGTCTCGATAGGATAAAAGTAAATTTAAAAAGTCAGATTTAATGAGTAAATATTATGCATTATATTAAATGAATTTGGACAGATTAAAGTTACGAAAAGTGTAAGAAAATTCATAACTCACCGTATACAAAAATCACAAGCTAGCTTTAAAATATAAAATTTGGATGTCTATTTAAGATATATATGTACTAGATTATACCCCGGGAACGTCCCGGGGTTGAGAAATCTAATATGACATATTAATTTTACATATGAAATAGAATGATGCGCTTTATAGTTACATGCAGGAAAGCTTCGGGTAGCACCTAACCTAAAACAATTAAAAATGTATCTCCAATGTTAACGCCTAACCTTAAACAATGTATAACTCTAATATTAATATCTAACCTAAAACAATGTATAACTCCAATGCTAACGCATGTTGAAAATAGAATTCATATTTACTGATTTGAACATAATTAGTGACTTGCCTATACATGATTAATGATTTACCTGAACACTTTGTGTTTTTTTCCTGTGTGAACGAAACCACAGAAAAAATAGTCGTTTTTTCTCCGTTTTTTATATAGCACTATGGTAGTCGTTGAAAAGATAATAAAACGCTCGTTAATTTGGTGTAATTTTTTTCTTTAAAAAATCTCGTATATAAAAGATATTAACGTTTAAAAATTATGGGAGGAAATATAAGAGAGAAAAATCCAATTTTGTTTTTAAATTATTTTTTTCCTAAAATATCTCAATGCCACATGGGATGACACATGGCACACTCAAAGAGGAGAATGCCTCTTTGAGTGCCATGTCATTAAAATAGCTTTGGTTTATTATATGTATAGATTTTTGTTTGAGATATAAATTCCTTTGATATTAGAAAATTTTGTTATATTATAGACTACCCAATTACCCCGGGAAGGTCCCGGGGTTGAAAAATTTAATATGATTTAATAAAAAAATGATAAAAAAAAGAAAACTCAAATCACGAAAAGAGTAAATAACTTAAACATAATCAATCTTAGTTAACAAACATTTATTTAAAAAGTTAAAAAAATAAAAAGCATAAACCATATTAAACATAATAAAGTATTAAAAGGATAACCTTCAACATATAATCATCTTCACGTAAATTAAAATATGTTACAATTTGATTAATGAATAACCTGAATACTTTGTGTTTTTTTCTGTATGAATATAACCCCACAAAAAATAGTCGTTTTTTTTTCGTTTTTATATAGCACTATGGTACTCGTTGGAAAGATAATAAAACGCTCGTTAATTTGGTGTAATTTTTTTATTTAAAAAATCTCGAATATAAAAGATATTTATGTTTAAAAATTATGGGAGGAAGATAAGAGAGAAAAATTTAAATTTGTTTTTAAATTCTTTTTTTCCTAAAATAACTCAATTTAATTTTAGTAATTGAGAATTAAGAGATAGAGAGATAAATTTAGAAAAATACTCAAAAACACCTAAAACACTCAATTATTAAGCCACGTGGCACTCTCAATGGGCATATATGCTTTCTTTTTTATATATATATAGATATCAAATATATTATTTATTATGTCATCCGATTTTTAAATCCGGTCAAACCGGTCGGACCGGTCCAACCAGTGAACCGGTAAGGCGTCCGGTTTGATATCTGATCCGGTCCTGAAAACATTGCACTCAACACTATTTTAAAAGATTGTTTGAATCAGAAGCTGAAATCAATAACTCCCATTACTACAACAAGATATTATAGTTATGCTTCTTCTGTACTAATTTTTCCTTCTAAATAAACAGTGGAATGGTGTAATGGAGTAAAAAAACATAGATAGTTAAGTCTTCGTTGATAATGGAGTAATTCATCGTCTTTATTTAACGCCTTCGTTTGATAATAAATACCCGGGTTTTAAAATACCCTACGGGTATGGTCGGGTTCGGGTATTAAATACCCGGGTTCGGGTTCGGGTATTTTGTGCACCTCCGCCTCAACCCACGTCATCACTCCCAACCATTGTTTTGAAACCCGGACCGGACCGGCCGGTCGGATCGGTTGGACCGGTAACCGGGGGTCGAACTGGTCCGGGTCGGGGTATTGAACAGGGTATGCATTGAACCGGGGGTCAGATCAGTGAACCGGCGGTCAGACCGGGAACCAGGCCGGTCAAACCGGGTTTTGGAGGGGTTGAACCGGATTTTTTTTATATTTTTCAAAATTTTACCCCTATTAATTTTATGACACCATCTAGTTCTTACATCCGGTTCGACGTCCGATCCGAGTCTGAAAACATTCCTCCCAACACTCTTAGACAATATCAATTCATTAACTAACTCTTAATCATTTTTTTTTTCATAAATATTTTTACTTTTAAAAACCAATTTATCTCAAAAAAACAATTATAATACATAATTACATTTTGTTTATTCACGGTCAGATTTTTCTCGTCACATTCTTTTTCTTGTCAGATTATCAAAAGAGTTTAGATAAAAAAAAAAAAAACAGTTTAAAGCATATACATTAAACTTCATTTTTTTCTTCTACCAAGAGTTACTCATGTCATGTATAATATACTAAGACTGATTATTTTATAAAAATTTTCAGCATTGATACCTGTATCGGTATTTTTTAATCTGGTACCGATATTTTTATGGTTTTTGATTGATATAAAACATGTGTCTTAAGCTATACTATCGGTACCGTATAACAAATCAAACTAATATCAACCGAATAATATCGATTCCAATATTACTGAAACCAGTATCGGTATTCATTTTCGATCAGTACCATAACGAAACGAACCGCTACCAACCAAAACACGGGTACCAGTATCGATATTTGTTCTTATTGCTTTCGCTAGATGTAAAACGCGTGTCAATATTCATTTATATACAACTTTAAGCGAAATATCTATAAAAACAAAAGAACAATTTGTAAAAACAACACAGAACAATTTGGTTAAATATTGGTCGCACAATAAAAAACAAAAGAATAATTGTATAATTCAATTAATAAGAAACTTTTAAAAATAAACAGGCATAACATGATAGTCGAGAGTTCAAAAGAGAAGAAAAAATATTATAAACAAATTTAAACCAATAGAAATTATCCATATAATCATTGTATTTAATGTTAATAAATGGTTATTTTTTTTGTAACCCCCTAAACTACTTTTTTTTGAAATATTAAATTCATTAAAAACGACTTTAATCGTCTCCAAGATAGAGAACGAGTGTCGCCAAACCAAACATTACATCAAAGTGAAATTACACCAAGAATTCCAATCACAATCACAATCCTTAATTCTATTTTTATACCATAAGTATCCGTACGCTTTGATGTCCGAAATTAGTTCCATCACTTTAGTCGTCTTGCCTCTAAAAATGAAATCGTTCCTTGCTTTCCAAATTTGTCAACATGTAATAACTTTAATACCTTTAATTGCATTCCTGTAAATAAGAGGTCTGCAACAATTGTCCGGTAGCTCGACTAAATATTTCACTTCCAATGCAAAGATCACTGGTAGTTGACACCGTTTCAAAATCTTTCCAAATAACAGTCGCATAGCCACATCCTGTGAATAGATGACTTGCCGAGTCATTTCCATCGTTACAAAAGCTGCAGTCAGGTTTTCCACATGAATATTACACCTGCGCAGTGCTGTGTTTGTTGGGAGTCGCTCGTTAATCGCCCGCCATATGAAAATGTTGCATTTAGTCGGAACCCCCTAAACTACTAACTAGTTAAATTAATGAAACTCATAATTCAATTTCAAAATATATTCTTTCATATCAATCCTAATTTACAATGAAGGATAATTTTGATATATGTAGGACAAATGTAAGTTGAATTTCTATATGTGTAGGATTAACGTATGATAATCTTGGTATGTGTAGGATAAATGTGTGATAATTTCGATATATGTAGATGAATTTTGATATGTGTAGGACAAAATTTGATAATGTATAGAATAAAGTGTTAATGATTAATTAATTAAAGAGATAATAATTAATGTAATAAGAGTTCAGGTATTTAATGTTTCATTTTTTTTGTTACAATAAGTTTTTTTTTTAAAAATTGAACTTCATTAAAACCAACCAACAACGACAACTATCTCCAAGATGGAGAAAGGAGCCGAAAACCAAAACAAAATAATACAAACAATCACGTTACATCAAATAAGCACCAACGATTCCAATCCACTACCCCTCCTTAAACCTATGTTTATACCAAAGAAACCCCAAAGACTTGATCTCCGCCACCATACCCGCCACGTTCGAATGTTTACTATTGAACACCTTCTCATTCCTGGCTCTCCAGAGTCTCCAGCACGTGATGATAATGATACCGTGAAGAATCGCTTTCTTTACCCCCGAAACACCACTATGATCATGCAAATTAACCAAATCTTTAACGTGAAACACAAACGGCCTGGGGATCTTGCACCACGACGCAATAGCATTCCAAACCCCCATCGATGTAACACAACCGGTGAGAACATGCTCAATAGACTCCTCATACGCTTCACACCACACACACAATTGATTATCAACCGCAATACTTCTGCGAGCCAGCGCAACCTTGGTCGGGAGACGATCCAAAAAGGCGCGCCACATAAAAATGTTGCATTTGGTCGGCACCCAAGAACTCCACCGGAAATCAAAAGAAGAGTCGGAAGCCACAGGCCCACGCAGCCAACGCTTGACAGCAGCGACCTCAAACGAACAATCAGGCCCTGCAGCCCAAGCCCACGCATCCTCTGCAGAACCCAAGGAAACCGACTGCAGTAAGGATTCAAGCGAGACTTTGTCAGCGAGCTCTTCAGCAGTAAAAGGGGCTCTAGTCCACTCCCAGCAAATGATTCTGTTACCATCTACATACTTCAACCGAGTAGCAATCGTGACCCGTTTGGACTTCTCAATAGCGAACAGAGTAGGAAACGTATTTTTTAGCGGTTCTATCCCCAGCCACCTGTCAAGCCAGAATCGGATTTGCAATCCGTTCCCTGGAATGCCACGGATAACACCATTCAAACCAGTGCCGTTAACTTTGAGTTGTTTCCAAAGAGAGACGCAATTTTTCCACACGCCCGTGAAAGCATTATTACAAGGCGCAATGCCCCAGTTCCTAGACGACCCATGAATAGACCTAACAACTCGTCTCCACAGCACGTTAGAGTCGTTAAGATACCTCCAAAGCCATTTGACCAACATAGCATTATTATTTAACTCAAGAGGCGCTATCCCCAAACCCCCAACTCTGACGCTTTTAGTAACGGTCTCCCACGACACCCAACTCATTTTCCGAACATCATCCGTGCCACCCCACAAGAAACGCCTCATCAAACCTTCAAGGTCACCAATCACCTTCTTGGGGGCCTTAAAGAGTGAGAAATAATATGTAGGAAGACTATCCAACACCGACTTGATCAATGTCAAACGCCCGGCTATAGAAAGATTATTAGCTTTCCATTTCGACAAACGACGTTTGAACATGGAAACCACTGGATCCCAATTCGCCACCCTATTCATATTAGCGCCGACCTTGATACCCAAGTACGAGAAAGGTAGCGTGCCCTGTTTGCAACCAAGCTCCTCAGCCATACCAGAAACCTCGGTATCACTAACACCCACGCCATAGAGAACCGATTTATGGAGATTAATCTTCAACCCGGAGCATAAGTAAAAAATACGAAGGATGCGTCTCATATTGGAAAAATTAAAAGAAGACCACTCCCCCATGATCATAGCATCATCCGCATACAAGAGGTGAGACATAGTAGGGCCGTCGTTAGGAAGCTTGACCCCATGAAAAGCACCAATATCATAAGCCTGCTTCAACATCCCCGAAAAGGCCTCCATCAGGATAATAAATAAAAATGGCGATATCGGGTCACCCTGACGAATGCCTTTTTGACAACCAAACTCGAATGTAGGAGACCCATTTACAATAACCGCTGCTCTGGAAGATATGAGAATACCGCGAATCCAGTCACACCAAGCATCGTGGAAACCCATCTGAGCCATAACATTCAACAAAAATTCCCAGTTGACATTGTCATATGCCTTATCAAAGTCGATCTTGAATAAAAAAATTTTCTTATCAAATTTTTTTATAATAAGTTTCTTCTCATTTGATCCCCCCCTAACATGATATGTTTATTAATTTCTACATTAAATTCTTTAATTGTAGTTTTTTTTTGTTATTAAATTAGAGATTTAGAATAAAAGAATGCCTACTTTTTTATTAAACGTATTCTTGAAAATTGTTTCTTCTATCATTGAGCAATGATAGAAGACCCACGGGATTTTGGGTTCGATTTTTGAGACAGACGGGTTTTATCGGTAATTTCACCGTCGTGCCTACGGGCGGGTGGGTTACCGGGTTTTCCCTGGAATTGGTGTTTGACAACTCGGGTACTCTCAGAGTATTTAATTTTGTCGAAAGGGTGCCCCAAGAGTGCTCGGATTTGATTTGTTGCCCGCCTTCCCGCTATCTTGATGTATTTTGTAATGTTTTTTATTTAATGAAAAATAAAACATTTGTCATTTAAAAAAATTAATTATAGTCAAAAAATAATTTTAAAAAAGTTACAGGTAGGTAAGGAAATTTAACAAAGAGATGTAACTAAAACTGGAAAAAGAAAAAAAAATTATGTATGTATTGTATTTTTTTTTACTAATTAAAACTAAAAATAGTTATTAAATGAAAATCCAATGAAATTGGGAGTGAGAAAGTAGAAAATTAAATTTTCCATAGATGAAAAACAAAAACTACACATTTTGGTAAATATTTTTGAAACTACTCATTTTGGTAAATAAGTTTTTTAACTACACTAATTTGGGAAAAAACTATACAACATTCGTTATTTTATTTGTAACATTGGCATCTCTAATAATGGTAATTTACCATTGGCTCTGTTTTTTATTATTGATAATGCAATGTATAACTGACCATAAGTGAAAACTAGATATTTCAAATACAAATTAACTCTTTATAACAATTGTTCTTGGCTCTTGTTTATTGTCATCGCGAAACATACCGATAATCGAAATTGTCTTCGTTGAAATTTGAACGGATTCTTCTTGTCAGATGGTATTAAATTAAGTTGTGGAAGAAATGTGTGCGTACCAATATTCCTCAGGATATTATTTCAGCTTCAATAAAATGTTTTCCTATTGTAACAGCTTTTAGTTTGGTACCATTGCAAAAACATTTTGTTGATCAATGTTACGTAGTAACAAATATGATAATTATCAGTATTTAATTTAGGAAATTATTTTAAAATTATATTCCTTACAATAAAAAAGTAAAAAAAAATTCATTGTTACAATTAATTATAACTATGTTTATACATATCATATTTTTTCAAATTCAAATTAATTCATCATTACAATTACTTCTAAGTCCCTTTATCCAAATCTTATTTTTCAACTTCAAATTAATATGGTGATTATCTTTGCTTAGGAAATTATTTTAAAAGTACATTTAAATTACAGTTATCTCTATCACCTCGTTTTATCTACATTTAATTTTTCAAATTCACATAAATATGATATAAAAAAGGAGGGAAAACCCCATGGAGATCACCCTATAGAGTGATATGTCTCCCCCGTTTTCTTTCTTTTATTATATTGTATAGATCTAATACTATTACTCATATCTATCAAATTGAAATATATTTTGTGAAAGCTATTCGATAAAATAATATATACTATACTAGATTATTCCTCTGGTGCTTCCCAGGATAGACAAATCTACTTTGAAGTTACAAAATGTGTGTATTGTAAAAGGAATAGATCGTTTTTTAAGAAATTTTTTTAAAGTATCAAACACTCGATAACTCATAAAACATACTTATAATTACTTATAATTATATGTTTGTATATCTTGCTCTAGTGAAGTCTCTGTACAACTTTGTCACTTCCTTAAGACATTCTAAAGCTGTGATGTGAACCTGGGAAAAAAACAACCAAATTGGTATCAAATGATATGTCATGATGATGATTGATTTAAGAGACGTGCATGGTGGGTGATTAATTATCACTTATCAGCTAGAGATTTACTTGGTGTCTAATAATCATAGGCTATATCTAACCGGTTTGGTAACCTTTGTAATCAATGTTCCTAGCAATACCAATTAAAATACAAAAAAGTTATATTCTTATCAAACTGACTAAATTTGTGACTATATATGTAGTTAACGGGTTCTTATATGTAATAGTAGGTTCAAAAACATATATACTATCATAACACGACTATTGACTTGCCTGGACATGTTTAATGAATTACCTAAGCACATTGTGTTTTTTTTTTTTTTTTTTTTTGCATAAACAAAAACCCACTAAAAAGTCGGGTTTTTTTTTTCGTTTTTTTTATGTAGCACTATGGTGCTCGTTAGAAAGATAATAAAACCCTCGATAATTTGGTGTTAGTTTTTTTTAAACGTCGTATATAAAAGTTAGTAACATTAAAAATAGTGAGAGGAAGATAAGGAAAAATTAAAGATAAAAATATTAATTAACATATTGAAATTTTAAAATAATAGTTAATAGTTATCTTTATTTAAAATATAACTAAAAAATATTTTTGAGGAAAATTAATGGGTGTGAAGGCTCACATAGTGCCATGTGGCATACCCTTTATTGTTTATTATGTACTAGTTTATCCCTGAGAGCGTCTCAGGATAAACAAATCTAATATGAAGTGATAAAATGCGTGTACTATAAAAGGAATATGCCTTTTTTAGATTTTTTTTGTTTGTAAAGGATTAACACTTGTCTCTGTACAACTATCACTTTCTCAATACACTCTACCGTTGCGATGTGAACCCGAAAAAAAAACTAAATTGGTATCAAAAGATATGTCATGATGATGATGATGATGATGATAGGTGAATATGATGTTTAAAGTGAGTATATATTAAAGATTGACATACCTGTTCAATTTTCACTGAATAAAACAATCAATAGGTAGTTGTCACACCCTGCCAAGGCGGAAACACGAGGATGCGACCATCGAAAGGTTTTCAAGCACAAGGATCAAGCATCACACCAATTTATTTAAATAAGTACCATCAAAGGATGGATATTGTCATAAAATTATTCAAACCATGATAACATTATCTAGAAAATAAGATAGTGTCTGAAACTTATGAAATTGAATCTAAAACATTACGGGACTGACAAAACCCATTCCAAAGCGGTACCACCCAGTGCATGCTCGAACCCCTCTCTCAAATCCCTGTTGCCCTCCATTAGTTACCTGAAAAACATGCACAAAGATTTGTCAACAATAATGTCGGTGAGTTCACAGGTTTGAATGTACTAAGTAAAATGCTTGTGTAATTCGCGTATGACCAATCATAAGCTAGCTAAGCAAATGATCACTGTGAAAACCATGAGTCCCATAACCAAACCTCTTGACTGTTGTGCCAGGTGCATTGTACACTAAAGACAATGTATGTATAGTAGAATACTAACACTCTTTTGTATATAAGCGGTTAGAGCGACTAACCAAGAGTGGGGGTGTCAACCCAATAGATCTATTAAAGACTTAAAGTGTTCCATGGCTTTTGATAGCTAATGGTTACAGTAATTGTAATATGAGGACTAATGAGCTCATGAACCAAATGTCTCATGTTCCACATAGCAGTCATGATAGAATTAACACACAATTGTAAATTGTACTAGAATTGTAGGATGTTTATCCCCCAAAAATGTAAAAGCAGTAAAATGGGGCCGTGAAACTCACCTGATGACAGTGCGTGTGGTCTGGTAAAGCTGGGATGCGAGGTAACTACCCTCAATGATTGCCCTATGATAGTTAAGAGTATGGTAAGTTGTACGTTTTTGTCTTTTATTATACAAGCCGTTCACCCGACTTTGTGGACCCTCGTGTTAGTGTATGTGGGCCATGTTTTGGGTACGTGACAATTGTCACTAAGTTCATGTGTACTTCTGTAAAAGTACAGTTTTGAGCGTAACACGTATCAAGTAGACTCCACGTGTCGTCATAGGTTATGATTCGATCCTAGTTGAACACGTGTGGTAGTTTTATAGTAAAAAAAGGGTTTTAACATATGTTTAAGCCTTTGCAAAGCTAAAACTAGTTTTAACATATGTCATGGTCTTTTTAACACATGTTATAATATAGTAGCCAAAACTTTGGCATGATGTGGGCTTTGATTCTGATCTTTTAGTGGATCAAAAGTGATTGGTTCTTGCTTAAAAAGGTATAATCGAAGTCTCACAATGTGTGTTAGTGCCTCTTTGTTAAAAACCGATTATAACTACCCTCGGAATACATATTAGTTTCGGATAGGTATAAAGTGTGATTTTTGTTATAAAACCAGTTTTTAGCTCGATCAATCAAGCCATGTTTTGTTTTATTAAACATTGTCCGAGTTGTGTGTGCATTGCCTAGGCCGATTGAAATCATGTGGGAGTGTTAAATTGACATAGGGTGGCTATAGGTGTTAGAAACAATTTAAGTGAAACAATGTGTATATAATCTAGTTTTAGAGCTTGTAAATGGCCGATTATATAGGATCAAGGGTCGAAGGGGGTCGGGAAAACATAATGAAGCCGATTTAATCAAAGTTTTGGAAGTTTAAGGGACTTACCTTACTATGTTTAGTGTTAGAGGGCTTCGTGATCTCCTCCTTGGTCTTGAGAGCTTCGAGTGACTAATATTGTTGTGGGAATGTTTCGGTTATGGTTGGATGGTGTCCGAAAGTTGAGAGGAGTAGATAGATTGTTGTGTGGCAAATGAATGTGATCTTTGGCTCTCTTTATATAGTGCAAAACATGGTAAGATGGTTTCTTGATTCCTAACTTCCATTGATAAGTACACACTTCTTGTTTTGTGAAAGTTCTTGATCAATTGATAAGTTGTCATCTTGTATGTGACTTGGCAGATTCGTTCATCATCAAATCAAGTTATTTTGGCAAAGGTTAGACCTAGGGAAAGGAGGAGTGTTTGTCTAGAATCCATTTGTGTGCAAGAAGTCCACCTTGTCTTTAGTGGCATGCATGGGACAATAAGACAAGTATAGTGTCAAAATCATGGGAGATATGGGTGAGATCATGGCTGCCACGACATTCAAGGGTGAAAGGGAGAGGTGTTGTGATGTTGACAAGTAGATGTTGGCTTTGAAAGGTCCCTTTCGGCCGATCCTTGCATCCAAAAGAGGAAGGGTGTTGTTCTACAAGGGTAATGCTAGGTGTGGGTTGTTTGTTTCCTCTTTTAATGTGAAATAGGTGGATTAATGATGATGTAAGGTGATGGTGTCATGCTTGGATAATTCGGCCGAAAGTTTTAGGGTGTAGAAGGTTTGTTTGTGTCATTCTAGGTTAAGTCACTATCAATGGATATGTTTGTTGTCTTATACTTGATCACCATTCCACTTGTTGCTTTGGTATTGGCCGATGGGGTGTTTATCCAAATAAGGAAGCTCACTTAGTCAATCATTTGTTGAAAGAAGGTGGATTTTTCCCTTTACATGAATAGTTTGGACATTCCATTGACAAAGACTTATGAGGGCTCTTGGGTTAATGTTTTCGGCCGAAAGAAAACAAGGAGACGGTTCCATGGGTTGTGAGAAAAGGACAAGACATTAAGTGTGTGTATGTGTAATCAAGTATGTGTATATATGTGTTTATTCATGATGTATATTTCTGTTAGGATCTGAGTATTGGATTGTTTTGATTAATGATGTAATATGAATGAAGTATAAATGGAAAGTGCAGCGGAATAAAGAATAATCAAAACATAGAGAATAATTGTTATCAATCGAAAGCTTTCATTAAAGTTGAAAGATTACAAAGGTACAATTATAACTCCCCCTCAGCCTGATCACTCAGAGTTTGTTTGTCTTAGAGAGAATGACGAGTGACAAATAGAACAGTACAAGTACTGTTCTATTTATAGACAAGTACAAACCTCTGATGATCACTTAGCTGACGTCACCTAGAAAGCGACCCCTAACTGACTAACAAACTACAACATCTGATAAACAATAAACTACTGTTACATTGAAACTACTGAATGGAAACTCTGTTAAGCTATAAACTCTGATGTCTTCTTAACAACTGTTGAACCAAAGTGCTGTTGGTTCAACAGTCCTTTGTTCTTCAGATCTTGATCAGCACTTGTTCTTTATCAGACTTTTGCTCTTCAGACTTTCTTCATCAGACCTTTCATCAGCAGCAGTTGTCTTGTATCAGTTGTTTAAGCATCAGCAGTTTGGAGTCAGCAGTTCTTTGGAGGAAGCTTTCTTGTAAACTCTGATATTTATTCTGGATCAACACTTAGTATATTTTGGCTTTCAATCATCTGTTCTTCTCCAGGTCAGCAGACCCAACAATCTCCCCCTAGAACAGATGATGCCAAAACTCTGCTTTATTCTTGATCTTTATTCCTCATCAGACTTTCTCTAATTTGCCCTTTTAATTGCAATTCAAAGTGCAGAGAGAAGAGGTCTTCAACATCTCTATCCAGTGTCAAATTCAGAAGTGACTGGAGATCTTCAGCACTTAGGCCAGGTGCCTCATCCATGCTCAACTTCTGAACACTACCATCTGATCTGAGCAATGTCAATTCATGGGTCTCTTTATCAGACTTCCATTTTAGAATTTTAGAATCAGAGGAGTGACTGGGATGCATCTTTATTTTGGATGAGTTGGGAGATGAAGGCCTGCCAATGAGTTGTCTGAACTCCTCTGTGACAGGATCAGAGAAGAATCTAAGTTGGTTTAAGAGACCCTCTTTTACATAAGTTTCATTGAACTTCCTTGTGTCTTCTTCAGACATTTCCTTCTGCTTCTTGTATTGCCTTTGAGCAGCAATAGAAAGATCAGAGGTTGCAAGCAAGCTATCTAATGTAAAGGCCTGAGAGGGTTTCTTGGGAGCATCATCATACACTGGTTTTCTTGGAAGATCAGGATTGGTCTTTCTTTCTTGTTCAAGCTTTTTATAAGTCTCAATTAGCCTGATCTCTGACCATCTGGCAACAGATTTCATCTCTCCATACTTAGCAGCTACAAGCTCTTGTCTCATTCTTCTGAATTTCAAGGCTCTAGCTTCATCTCTCCCCTTTTTGAAATCAGGAGCAGAGATCTTAGTAGGAGGATTCTTGGCCATGTTCTCTATTCTGATTAGTTCTTCTCTTAGAGCATGTGTGGTCCAGCCTGTGAATTGATTCTTTGTTGCTTTATAGGGCTTGGATGCCAAGATCTGTTCCAGTAGTGAGTCCCTTACTTCCATCTCCAAGTGTCTGCTGAGAGGCATGGTTGACATGGAGTTGCTCAGGGTCTTAGCATAGTCTTCAATCCTTCTGAGTTTGCTAAGCTCTGCTGAATGGATGCCCTGAGCAGTCCTGTCATCCTTCCCTTTGCACTTCTCTTTGATGACAGCATCAGCCTGTTCACCCTTGTATTTGAGATATGTGTCTAGGTTAGGTGGAACAGGGAAGCCTTTAAGAGAAGGGAAGGATCTTTCTGATGGCTGATCAGTATTATAGAAGGATTGAAGTTCCCCCTTGATTAAATCCAACTCAAGGGGATACTTCTCAGCCAATGGGGTGATGGTTGATGGTGGTCTGTGTGATCTGAATTGGTCAGTGTGTGGTGAGTAAGATGAGAGTGGAATGGCATTGACTGGTGTGGATGAAATTGGTGTGTTAGGTGGTGTGTTATGGATGTTTTCATCTTGTACAACAAAGGTGGATTTCCTTTTTCTGCTATACAAGATTTTGGGTGAGGATGAGGATGTAGCAGTGGATTGAGAAACATCTGTTGGTCCTTTTGTGGAACCAGCAGTTGTTTGGATTTTAGGTTGTGTTGAAGTAGGTTTGGTAGTGGTGTGTGTTGGAGTAGGTTTGGGAGTTGGTTGAGTTGTGGTTGGTTTAGTGACTGGTTTGGTTACTGGTTTGGGTTGTGCAGATGTTTTAGCAGTGGTTTTAGTTTCAGTTGTTTTAGGTGCAGTGGTTTGGGTATCAGAGGTTGTGGTGGCAGTGGTTTGTGGAGCAGTGGTTGTGGTAGCAGGTGTTTGTACAACAGGAGTTTCAGCAGTTAATTTGGAAGGTGGTTTTCTAGTGTGTTTGGCTGGCATTTTCCTTCTCTTTGAAGTACCCACATCTTCCACTTCCTGTTGCTGTTCCTTTTTCAGTTGTACCAACCTCTCTGCCTTTACCTCCAATGTTTCAGCCCTTTTCATTTTGTCTTCAGCAGCCTTTTCAGCTCTTTCATTAGCTGAAGTGTCAACTTCTTTTGCCTTTGATGCTGGAGCTGGTTCAGAGACAGGGAACTGAACATTTGGTTGTTGTGTTTGTGGAGCTGATTTGGGTGACCCTGGTTTGTCAGCAGTTGGCTTCTTCCCCTTTTGTGTTTTTAGTTTAGGTAGCCTATCTCTGCCACTCTCCCCCTTTTTGGCATCATCAGCAGTGAATTCATCATCATCTTCATCTCTGAGAATTGTGGTAGGGGCAGAGCCAGTGGTCTTCAGCAAGTGGTCTTTGATCACCTTGATATCAGCCTTTGTATCATTGAATCTGGCATCAACCATGTTTCTGATCACAGTCATGTAGGTTTCTTGTGTCTGATCTGCTAATTTTCGATGAGCTATGATGATGGGGGAAACAGATTTCCATAACTCATTAGCAACATCAGCAGTGGATGGTTGACTCTTTGTAAAGTTATTCAATGTTTCCAAAATTGACTTGACATCAGATTTGATGTCAGCAACAGAGGATTCAAGGTTTTGAACTTTAGCCGTCAATTCTTGTAGTTTTGACTCATCACCTAAATTAATAGGATCATCTGAGTCCCTACCAGAGGTAGTTTTAGCTGGTTCAGTCCTAGGAGGTGAGTCCATGGAGAAAGAACCTGCTGCCCCTTGGTCTTGGTTCTGGGGACTTCCAACTGTTTTTGGAGACACATTTGTGTCTTCAGCAGTTGTTGCCTTCAAGGAAGTCTTAGTAATGTAACCACTGTCCTGCTGTGAGACAATGGTCTCAACAGCAGTAGTGGCTGCTTCTCTTGAAACCTCATCAGAAGTAACATGTACTTCTGGGAGTATAACCTCCTCATCTGTTTGTGGGATGGCTGATTGATTTTCCTCAGTCCCAGTCACTGGTAGTGGCATACTCTCAGTGATAGGTGATTGAGAGGAACTGGGGTTGTCCTGAGTTTTATCAATAGCCTCAAACAGGGGTTGCATTGTTGGTGGGACATGTGGTGGTGATGTAGGTGGAGTAACAAGCTGATTAGCCCTGGGAGATGGGCTTGTAAACATATGATCAAGTGACTCATATGCCTCAGTTTGAGGTTCCCTTTGGCTTACAACAAGTTCCTTTTGTGAGGAATCTTGAGGAGTTTGCTTGGGTTGAGATATCTCCAACTGTTGTGAGGAAGTAACAACAGTGGTTTCATGTTGCTTTGGTGATGCAACAGGGTTAGCTTCTGGTATCTCATCTTCCAGAAGACCCTTTTTGGTTTTGGTGGTTGTTTTGGTGGATGGACGTTTTCTTTTGGTGGCTGGTGTGGGTTTCACAGCACTGGATGAAGTGCCATGATCACCAGGAGCAGTGGGCTCACCAACAGAGGTTTCAACAACAGTTGTTGTCTTTGTCCTCTTTGGTTGTGTTTTGGAAACTTTTTGAACTTTTTGTGCCTTTTCTTGGGTTGAAGAACCCAGCATTCTAGTAAAAGTTTCATCAGTTAAACTTTTCATTTTAAATGACTCTCCCTTTTGAAAATCCTTTTCAGGTAAAAGCTTTTGTAGAATTACACTTAGAATTCTAGGGTAGAGCAGAAAAGCATTGTTTGAGCCAGATTTTATGGCTTTCACATTTGATACCAAGTCTGAAAACAATCCCTGAGATAGGTTGAAGTCAGAGTCTGACAACATAGCATATCCCAAGTATTGTATCCTCAATGGGATTTCATTGAAGGATGTAGTCTTGGCAGAGGCACAGAGGAGGAGGGTATGGAAGAAAAATTTCATGACTGGTGGGAAAAACTTTTTATATAGTGTGGAACCAGTCATTTGAGCATCATACCCCCTCTCTTGAAACTCAGTGTGAAGCTCTGTTTTTGGAAAAGTTTCCATACCTGACAAGTCGTTCAGTGAGAAGGTAGTGGAGATGATCTCAGGGGTTATGGCGATACTGGTGGCTCCAATTTTTGAAATTATGGACGTAGGCTTTTTGTCTTGATATAAAACCTCAGCAGTTGCCCAAAACTCTTGGAGTGTTTCTAGGTGAATGGGGGCATCAGCAACAAGAATATTTTTATATTTCGAGTTATTTATGATGTCAATGGTGGAATGGAATGGTGTGTTGTCTTCGGTTTTAACCAAATATGGTAGGAAATTGTGAGTGGCTTTTGTTTGAAGTTCCATTTTAATGGATTTTGATTATGAAAGTAATGATCTTTGATTGAGGGTTATGAGGAAGACGAAAGCGGTTTTTAGTATTTTGAATACAATGAGACAGTAAAACTGCTGTTGGGGGAAAGAACAGGGTTTTATAGGCTCTGGTGAAACCGCTGATGTGGCAAACATCTGATGGTTGAAACATCTGGTGGCAGACAGCTGTTTTGTTAAACCTCTGTTGCCAACCTCTGTTGTTTAACCAAAAGACTGATGAAAACAGTTGTTTTATCTGATCAGATGTTTGAAACAGATTTTTCAACCAACAGTGGTTGTTTTACCTGATCAGATGTTTGAAACAGATTTTTCAACTAACAGTGGTTTTAATAAAACAGTGGTTGTTTTATCTGAATCAGTGGTTTGAAAACAGATTTTTCAACCAAAGTGTTATTTTAGCAAAATTTGATTTTCTGAAACATTTTAATGTTTTATTGAAAACATTTTTGTTGTTTTTAATCCATGTTTAACATTCCAATTCGAGAGATCAGATTTGTGAAGGTAGATGTGTCTAAAGCTTTTGTCAGCACATCTGCCAACTGATCCTCTGTTGGAACATGGTGCAGAGAAATCAAACCTTTTTCATAGCTATCCCTGACAAAATGATGTCTGATATCTATGTGCTTGGTGGTTGAATGGGAGACTGGATTTTTGATGATATTTTCAGCAGCTTGGCTATCCAACATGAGTGGAGTCCTAAGTGCTGTTATCCCAAAGTCCAGTAGTTGATTTTGAAGCCACATAAGTTGGGCTGTACAGCTTGCAGCAGCAATGTATTCAGCTTCAGCAGTGGATGTTGAAACAGCTGCTTGCTTTTTGCTTTGCCAGGAAACTAAGGCATTCCCTAGAAACTGGCACCCTCCTGATGTGGACTTCCTTGTGGTATGGCAGCCAGCAAAATCACTATCTGAATAACCTGAAAGCTCAATGTTTCCATTAGCAGGATACCAGATACCAAGTGTGGGAGCACCTTTTAGGTATCTGAAGATCCTTTTCACAGCAATAAGGTTAGACTTTCTAGGAGAAGCCTGAGATCTAGCACACACACAGGTTGCAAACATAATGTCTGGCCTGGATGCTGTTAAGTACAATAAAGACCCAATCATGCATCTATAATGTGTCTGATCAACAAGTTCATCCTTTTCATCATCAGTGAGTGGCTTGACAGTGCTCATGGGTGTACTACATGGCTTACAATCATTCATCTCAAATTTTGTTAACAAGTTTTTCACATACTTGTTTTGATGAATGAAAGTACCATTTTGCAGTTGCTTTACTTGGAGACCAAGAAAGCACTGAAGTTCACCCATAGCACTCATTTCAAACTCTGCTGTCATGAGTTCCCTAAACTCCTCACACATTTTATTACATGTGGATCCAAAAATGATGTCATCCACATATATTTGAACAATCATTAAATCTTTTCCTTTCCATTTTAAAAACAAGGTTTTATCAATTTTACCTCTAGTGAATCCAATGGATAAGAGAAAAGTAGAGAGAGTTTCATACCAGGCTCTTGGTGCTTGTTTGAGTCCATACAAAGCTTTGTTAAGCTTGTAGACATGATCAGGATGGAATGTGTCTTCAAAACCAGGTGGTTGACATACATAGACCTCCTCCTGAATTTTGCCATATAGAAAGGCACACTTGATGTCCATCTGAAACACCTTGATGTTGTGGTTGACAGCAAAGGCTAAGAAGAGTCTGATTGCCTCTAGCCTTGCTACAGGGGCAAAGGTTTCATCATAGTCAATACCCTCTTCTTGTCTGAAGCCTTGAACCACTAACCTGGCTTTGTTCTTGACAACTATACCCCTTTCATCAGTTTTGTTTTTGAAGACCCACTTTGTGCCAATAGGACAGACATCCTTAGGCAGTGGTACAAGTTCCCATACTTGTTGTCTTTTAAACTGAAGGAGTTCTTCTTGCATGGCTTCTACCCAACTGTTGTCTTTCAGTGCCTCTTGGTACTTGACAGGTTGTGTAAGGGATAGAAAGCCTGCAAAAAGACAGATGTTTGAAGATTGGCTCCTTGTGAGCACACCTTCTCTGATGTTGCCAATGATTTGATCTGGTGGATGAGCTCTTAGGTAGATTAAATCTCCCTGATATGGTATGATGGCATTTTGTGGTGAAGGACAGAGGTTTGGAGACTCTGTTGACATAACATCTGTTGGCACTTCTGAAGAGGCAACAGATGTTTGAAATGGAGGTGGAGGAATGGGTCCAAGTGGTGTAAGATTGGACTGACTTTTGTCAACAGATGATTGACTCTTGTCAACAGATGATTGAGCAGTGAATTGGCTGGGTGAATCAGTGGTTTGAAGATAAGACTGGCCAACAGTGGCTGACTCAGCTGTGACAGAGTTTTGACAGTTGTTTTGAACTTCTGCTTCCTCTGATACATGATAGACTTTGTAGTGGTCTGGAACCACAACATCTATTCTGTAATCTTGTTGTGAAGATTGTGGAGTACCTGCAGGGTTAGTTTTGACAGTAATATCTTCAAATTTGAATTTATCTAAGTCAAACAACTCAGCAGGGTTTGCTGGGATTTTTAAAGAAGAAAGTTCATTGAACTTTACATTCAGAGTTTCTTCTATTGTTTTAGTCCTTGTGTTAAACACTTTATAGGCCTTTGCAATAGAAGAATACCCCAGAAAATATCCACAATCCACTTTGGCTGCAAATTTTGAAATGGAATCTTTAAGATTTAAAATGAAACATGGGCAGCCAAAGACTTTGAAAAATGATATCAGTGGTTTGATTTTAAACAGAATTTCATAAGCAGTCTTTTGATGTCTAGGGTTGATTAAAACTCTGTTTTGAACATAACAAGCAGTGTTTACAGCTTCTGCCCAAAAGGACAGAGGTAAACCAGAATCTGCTAGCATTGTTCTTGCAGCCTCAATGAGAGTCCTGTTCTTCCTTTCAACCACCCCATTCTGTTCTGGTGTTCTTGGGATGCTGTACTGCCTTACAATCCCTTTTGACACACAGAAATCATCTAACTCCTTATTTTTAAACTCTGTTCCATTGTCACTCCTAAAGACTTTTACTGGCAAGTCATATTGTTTTTCAACTTTGGTAACAAAGTCCTTCAAGATACCTGCAGTCTCATCTTTAGAGTGTAAAAAGTAAGTCCATGTAAACCTAGAAAAATCATCAACTATGACAAGACAAAATCTTTTCCTTCTTAGACTCATGATTTTTACAGGGCCAAACAAGTCCATGTGCAACATTTGTAGACATTGACTGGTTTTGGACTCATCAATGGATTTGTAAGAGCTTTTATGTTGTTTGCCTTTTAAACAGGAAACACAATGCTCATCACACTTGAATTCTTTTGATGGTAAACCTCTGACAAGGTTTTGTTTGGAGAGTGAGTTGATAGTTTGAAGGTTGGTGTGACCAAGTCTCCTATGCCACAATTCTGTCTCTTTGGTAGAGGCAGCTGAGAACAGACAAACATTAGCAGTAGGATTATCCTTCAACATATCAACCACATACACATTGCCACTTCTGTGAGCAACAAGTTGTGCTTTGCTCTCAGCAATGATGGTGTTAATCTTTTCAACAGCCTCTGGGCCAACAATCTTACAGGTTTGCTTAGTGAAGAATGACCCAAAGCCTTTGTCACTCATTTGTGATACACTAAGTAGATTGAATTTTAGATTGTCTATTAGATTAACATTTTCAAACTTAAGTCTCCCTGCTTTGACAGTACCAGAACCCAACACTTTACCTTTAGAATCATTACCAAAGGATATATCACCCCCTCCATGAGCAAGAAAGTCCAGAAGAAGGGCTCTACATCCAGTCATGTGCCTGGAGCCTCCACTATCTACATACCATAAACTGTCTAAACAAGCAGAAGCTCCCTGCACATCAGTAAGGATTTTAGTTTTGGTGAGTGTCCAAAGCCAAATTGGCTTTGGATGGGTCCTTAGCTGTCTCAGCCTTAAGTTGTGGAGAATGATCAGTTGTTTGGACTAGCTTTTGAACTAGATTCAACAGCTGCAGTTGACCATTTGCCAGTGCTTGTATGTCAACACTTGGTCCAGCAGATGTTTGATCATTTCCAGTTAGTTGTTGAAAACCATGAGGATGTCTGTTCACTTTTGGTTTTGAAGGCCTCTTGGGCTCATCATAAACATGTGGCAGACGATGACAAGTTGGTTGTCCATATCCTCTTGGTAATCTGTTAACAGGTGGAGCATCTGTTACCTGAACCTCTCTGGGAGCAGAGTTTTTGTTCAGACTTTGGGTAACAGATGTTTGGACTGATTCAAAAGTCTGTTTGGATTTTCCTTTTGAAGTACTCATCACTTGACTCTCCAGAGTTTTAGCCTTATACTCTTTTATCTTTTCATCAAAATTTTTGAGATATAAGCACTCTTTTGTTTTGTGATTCTTTTTCTTGCAGATTGCACATTCTTTAGATTTTGAATCATTTAAACTTGTTGTTTTGTTGATGTCATATGCTTTTAGAAGAAAACAGTTTTTGGTGACATGGTTCTTCTTTTCACAAAAATCACAAAACAAGTTGTTCTTGGCTTTCCCTTTTTCTTTCTTCTTTTCAACAGATGTTTCATCATCTGTTGGAAGACTTACTAGAGGGATAACCTTGGCTTGTGGTGCCATTTTGCCATCAGAGGTTTTGAAGGTCATTGGTTTGAAATTTTCAAGGACTTCACACTCATCTGACCATGTTGGTTTGAATTGATATTTCTCAATTTCATCAAATGAGGGTGTACCTTCCAATTTTTCAAGAATGATTTTCTTGCCATTGGGTTCAGTAACCTTGATTTCTTGACCTTTTGAGTTTGTAGGGATGACCTCAACCAACTGTGGTTCCTTTTTGTCAGTGGTTTGTGAAATTTGATCAGTGGTTTTAAAACCAAACCCAAATTTCACATGACTTTTAGATTGTTGGTTGACAATCATCTCAAAACCCTTTGATGATTCCACCCATTTCTGACATTCAACTTGGGTGGACTCAAGCTCCTTCTTACAACTATGATATTTTGTTATCATAGTCTGAAGCTGGTCTTTGGTTATGCTTGCTTCATGTTTTAGACTGCTGATTTCAGACTCTTTTTCAGATATTTTTGATTTTAACTCTTTTGTTAATTTTTCAACCTGAATTTCTGAGTCCAAAATTTTCTTTCTAAAGTTTTCATTCACCTCTTTTATCTTAGCAAATGCTACAATACATTTGTCTGAGCACAAGTCATTTAAGATTTGAGGAGATACCTTAGCAGCAGCCATCAAGGCACAGTTACACTGGCAGTCACAGTCATCACTACCCCAGGGGTCTGATAGATTCACAACCTCCACTTCAGATTCTTCAGCTGAAACAATCTCACCAACAACACCATCAGTCACATTTTCAGACATAGACACCACTTCCTCAGAATCAGTCTCTTCAACAATTGTTTCTAGTGCCATAAAACAAAAATCCTTTTCAGTGTTGGCAACTAGAGCAATGTTGTCATCTGTTATCTCATCTGGTAGACTGCTCCAATCAACAAAGCCTTGAGTAAAGAAACTCTGTTGACCTGGTTGACTGGTCTCTGCAGGAGCAGAGGGTGGAGTAACAGTCATTGGCACAGGGGCCTGAGCAACAGGTGTTTGGACATAGTGATACTGAGGAACAGTGGTTTGGACATAATGCACAGGAACAGTGGTTTGGGTCTGTGCAAAGTGAGCAGTGTTTTGCACATTAGGTACATTTGGGATGGTCTGATAAGTGTTGGTCTGTGGTCTTTGATTTGGATAGGTGATCATAGGAACTCCATTTTGACTCCTACATTCCCTAGCAAAATGACCCATTCTATGACACTTGTAACACTTCATCTTTGATTTATCCAACCCAACCTTTGACCCACCATGTAAACCTGGGAACCTCCTGCCAGTTTTCTTATAGAAGTTATTGGTTCTAATACTGAGCAGGGCAACCTGGTGTAAGATGTCCATTTCTTCTAGGTCCAAGGGGTCAATGTATTGCAAGTCATTGTACACAAAAGATGTATTATCAGAAGCCTGGATGTCACCACTGGCTGTGAAAGCACAGTTGTTTGGTGATGAGTAAGAATCATTATTGAAACCAGTTGTTATGTCAATGTAATGATCATAACTCTGATCCTTACTACTTCCAGAACCATCATCCTGACCCAACAGTGCAGTATTACCAAATACATAGTCATCTGACACTTTGCCAGAGTCCTGGAGCTTCTTTTTCTGGTTAAGCTCCCTTTCATAAGTCAGGAGCTTACCATGAAGCTGGGTCAGGGTTAGGTCTTTGAATCCGATAGAGTTTCTCATAACAATAGCTATAGTGTCCCATTTGTCCTGAAGTGATCTAAGAAACCTATGATTCAGGGTTGAATTAGGAAAAGTTAGACCAACCAGTTTTAGTTCACTAATTAGACAGTTAAACCTTTCAAACTGTTGTGTTAATGACTCCCCTTTTATGTGACTAAACGTTTCATATTGTTGGTTAAGTATTTCACGGTTGTTTTCAATCACATCATCAGTTCCCCCGAATTGCTCTTTAAGAGCATCCCACAATTCTTTAGCACTATTGCAGTGCAAGAGACCGGCATAGATATCATTCGGCAGTGCCATGGCTACTATGCTGAAAGCCTTGGCATCTAGCTCGATTTTTTGAAAATCTTGCTCTGAGTAGTTCTCAACACTCTTTGGTACTTGGATCTTTGGATCCTCGGCACTCGGTACCATTGGAACATGTGGTCCAAATACTACCGATTTCCAGCACCCTGTGTTCTGTTGTGCTAACACATGAGCTACTCGACGCTGCCAGATGTTGTATTCTGACCTGACAAGCATCGGTGGCTTGTTGTGTGTGCCAGTGTTGTGTGGATCTTGATTTAGTGAAGTCATTCTCTTGGTTTTTCAAAAACAAAGTCTGTTTACTAACTGTTGAAACGAAAATAAACTATTACTCTGTTTTAACCCGACAAACAAACGATATCAATGATTGTGAGCTGATCTGTGTATAAAACTGATTGATTAGATCAGATTTAATTGACCAAGCTCTGATACCAATTGTTAGGATCTGAGTATTGGATTGTTTTGATTAATGATGTAATATGAATGAAGTATAAATGGAAAGTGCAGCGGAATAAAGAATAATCAAAACATAGAGAATAATTGTTATCAATCGAAAGCTTTCATTAAAGTTGAAAGATTACAAAGGTACAATTATAACTCCCCCTCAGCCTGATCACTCAGAGTTTGTTTGTCTTAGAGAGAATGACGAGTGACAAATAGAACAGTACAAGTACTGTTCTATTTATAGACAAGTACAAACCTCTGATGATCACTTAGCTGACGTCACCTAGAAAGCGACCCCTAACTGACTAACAAACTACAACATCTGATAAACAATAAACTACTGTTACATTGAAACTACTGAATGGAAACTCTGTTAAGCTATAAACTCTGATGTCTTCTTAACAACTGTTGAACCAAAGTGCTGTTGGTTCAACAGTCCTTTGTTCTTCAGATCTTGATCAGCACTTGTTCTTTATCAGACTTTTGCTCTTCAGACTTTCTTCATCAGACCTTTCATCAGCAGCAGTTGTCTTGTATCAGTTGTTTAAGCATCAACAGTTTGGAGTCAGCAGTTCTTTGGAGGAAGCTTTCTTGTAAACTCTGATATTTATTCTGGATCAACACTTAGTATATTTTGGCTTTCAATCATCTGTTCTTCTCCAGGTCAGCAGACCCAACAGTAGTTTATTGTTTATCAGATGTTGTAGTTTGTAGTTTATTGTTTATCAGACGGTTCCATGGGTTGTGAGAAAAGGACAAGACATTAAGTGTGTGTATGTGTAATCAAGTATGTGTATATATGTGTTTATTCATGATGTATATTTCGGCTAGTGACAATGTACCTAAGCCGTGGATTGTACATGTATACATATAAGTGTACTTAGTTGTGAATGATCGGGTATTGCATGGGCTTGTACGGGTACATGGTGTGTTTAAAGACTAGATGACGATATTAACATGTATTAGTTTATAGTTTCACGAACACATGTTTGTCAGGTGTTAACATGTGATACCCCGCAATTTCAGGTTATTACTTTAACTAGACTCTAGTTACTTGTACATACTTTTCATGCATTCTAATTAACTAGGGTTAGTTAGGATGAGTATACGTTGCACAATATAGGTAAATAACTGCATGAAATGGTAATTCGGGGAATTGCCGGACTACGTACACAAGTAGGGAACCCGGAACGTTGGTGACTTGGTGAAATGTGATTATCATAAAGTTACATGTTGATATTACATGCTCATATGTGATTATGTGAACTTACGTGATTAGACGTTAACGGATCGGTAACCGGGACGGGATGGGACGGACAGGGATCCAGATATGTATGACGAACGTTTATGTGCCTTTTCGAATATTAATGTTTAGAATATTAATATTGTAAAGTGGTTAGGGTTGTAGAATAAATAAAAACAAAATTCTGAATTTTCGTTATCCCCGCGGAGCGCGGAGGGAAAGGGAAATCCCCCGCGGTCCGCGAGGGGGTGGAATAAAGCCTGGGATTTATAGAGACTCGGGCGGACCACGACGGTAATTAAAAATATGCCCGCGGTCCGCGACGGCTTGTAATACATGGAAAACAAGTTTTTGCATCTTTAAAACGATTTTAACCCCATACATTCTCATTACCACAACCCTAATCGTCCCCAACACCTTGTTTACGAAAATATACAAACCCTAACACCTACTAAGGCCTAAGAACACCATTCGGGAGGCTTGGAGAGCATTCAGTTGGTGATTTTGAAGTGCTTTCGGTATACTACTAATCCTAACATGTTTTAATCCCTTCTAATATGTTTTTAAATACCATACCTTGTTTGTCCAGGTCTGAAACATATTTATAAAAGTTAAAACTTGGGTTTTATAAAGATTAAAAGGATTAATCATGTTAATAATTGACGGATATTTTGTGTTTTGCATGATTGTGCAGGTTCTTGAGGTTTTGGACTTCTAGGGTTCATGAATGATAATATAAACATGTATCTTGCTAGTTTATGATCAGGTTATGTCTCATTATTGATGTATGATGTTTATTTGATGTTGTTGATGGATAATATACAACTAGGGTTTGTTATGGTTGATGTTATTGCATGATTAGAATCTGGACAGAATGCTTATGTCAACTTGTAGGGTCTGTTATCTGGATTAAAAGTAATTGTTTTGATCGATTCTTTGCATGGTTGTAATGTACATGGTCTTAGCTTTTCATATCAGATTTTCGGAGTTGTAAATTGGGTCAACGTTACACGGTCATAACTTGAGTAATAGCATAGCTTATGTATAGATAATATTGTATCATTTATTATGTTTATCCCTATCCATAATTATAGGGTTGTATTGTATTATAAATATATTCAAAATCAATGAAAGAGATCAAGGGATTATACTCTTTCATGGTATCAAGAGACCTCCCCTAACCACCTCCCCTCTTTTTCGATCCTTCTTCCTCTGCTAATCCCTTCGCCGCCGTCATTCTCAGTTCGGCCGGCCACCCTTTTCTGCCTAACCATGTCCACATCCTCCCAAGCCTCCTCCACTATCATCCCCTCTACCCCGGTTGATACTAAACTTCATCCGGCCACCACCGTCACCAATATTACAAATTTTGTTCCCTTAATCCTTGAAATCGAGTCATCTCAATACTATACATGGGCCACCCTTTTCAAACTACACTGTAAGGCCTACATGGTCGACAACCATCTCAAACCCCCACCCGACCCTACCTCCGCCGAATCTTCTACCACCCAAGAAGAGTGGGATCGTATTGACGCCATTGTTTTACAATGGATGTACACTACGATCTCCAACAACCTAATCCACACCATAATCAATAATGTTTCCAACGCCTAAGAGGCTTGGGTTGCCATTGAGGATTTGTTCCATGATAACAAAAGTGCTCGCGCAATACATCTCATGCATAAATTCTCAAACACTAGGCTGGATGGTTTCCCTAACATGTCCGCCTATTGCCAAGCCCTCAAGGTTTTAGCCGATTAACTTGCCAATGTTGATGCCCCCGTAGACAATGATCGTTTAGTCCTTCAACTACTTGCGGGATTAAACGAACAATACGAGAGCATCTCCACCATCCTACAAAATACCCACCCTCTCCCTTCCTTCTATAACGCCCGTTCTGTAACACCCCGAAAACCCACTTCGTTTAAAAACACTATAGGCGGGACTGATATATGTATATGGTATTTCATTAGGAGATTATAACTTAGAGGGTGGATTATGTCAATTTCAAAAGTCCACAACTAAAATTATAAAACTTGATTTAAAACACCACAAACACACACCTTGTGTGTGTTTTGGTCGTTCATATGGAGAAGAAGAAAAGGGGTTTCAACCCCAACCCAACCACAAGCTTGATTTAGCAAGAAATCAAAGGGGAAATCATGCATGAGCCAGAAATCGACCCTTTGAGGTCAATGGAACCCGAAGGTACCTTTTGTTTGGTAGAATTTTATGTATAATTCGTGTAGGGTTCGAACCCCACATGTGGGTTTTGAAGAAAACACGTTAAAATCGTATTGTGGCTTGATTGTAAGTGGTATTAACCATCCCTAATGGTTTAGGGATGAGTTAACCACCAAGAGTTTGTTTATTTGCATAGATGATGATGTTGGGTTTCCATTAGAGCTTAATGTTGATGAATTAGTTGTGAATCCATGTAATTGTAAGAATAATGTGTAGTAGATGACATGCATGTGGAAATTTTGGTTATGATTGAAGGTGATTACTCATTTGGTGGAATGCGTGTATTAGGAGCTTGTACATTGAGCTTAGAATGTTGTACGCACACCATGTGTTTGATGAAATGTCTAAATGAGTATGATGTATGAATTTGTATGCAAAACTTGACTAATTATGAGAGTAATGGGATAATTGATGCAATTGGTAGTAGGTTAACATGTAGTTGTGTCTTAGAAAGTGTTCATGTGAGAAATCTAGTTGATTGTATGATTTCATAAGAAGTATGCATTAGAGTGTATATGATGCTTGAATAGTATGATGCACACCATGTGATGGACAATTGGTATGATGAATGATCTTGTATGTTAGTGAGACATGAATATGATGTTTATGGTAAAATTCATATGACCTAGTATGTTAATATAGACATATGTTTGTAAGAAGAAAGTTTGAATGGTAGAAAGTTGACTTTCCGCCAAGTCAATAGTGTGGAATAACATGGTTAGGCTCCCAAACTTGATTGTGTGATTAGAAGCACTATGTGATGCTTAACATGTTAAAACTATGAGATATATATGATAATGAGTGGTATTACATGATGAGAGAACCAATGTGGTTGTGTAGGTATGTTGTAGATATAGTAGAACTTGACTAATGAAAGTCAATGTGTTATTTGATGGAGAATGATTGTTAGTGTGACATGATCATGTATGCTAACCATGATGTGAATATGGTGATATGAAAGGATAGGAATAACGGACTCAAGCATGGGAAGCTAATGGGTCAAGACGGAACAATAAACAAGCAAGAACTTGGAGAACACGAGGTAAGTGAATTCCTATTCTATTTAGAATAACGAATTCATTTATGTATATGTATGCGTAGGTAGAATGGAAAGTGTGAAATGATGGTACATTAGATATAGTGCCGGAAGGCATTTTACGGAGATTATAACGGGTAAAACGCAGCTTCGGACGGATCGGCACGGATGGGGCAAGAAGGGATGGAAAGAAGAAGCAAAAGGAGGAAATGTGCAGGTCCACCGTAAGGGTACGGTGGCCACCGTACCCCTACGGTAGCCCCTGCACCCTTTTTTCCACCGTATGGCAGCCTATACCCACCGTAGGGGTTTGAGGCCCACCGTAAGGGTACGGTGGCCACCGTACCCTTACGGTGGCCCCTGGGAAGAAACGTTAATTTTTGTTATTTGTTGATGTTTTGCTTATGCGCGCGACCCGTAATTGCGTTTAACGCACCAACTAATATTGTTGGACCTTATGTAAGGCTATGTAAGGGTGTAGCATGTAATGGTAATGTCGGTTTTGCAATTATGATCATAGTACGGAATGATACAAGTGCGTGTAGTTAATTGATGCATTATTCGACGGTATCAAATACGATAAGTAGATTACCATGATTATGTAGATTGAAGATGTGATGTACATGTGGGTTCTCATGATCGGGTTAGAGGGAGAGAGTTGCTTGTATGTATGGTGGTATTATAGGTGGATATTGTATGCTTGTATGTATTGTAGAACTATACGAATGAATTGTATACTTGTATGTATGATGGTATTATAGTTGGAATTTGTATGCTTGTATGTATTGTAGAACTATACGAAGGAATTGTATACTTGTATGTATGATGGTATTATAGGTGGAATTTGTATGCTTGTATGTATTGTAGAACTATACAAAGGAATTGTATACTTGTATGTATGATGGTATTATAGGTGGAATTTGTATGCTTGTATGTATTGTAGAACTATACGAAGGAATTGTATACTTGTATGTATGATGGTATTATGGGTGGAATTTGTATGCTTGTATGTATTGTAGAACTTTACGAAGGAATTGTATACTTGTATGTATGATGGTATTATAGGTGGAATTTGTATGCTTGTATGTACTGTAGAATTATGCGAATGATTTGTATGCTTGTATGTGTGGTGGTATTATATGAGGGAATTGCATGCTCAGATGTATTGTGAAACCTTACAAAGGAAGTGTATGCTTGTATGTACTGAGAGGGTATATGGAGGAAAATGGATGTTTGGACACATTGTGGGGATTATTAACCTTTGTTTGAGAATGATGAAAATGTAAGTGTGTAGGTATGATTACAGAAGATGTGGAGGTTCGGATCGGGGTAACCCACCCGAACTTGAAGGAAGACTTATAGACAGGATCTCAGAGTATTGCGGGATGTTACGTCCGTGTCGTGAGTAGATTACATGAGGTCACCTATTGAACTAACGAATTGGTTACGTGGTGAATGCAGGTTGTCTGGTTTACCTAATGAAGCAAGGGAAGGATGGAGATCGAGCGAGGAGGCGGATTGTACGCGGTCACGGATACATAACCAATAGAGTTGAGTCACGTTGAATGTATTAAGAAATAATTTAAGATGTAACACCAAAATACTTAGTAGAACCGGTTTTCTAAACACTCAAGGTTGTTTTAAGAAAAGAATTTTTCGGTTGGTATTTTTCCGCTGCGAGTTTTCTGTACATAGAGTTTAGGGTGTTACATGTTCAAAACTAATCCAAGCTGAAACCAACAAAGCCGAACGTGCCTTAACCGCCTTCAAAACCGCCTCTACCGCCCCCACCCACCAACTCCACCCGCACCACTAACCGAACCACCAACTACCGCACCCGCGGCCGTCCTACACGTCGGGGACGTGGCCGGGGCAACCAAAACCGGTCCAATTTTTCACCTTTTTGGTCGGCCAATTTTAACCCCTGGCAACAGTTTACTCCCTGGTCAACCACACCTTACGGCTCCACCTTCTCAAACCCCTCGGCCCACTTCCCAGTAAACCAAGCCCATCACTATTCTCAATGGCCCAAACCCCCTGCCCATACCCCATGGCTGGTAGGCCCAATAGCAGCTCATCAGCGGCCCAACAGCCGGGTCTGTTAGGCCCACGACCTCAGCAAAACAATTATGCCGCATACAGCCCCACGGATATTGAGCAGGCTCTCTACACCATGTCTCTGCAGCAACCTGACCCTACACAGTACATGGACACTGGCGCCTCCTCTACCATGACTCATGAACAAGGTGATTTCCATTCTTTTTCTAACTCTTGCATTCCTCAACATATTATTGTAGGTAATGGCAATACTATACCGGTTGTAGGTCAAGGCACAAAATACCTTCCCAAACCTTTTCCCCCCTTTATCCTTAGAAATGTCCTATACTCCCCCAAATTAGTCAAAAACCTTATATCCGTACGTCGTTTTACTAGAGATAATTCAGTGTCTGTTGAATTTGACCCGTTTGGTTTTCTTGTGAAGGACCTCAAGACGCGGACTCCGCTCCTGTGATGCAACAGCAGCGGTGATCTCTACCCTCTGGTGCTCGGGTCCTCCTCCACATCACCCACTGCCCTTGCTGCCGTCACTGCTGACCTTTGGCACCAACATCTTGGCCACCCAGGACGTCAATCTTTGCATTCTTTTAAAACTATTTCTTCTGTTTCCTTTGATATTTTGCATGATAAACTTTGTGATTCGTGTGTTTTTGGTAAAAGTACTAGATTACCTTTCTTTGCTTCAAATTCTAGTGTTTTACAACCGTTTGACATGATTCATAGTGATGTTTGGACTTCTCCTATTATTAGTTCGTCTGGTCATAAATATTATGTTTTGTTTTTGGATGATTATTCTAACTTCCTTTGGACCGTACCACTCACCCATAAATCCAATGTGTTTCAAGCTTTTATACAATTTGCCACAAATATTAAAACTCAATTTGAACGCACCATTAAAACCTTTCAATGTGACAATGGTCGCGAATATGTTAATAACTCGTTTCAAAATTTTTTCACGACCAATGGCATACTTTACCGTCTTTCCTGTCCTTACACATCTTCACAAAACGGTAAAGCAGAAAGAAAAATCCGCACCATCAATAATATCATCCGTACCCTCATGGCTCACGCCTCTCTACCTACATATTTTTGGCATTTTGCTCTTGAAACCGCCACCTATCTACTTAACATCCTCCCAAATAAAGCCACCAAAAACAAAACACCTACCGAACTACTTTACCGTCTCAACCCCACTTATGATCATCTTCGTGTCTTCAGTTGTCTTTGCTACCCACTCACCCCTAAATCCACCATTCACAAACTTGAAAATCGATCTCATCCTTGTGTCTTTCTTGGCTATCCTCCCACTCATAGAGGGTACCGCTACCTTGACTTGAATACCAAATAGGTCTACATTTCACGACACGTCGCCTTTGATGAAACCACCTTTCCGTTTAGGCAAACCATAGGAACCGCACCCACATATGACTTCCTAAATGACCCATTCCCATTCCACCTATCCCCACATATACAAACCAACCCTCGACCCACCCATTCCCCAACGTACACCTCGTCTACCATACCTGACCAACAGACCGGCCCACTATCCCATTCAGCCACTCCAGGCCCAAATCCACCTATATCTCCTACTAGCCCTAACAACCAAGGCCCAAATGACCAGACCTTTCCACGGCCCAACCCCACCACTGCCGCCCCGAACCCGACTACCCAACCATCCACGACCACTTCACCACCACCCCCCGCCACATCGACACCACCACCACCGCCTCCACCACCCACCCGTACGGTGCACACTCGCTCCATGAGTGGCATTTTTAAACCTAAACAACCCTTCAACCTAAACACAACCACCACTTCTGTCGTACCCATCCCCAAAAATCCTACCGATGCCTTGTCTATACCGGAATGGTACTCTGCCATGACTACAGAGTACAATGCATTAGTTAGAAACGGAACTTGGGAATTAGTACCTAGACAGCCCGATATGAATGTTATACGTAGTATGTGGTTGTTTAAGCATAAATACAGGTCGGATGGTTCTCTGGAGCGGTACAAGGCCCGGTTAGTTTGTGATGGCCGTACTCAACAGGTTGGTATTGATTGTGGGGAAATGTTTAGCCTGGTGGTTAAACCTGCCACCATTCAGACTGTGCTATCCATCGCCTTATCTAAGCGCTGGTCCATCCACCAGTTGGATGTCACCAACGCCTTTCTTCATGGGAATCTCCATGAAACGGTTTACATGTATCAGCCGATGGGTTTTCGCAACATACAGTTCCCTGATTATGTGTGTTCTCTAAAGAAATCATTGTATGGGCTAAAGCAGGCACCTAGGGCCTGGTACCAGCGGTTCACAGATTTTGTCTTATCTATTGGGTTTCATCATAGCAAGAGCGATGCCTCTTTATTTACTTTTTTACAAGGCACTGACACTGCTTATCTTCTTCTTTATGTCGACGACATTGTCATTGTTACTTCGTCAGACCGTCTTTGACACTCTCTCATGGCAAAATTGGCTGGTGAATTTGCCATGAAGGACTTAGGTCCCCTCAACTACTTTCTGGGCATCTCTGTGTCCCGTACACATGACACGATGTTCCTCTCACAGCGTACGTATGCTAATGACATCATCACTCGGGCCGACATGCAATCATGTAACCCCGTCGCTACACCTGTTGACACCAACAGCAAGCTCAGCGGTACTCAGAGCGACCTGTTTCATGACCCTACTTTGTTTCGCAGCTTAGCAGGCGCACTACAGTATCTTACTTTTACCAGGCCTGACATCTCTTATGCGGTCCAACAGGTTTGTATGCACATGCACTCTCCTCGGGTTGATCACTGGAACGCTCTGAAGCGCATCATTAGATATATTAAAGGCACAACGACCTTTGGCCTCACTCTTCACGGCTCTCCTGCTCAGTCTCTTATCTCTTACACAGATGCGGACTGGGCAGGTTGTCCGGACACACGGCGCTCTACTAGTGGCTACTGCATTTATTTTGGTGATAATCTTATCTCTTGGTCATCTAAACGTCAGTCGACAGTTTCTAGATCCAGTGCCGAGGCTGAATATCGCGTAGTAGCGAATGTAGTTGCAGAAATTTGCTGGTTACGGAATCTTCTTCTTGAGCTTCATCTTCCGCTTGCTCGTGCTACTCTGGTCTACTGCGATAATGTCAGTGCAATTTATCTATCAGGGAATCCGGTACAGAACCAGCGGACCAAACATATCGAGTTGGACATTCACTTCGTGCGCGAGCAAGTTCAGCGAGGACAGGTCCGCGTTCGGCACATTCCTTCACGTTACCAGGTAGCAGACATTTTCACTAAAGGCCTGCCTCATGTTTTGTTTGAAGATTTCAGAGACAGTCTCAGCATCCGGTCTCCTCCCGCTTCGACTGCGGGGGTGTAATAGCATAGCTTATGTATAGATAATATTGTATCATTTATTATGTTTATCCCTATCCATAATTATAGGGTTGTATTGTATTATAAATATTTTCAAAATCAATGAAAGACATCAAAGGATTATACTCTTTCATTGAGTTTTACAAAGAGTTAAGCTTTGAAATTTGGACAGTAGGTCGACATTGGAAAAACTTGGCTTTTCCAAGTGGATTCACCTCGTTTGGTTGAATACACAATTTTTAGGAATTTTTCTACTAAACTGACCTGTTGTGGAAATTTTCTGGACATAGCTGTGTTGTACGAATTTTAATAATTTTTGTGTTTGGTTTTAAGACAAAACAAAAATATTGGTTAACAAATGAACCCCAATGAATACTTAGTAAAAATTTGGGACTTTAATTCATTCGTTAAGTATTTTAAATAATTCGTTTTTCACAGCGCACAATCTGCCCTAAAAACGCAGATTGTGTACGGGATCTTTATGTGACTATTAGGAGTCCTATATGGTATGTATTTGACATGAAATTCTATGGATACTTGTATGAGATGTATATGAAGTGTATGACTGATGTTAATCATAACGTTCACCAACGGGTTCGTAGGGTCTACTTGTGCATATAGAAACACTAGGTGTCACTCACACGGTTTTGTATTTTAAAATGTCTTGGACAAACGGTATATATGGTGTATTTGTTATGCACATATACTCACTTAGTGACACTTGTAATAGGGAGTCGGTAGCACCGTATTGTCTTGGAATTTGGAATATTTGCTTGCAACCTAAGGTGAGTTTCACTACTTTTTCTCGAAAGCATGCGTCTCGGGTTTGAGACAACTTTGGAAAACATTTTATAGTCCTGTTTGGGACTACTCTTGCAACTCAGGTTTTGACTCCTTGTGTGGGTCGGGTGTTGGACTCCTTGTGTGGGTCGGGTTTTGGACTCCTTGTGTTGGTTACGCTTTTATCAGTTTAAAACTTTACTGTTCTTTGTGAACTAAACACACTATATCATTTGAAGTCCTTGCATATTATTGGGTTAATCGCTGTCGGCGAACGGGGTATTAGTTGATAGCACTATTAGGTTGTGCAGCAACCTCATGCTTGAGGTGCTTGTGTCACGGGCATGAACTTCTGACCACTCTCTAAAGGAGCTGAACTGCTAGTGTTGATAGACACTATTGTTAAGGCAAAAACTTATAACTTTTGTATGTTCCCAATAATCACATGTTTAGTTACAATGATTGGGCTAGCTACCCCTGACAAACTTAAACTGATAACACTTGAACTTTTGGGTCTTGAGGACCTACGCTTTTACTTGGTTACGTGGTTTTTGGAAACCTACGCGGTTACTCACTCTTTTACTTTACTTAGTGAACTCACCAACATTGTTTGTTGACCCACCATGTACATGCTTTTGCAGGTAGTTAGCTTCCGGTGTCACGATTAGGGAGCACTGCACGTTCATTGCATTTGGGGTCTTGGGAATGCACTTAAATTACGTATCAGGCTTTTATATTTATTTCTGTATGGTTTAATTTGGGCGCGTTGTTTTGCGCATGGTTTCTAGAAGGTTTAAATTTGGTTTACGCTTCCGCAGCTTAACTAAACTTGATTTTTGAAAACGAACTAAATGGTTTGGGCATTTGGAGTTCGTTCATATGACTTGTGGCTATGAGATCCTGGTATGTCATGCGCCTCGCGGTAAAACCCCACAGTGGAAATTTGACGGTGTGACATAACATATGGTAATTTTTGTGATCCATATATGTGTGTTAGTGAGGTGTTATCATGTGTTAGTGGGTGGTAACCTCATAAAACACTTTGTGATTATTCAGGTTCGGGGTGGTTTGTGTAACTTTGAATAATGTCACGTGTATTGTTTTGTATTATGTGGTAAACGGGTATCCGATTGCTCTCTGTTGAGCATGTGATTGGCTTGACTGTCCAATGCCAATTGTTTGGTATAGACCGGGTGTTGTATTCATAAACAAGTAGTTTATCGAGTTTTCTTAATAACTCATGCTTTACCAGACTGGGGGGGGGGGGGGCAATGTGTGCGAAATGTCTAAATATGCACATAAAATGACAATAATAAATGAAAAGCGTATGGATATTGACCTGGATCGTTGACTGTTGTCACAGTAGTGAAGATCAATTTTAAAGATAAATAAACATGATCTATATCATTAATCACCACATAAAAAAGTCAGTTTTTTTCTTTTTTTTGTATAACACTAAGGTACTCGTTGGGAAGATAATAAAACGCTCGTTAATATGGTGTATTTTTTTTTCAAGAAAAGTGTTTTGTGAAAATGTTATTAATGTTCAAAAATCGTAGGGGAAAGTGCATGTGCCATGCACATGAGAGAGAAAAAATAATTTTTTTTTAAATTTTCACAATATGCCATATGGCACACTCAATTGAGGGGGGGGGGGGATGACTTCAATGAATGTCATGTCATCATGGATGTTTTTCTTTATATATTGTTATAAATTATAGATATAAAATTTTCTTATAGGGTTAGGATCAAATACAAAATATTTTTTTTCTACATGTTAGTTTGAGGGAAAAGGTCATTATTAAGCCAAAGGAAGAACATAAAATGAAACGTCACATTTGTTGACTTTCTCTCCAAACATTTAAAACATATGTCAATTTCACTCATCATTTTAAAACTTCTATACCTTTATCATACCTTTTTTCATACGATATTTTTATAAAAAATCACCATATTAACGAGAGTTTTTTTATCTTTAATATGAGTACCGTATTGCTATATAAAAGTTAAAAAAAAATACGTGTTAGCTGACTTTTTTTTTTACTACATTGTGTCTTCTGCTTGTTATTGTGTTATCAGTACACACATGTCTGTTATAAATATGTTCATTGTGTTTTGTAGTCTACACTTGATTTAACTTTGTCCATCGTGTTTTTAGTATGTTGTTCATTGTGTTTTTAGTATGTTGTCTATTGTGTTTTAGTCTGCTATTCTTTGTGTTTTCTACCATACTGTCTATTGCGTTTGTAGTTTGATACTCAATGTGTTTTAAATTATGCCCAGTGTGTTTTGCGCAACTGGATTTTTTATTTCTTTTTTCAAAAGTATAACAGTAGGGCACTCTTATTAAATTATGGCCTCAATGAATGTCATGTCATCATGGATGCTTTTCTTTATATATAGTTATAGATTATAGATATAAAATTTTCTTATAGGGTTAGGATCAAATACAAAATACTTTTTTTTACATGTTAGTTTGAGGGAAAAGGTCATTATTAAACCAAAGGAAGAACATAAAATGAAACTCCACATTTGTTGACTTTCTCTCCAAACATGCAAAACATATGTCAATTTCACTCATCATTTTAAAACTTCTATACCTTTTTCATACCTTTTTTCATAAGATATTTAAAAAAATCGTCATATTAACGAGAGTTTTTTTATCTTTAATATGAGTACCGTATTGCTATATAAAAGTTAAAAAAATACGTGTTAGCTGAGTTTTTTTTACTACATTGTGTCTTCTGCTCGTTATTGTGTTATCAGTATACACATGTTTGTTATAAATATGTTCATTGTGTTTTGTAGTCTACACATGATTTAACTTTGTCCATTGTGTTTTTAGTATGTTGTTCATTGTGTTTTTAGTATGTTGTCTATTGTGTTTTAGTCTGCTATTCGTTGTGTTTTCTATCATACTGTCCATTGCGTTTGTAGTTTGATACTCAATGTGTTTTAAATTATGCCCGGTGTGTTTTGTGCAACTAGGTTTTTTATTTCTTTTTTCAAAAGTATAACAGTAGGGTACTCATATTAAAGATAAAAAGACGCTTGACTTTATGGTATAATTGTTTTTTAGAACGGCGAAATTTCTATATAGATATAGAAAACCGGGCCAACAAAAAACTAGAATCCGAAAATTACAAGATTATATCGCGAATATTGAATTCATACTATCTATCCCAATTCAAATTTACATATTTTGATCGACTAGTAATCCATAAAAACACGTTTTCTTTAAAGTGGTCTCCTGGTTAAAATGTATGTGATAGTTGTTAAACGTCTTCTCAATTCTTGCCTACCAAATTTCCCATGCCCAAAGAATACCACCAATGATTTTTTTTTCCAATCGTCTGACCAAATTACTATACGTCACCAAACAATCTGATATGGTTTAAAAGAAGAATAATAAGTCTAGGGATCATTTGTGTCAATTTCTAAAGTTGTAATATGTCTGTTATTGGTAGTTGAAAGTATTAGGGGTCGAAAGTGTCATAGTTAGATAGTTGTGGACTGTTTGTGTAATAATGCTTGTAACGATTCGAAAGTTAGTTAAAAGGCGGTTAAGCTGTTGACAATAGTCAGCTTAACATTTGGGGAAACTCTCTCTCTCTCTTAGATTCTCTCTCTACAATTTTAAGCTCTATCAATGGTATCAGAGCTACCGATTCTCGTCGGAGCTCCATAACCACCACCAAATTGTTGTCATTCACCATTATTGATCATTGTTCTTGATTCAATTCAGTTTTTACTCGTTCGTTCTTCTTCTGTTGTTGTTTCGATAATCTTTTTCATTTCTTTACGGGGATTGATCATTTGTGATCGATCTATTCCTGGTTTTGATCAATTTGTGATCAATTCCATCCTGATTAGCAATAAATTTGTTAGTTCTTTCATTTCTTACAATCATGGCAACGAATACTCGCCAACAAGAGCTTGAAAAACAAACCAAAGACAATCAAATGTCTATTGGAAACATTGAAATCATTGTTCAAGATTTGCAAGCAAATTCACAGTTAATCAATGAACACATGCAGACAGTAGCCACAAGTGCAGAAGAAAACAAAGCAGCTGTTGCACAAATTCAATTGCAGTTACAGTCAATGTTAGAAAAGATGACTGCAATTGAGAATAATAGAGGTTCGATGGTTAATGGTGGTCATCAGGAATCAAGATTGGCTAGATTGGGTAGATTGGACTTTCCTAAGTTCAATGGAGATGATGTTGAAGGGTGGATTTATAAGTGCAATCATTTTTTTGAGGTTGATCATACCCCTGAGAATTTAAAGATGAGATATGCTGTTGTTAATTTGGAAGGGAAGGCTTTACAGTGGCATCAGGGTTATCTTAAAAGTAACAATCTGACAATTGATACAATTACATGGGATGAGTATAGAAGGTCAGCCACTGCAAGATTTTCTATGGATCTATTGGAAGATGCAATGGAAGAACTCAAGAATCTGCATCAAACAGGTAGCCTTCAAGATTATTGTGATGCTTTTGATGCTTTATTAAATAAGGTTTCAATATCTCAAGAACATGTTGTTAGTATGTTTGTGGGGGGATTAAAAATGGAATTGAGATGTTTAGTGAAGGCATTTAAACCAAGAAACTTAAGAGAAGCTTATGCCATATCCAAACAACAAGAAAACATCCATACCACCCTATTTGGAACCTCTCAAACTAAAAAATACACACCCAACACCACTTCTTCTTCTACAACCACCCAGAAAACCTATAATAACTCTTTGAAACCACCACCTACCATGAATGCCAATTCTTTACCTCTACTGCCTAAACCAAACACTACCCAACCAAATAAAACCATCCGAAGGCTTACCACTAAAGAAATGTCTGAAAAAAGGGAGAAGGGGGAATGTTTCTGGTGTAATGAAAAATTTACACCCTCCCACAACTGTAAGAATAAGTACCTGTTCAGTATTGAGTTAGTTAATGATGATGAGGAAATTTTGATAGAAGATGAGGTAGTGATTAACACTGAGTCACCCCAAATATCAATACATGCAATTACTGGCATACCTTCATTCTCAACTATGAAAATAGTTGGCTACATGGGTACCAGAAGATTGTATATATTGGTAGACTCAGGGTCTACTCACAATTTTATCAGTTTAAGATTGGTTGAGAAACTGCAATGTCTGTTACAAGATGTGAGTTCTATGAAAGTTACAGTGGCCAATGGAAACCAATTGGAGTGTGGGAAAAGATGTGTTGAGTTTAAGTGGATGATGCAGGGTGTTTGGTTTCAAGCCAACATGCTGGTCATACCACTAGACAATTATGATATGGTACTGGGAATAGAATGGTTGTCTCAGTTGGGGGATATTATGTGGAATTTTGCTGATATGACTATGCAGTTTAAGGTTCAAGATAAGACTTACACATTAAAAGGGGTTGAAACTAATGGGGTGCAGTTATGTTCAACTGAGAAGATGTCTAGTTTGGTGAATGGACATGCAGGGGTAATTCAGTCCCAAATTTTTGGCCTACAGTTGGTGGAAAACACTGGTCAGGAGACCTTTGGATCTAAAGTCACTGATCCAGTCTCTTGTACAGCATTACAAGAATTATTGGAGGAGTATAAAGATGTGTTCCAAGTTCCTACATCTTTACCACCTCAAAGATCATATGACCATCAGATTGTTTTGAACAATGGGGATAAGCCCATTAATCTCAAGTCTTACAGGTATCAGGCCCTTCAGAAGGATGTTATTGAAAAAATGACCCAGGAATTGTTGGAAACTGGTGTAATAAGAAGCAGTAAGAGTTCTTTTGCTGCTCCTGTTGTACTGGTTAAGAAGAAAGATGGGTCGTGGAGGATGTGTATTGACTATAGACAACTCAATGAAGCCACAGTAAAAAACAGATTTCCAATACCATTGATTGATGAATTATTGGAAGAATTAGGAGGGGCTGCAGTGTTTTCAAAGTTGGATTTGAGATCTGGGTATCATCAAATCAGAATGTATGAACCTGACATTCATAAGACAGCATTCAGGACTCACCAAGGGTTGTTTGAGTTCCTTGTAATGCCCTTTGGTTTGACTAATGCACCAGCAACTTTTCAGGCATTGATGAACCATACATTTAAAGCCTTTTTAAGGAAATTTGTATTGGTCTTCTTTGATGATATATTGGTGTACAGTCAGAACATGGAACAACATGTTGAGCATCTGAAGTTAGTTTTAGAAACATTGAGGCAGGGGCAATTGTTTGCAAAGATGTCAAAGTGCAGTTTTGGGGGTAAACAAGTGGAATATTTGGTTCATATCATTACTAAAGAAGGTGTTGCCACTGATCCTTTAAAGATTGAAGCTGTGACTTCTTGGCCAGTTCCTAAAAATGTCAAGCAATTAAGGGGGTTTTTGGGCCTTTCTGGTTACTATAGAAGGTTCATTAAATCTTATGGAGTCATGGCTAAACCACTTACTGATCTTCTCAAAAAGGATGCTTTTAAATGGTCTGATGCAGCTCAAAGATCCTTTCAGATGTTAAAAGAAGCCCTGAGTTCTGCTCCTGTTCTTGCTTTACCTGATTTGACACAGACCTTTATTGTGGAGACTGATGCTTCAGCCATGGGAATTGGAGCTGTGTTGATGCAAAACCATCATCCTTTGGCATTTATTAGCAAAGCTTTGTCTCCAAGGCAACAGGTATTATCTGTTTATGATAGAGAATTACTGGCCATTCTATTAGCCATTAAGCAATGGCATTACTATCTAATCTGTGGCCACTTTATCATTAAGACTGATCAAAAGAGTCTTAAGCATTTATTAGACCAAAAGATAACTACCCCTCTTCAACATTCATGGATGGTGAAGTTAATGAACTATGATTTTGATATACAGTATAAGAAAGGTATTGAAAATGTTGCTGCAGATGCCTTGTCAAGAGTACAGACTGCTTCTTTGTTTCATATAGCAGTCTCTTCTTTTGAACCCTTAATTCTTGACAAGGTGAAGAGTTCTTGGGCCACAGATGTTAATTTGCAGCAGATCATACAAGATTGTGATGAGCATGGGGTTAATGGTCATTATACATGGGTGGATGGTCTACTGAAAAGAAAGAATAAGATAGTTGTTGGCAATAATGCTCATCTTAAAAATGAGCTATTGCAACATTCTCATAATTCCACCATGGGGGGGCATTCTGGTGTACAAGCTACCCTTCAAAGACTTAAGGCTATGTTCTATTGGAAAGGGCAGTCTAAAGATGTGAGGGACTTTGTAAGAAGATGCAACATTTGTTTACAGTCTAAGTATGAGACAACTGCTTATCCTGGTCTCATTCAGCCTTTGCCTATTCCTACTTGTGTCTTCTCTGACATTAGTATGGATTTCATTACTGGCTTACCTACTTCAAAGGGTAAAAATGTCATTTTTGTTGTAGTAGATAGGTTAACTAAGTATGCACACTTTGTGGGCATGACTCAGCCTATTTCTGCAACTTCTGTGGCACAAGCATTCATTGACAATATTTACAAGCTTCATGGGTGGCCTAATACTATTGTTTCTGATAGAGATGCAATCTTTTTGAGCAAGTTTTGGCAAGAATTTACAAGACTGCAGGGTATTTCATTGGCTTTATCCACAGCTTATCACCCCCAAAGTGATGGCCAGACAGAAGTTGTGAACAGGTGTTTAGAGACTTATTTGAGATGTATGGTGCTTCATTACAGTCATTCTTGGGCACACTGGTTATCTTTGGCTGAATGGTGGTATAATACAAATTACCATACTGCTATTAAGAGTACTCCATTTGAAGCTTTATATGGTTATCCTCCCCCTCTTCATGTTCCTTATGTTCATAGAGACACTGCTGTTGAAAGTATTGATTCAGAGATGTGTTCAAGAGAGGAAGCTGTTAATGTTCTCAGAACAACTCTGCAAATGTCTCAAAACAGGCTCAGGCAACAAGCAGATAAGCACAGAACTGACAGAGTTTTTACTCCTGGTTCTTGGGTTTATCTCAAACTGAGACCTTATGTGCAGTCATCTTTAAGAGGAGGTTCTTATAATAAGTTGGGACCTAAGTACTTTGGTCCCTACTTGATTATTCAGAAGATTGGTGAGGTAGCTTATAAACTGGATTTGCCAGCAGAGTCTTAACTGCATCCAGTTTTTCATGTTTCCCTACTCAAGCAGGCCCAAGGTCCTCCTACTAGTGTTACTCCTCTGCCTAAAGCTCCAAGATTTTGGTTAAAGCCAGCTAAAGTGTTGGACCATAGAATGGTAAGACAAGGAAGGAAAGGTGTGGGTCAAGTGTTGGTGCAATGGGATGGACAATCTGCACTTGAAGCCACTTGGGAGAATCGTCATGAGTTCCTGTTGAGATTCCCTGATTTCATCATCTGATCTTTCATGTTGCTGTAATCTTGAGGACAAGATTAAATTCAAGGAGGGGAGTATTGATATGGTTTAAAAGAAGAATAATAAGTCTAGGGATCATTTGTGTCAATTTCTAAAGTTGTAATATGTCTGTTATTGGTAGTTGAAAGTATTAGGGGTCGAAAGTGTCATAGTTAGATAGTTGTGGACTGTTTGTGTAATAATGCTTGTAACGATTCGAAAGTTAGTTAAAAGGCGGTTAAGCTGTTGACAATAGTCAGCTTAACATTTGGGGAAACTCTCTCTCTCTCTTAGATTCTCTCTCTACAATTTTAAGCTCTATCACAATCAATCTGCTTCTGTTTTCTTCTCAAGTCACGACGAAAGAAAATTAAAAAAAAAAAAACAAGTTTTGTTTTTCCTTTCACCTTTCTTTGTTGACAACCAAACAAAGTAAACAATATATTCTAATTAAGTCACGAAAAAAGACAAGGAATCATGATTCCCTTCTTTTATTTCGTGCAACACACAAAAGTGACAAAATATAGCTTCCAAGTCGATCAAACACAAGCAGCGTCTTTTTATAGACCGAAACTCTTGCGGAACGTTACTTGAATCCAACTAATTGTTTGCCCAGACAATCTAATCAAACACAAAATGTGATATTGGAGGGGGGGGTCTGTAAGTCTTTCTTATTCAAACAAACGAACTTATAAAGAAAGGGACGCGCGCGCGCGCGCACACACACACACACATATATATAGGGGAGGGTTATCTTGAGAACGCTAAATATCGCGAGAACCATGAGAAAAATGAGAAAACCAATCAAAATCAATTTTTTTAAATACAACCCTAATAATAATTAAAATACAACATTAAAAACGAATTTTCTTTTCAAATAATTCATTTTTTCTTGCAAAAACACTCTAAAATTAACTTTTTACATATGTGTAAATGAAACAGTTTGTACATGTATAAACAGTAAATTTACACATGTGTAAAAACAATTTATTTTTGTATATGTATAAATTTTTACGCCTAAATTGTGGTTTTAAGATTGTATTTTACTCCGTAATAATAAAGATAAGTGTAAAAAGAAACTTTGAATTTGAATGGTTTTAAATGGCGTTCTCACGGTTCGAACAAAATATATGTGTTCTCAAATTAACTTCTCCGACATATATATATAAAGTGAATATGGTGCTGTTGCACATGTAACCTTACATGTGCAACCAATCAAAATTACGTAATTTTGATAAATTTCAATTAAAAATATTAACATTGATTGTTAATATATATATATATATATATATATTTATATATATATATATATAGGGGATGGATAAAATGAAAACCTTATTGAGTTGAGAAAACCTTTGAAAACCCATGTAAAAAACCATTATTTTTTTGAAAAAAAATAACAATGTAAAATACATGTTTTTAAGCATTTTGGACAAAAAAAAAATAACAAAAGCGCCGATGGGATTTTTTTAAAAAAAATAAACAAAGTTGCTAAAAAAACATATGTTTTCAGCTATTTACCTATGTTTTTAGCAACTTTGTTTATTTTTTTTAAAAAAAAAATCCCATCGGCGCTTTTTTTATTTTTTTTGCCCCAAAACGCTTACAAACATGTATTTTACATTTGTTATTTTTTCAAAGAAAAAAAAATGTTTTTTTACATGGGTTTTCGAAGGTTTTCTCAACTTAAGCGGGTTTTCATTTTATACTTGACCTATATATATATATATATATATATATATATATATATATATATATATATATATATATATATATATATATATATATATATATATATATATATATATATATATAGGGGATGGTTATCTTGAGAATACTAAATATCGCGAGAACCATGAGAACAAATGAGAAACCCAATCAAAATCATTTTTTTTAATACAAACCTAATTATAATCAAAATACAACATTAGAAAAATGAATTTTCTTTCCAAATAATTCATCATTTCTTGCAAAACCACTTTCAAATTAACTTTTTACACATGTGTAAATGAAACAGTTTACACATGTACAAACAGTAAATTTACACATGTGTAAAAACAATTTATTTCCGTATACGTTTAATTTTTTACGTGTAAATTGTGCTTTTGGGATTGTATTTTAGTAATAAAGATAAGTGTAAAAAGAAATTTTTGATTTGAATGGTTTTATATGGCGTTCTTGCGGTTCACACAAAATATAGGTGTTTTCAAATTAACTTTCCTATATATATATATATATATATATATATATATATATATATATATATATATATATATATATAGGGTAAGGTTCTAGAGAAAACCCTAAATATTTGAGTAAACTCTATAAACCTTACCACAACCATTGATCAATCATGATCAATGGTTGTGAAGCATGGTCCCACCTTCTCTCTCTATCTTGACTTTAATACTAAAGATTAAATGATATTATATTAGGAAAAGGGTATAAAGGTAAAATGGATTCACCTTCTCTCTCCATCTTGTCACATTCTCTCTCCACCTTTTCATATTCTCTCTCCACCTTTTCTCTCTCCACCTTCTCTCTCCTACTTTTTTCTCTACCACTTATTTCATATATTAATTTAAAGATCCAGATTTATTAATAACGTATGCCACACGAGCCCTTTAACACATGTTAGTTGTTCTCTTCAAACAAACTTCTTTCACCCACATCACTGACACGTGTTATTGGTTCAGATAATTATCATGATAATTTTGGACTAGTATATCAACATAAAAGAAAACATGTATAGAAAAATTTATTGCAATCAACATTGAGTGTAACAAATTAATTTCATATAAATCTAAACAATTAAAAAGATGATACAAAACTATCATAAACTAACATAAAAAACACATTATGCTTCATTCTTTAATAGTCATCTTCGGCGTTATGCTTCATTCCTTATTAGGCATCTTCGGCTTCTGTTTCAATCCCTAGCACTCCATCTCTAGATGATCCTTGTGCGGAGTAGCCGGCTTGAAGTCCAGTGGTTGTTCATAGAACCTCCTACATTAATTATTTTTAATAATTAAACATTTGTAACTAGCAAAATGTTAACTGGGTCAATTTAGGAGTTAGTTGGGCATATGCTAACAGGTGTTAGTTGGGCATATGCTAACAGGTGTTAGCATCAGTGACACATGTTGATTGAACCCTAACACGTGTTAGTTGGGCATATACTAACAGGTGTTAGCATCAATGACACATGTTGATTGAACCCCGGCGTTATGCTTCATTCCTTATTAGGCATCTTCAGCTTCATGTTTCAATCCTTAGCACTCCATCTCTAATCGATCCTTGTGTAGAGTAGCCGGCTTGAACTCCGGTGGTTGTTCATAGAACGTCCTACATTAATTATTTTTAACATGTGTTAGCATCACTAGAAAATGTTAACTAGGTCAATTTGGGTGTTAATTGGACGTATACTAACATGTGTTAGCATCACTAACACATGTTAATTGAACCCTAACACGTGTTAGTTGGTGTTAGCATCAGTGACACATGTTAATTGAACCCTAACAAATGTCAACTGTAATAAATTCATCAGTAGGCACCATATACACCCTTTTTAGTATCACTAACACATGTTAATTGAACCCTAACACATGTCAATTGGGATAGATTCATCAGTAGGCACCAATACAAACATGTGCTAGAATCACTAACATGTGTTAATTGAACCCTGACACATCAGTAAGCACCAATACAAATATTCAAAACCTTCACCAAAATCAAACCTTACTTTAATATATACAAATACATACATTTTTATGAAAAGATATAAATAGTCAAGTTATATTTGAAAAAAAAAATAGTGATATACCAAGTTATATTATGCAATAAAAACACATTACCCCAAGAAACAAAAAAAAGTTAATTAAACTATTAGAAACAAACTAAAAGTATACCAAGAAAATAAAACCCATTTGCTATTTAGCACATGTTAATTAAACCCTAACACATGTTAATTGGGATAGATTCAACTCCTAATTCAGAACTAACAGACCTTAAACAAAAAAATATGCAATAAAAACACATTTACCCAATTCAAAAAATATGATCTTTTTAACATCCAATCTAACATAAACAAAAAACTAATAATAAAAAAATCAAAAAAGGTTGACATAAGTTTTTTTTTTTCATTTAAGCATTTGATTAAATACTCACACTACACCATCATTCTTCATCTTCACAGCATCATCATCTTCTTAACCCAAAAAACATCATCATCTTTAGAGTATCATCTCCTAACAAAAACCCAAATTTTCAACATAAAAATCCCATCTTTTCACAATAATATAATTAAAAACACCAAAAAATCCTAAACAAAAACCCATGTTTTCAACAAAACCCAAATTTTAACCTAATAATAATAATAATAATAATAATAATAATAATAATAATAATAATATTGACAAGGAATGAACAGAGAGATAGTGTGTTACCTCGTCTTCTTGTTTTCCATGCTTCACACTCCAATGTTCAAAACAAAAGTCAAACCAAAGATTTAGGGAGCAAACCACCATCAGACCCACCCTCAAACCACCATCGGACCCCCACCAAAACACCCACCTTCGTCTGACCATCGAACCACCGTAGCCCCCTCCCCTCTAACCCTCACCCGGTCACCAAAATCCTTCACAGATCTGTTTCTTGTGCTTTTTAGAGAGAGATTGAGAGAGAGAGAGAGACGGGTGTGTGTGAACCTTCCTGTTCATCGACCACCGCCCATTGACTGTGACTGGATGGTGGTCGGAGGTGGTGGCAGGTGGTCGGAGGTTGTGGCTGGAGGTGGTGGCAGGTGGTGGTGGTATGAGAGAATAAGAGATATGGAAGGTGGTGATGGTATGATAGAAGGAGAGAGAATGTGTTTATATAGGGTGGGGGGGGATTATTTAAAATTGGAAAAGAGGGGGGGGGGGGGAATATAAAATGACCTAAATAACTTTTTTAATATAATATGAGATGGGTGATGTGGCAAAATGTGGACCAAGTATCAAGTTTACTAAGGTTTTCTCATTTTAGAGGGTTTTCTCCCAATACTTCCCCTATATATATATATATATATATATATAGTGAAGAGTTCAAATGAGAAGAAATCAAATTTTAAGAAGAAAAAGAACAAAAATCAACCAAAAAAATGTCCCATTTGATTTTGTATTTGGTTCTATTAGCGGGGAAGGAGCCCTTAACTGATTTGCTTTTTTACTTTACTGATTTATACCAATCCTGCACTGCCACATCAATTCACTGATTTCCTACACTAAAACACTTTTTTGAAGGCAGCACTCCACTGATTCTTTACCCAACTATAAATTATTTTCACACATAATAATAATAACAATAATAATATAATTAGGAGAGATGTAGTAGCTTAAATTAGATAATCTATCTAACCAAAAATAATCGGTAGAATCAGATTCATGAATTTCAAATATAAATGCAAGACTGATAAAATCACTTCTTTTATCGCCATCGAAGAGGCTTTCGGACCCCTCCTCAGACATTCACCATATGCAGAAGTAGTTCATTGGTTTTATATTTATATGTTGTAAATATATAAGTGAATGTGAGTTTGGTTTGTCCCACATTGGTGGGGATATGGAAAATGAATGAGTTTATAAGGTGAAACCAAATGGAAGAGATTAAATTATTTGTGTTACATTATACTCTGGCACCTACCCACGCACGCAGGGGGGGGGGGTGAAAAAATGGGTTCTGATTCGGGAAAAATTCTTGAACCAACGCGACGCCCGCACAACCTGCGGACACGAATGCAACTTGAAAAACCCAGGTCCGTGTGACACTGGTTTTTGCTATCCGTTTTAATTTTATGTAAAACAATTAATTTATTGAAGTAAAGAAAAAAAATAATTAATTTGTGTGAAAGTTCCGTTAACCAGCACGGTAACTAAAACCCGAATTCGGTTCACGGGACCGCTACTAGAATGGGTGGTGACGGTATTACCGTGCTAATAGTGGGGTACCCTTGACCAATTCTGATAGCGCCCCGTCCCCTTATAAGGATATATGAGTAATCTTACATCAATCATTAATTTACTACATTCCACTAATTTTGCATCATTTATTTAAAAAAGCACATTCAAAATAAAACTAGATTTTGAAACCCCTTACCTTTTCTACGACATATTTGACCTTTGTGAAGTTATTTTAAGTGTCACCAAAATTTCTGTGTCGATACTGTGTGTAGGTCCTCCAAAAGTATACAACTAAGTCCCATATTTCTTCGATTTTTACTTTTTGTAAGAATACAACAACAACCTTACCCAGTAAATTTCACAATTAGCAAATCTAAAAGTAGGGTCTGAGGAGGGTGAGATGTAGGCATACCTTACCCCTACCCTTGCGGATAGAGATGTTGCTTCTAGAGAGACCCCCGGCTCCAAAACCCACAATCGACAAGCAAAGAACACTAAAAAGAAAAAAAGTAATAAAGTTCTACTGAATTTAGGGAAATACTGAAAGCGTCACGTAGTAAAACAGAGGCATATATGCCATCAAAAACAATATAAGCCATAAACTCCCAATACAAGACACCCTTATAGGACTCCTACCAATGTAAGAAAAGGTCTAAGCTCCTAGAACCACGCTACAATACAACCAAACCCTACCTAATAGTCCCTAACCTTAATCTTGCGTCTCCAAGAACCCTTGTCCTCGACCATGTCCTAAGAGAGGTGCATCTCTGCTAAATCAAACCTAATCCGCTCATCCCAAGTTATTTTGGGTCTTTCTCTACACATCTTTCCCTCTACAGTGAGGGTTTCCACTGCTCTAACTGGGGCCGTCATTTGCCTCCTCTTCACATGCCCATACCATCTTAATCTTCCCTCCTTTATCTTGTCTGATATACTAGCTACCCATAACCTTTCTCTAATAACCTCATTTCTTATTCGGTCTACCCTAGTGTTCCCGCACATCCACCTTAGCATCCTCATTTCTGCTACCCCTATCTTGCGAGCTTGTGTCTTTTTGATGGACCAACAATCTGTCCCATATAACATAGCAGGTCTCACTGCAACCCTATAGAATTTACCTTTTAATTTAGTTGGGAACCTTTTGTCATATAAAAGCCAACTGGCGGCCCTCCACCTACACCAGCCAGATTGAATGCGATGGGTGACATCACTATCTAGCTCCCCATCCCTCTGAACAAATGATCCTAAGTATTTGAACTTAGTTGCCTGCGGGACAACTTGACCTTCAATTGTAAGTTGAGTATTTTCATCGTTGCTTACACCACTTAATCCACAATACATGTACTCAGTCTTAGAACGGCTAATTCTTAAACCGTTGCAAGTATAAATATTTTTAATTAATATTACATACGTGTAGTAATTTGTTATTTCATGTAGGAAATTTTTATTGTATGCAAAAAAAAAAAAAAAATCAATACAACGTCTATGTAATTAGTTGAGTGAATCATAAATACCCTACACGAAAAGTCATAGGTTCTATTCATGTTCTACTTTCTCGGATTTAAGCTTACACATAATCGTTAGACCATGGGGTATACTTTAACCATCTTTAACTCCACCTAGATGTCACATTCTCTATTTTGTCTCTTTTCACACTAGCTCACTTTAAGAAAATGGTTTAAAGCCCCTTAACTCTACCTCATCCCCTTAACTTTCTCTCTTTTAAGTCATGTTAACATGTTAACTTAGTGCCAATTTAATGCCCCTTAACATAGGAAGGGAGTGGTGTACAATGAAAGTTAAAATGCTATATCACCGTTAATACACTTGGTATAAAGGTACAACCCATGACCTAACATGATAGAAAGTATACGTGTAGGAAACTATTATTATGTGTAATAGAAATTTGTGTGGGAACATATTATTTTGTGTAAGACCATATATTGGGACATATTATTATTTGTACGTAAACTATGCAAATATAAAACATTTTCAATTAATACTACATATGAATGAAGTAACTTGTTATTCCATGTAAGAAACTTTTATTATATGCAAAGAAAGAAAAACAATATCTCTGTAAGGCTGTTCGTTGTGAGACGTGAGCGACCACTGGCGCGAGTAAGGTTTTAGTCCGGTGCTCACCTCCAGCCACAACAGCCGTGGCGCGAGCACACGTGAAGATCCCCGACGCGAGCACATGCGATGATGCTCGCGTGTGTTAACGGGACAAAAGCACAGGTCGCGTCGGTGCTCACCCCTAGCCACAACGGGGTCAAGTGAGCACAAGCAATGAGGTTGCTTGAGAGTGATGTAGGTGGCTCGCGTCTCGTCGCTCGCGTCCCACAACAGATGGTCTAACTAATTGAGTGAATCAAATATAGCCTACACGAAAGTCATGTAGATAATTAATTGAGTGAATTATATTGAACGAGTTATGTGGTATGTCGGTTATTCATTTCTTTGTAGAAATTAATTGAATGAATTTAATATACCCCATAAAAAGTCAAAAGTACCCTTCACTATGCAGAAATCAGTATTAACTACGTTTATTGAATGACGCGCGTTGCGCATTTTCATTGTGGTTTTGAAAGTTTTGGAATAAGTATTTGTTTAAAGTGTTGAATGAATGTCTAAGCCATAACCAATCTGTTCCTTTAGTAATGGATATTCATACAGATTTGGTTACATATGTTTTGAGCACTGCAGATTACCAAAAGAGTTCAGAAGGCATAATTAGATTACATAAGGTCCTATGACATAATATTACATAAGTTTTTAACACTACGGATGTTAACAAAAGTTCTTACGGCATAATTAGATTATATAAATTCGAGTTGTTGCAGGCTTGTTGCTAATTCTTTGGATCATTTGCAATCTTTTTCTTTGCAGGTTCGTCCTTAAAGGCTGCGCAAGAAAGTATTTATTAGTGTGGTTTTAATAACATTGGTAAATAAGTTTTTGATTGTTATACCTTTAGATTGTATGAGGGAGCGTTTTGTAGAAGTATCAGAGTGGTCCTTCATGCCAGGAGTTGTTGGTGCATCAGTACCTGATGGTGTGCCTGTCTTGTGGTGATGAGTTACAGGTGATTGCACTCCTTGTGAGGCGATGAGGGAGTGTCTTGCAGAAGTATCAGAATGCACCTTCAAGAGAGGAGTTACTGGTGCAGGTGTACTTGATGTTGCATCTGTGCTGTGTTGAGAAGTTATTTGAGACTGTGGTACAATAAAGGCTGCGCTATTGACTGTGCAGCGCGTGACACCCGTTTGTTTGTCTCCATTAGCTTGTACCTGCAGTTGCAACTCTTTACCTATGATATTACGCCTGTTTATTTGGCTTGGAGAACATTTCTGTACATGAGAATTGTAAGAGTTGAGTTGCTGTTCTGTCAAAGAACGTAGCTTCTATTGTGTCTGATCCGTCTGAAAGGGTGGCCTGAAGTCGGTACCTGTAGTAACATTGGAAAAATATAGATAGTCAAATAGTCATTCAGGTTGTATTTCTAGTATCAAGAAGGCAGAATTAATGTGTAAATAAATTAGATTTAATAAGGGAATTGAAATGTTTATACAAGGTTGAACAATAGCAACATGTAATAGTTGTTTATGCATATATTGGACACAAGTCGCAAAAATAGTTATAACATTTGACAAATAATGCCTTTTTCACTCGACGGTGGTGACTTGTTAGTGACTGTTTTAAATGTGTCCACTATTGTATTTATGAATTTATGAACTATTGTATTTACGAATTTATGAATTGTTTGTTCCATGATGATTTAAAAAAAAATCAGGCTGTTTTACATTAGACTGAGAACATACCTAGGTTAAATTTACGTATTTAGTTAGTGTTTCATAAACAGAGATATCACAGCCTGTGCGCCTATTGACTGCAGTAACAATGTTGCATTAATTGGTCCCAAGGCGAATATTAATCAACATTCACTGTTCTTATACTTTGCAATCTAGACATGTAGTATTATACTATACATGGCTATGGCGTTTATGAATCTCAGGCCTTACTGATTATCATATAAGCAAATTAAAAGTGGATCCGAAAGCATCAGTAAAACAACTAAAAAGTTATGTCTGATGTCAAGTTATCGTCAGCAAGCAACGCACAAACAAACAACGTCTAATCGTAACAGAACAAAGTAGGTATCTAAAATCATTAATTGCATATACACAAGTGCAGTAAACAGACAAGTGCAGTAAACAGGGTAGCTACCACACTTAGAAGGCCTAAGTTTAGTGGCCAACATCACTGTCGTACACACAACGGATAGCTAGAAACCTCGTTAATTGGGCAAAATCTAAATCATAAACACAACTAAGCAGAAAGTAAAGATTGTTCAAATAATTTGATTGTGAGATGAATTCTTACATGTATTTGACAGCATCGATTTCAGCATGTGTTAAGCAGAACCATATTGGACCGTTTTCCAATGCTATTTGATTGCATTGTACACATGCTGTGTAGTACCAAGGGTTTGTTGTTGACAAGAAATCTATGGTGCATTTGATGGTGAAGTTTTTACCCTGTTATGAATAATTTTTTTAGTAATTATAAGCATCAAAGATTTTGTTTTACGGGTATAAAACTTACAGTAATGCTGTTTCCTGGCAATTTCTTTAGGTCTGCAATCAAAATTTGTTGTCAAGTTGGTTAAATGACAGGTTGTTGCTGAATGTCTTGGTTTGCGTACTTGTATCAAGCAATATAAATGTTTTATTATCTTGTATGTTCCTAAACATGACTTCATAGGTTCTTACATGTCTATTAGAAGCTGCGTTTCTGGGGTCTTTGGATCACGGTATGCATATGTGGCATTTGTAGTTTGGAATTGAAGGGTGCATGTATTTATGTTTAAATATGTTAATGTAATGGAATGCGTATATCAAATAATGTTTCAAAATTAAACAGTATAGGATTTTTAACCAAAAAGTTGCCAAATAAAGACTTTTGTTCTAACAAACAGTACTAACCATAATAATCCTTAGTTTTAAGAGCAGAGAGAGCTAGTATCACAGGTGGGGAGGCTTATTCATATTCAGCTTGGTTGAATCTGGCTTTGAAGTCAACATTTCCTCCCAAACAACAATACTGACATCTTGGTTGCTGTATATGTTAACATCAAATTTGAAGATTATAGTATACTATTAAAAGGATTTGAAAGGATAAATGTAATATTACTTAAGTTCTCATAGAAGTTGGAAATGATATACCTAGAATCCCTGAGTGTCATCACCACATACGGTTGATTCTTTGTAGTTATTTTATCTTTCATTCCTCGTAGAATTCCAATATAATCTGTAACAAAAAAAGATTTTAGTTTGAAATTTATACAAATTTTAGTTTGAAGTAGAACACAAGTGATAAAATTCATTTTTCATATTATTACATACCTACAATACCCTCATTAGATGACGACATTTTAGCGCTTCGACGCGTTGCAATAGCAAAATACTGATTCTGTATGCTTGTTGAATCTGGAATTGGTGTGATGACAGTAGCTTGTCCAAGAAAGATAGTAGCAGAATGTGTCAGTGTGTTAGTGTAATCATCAGGGTCCACGCACACATATTTTTGTATATGATAACATGATCCAGGACGGAGTTTTGGCTCAACAGCGTATTTGTTCTTCCCTTTTGCCATGGCCTGGATGCCCATACCCTGTTTAATAATTTAATTAACTACATAAGCACTCAGCAAGTAAATGCGAACTGATTCAAATGAAACTGTGAGCCTAATAAAACTGGTTTTGTTGTGAAAGACGGGTACATGAAATTTATATTATCATTTCATGTTAATAATATTTACCTCTTCATCCACAAATATGTAATGGATTTCATCATCTCTGTGTGCTGGCACCCATTTTCTAATTACCCTCACTTCAATAAGTGTTGTCGTTTGCCTGGGTCTCAACTCTGATACTCACTTGTATTCCATGAGTCCGAACCTGTCAAGTGTAATAAAGTAGACAACATAAGTTTTTTTTTGTTATATATGTGATATTAAAAATCAATAATAAAAGCATTTAATATAGGGTCAAGTGTTAAACCTGTTGTGAATTGATTTCGTTTAGTAATTTATACAATATTTAACGTTGTATTATCATTTTGTGTGTTGTTCTTTGCTAAAAGTATTTTTAATGATTGTGGGTATGTTGCTCTTGAAAATGCAACATATAATTGTTCGTGACCGAAAATTGGTTCGGGCAAGTAAAGCTCAACCTTCTTTAGTGATTGACCTTGACTTTTGTTAATTGTCATGGCATAACATATTTTTATCGGAAATTGACGACGTGTAAAGACAAATGGTAAGTTTTTACTATTATGTACAAAATTAATTATGGGTATGTATACTCTATTTCCAATTGATGTTCCGGTAATGATTCGTGACTCAATTACGCGTGGAAGTAATTGTGAAACTAAGGGTCTTGTCCCATTGCACAAACCGTTTTTAGGATCCATATTACGCATTAACATAACCGGACTGTTAAGTTTAATTTTTAGTCATTGGTTTGGAATACCATTAAAATTCAGAACGTTCAAGTATTCGGGTGGGTACATTGCGTCTAGGGCTGCAAACGAACTGAACTTTCAGCGAACAGTTCATGAACCGTTCGGCGGGAAGTTCGTTTGTGTTCGTTCGTTTAATAAATGAACGAACACGAACAAAAAATTCCGTTCGTTTAGTTAAACGAACGAACATGAACAATGGTCGCGTTCGTTCGTTTATGTTCGTGAACGTTCGGTAACGCGTTCGTTTGTGTTCGTTTATGTTCATTTGTGTTCGTTTGTGTTCGTTTATGTTCGTTTGTTTAATAAGGGTTTTAATTTTTATAACCTTCTTATATTCTTTTATATATATAAATTTTACTCAAATAAAAAAGTAATTCGATGAAAGTTTATTTTGGGTAGCTTAACAAAGACTTTAAGTTTAATATGCGAGCTTATTTTTTTGAGACGCTACTTTATTATGTTTAACAACATTATGTAAATGTTATTTTGTGTGGCTTAATGTTATTTTGGGTGGCTTAATGTATGTGAATTCTATCTTATTCGAAAGTTAAAATATGTTCGATTGACCGCTTCTGTTCATGAACACTTTTATGTGTTCGTTTGTGTTCATTAATGTTTGTTTGTGTTCGTGTGCGTTCATGAACAAAATTAACAAACGAACACAAACGAACACGAACACGAGTGTTTTCTTAACAAACGAACACGGACAAAAAATCTCGTTCGGTAAGTGTTCGTGAACTGTTCGTGAACACCTATTTTCCTTAACAAACGAACACGAAAAGGCTCTGTTCGTGTTCGTTCGGTTCGTTTGCAGCCCTAATTGCGTCTGTTTCACCACCGTCTTTTGAATGAAGAACCATAGAATCAGTACTTAGGTATGAAACACATTCCCCTGGTGATAATTGTTGTACCATTTCATTTATGATGTCGACAGTTTCGTTTTTTGGATAAATGATAGCACGTTCAGAAATTTTGGTTGGTGTAGGGTTTTGAAGTAAATTAGTATCATAAATAAAATGAATTAAATCATTAATGTTTGTTTTGTTTGTTGTAATATGCATATTCTCAGAAAGTGTATACACAACAAACCGTTTCCACAGGTATGATCGGGGCAGGCAAGATGCTAAGATTTCATTTTTGCTACACTTTGGTTAAACTGGCAGTGTTTGTCTGAAATCGCCACCTAGCAATACTGATCTTCCGCCAAAATACTGAAAAGTATTTCCAGTGAGATCCTTAAGAGTCTTGTCTAACGATTCAAAGCATCTACAGTCACTCATGGGCGCTTCGTCCCAAATGATAAGTGTGGTCTCCAAAAGTAACTGACAAAGGTTTGTTTTCTTTTTGATGTGGCATACGTATTCCTCTGTCAATTCTAATGGTATTTTAAACCTTGAGTGAGTCGTTCGCCCTGCTGGCAATAATAAGGATGCGATGCCTCAGGCGGCAACTGCAAGAACAATCATACCAAATGATCTTAAGCCTTAAATCAATGTTTTCCAAAGGTAAGTTTTCCCAGTACCGCCATGACCATAAGCAAAAGCTAACAATTGTGTTGAGTTTGTGACAGCCCTTATGACTGCATCATACACAACTAATTGTTCGCTGTGAAGGGCTGCATGCAAAGATGTGTGTTCAATCTGAAGCGCATTTCTATCATAATTTTTTTCTTCCAGGAGCAAGGTATTGGTCAATGCTGAAAAGATAGATGGATCTGGAATTGGCAGCCCAAAATATGCTAACGAACGTGGATTGGAATTGGAATTTAGTAAGACTTGAATCTCATATAACACGTATTGTTGCAAATCTGAATCATTGGTAAATTTTGAATCACTGGTGATACTTTGACTGATATTACGGTTAATTTCATCAGACATGCATTTCGAGTTACAATCCCACAATTTAGGTGGGTTTGAAACGTGACAATAAAGTAACATGTATACAAATAAAGATCTTAATTCAATAGGTGAAGCGCATAATGCAGCCTCATTCAACGCGGTGTCCCACTTCTTATCATTTCCAATAAGACCTAGACTTTCACAAGCCTCCCTAAAGGTTGGCATGACAACACCGAAGACAGTCCGTAAATCCGTATAAGAACAACATCCTTTTTGATAAGTTAGTAACAACCGCAAGTAAAAAAGTTCACCACATGTTGGATGTACATATGCCAGCCTACCTATTGTGGGTTCTCTTTTTCTCTTTCTAAGCTCCCACTTTTTTGATGAGATGACCCAATGAAATTTTGTTAAATAATCAATGTATCGTAAGTTGGCACCCGTAGGTATCGAGGTTTGACTATTAGTCAGTTCTTTGGCATTATTTGCAAACCACTTGGTTAATGTTGTTTTCCCAGTATTAGGATTTGACGCAATGGCTGTGAGGCGTTGTGATTTTCTAAATGTTAGATTTTGTTTTCCTTCAAGATGAACAGCTAAAACCTGAACTGGAGGATTTCTATGGTGAATGGGAAATCCAAATATCCTCCACATTGCCTCATGATGACAAATGAACCGACCATCAACATAGTTGCTAATCTCATCAACAACTTCTGGACTATCCTTAGAATGGGCGTCCAACTGCCTCGTGTCTTGTGATAAGGTAAATCGAACCCTGTCTACACCTTTAGAAATGTATTTGAATAAGTATTTAATTAGCATTCTCTAGCCACAATACTCTACATTTATATGTGCATCAAAATGCAATAATAAATTTGCATTATAGGGAACCACAAACCCATTGTCAAGAGGCACGCCGTTTTTAAGGAAAGGTACACCAGACGAAGGCCTTTTGTAGTGGACGTAAGTACGTAACCAGTCTTATCAAATCGTGTCACATCTTCATAGGGTTTTGGAAACTTTTTGGTACAAACCCTATCCTTCATACATGGAGAAGTAGGACGTGCTAAACTACACGACCCGTGTAACATAAAATTCGTCACAATTCTATGCAAAACAGGGTCTGCAAACACATCTGGAATATTGGCAGTAATATACTGATCCACTTGATTGGCATCACGTACAGCGTAAGCGTTTGATACCCACAATAAAGTATGGCAATGTGGCAAGCCTCTTCTTTGGAACTCAATGGTGTATAGATCTGTATGTATTCAGATTACCAGTATAAGATTTTGAAATGAAAATTCCTCAGAATTAATGGAAAGCAGGTGAAGAGTATAAAAAATAGGTGTATACACCTGCTGTTACATCACCAAATGGCTTAGCTTTACGGTGTTTGATAAAAGCATGAACTTTCAGTTGGAATACTCTTGCAATAATATCTGAACGATCTTGTGGATTAGAAACACTCGCACGATTAAATTGCCTAGGTATTTCAGGCCATCGAACATTACAAGTAAAAATTATCAAAATATTGCGGATTTTCATGAACACGACATATGGCTAAAGCGTTATGGTAATGCTTGTACATATATCGTGGTCCACCGGTGAAATAAGCAGGTAAAACAACTCGCTTTCCAACACTGTTGGCTTCCGTGTCACCTCTAGATATCGCATCATGCACTCCTTGCAAGAATTCACAACGAAAATCATCCTGATTTAATCTATAATATTCCAAACGACAATGTTCAACGCATATATAAGCGTCTACCAAAATTGTTGTAACAATCTGGATGCTTTGAGTAAATGACTGTAAAGATTTTCACGATCATGTATTTGATAGCTATAGAACATGATTGGCGTTAACTTAGAATCATCAGAAGATGTGATTGTATGTACAGAGGTTTCAGCTGTTTCTGTATCAACTGGAACAGAAGTTTCGCCAGTTTCTGTATCAACCACAGGAGCTTTGAGTCGTAGTTCTGGTGACCAACCTTGTTCCGCACATGGGAAAAGAAGTGGGTATTGCAATGGCATGTAAGTTGAATGAAGTTTGCTAACCCTATGAGGTGTACCATCTTTACTCCTGATGATAACATCAAATTGTGATGAAACCTGATCAATATCGCGCAAGATAACACCCAAACAGTTTGCAGCAGGGGCATTATAGCGGCTATCTGAGGCACGACTATAAAGACGTATACAAAAATTTGGAACCGCAGGCTATGCGCACAAATCCTTAGCCACGCGAACAAGCCGGACATATTCATTCACCTCATCCAGCATGCGCGTTAAAGAACATACAATATCGGGGATTGGATTTCGAGATTCTAAACCTTGGAAAAACCTAAGCATGTTGGCAACCTCATTGTCACCATCAAATATGTACATTTGCAAGAAGCGTGGCGCATCACCAGGTAATGGGCATACATAGCCAAGCCAATGGGATACCTGACCTACAACCTTAGACACATAAGGTGCACCACCATGGTTTATTTCATCATCGACCTTCGCACCAAATGAGGTCATGGAAAACATTGCATTATACGTACGTATATTAGACATAAAATCAGGATCTGAAAAAAGATTTATTAACAGTTGTGGTGGTTGTGATGGGTATGGTAACTCAACCTTCCGACCACGAAAACGATTGTAAGGTAGCTTGGCACTAACAGGGAAGCCTATAAGGCGCTCCTCAAGCCAGAATAGTGCGCCACAAAATTCACACACTTCGGTGCTATCACCAAAATCAATGTAAAAGGGTGAGATCAATGGCACATTTACTGTTTCAACCGCACCTGTATTCGAACCAGTAATCCCAGGATTACCAGACCTATGACGGCGCAACATTGTGTTTCTGTATGAAATTTGGCGACGCGTAGGAACTGTCACGGGTAATATTGAACTGGAAGAAGATGCAGAATCAGTGCGTGAATGCCGACGACATGTAGGAGCCGTCACCGGTAAATTCGAATTCGAGGTAGACGCGACATCAGAACGGGAACGCTTTGACCTTAAGGACTGGAGTTAATCATATAATCATCAACATCATATAAAAACCAAAAACTTCCTAAACATGATTATTACATACACCTAAATCAAAACATTTATTTAACAAACCTAGAAATCCCTACAAGATAAACAAACAGACCACGTATGCATGAGCATCATATAAGAAACAAAAATTGTCTAAACATGATTGTTACATAGATCTAGACCACAACATTTATCTAACAAACCTACAAATCCTTACAAGATAAACAAACAAACCAGACAGAAATACTCGTACAAATACGATAAGCACATACCTGCATAAGCACCAAGAAAGCACACAAGAGCACGCAATCCTGGAAAAAATTTGCGTTAGTAATTTGGGAAATCCGTAAAAACATTATACATCATATACATTAGATAAAAAGGACATCAAACAGAGAAAAAATTTTTACATACATCACATAAAGTAAAAAACAGCGCCAAACCAATTTAAGCAACCAAAATAAAAAACAGTCATCATAAACAAAAGAAACTTGTGTAGAATTTCATTGAACATCATATGCATTCGATAAGAAGCACATAAATAGGTAAGCAAAAATAGCATAAGAACATAACAGTTTATAAAAAATGGTGTAGATAGCTATTAACTTTAATCACTTTCTTCAGTGATGCCATGAGCTGATCACTAAGACTGACGCTTGCTCGCCTATGCACTCACATGCCTAAGCGCTTAGGCGAAAATATTATAGAACAACATATACTTTATAAACTGGTGCACATGGGCATTAACTTTATTTATTTTCTATTGTGATGTCATCAGCTTATCACAAAGATTGACGCATACTCGCCTAGGCGCCTAAGCGAATCAAACACCTAAGCACTTAGGCGAAAGTATTACGGAAAATGGAAAAGTGTTGTGTAAATTAAATGTCTCAGCACGTAAACGCCTCAGCGAATAAGCATCTATGCGCCTAGGCGAATAACCCATGTGCCTGAGTAAATACGCGCGTGCAACCAAACTGCCCAAGGGTGCAGTTTTATTGCTGCCAAATCAGCGTCATGCACGTTGCTTAATTGCTGTCAAACTGCTCCAAACACACATCTTATTTACTGACAAAACAGGCCCTGTTATGCAGATTGGAAGGGATCACATTAAATTGAATAAAAATTGAATGCCATTCGAAACTCAAAATATGTTGACAATGAGTTTAGACAAAAATGGTGACGTGCTAGAAGCTAAATGACAGGTTGCACTTATGGTTAACAATCGGTGGGTCATGAAATTCAGCAGCCAGCACACTGTGAAAGTGCATTCACAATGAAGCACAAATTAGAATGGTAAATAGAACCACTCTTACACACTGATCAACAATAAAAAACTTCATGTAGACTTTTTTTTGCCATCAACCTCATGTCTGTAATATTACACATATCATTTTAACAACATCCACACTTGTTTTTTGTATGACACATATGACTTTAAACTGTTACAGGTAAACAACATGTATAAAAGCTGAATGACTGATTCCAAACCAAGTAAACAACATGTAAAAATACTGAATGGCATTTTGTGACTGAACAACTTGCAATCTCATGTTTTGTCATTAGACAAACCAATTTTAAACAGATTTCACAGAAACTAAAAGAATAATGTTACATGAGATGGTAAAAGAACATGTAAAGTTTCAGTAATAACAACAAAACACAAACTGTAAACCCAAAACTAACATGCAAGCACAAATAAGGCAGACATTTCCACAAACACACGGTGTGCAATATGTAAAACCAACAAAAATTTAACAAAAAAACAAATTACAAAACACACCTAAAAATCCAGGCACATAAACAGATAGGTAATGAGAATTCAAAACCAAACAACACGTATAACAACACATACGTACATAATGAGCCTGATAAAAAAATTATATTACCGCTAATGAATGTGGCTGCGAGAATGTGTATGAGAAGAAGAAAGAGTGAAGAATATGATCGACCATGCAACATATAACCATATCTGAGAGATAATGGAAGACAGATGTCACCTATCTTGGCAACCACGTGTTCAGCAAAAGTGGGGGGAAAATTGTGGAGGAAAAGAAACAACCAGGTTTCGAACCTGGGGAGGTTTTTTATAACACAAATCATATCACCACTACACCGCTGCCATAAGATGTAATATTATTCAAACAAAACATACTTATTGATATACGAAGATAGGAAAAATAAAAAATAATGCCACAATCAAATAACTGTTCAAATCACAACGTATATTAATATAGTATAATGGATAAAATTATTTACAAAAATACATAATTAATTAAGACATTGTTCTTGTGCATGTAGGGCTAGGATTTATTCTCATTCTTCTCATTTATGTGTTTCTTCTCTTTTGATTCACCTCCAGCCTAGCTGGTTTGAGGTAGGGTGAGTTTTCCCTTATAGGTTCCTATTTTGGGGGTAGGTCATAGGTTCGATCCATGCACACCACAAAAAAATTCCCCATCGTGTGGGTAGGGATTCGAACTTGGGACCGCTAGGTTAGAGTTGTACAAGGATTTCCACTGAACTAAGCCTTTCAATATATATATATAGGATTTGGATCATTTGAGAACAACCATTTAGGGAGAGAACCAAAGAACCAGTGTGAACAGGTGGCATTTTTGTAAATATGAAGGTGTCTACAAAAAACCCCTCCATCAAAAAATAAAAAAAAATAAAAAAAATTATATAACCTAAATAAATAAAAAAATAAAAAAAAGCAAAAACACCAAAATGATTATTTTGCATTATTAATCGCACTTTTGAATGAATTGTCAATTACCATAACTAAATGATTATTAAATGGACGCGATATTATATATAAGGGGTCAAAAATTTTATTCAATGATCCATAAACGGACGCAAAGTGAGATATAAAATACACTCGAACTCGTCAATTGTTTAGTCATGCATATTATAACATAGATTGATATTAAAACAAGTGTAGGACAACAAACATGAATAAAGTTAAAACTCTATATAAGAACTATAAAATAAGAAATGTGTAATGCATGCACATGTGCATTTCACTAATATAGATAGGTTTTTTGAGTCGTTTAGCTTTAGAGCTTAGTTTTTAGGTATGGTGGGAGAGGAGTTAGGTTTTTTTTGGAGGCTTGGGTGGTGGGTTTAGGTTTTTTGGTTAAGTTATAATTATGCACATGTGCATATGTCAATTTCCTTATCATACAAGATTACATACGCTAAAATAATGATCACAAACATAATCAACCTATCAACCACTATATAAGACTACCCATGATATACATATGTGCATGAATCATCCTTTAAACAACAAACTTTTTATGCCCATATGTTTTTGTTATAAAATTACATGTAGTTTCTACCAAACCATCAACACAATAAACCAAATGATAACATAAAAAAATCCATATTACAAACCAACCATGTTACCACTAACCATCTACTTACAAACTTCTAATTATCTCACAACTTCACGTTCACCAATAGTGTCACCTTCTATTGCTTATTTGTCCCCTTTTCATCTTCTTCCCCATTTACTTATCTTCTTACAACATTCTTCACACCTCATTGATGCTTCATCCAACATCTCCATTGTTTTTTCATCCGTCAACCTGAACATCGTATACTTCTCAAATTTATCACATTGTTCGTGTGTTTAAACAACTAAAAATTGACATTTATTAGTTAACATGAAAAATATACATATATGCACATGTGCATATGTATCTAAATTGATTAAATAAATAATAAATACCTTTTTTAACTTCATGGTCAACGATTATGTCATCATCCTCAAGCGCATCTGGCCGATTTTTTGACCCCTTCTCAATATATTCTAAGACAAAAGTTACCTTCTTCAATTTTTTTCCCATACTTTAACTACAAATAATAAACAACACATAAGAAACCAAAATTTCAATCTTAATGCACATGTGCATTAACGCTACTTTTTTATTACCATATAACATATGCACATGTGCATTAACGTTATTTTTTTTCATTACCACATAACATATGCACATGTGCATTAGAATAAATGACCATAAGAATAACAAGAATTAAATCTTAATGCATATGTGCATTAACATTAACTGTATCATTACCATATAAATTATGCATATGTGCATCAATATAAATTACCTTAATGAAATGAATAATAATATTACGTGATGAATAATATAAATTACGAATATATAATAATAACAACCAAACAAAATCCATGAATAAAACAAAAAGCATAAACTAATAAAAAACCAAATTGTTTAACTTTTGACATAATTATGTAAACAAAAGTTTTTTTTACAAAACAAAACATTTTCATAAAGCTTGCTCTATGAAAAATAAAGTCAAACACATAAAAGACAAAAAAAAGACTACGTACTGGTTTGTTTCTCAGGAGCTACCACCTTCATCCAAGTCTTTAGTGATATAACAACAACACATACACACCCCCATTTATTCATCCTCTGTTTCTTGATTGTGTATTCATATACTCATTGACATTCAATATTCATTGAAATCAACCTCTGATTTCACCCAATTTATTCACAAAGGTATGGTTCATACTTCTTTCCCATCTAATTCTTTTAATATTTGCATCAATTCGCTCGAATATTGTGTCTCATTTCATCCTTTGTTTTATTCTTTATTTCTTGATTTTGTGTTCTTACTCATAAAACTTCAGAATTCAATCAAATCAGCCGCTTATTTCACCTAATTGATTCAAAAAGGTATTCACACTACCGCTAGCGTCTCCACCATCTCCGTTGTTCGTAATTCCACCTCGTCTCTCTTTGTAGCTCTTGACGATAAATCACCGTCACACCACCACCACCACTTGATTTCATAGGGTTCGTTTAATTTCAGAAACCGTCTCTGGCCAGAAGACTACGGTGGTGATGATTACCGTTCAATTCAGTGATAGTGGTGTTATTGTATGTTAGATGGTGCTGATGAAAAAGGTATTAGTGAAGAAGAAGATGCTAGGGTTTCATAGAAAAGGTGTTTGAGTGGAAGAAGTTAGCAGCGTATTTCCTATTTGTTTTTTTATCATATTTACATTAATGCCCCCTGTTCACATTGGTTCTTTGGTTCTCACCCTAAAGTTGGTTCTCGTATGATCCCTACCCTATATATATATATATATAGGTCAAGTATAAAATGAAAACCCACTTGAGTTGAGAAAACCTTGGAAACCCATGTAAAAAATGATTTTTTTCTTTTGAAAAAAATAACCAATGTAAAATACATGTTTTTAAGTGTTTTTGGCCAAAAAAATAAAAAAAGCGCCGAAGGGATTTTTTTTAAAAAAATAAACAAAGCTGCGAAAACACATGTTTACAACAGCTTTTATAACAGCAAATAGCTGAAAACATATGTTTTTTAGCAACTTTGTTTATTTTTTTGAAAAAAATCCCTTCGGCGTTTTTTATATTTTTTTGGCCCAAGATGCTTAAAAACATGTTTTTTACATTGGTTATTTTTTTCAAAAAAAAATAATGATTTTTTACGTGGGTTTCCAAGGTTTTCTCAACTCAAGAGGGTTTTCAATTTATCCTTCCCCTATATATATATATATATATATAGTGGAAGTATTGGGAGAAAACCCATTTTAAACGAAAAACACCCGGAAAACCCTACTTCCCAAGCTTTTTTTTTAAAAAAAATTAGGGCATGTAAAATACATGTTTTTAAGTGTTTTGAACCAAAAAAATCAAAAAAGCGCCGAACGGTTTTTTTTAAAAAAAATAAAATAAGTTATGCATCATAACATATGTTAGCACTGATAACATATGTTACCAGGAAAACTTATTTTTTTTTTATAAAAAAAACGGCTCGGCGCTTTTTTGATTTTTTTGGCTCAAAACTCTTAAAAACATGTATATTACATGCCCTAATTTTTTCAAAAAAAAAAAGCTTGGGAAGTAGGGTTTTCCGGAGTTTTTCGTTTAAATAGGGTTTTCTATATATCCATCCCCTATATATATATATATATATATATATATATATATATATATATATATATATATATATATATATATATATCAACAAACCAAAGCTAAAAATCCTACATGACACTCAAAGAGGCAAACATTTTCATTGAATGTGCCATGTGGCACTAGGTAATAAAAAAAACCTCATCCCTATAAAAGATCCAAACCCTAAAAAGTCACTCCCTCCTAACCCTATCTCTCTCTTTCTCCTGCAACCACTCCTCAAACCCTAATCCTAATCAATTATGGGAGAAAACAATCGACAATGAGCTACAACAATCAAAACGGAGAAGAAACATGCACTAACAATATCGACTAAACCATTGCATTCTTCGATATTTACGGCCCACAGGTTCTCTTCATTCCATAATCTTAATAATCATCCTTTTGTTTTGTTTGAAACTGCATATGCTATTGATATGTTTGAATTTTCAGGTAATTGTAATCTTTAAGGATACATGATATAATTACATAAATAGGGGATTTAATAAGTGACTAAAATAGTAATAATTGATATGTTACTGTTATTTTAAATGAGTGTTCACATTGTTACATATTCTGTTCTGGTGGTGTTGTAGGCGAAAGCGGGTGTCGAGTTTAAGACGACGGAACTGGACTTACATTTGCACATGTGAGTTTTAAGTTTGTTTTAACAATTACATAAACTCTTAATTACTTTTATTATATAACTTTCACTAGATTATACTCCGGGAACGTCTCGGGGTTGAGAAATCTAATATGACATTAATTTTACATATGAAATATAATGATGCGCTTTATAGTTACATGCAGGAAAACTTCGGATAGCACCTAACCTAAAACAATTAAAAATGTATCTCCAATGTTAACGTCTAACCTTAAACAATGTATAACTTTAATATTAATATCTAACCTAAAACAATGTATAACTCCAATGCTAACGCATGTTGAAAATAGAATTCATATTTACTGATTTGAACATAATTAGTACTTGCCTATACATGATTAATGATTTACCTGAACACTTTGTGTTTTTTTCCTGTATGAACGAAACCAAACAAAAATAGTCTTTTTTTCTCCGTTTTTTATATAGCACTATGGTACTCGTTAGAAAGATAATAAAACGCTCGTTAATTTGGCGTAATTTTTTTCTTTAAAAAATCTCGTATATAAAAGATATTAACGTTTAAAAATCATGGGAGGAAATATAAGAGAGAAAAATCCAATTTTGTTTTTAAATTATTTTTTTCCTAAAATATCTCAATGTTGTTTTTAAATTATTTTTTTCCTAAAGTATCTCAATGCCACATGGGATGACACATGGCACACTCAATGATGAGAATACCTCTTTGTGTGCCATGTCATTAAAATAGCTTTGGTTTATTATATGTATAGATTTTAATAGTTATCTTGGAATGTTTGTTTTTTTAAATATCTTATCATAGATGTTAATATTAGAGTTATACATTGTTTTAGGTTATGTATCAATATTAGTATGTTAGTCTTGTACATTTTTTAGCCTTTAGAATGGGTGTTAATATTAAAGTTACATTGGAGTTATACATTGCTTTAGGTTAGATGTTAGCATCGGAGTTGTACATTGTTTAGGTTAGGTATTAATATTAGAGTTATACATTATTTTGGATTAGATATTAACATTAGAATTATATTGTTTAAGGTTAAGTGTAAACATTGGAGTTATACATTGTTAATTGTTTTAGGTTAGGTGCTACCGAAGCTTTCCTGCACCTATATGTGATGCGAATTAGTCTATTTCATATGTAAAATTGATGTGTCATATTAGGTTTCTCAAACCCGGGACGTTCCTGGGTATAATCTAGTAAGAACAATAATCGAGACCCTATTTATACTAAAATAACCATACTAGTCCTACTCAAATATACTTTTAGCAATAATAATCTATTACTACCTCACATCATTATCTCTACTTGTTAAATCAAACTAGATAATTCTAAACATTCAAATAACTAATACAATACTAATTAGTTAAACTTGTTACTTTGACCCCTTCAACTTTCCTACTAATTTAATATTAAAGGAAAATCACCAAAATAGCCCATTGACCAAGTGTTTTACGAAAATAGCCCCTTGACCCGTCTTTGAGAGACGGGTCACACTTTCCAAGACGTCTCAAACGTCTCCCGAGACGTCTCCCACTCCAACCAATAACTTACCGCCACGTCATCATCCACACACTCTCTCTCCTTCTCTCATCCTCTCTCTAATAATTACCCATCACGTCTCTCTCTCTCTCCCTTCCTCCTCTCCTTCCTGTTCCAACGAATTGTAATTATCCGCGATTCATGAATACCTCCGGTCAAGCTTCTTCTGCGGTCTAGCCGGAGCGGGTGCAGGAACCGTTGAAGGAAAAGGCGGAGCACAGTGCTGTGGATATGCTGGATAAGCCTCCTGAACAGGATAATTCTGAATGTTTCGCGGTGGATATGAATAAGATTGCTGAGGATTACCCCCATATTGACTTCCTGCAAACGACGAACTCGATTGAAACGACGACGAACTTGAATGGATGATGGAAAGGACCGGTGAGTTCTTCGTCTTCTCCGGTCGTCTTCTCCGGTGAGTTCTTCGTCTTCTCCGACGAAGTTTCATTATCCTCTGTTTTTTTTTTCTTGTTCTTCGTCTTCACCGGAGACGTCTCAGGTCTGTCTCACGTCTCAGGGCTGTCTCGGGATCAGCAACGACACGTGGTGGTACTGTGTTGGCTGGAATCGAAGGCCTCTCGGGAGACGGTTCAGCCGTTTTGGGAACCGTGACCCCTCTCTCAAAGACGGGTCTGTCTCGGGATCAGCAACGACACGTGGCGGTACTCTGTTGGCTGGAATCGAAGGCCTCTCGGGAGACGGTTCAGCCGTTTTGGGAACCGTGACCCTCTCTCAAAGACGGGTCAAGAGGCTATTTTCGTAAAACACTTGGTCAAGGGGCTATTTTGGTGATTTTCCCTAATATTAATCTTCACAGATAACTTTATGATAACTCATTTATGCAAAACTCATATAGCTAGGCTAATAATTAATAAGTTATTTTTTTTTAACATTAAACTTCAATAACAAAAATGTCACCCTACCACGTAAGGAGACGACAGACTCCAAACCAACTACAACATATAAAAAAAAATTACACCAATCTTTTAAACTGAGAGATCTATATTTGGATCTACATTTAAACCAAAGAAAACTTACCAACTTGACCACCCCAAGAATCTCTTCAACACAACTCTACCTATTTGAGAAAATCTTCTTGTTCCTCGCCTTCTAAATACACAAACACATAATGATGATCAACCGATAACAAACCTGCTTTTCCTTCTTCCCCATTCTAGCAACATCATGATAATCCGATTTTTAGAAGAAAAAAAACGAAAAAGGAGGCATATTACACCATACACTCATTTGGTTCAAAACAACAGAGGCCAACATTCAATCTGAAAAGATCTGATCTACCGTTTCATGTAAAATTTCACAAACACACAAACCTTCGATTGAACCGATATGTTTCTCATGTAAAGGGCCTGACACGCAAGAAGTCTATCCAAGCTCGCTCTCCTTATAAAAATATTACATTAAAAAGGAACCCACTTGCACCACTTAAAAAGATAATTTTGACTATAATCCACATTCCTGCTCATGATATATTTCAAAGACCCAACCGAGAACGTACCTGACCCTTCCCCTATCCAACTCCAATAATCTTTGTTGCTCAAAAGTGCAACATAATTTAACTGGATATCACAACCTTGCCATTCCTCCAACTCGCTTTAAGTTAAATAGATCATGTTAGTTTTACATAGTTTTGTATGTGTTTAGATTGGATTTAATGTATTTAACTAGGAGTGTAAATGAGCCGAGCAGCTCGCGAGCTACTCGAGATTGGCTTGATAAAATGCTCGAAATGAGCCGAGCCTTATTGAGCCCGAGCCGAGCTTGAGCATAAAACAAAGAACGTTTACTTATCGAGCCCGAGCTTCAGCCTGACATATGAATCTCGTCAGGCTCGTCGAGCTCATGGGGTAGAGGTAAGGCTGTCTACATCTTACCCTCCTCTGACTCTACCTTAGCTTTTGCTATTGGTGGGATTAACTGAGTATGATGATGAATGATGACTATTTACCCCATATTTAAACATGTTTAATAAACGAGCCTGACGAGGTAGGGCCCAGTTCAACTAAACTGGCCCACACCTACAACATGTCATATGGCCCATACCTATAACATGTCATGTGGCCCAATGGGTAAGGCCCAATGACATGTTAACAATCCGGTTGAGATTACTAACGAACATCTTCGAGAAAGAAGTTAATGGGTAAAGCATAACTGCTAGCCCGAAAGATATGAATACAAGAGATATGTGTTATCTCCAAGAAAAGTGGAACAACTAAGGAGAGGAAGGCGGTTACGCATCATGGAAGGAGGAGAACTCCTCAATTATAAATAGAGGCACAGGTAAAACGTATAGATTCATTCACAAATACTCCACATTCTTTACAATCGCTTAAAAGCCATACTTATTCTCACGCCGGAGGGTGGTCACAGGAAAACCCCCAATCCTGTGACGAGTCCTAACGGTGTTCTGTTTTGCAGCTAGATAGGTCCCGTTCGATCAGGTCAAAAGGAGTTTCTTGTCTTATCTAGAAGACTGGTTCCCCTCAGGTACTTGTTTCTTCATTGGCGCCATTCGTGGGACGGAAACTAGACAAAGAATCGTTCTTTTTCACCTGACAGAATGGCATCGCAGCAGAATCTTCAGTTCATAGCACAGCCTAACGTGTCCCAAAACCCACCGATAACTAATGAAGAGGAAGATCACCTCTCTGAGGAGTCGGTGGATGAAGAGATAGAGATGGAGCCTCCGGGTTTTCCACCTAGAGAACAACATAACGAAAACGTGGCAGTCCAAGGAAGACCTTCAGGAAACCCGACGGCAAGGTTAAACCCTACGGCACCACCTTTCCCGTCGCCAGTTCCTGCAGCGACTTACACCAGGCCCATTGTCCACACTACGATGGGTGGAAGGTCACGCCCTCCCGCGTCCTCCATGCCATGGACGACGGCAGCGGCCACACTCCCGCTATTCTCGGCGGCCATGACGGCATCAATGATGTCGTCACCAATGGCGACTCTCATGAATCCAGCATATGCACCCTACACTCCCATGACACCCGGGAATCAGCCATATATGCCATATTACCCCATGCACCCCTACGGTTATATGTACCAACCGACAGGCGCTAGTCCGTATTCATATCCTTATCCGTATATGTATCCTCCAATGGCACCAATGACAGGATGGGGAGGACAGGCCCCTCCAGCAACTCAGGCCCCGGGGACACGCCTGGATGAAGTTCGAACCAGGCTAACATACGATGCCACACCGGCAGACCCGTCGGCGCCTCCGGCGGGGATCGCTCAAACACGGCAGCCAGTGAATAGCCAACCCCCAAATCGAACTGTTCAACTGGAACGACGGGGAGAAGGGAACGAACGAGGAAATCTCGGAGACGAAGAAGAAGATGATCTCACTAAACCATACCGGCCTCCGGCTATGGTTACTTATTCAAAGTTGGCACCAAGAATCGCTAATGCACCACTCCCACAGAATTTGAAGCTGTCCTCTACTGTGGGAAAGTATGATGGAACGGGGGACCCCGATGACCATCTAAGCATATTCGAAGCTGCAGGACGTTCCAAGGACTGGCCCATGCAAGCGTTTTGCCACATGTTTATACAAACCTTGGTTGGCGCAGCCAGAGTCTGGTGGGACAGTTTACCTCCCGGGTCTATTGCAAATTGGAAAGAAATCGTGCAAGGATTCTCCCAGCAATTCAGCCAGCAGAAGAGGCACACAAAGTACAGAGATGAAGTCATGCATATCTGCCAACGGGATAATGAAACGGTAGAAAACTTTATCGTTAGATTCAACAGAGAGAGATTGCAAATCCCGGGTCTCACCGAAGAACTGGCATGCACTGCATTCACAATGGGAGTAAACGATGACGGTCTGTTAAGAAAACTCCACGGCCCGAAAGGATATCCACAGACTATGGACGAGATGATGACCATAGCAAAGGCATATGTGAAGCAAGAAAGGTCTATAGCCATGAACCATGCAGTACGAAAGAAGCAAGAATCCGCTAAAGTTTCTGACTCCCATGATAACAAGGACCACCGAAGCGGTCGAAATCGGGGAAGAACAGAGTCATCCAGCCAGCCTTATTCCAGGAATGACAGGAAAGATGATAGGCGAGACGATCGGCGGAGATCCGATAGACCCCGCGACACATTCACGGGTAAAGGGGAAAGCCAATCAAAGCCCTGGCAGGAGTACCCTGATCTGACAAAAACGCCGTCCCAAATACTAGAGTCAGAAGACTTGAGGCTCAATGCTCCGAAGCCACTCAAAGATTCACCGTCACAAGACAAGTCCAAGTATTGTTCCTACCATAAAGGTGTTGGGCACGACACGGATGATTGTTTCCAATTGAGAAGGCAAATTGAGTACTTCGTCAGATCTGGAAAGTTGGCTCACCTACTGAAGGACGTAAAGCCGGGTCCGTCATCCGGAGGTGGCGACAAGGCCGCGGGTAAAAAACCGTGGGAAATCAACATGGTTCGGGCGGAATCGAGGTTTAGCAAAAAAAGAACGTTCGAGCGCTTCGAGCCGTGGATGGAAGCGGTCATGACGGTTCCACCACATTACAAAGTGTTAAGCATGGAAGCTCTGGTAATAGCTGCCTCCGTCGGCAACTACAGCATGGGAAGAATACTCGTAGACACCGGCAGCTCTGAGGATTTAATATATGAGCCTTGTTTTCGAAGAATGCGGCTAGAGGACCAGAAAATGCTAGAACCAGCTCGCGGGCCGGTAAGGGGATTTGCAGGTGAAAGCGTGGAGCCCTTGGGACAGTTAACGTTCCCGGTCACCATAGGCGACGGCCGCCGGGAACGAACCATACTTGTCACCTTTTTGGTGATTCCAGCAGATTCCCAGTATAATATGATCATCAGCCGTTATACGCTGGGCCGCATAGATGCCTTGGTCTCAACGGCTAGAGGGTTTTTGATGTTCCCGACCCCCCAAGGGGTGGCAACTGTATCAGGCGACAAAGTTTGTACAACGATCGAGCAAAAGCCATGTCACCAAGCCCCCTCGGGGCTTAGGGGTCCAGAGAGATGGGTTCTGAATGCTGATCACCCGGAGCAGACAGTATTGATTGGCGACACCCTGTCACCCTCGGCCACAGAGAAACTGAAGCAGGTGTTGAAAAAGAACCTGGATGTTTTCGCATTCAAACATGCAGACATGACAGGAATCTCAAGATCAAAGGCAGAACACAAGCTATCAATCTTCCCTTCAGTCAAGCCAATAACACAAAAAAGAAGGAGTATGGCCCCGGATAGAAGGGCCGCGGTTGTTCAAGAGGTAAAGAAGCTAGAAGAGGCAGGCATTTTGCGAAAGACCAAGTATCACACCTGGGTGGCAAATCCAGTGATGGTGCGGAAGCATGACGGAACGTGGCGCATGTGCGTCGATTACAAAGACCTCAATAAAGCCTGCCCGAAGGATGCATACCCGTTGCCCGAAATCGACCTCAAGGTGGACTCCCTCTCCCCGTTCAAGTTCAAATGTTTCTTGGACGCGTATAAGGGTTACCACCAGATCAAGATGGCCAGGGAAGACAAAAACAAGACCGCATTTCATACCGATGCGGGCATCTACTGTTATACCAAGATGCCTTTCGGGTTGAAAAATGCTGGAGCGACATATCAGAGGTTGATGGATCAAGCGTTTGAAGGCCAGATCGGAAAGAACCTGGAAGTTTATGTCGATGACTTAGTCATCAAAAGCAGCAATGAAAGTAATATGATCGCAGACATAGAGGAAACTTTCAAGAAGCTCCGCGAGTACAACATTAAACTGAATCCGGGAAAGTGTTCGTTCGGGGTTGAAGAGGGGAAATTCCTGGGAGTGGTAGTCACTAAAGATGGCTTCCGGGTAAACCCAGAGAAGGTATTAGCGATTGTCAACATGCCGTCACCTAAAACACTGAAAGAAGCACAGACCCTTAATGGAAGATTGGCGGCTATAAATCGTTTCCTAGCACGGCACGCGGAGCGATCCCTGCCATTCATATCCACCCTGAAAGATTGCCTCAACAAAAATAAGTTCAAGTGGACGGTGGAAGCAGAGAAAGCGTTCCAGGAAATGAAGACGTTCGTGAGCAATTTACCCACGCTCACGGCTCCCAAGCAAGATGAGACGTTCAAGATGTATCTGGCCGCAGGTAGTCACGCGGTTAGCGCCGTCCTCCTGGTGGAGAGAAGCGGGGTCCAAACCCCCATCTATTATGTCAGCCGGGTCCTCGTGGATCCAGAAACCAGGTACCCTATGTTGGAAAAATTGGTCCTGGCCCTGGTTCACGCATCCCGCCGGCTGCGCCGATATTTTCAGGCGCACAAAGTCGAGGTGCTGACCAACTTCCAGATAGCACAAGTGATAAATAAACCGGAAGTGTCGGGAAGACTCGCCAAGTGGGCAATCGAATTGGGGGCACTGGATATAAGCTTCAGAAAGCGAACCTCTATGAAAGGGCAAGTAATCGCCGACTTCATGACAGAAATTCCCGCGGGAGAGCAAATACCAGAAATAAACAAAGGGCCTTCACAGGAAGAAGAAGTGGATGAACCGGCATGGCAACTATATACTGACGGCTCATCAAACAGCAAGGGAGCAGGAGCCGGCCTACTGCTGCTCAGTCCGGATGGGGCCAGATTCCTGTATGCCCTACGGTTCAAATTTGAGTGCTCCAATAACCAGTCCGAATACGAAGCGCTCTTGGCAGGCATGAGGATGGCTCTATCACTCGGGGCAAAAAGAGTGGATGCCCACGTCGACTCTCTCCTGGTAAATAACCAGGTCAACGAATCATATGAAGTCCGGGATGACACACTGTCAAAGTACTTAGAGAAGACGAAAGATTTGATGTCAAGATTTCAGAAGATAACACTGATACACGTGCGACGGCACCGAAACGACATAGCTGACGCTCTTAGCAAGCTGGCATCATCAGGTACTAAAGAAGACGTCCACATCGAGACCCTCAAGCACCCTTCAACCCAGGAGTCGGCGGTACATAGCGTGCACGCGGCGGAAGTCTGTTGGATGACACCGATACAGCAATATCTGGAACATGGCATACTCCCCGGGAACAAGGGGGAAGCTCTGAAGGTCCGCACCAAAGCTGTGCAATACGAAATGCAAAATGGCGTCTTATACAGGAAGTCTTACCTGGGTCCGTCCTTGCGGTGTGTATCCCCATCAGAGGCAAAATTCCTTGTTGAAGAAATCCACGCGGGCACCTGCGGCATACATGCTGGACCAAGGGCAGTGGTAGCCAAGTTAACAAATGCAGGGTATTACTGGCCGGGTATGCATAACATGGCAGTAGAGATATTACAAAAGTGCATCAGTTGTCAGAGGTACGCACCACATACTCTCCGGCCTAAAAATGACCTGATCCCCGTAACGGCGGCATGGCCGTTCCAGAAGTGGGGGGTAGACTTGGTGGGACCATTCCCCCCAGCACCGGGAAAGTTAAAGTATCTGGTGGTTGCTATTGACTACTTTACAAAATGGGTCGAGGCGAAGCCATTGTCCAAGATTGAGGCGGTAAACATCAAGAAATTCCTATGGGAACACATCGTGTGCAGGTTTGGGGTCCCACTGTACTTGGTCAGCGACAACGGGACCCAGTTCGCAGACAGATCGCTGCAAGACTGGTGCAAAGAACTCCAAATCCAACAAGTTTTCACATCCGTTGCCCATCCGCAAGGTAACGGACAAGTAGAGAGAACGAACAGAAGCATACTTGATGGGATCAAGAGAAGACTGGGCGCCGAGGGTAAGTCCTGGGTCGACCAATTGCCACACGTCCTGTGGGCCCACCGAACCATGCCAAAAACAAGCAACGGCGAAACACCGTTCAGCTTAACGTATGGGTCAGAAGCAATGATACCGGCTGAAGCTTTGGTCCCATCACAACGAAGAAACAACGGTGGCGGAGACAATGAACAACTGCTGCGCGAGAACCTCGAACGGCTCGAAGAACGCCGCGATACGGCCTGCATCAATGAAGCCAGGTACAAGAGGCTGTTGGAGAAATATTACAACAAGCGGGTATCGAAAGATCTTTCAAGGTTGGAGAACTAGTCATGCGGGACAACGAGGCGAGCAGGTCTCAACCTCAGGGCAAGTTGGGCCCGAACTGGGAAGGGCCGTATGAAATCGCGGAGGTGTTAGGAAAAGGAGCCTACTCCTTGAAGCAACTCACAGGGGAGCCTATCCCGCGTACTTGGAACGCCGCCCAACTCAAAAAATGCTATGTTTAGTTCGTCATAAGAACACTTTTTATTTTTTATTTTCTAGTACATTTAGTATTAGCTGTGTCATAGTCGACCTATTGGTCCTCACAGTCTATGTGTTTTTCCATTTAATAAGACGCCTATAACGGCAATTTTTCGTTAACAAACGATTACATTACTTATCATATCCTTGGGATTGACACTACAAAAAAGAAACATTCCCCACGGTAGGTGGCGGGACTAAAATCCTTCGCCGTAACATAAACAACCTACCACCAAAAGCGCTATACAAAAAAAAACAAGCAAACAAAAGGCCACATACGGCCGAATTGCTACCAACAAATACCGGCCCGTATCACATACGGCCGTCTAGCATGGCTAATACCTCTGCAGGGGTATGCAGCAAATCACCGCCTGGAGCATAATCAGGAAGTATCAAGTACTGATTAAAGTGCAAGACACCTCCTCCATCACCATGGTCCTCTGGGAACTCCTCTACCACCGGGGGAGCCTCTGCTACAGCTGGAATGTCCGGAACTGGGTCGTCAAGACCCACTACTTCCAATCCATTGGCAGCAAGGCCTGGTGGGGCTTCAGGATGGATCATCAACGGAGATGGTTCATTAAACAATCTCCTTGGACCTCTAGAGTATGTCAAGCCATACTTATTCGGAGGAACAAAGCCAGCAGTCCTGGCATTATACTCCTCCATAGCTGCACGTTTCTCGTCCATTTCATCAGCCCATCGTCGGAGCATTCTTAGACCTTCAACAGCGTGTAGTTCACGAAGAAGCTCGGTTAGAGACACTTGGTTGTGAGCCATAAGTGGAAACAGTAAGAGTATACCTTTTTTGGCAAAAACTTACAAGTGGAAAATTTGATAAGGAGCCTGACTTATATACATGGGTCCAGAAGATCAAGGGTCAGTGTCAGTAAATATCGTTATTAATTCACTGACACACGCCGTCAAATCTATGACACATGGCAGTCATGACGTCACGTAATGATGACTCCCAATTAATAGGCGTCTGAAGGAGGCTGTCAAATCAACATTAATGATACACACAGACCAGCTGGAAAACACTAAGGAACCCAAAAGTTTTTTCATTAAGATGACGATTACACAGTCTAAATTACATTCTAAGCTTACTTAAAAAATAAATTAAGATTACATCAATGAGAAGTGGCGTCATCTCCGTCAGAAGAGTCACTCAAGTACGGTTCCAGCTACACCCGGATGGATGAAACTCCTTCATCACCGACTTTGCTGCTCAAACGGCCTATGGCCTCTAGTGAGTCTGAACTCAAGGCTTGCAGACTGTCGGCAACCCGGGTGGGTAAGGCTTTTTCCTGAGCAGTAGGGGGGGAAGTTTCTTTCCAACCAGACCGACTTGATTACCATAGGCCAACCCATCATGGTAGCCGGCTTCCATGGCCACGTCATAGAAAGCGTTCAACCTGTTCTGGTACTCAGCACTGCCCCGGATGTACCGCCATGAAGCAGGGATGCCCCGGCTGACCAGCCAATCCCTTTCCTGACTCACTGCATCCAACCTCGATTGAAGATTATCTACCTAGGACCGCAGCAAGTCCGCAGCATTCACGGCCTGATCTGATCGGTCATTGGCAGCGGTTAACTGCTTCTGGCAGTCGGTCAAGCTTCTAAGGGTCTCGTCCCTCTGCTCCTCAGCACGACGGATCTGGGACTCATACGTTTCAACTTCAGCAGCCATCATGTTGTACCTTTCCAGGTTGGCCTGGTTACTGGCTATAGTATTCTTAGCAGCCTCTAAATCTTTTTCCAAGGTCTTGATTCTGGCTTCATAACGAAACAAGTGCTTGTTCAATTTGTCCTCCCGGCGACGCCATTCAAGCTTTTCATCAGTATGATTAGTCACCATTCGGTCACGGTCACCCTCAGCCTTTTCAACGGCTATTTGCTGGGCGACCACCTCCACTTCTTTGTCAGCAACTTGCTTCAACAACCGTTCATTCTCCAATGTCATCGACCTCTGCCTCTCCCGGAGATCAACAAGGTACACTAAATCTGCACGCCACCGACGCAGCACTTCATATACCGACGATGTAGTACCAACACCAGACACCATGGCATTTTCGGCAAGTTGAGCATTGTCCAACCCCTGTAGATAATACTTCTCAGCTGGGGGGAAGGCAAACTCAGCCCAATGCCTAATCACGTCCGGATGAATGAGCCGGGTGGTCTCAGCAACATCCCATCCAGGCGCATACCTGACCGGTTTCAAGGTCGGTCGCCAGTTTATGCCCGGCAAGTAGGTGTTCGGCGGCATTGGCCCGGGGTAGGAGGAAGACGCTTCACCCTGCTGGACACCCGTCCGAAAACCCCCTGGAAACTTAATGGGATGTTGTTGGACATCCTTAAGAAGTTGAGAAAAACTCTGTTGGGAGAGACCACTAGGCACCGTGATGGTGCTTGCCGCAGTGTACACGGGCTCTGTAGACGGAGGAATCGATAAAGTGGGCATGGCGACGGTTTGGCTCACAGGCGTTATGAGGGGGGGGGGGGGCTTGAAGATATAACAGTTGAGACGGCGGCCGTCACAACAGTAGACGACGGGGTTGTCACCACAGATGTAGGTACGATGACTTCATTAATCCCCCCAGAAGCAGCGTGACTAGCAGAAGCATGAGGGGACTCCATGGTCAAACCATCACTAACCTGGGTGTCCCCGGATTCAATCCTTTCACCTGCACATAAACAGGCAAACGTGACTATCCGCAACTACGCATGAAACAAACAGCACAAGGACAAATAAACAAGAATACTTACCCAGGGCTTTTTCCTTGGCCTCTCTCAGCTGTTGCCTCTTGGCTAATAGTCCCTCAGCATCAAGCCCGGCGGTAGCTTTCCGTTTCTTGGTTTTCTTTTCTACCACGACCACCAAAGGCGGCGCAACGTTCAAAGGATCCGGGTCTATGGGAGCTTCTTTATCACCACCCAGCACAGAAGTCCCTGCCACATCGGCCGACACGGCTGCAGCCGGAACATAGAACTTGGTCACGGTTTGGCTCAAAACATCCAACTCTTGTGCACCAAGGGGACGATCATATTCTGCAAGTAACGGAGCAGCAGCAGGGTCTAGCACATCAAAATATTGCCAACCTTCTTGGTCCTCATGGCGATACTCAGGAAATACCGTATCATCCAACCACAACCGACTCATGCCTACAGCCACCATGGCCCGTTCCGGTATATGAGTACACTCGGTTGGATTATTGGTTAGGGCCACATACAGGGGATCTTTCTCGTACACCACCGGAGCGGGACACGAGTCTGCAAGTTTGGTCTTGCCCTCAGGATACCTGATCGGGGCGTTCTCTGGAAATATACGGTTATCAATATAGAAGAATTTCCTCCTCCACTCCTTATCCCTCACACTCTGCGGAAAGTTCTCTATGCAGGACAAGACGCCGGGTCGACGATCAAAGGTAAAGTATTCTCCTTTGAACTTCAGAACGTACAATGCACGGAAGATTTCCAATTTGGGTGGCATACCCAGACCCAGGGCACAAAATTCAAAATGACGGATCTTAATCATCCCCAACGGATGAAGCTGAGAAATGTGTATCTCATAATACGAGAGCAAGTCACAAATAAATTTCGTGGCGGGGAGACGAAAATGGGAAAAGGTGAAAAACTCACCGTAAAGTGTCACCTTCCCTTCCTTCGGCGGAAAAGCAATATCGTCCTTCCCCGGGAGTACAGGATTCCATTCAGACGGAATTTGGTAGTCGCTTAAGAAGGATTTGAGTACCGTTAATGACCACATACAGTTAATCTCGGCAACACTCGTGACTGTGCGTGTGGAACCAGTTTTGGGAGCCATTTCAGGGATGGTAATCTTTTGAAGGAAAAGTAGGTTTTTGAAAATCACTGTGGATTATTCACCCTGAATTGGCGAATTTATAACACAAATTACCAACGGTTGAAATTCAAAATCGAACCGCCAAATATCGTTTCCCCTGACAGTCGGACTGTTCAGAAACGGCTGATGGGACGTTTGAAATGACGCCTTGGCACGTGCACAAGTCATGTGGTACCAATCCCAATAAAGATTTTTTAAGTCACATTTTTTCTTTTTTATACATATGTTTATTGATCTTTTTCTTTACTACAAGTCTAGTAACGTTCACTAATTCACCTTACTAGACTGGGGGGACATGACGAGGTAGGGCCCAGTTCAACTAAACTGGCCCACACCTACAACATGTCATATGGCTCATACCTATAACATGTCATGTGGCCCAATGGGTAAGGCCCAATGACATGTTAACAATCCGGTTGAGATTACTAACGAACATCTTCGAGAAAGAAGTTAACGGGTAAAGCATAACTGCTAGCCCGAAAGATATGAATACAAGAGATATGTGTTATCTCCAAGAAAAGTGGAACAACTAAGGAGAGGAAGGCGGTTACGCATCATGGAAGGAGGAGAACTCCTCAATTATAAATAGAGGCACAGGTAAAACGTATAGATTTATTCACAAATACTCCACATTCTTTACAATCGCTTAAAAGCCATACTTATTCTCACGCCGGAGGGTGGTCACAGGAAAACCCCCAATCCTGTGACGAGTCCTAACGGTGTTCTGTTTTGCAGCTAGATAGGTCCCGTTCGATCAGGTCAAAAGGAGTTTCTTGTCTTATCCAGAAGACTGGTTCCCCTCAGGTACTTGTTTCTTCAGAACCGAACCGAGCTTTTGACTTATCGAGCTAGGCTAGACGAGCCTTTTATTTATATTATTTTCTATTTAGTATATTAACTAATAAACACTAAACGAGTTGAGCCCGAGCCGAGCTCGAGCTTGAAAAACTACAAACGAGCCGGGCTCAAGCTTTAAAAACAAAGCTCGAATTGAGCCGAGCTCGAACTCTTATAAGTTAATCGAGCTCGAGCTAGAGCCTGGTCGGGCTCGACTCGGCTCGTTTGCTCCCCTATATTTAACCCAAATAAATGTATGTTCGCCTCTATCCTTTGGCAGTATATTGGGTCGTGGTGTCGCACTCCTCCTCTCTTTGCTTTCACTGTTAGGAATCTCCTGGAGTTGCATAAGTTTTCGGGGCTGCAAGGCTTAGCTCTAGAGGTCTTTCAGGGTCTAGTGATCATTGGTTGTTGGTGCGCTTTTGAAGAGCGAGGAATGGCTTGAAATTCGACAACAAGACGGCGCATATGGAAGATATTATCGGGGAGGTTAAATCAGTGGGCTTTATTTGTGTGAAATGTAGAACCAAACTCAAGTCTTTGTCTTGTGAATAGGTGTAATTTCGAGTTGATGTAATTGTTTTGTTTGTTTGGCTGCTCCGTCTTGGAGTGTGGCCGATTGTTCATAAAATTTACTTTAAGACTAGAGGGATTTGGGGGGGGGGAGGAAGAGGGGGGGTGAAGCGCCATGTGGCACTTGTGGGGTCCATGTCGGGGGGGGGGGGGGGATTGTGGGGAGTGGAAGGGGGGGAAGAGGGGGGAAGTGACATGTGGCATTTTATATGTGGCACTTGTGGGGTCCATGTCGGGGGGGGGGGGGGGGAATTTCGGGGCTGCAAGGCTTAGCTCTAGAGGTCTTTCAGGGTCTAGTGATCATTGGTTGTTGGTGCGCTTTTGAAGAGCGAGGAATGGCTTGAAATTCGACAACAAGACGGCGCATATGGAAGATATTATCGGGGAGGTTAAATCGGTGGGCTTTCTTTGTGTGAAATGTAGAACCAAACTCGAGTCTTTGTCTTGTGAATAGGTGTAATTTCGAGTTGATGTAATTGTTTTGTTTGTTTGGCTGCTCCGTCTTGGAGTGTGGCCGATTGTTCATAAAATTTACTTTAAGACTAGAGGGAGTTGGGGGGGGGGGGGGGAAGAGGGGGGGTGAAGCGCCATGTGGCACTTGTGGGGTCCATGTCGGGGGGGGGGGGGGGGGGGGAATTGTGGGGAGTGGAAGGGGGGAAGAGGGGGGGAAGTGACATGTGGCATTTTATATTTCTTTTTTTTTTGTTTTTAAGTAATAAAAATAACTTTTATAATTAAAAACTAAATTTAAATTCATAATAATTAATATTAAAACCTAGAAAATTAAAAAACATAAAAAATAAACATAAAAAAAAAACAAAAAAAAACCTAAAAAATAACAAATCACTTAATAATATATTTTTCCATGATCTCGCGCTTCATTTGTAGCGTTGCCTCTAACTCTGGACCGTCGAGATTATCGGTGTTCATCGCGAGAAATTTCAAATCTTCGCGCTGTTCTTTCATAGTCAACTCTTTTCATAGGCTTCGCTAATGGTTCTTTTCTCCTCGAGCTTCTGTAGTTGAATCGTGTTGAATTGGACGAGTGTGTCATGTATGTCGAACAAGTCATTGCTGTAAGTACCTTTGCCCGATCCCGATGCCGAACCCGAAGCAGAGGACCTATGCGTCCTCTTTTTAGACTTGTCTCGACTGGGTGGACGACTCAACTCCTCCTCAAATTCGTCATCATCATCCAAGTTAACTGCATCGTCGACATGACGTGCACCCCGGACGGTTATGAGATGAATTTGCTTTTGTCCTTTTGGACGAATCGGAAGCAGAGGGAACGTCCGCCCATTTTGAATGGTTCTTCGCGATCTCCCAACAGTGCAAAAACTTGAAGTCCAAGCCCTTGTCATCACGATAAGCTTTTAGGGCATTAGCTAGGTAGTCGCCGTCTGTTTCACCGCTTCTTGAATAATTTCTAGCGTGATAATAAAAACCCTTGAAGGCGTTCATCGCCCTGTTTATCTCCGTCCACTTAGACGAGAGACTATCGTTAAATCGATACATCTCTCGACCCATCAAGTTATGGAACGCGTTGTTTATGTCGTCCCAAAAGTCGGGTTTGTGGCGATTATTTCCTACACAAAAAGAAAATAAATAAACCGTTAGTCATATATAATTTTTAAAAAAAATATAATGTCTAAAAAAATAATGTCTAAAAAAAATATCACAAATACCTTGAATCGAGTTTTCCGACTCACTTATCCATGCTCGCGTAATGGCAACCTCTTCGACGGTTGTCCACTTTAGAGGTTGGCGGTTGGCGGCGGCCAACGCCTTCTCCTCCGGCGTCTTCTTTTTGTGAGTTCTTTTACCAGGTTGTTTTTTACCGGACGATGAACCCCCAACATTTTCTTCTTGCATTTCGGGTATGCTATCCGGTGGCGTTAAAGGTACGAGTTGTTGTGAAGAAAAATTAGGAATGGGGGAATCATTAAAGGGGAAATTTGGAAAAATCTGTCCACTAAGATAACCCGCGTAACCCGCGTAGTCGGGACAATGTGATGGATAGGGTGGACGGGTTGGTACGGTACGAACCGGTGGCGTATTGGGGTTCGGGACGTAGTTGAATGGGTTGTTCGGGTCAACGCCTCTGTTGTATGGGTTCATGTTTTTAAAAAATATATGAAGAAATGTATAAAATTTGATGAAAAATGGTATAAAATTTGAGAAGATGAGAGGTTGTGGTGAAATGTAGTGGGTGTTATTTAATAAAATGGGTGATATATATAAATATTATATTTTTTTTACCGTTGCTTTTAATGGTAATAAGTTTAAATTTTTTGATTTTTTATTTTTTTAATCAAACGGTTAACAGCCAAGCAGTCAATCACCCTCTGCCACCTCACCTTCACCTCTCCCCCCACGCCATCCTTTCCCCCACCGCCCACCATTCCCGCCCCAAGGGGGCGGTGTTACCGCCTCCACCTCATCCTTCCCGCCCCTTTCACCGCCCCACTCCCTCTACTCTAAAAAAACACAAATAAATGTATATAGATCGGTTTTTTCAATTAATTTAGTGCGTTTCCCAACACAATGTCACCTTGTTAGTTTCTTGTCTTCTATCACAAGTGAAGTCGGAAAACAAAAGTTTTTTAGAAAATATGATTTTTTAAACGACAAATTTTAACACCCTTATTCCACGTATCTTGTACTTGTAAAGATTTGAACCTATAACCTCATATTTATAAGGGGAGACATCATACCACTAGACCAAGAGGTCATGGGTGAGAAGATATGATATTAAACAATATATACGTGTCAAAGACTAGAAAACAAAAGTTTCGAAAATCATATCGACACTTTAAAAATAATACCTGTTATTGGTTGCGCAAGACTTTAATACATAAATGTATTATTATTGTTCATTGGTTATCGTGGAAGCCCAGGATCCAAGCATTTAAAACTTTGATGGATTTGTGATTTGAAACTTTGATGGTTTTGTATTTTGCATGCTTTGGCAAAATATTAAAGAGGTATGGTTGGCAGATCTACGTGGATTTAATATTACGGTTTGATGTTGGACCGTTATTGCTTTGAATTTATTTTTCTTATGGGGACGGGGTGTAATCTGTATTGTCCACGGGTATTTCAGTACCCACACGATAACATCATTGTCGTGGGTACTGGTAAGTGTCTCGTAAACCGTTTCTGGTTCCAAGCAACGGATAGTGAACTCAACTAAATGTAACGGGCAACATTTTGACCATTTAATATTTTTGTTTATTAAACGGTTATATTATCGTTTAAAAATAAAAAATATTTCCTAGAATACCATATATATATGTATATATAGAGAGAGAGGAAAGTTCAATTGAGAACTCATAGTTAAGGAGAGAACTCGAGAACTCCTACTTAAATTAAGAAAAAAATAAAAAAATATCATAACTTAAAATTTAAGTCAAAAACCAAAAATCTGGTTCAGAGCTTCTCTTTCCCACGTCATCCCCGTTCAGAAAAAAAAAATAAAAAAAAATAGGCGACTTCTAATGCACGTGTGTAGTAAATGTCTGGTTAGCTTTAGAGTTTAGTTTTTGAGTTTAGTTTAGCTTTTAGGGTTAGTTTTTTTAAGTTTAGCTTGTAAGGTTTAGGTTTTTTAAGGTGGGTAGGGTGGGTTTAGGTTTTTGGGTGGGGGGTTAGGTTTTTTGGTGGGGGTTAGGTTTTTGGTTGTGACGGGTGGGGCTTAGGTTTTGGTAGGCGGTGCGTGGGGTGGGTTTAGGTTTTTGGGTAGGGGGTGGATGGGTGATTTATGTTTTTGGGTAAGCGATTTAGGTTTTTGGTGAGGGTGGGGGTGGGTGGGGTGGAATTAGGTTTTTGGGTGGGGATAAGTTGGGGGGTGGGGGGTTTAGGCTTTTGGGTTATACTACACATGTGCAGTAGCGTTTTTAGGTGTGTTTTTTTTTTTAGTTTTTTCTAAACAGTATGACGTGGGAAAGAGAAGCTCCGAATTAGTTTTCTATTTTTTACTTAAATTTTGAGTTATGATTTTTTTTTTGTATTTAGTTAGGAGTTCTCGAGTTCTCTCCCTAAAATGAGTTCTCTATTGAACCATCCTATATATATATATATATATATATATATACCCCTTCACTTCAGCCTTTATATACTTTTAGAAATACATCATATTTCACTCTATTTTTCCTCCATACTTAAAAAAAAAAGAGAATTACACAAATTGTCCTTTAGTTATTACTGAAATTGCATCCTCTGTCCTTTCTGGAAAATTTTCACTCCTTATATCCTATATTTTATCAATTTGTTACACCCTTTGTCCTTTAGCCTAACTTAGTTAAAAAACTTGGTTAACTTTATTTTCTAAGTTTACATTTTTAGCCCATATAGTTTTGATCGAACCCTAACCCTTGATTGACCTCGAATTCGACCACGACAATTAACGAAATCATAGGACTATTATAGAACATCAAATTCCGATCAAAACCATGTATAATAATCGTACTGACCTGATCATTTTCGAGGCTAAATCGAACGATTAAATTTGCAACTGGTTGATCTTATTCTTCAAATTGCGAACGATTTGGTGGGTGTTTATAGTATATTTTTGCACAGAAACGGTCGACTTAGGCATAAGATGTTATAATAGATTTCAATTTATGGTATAGAGGCTCGGTTTGCAAGTGGGTTTTTAAACGTTTGAAGACCTTTATTTTCTCAAATTATATTTTTAAACGTTTTTGGAACATGCTAAACATCTTATGCCTTGGTCAACCGTTTCTGTGCAAAAATATACCATAAGCACTCACCAAATCGTTCGCATTTTGAAGAACAAGATCAACCAGTCACAATTTAATCGTTCGATTTAGCCTCGAAAACGATTAGGTCAGTACGATTATTATACATGGTTTTGATCGGAATGTGATGTTCTATAATAGCCCTATAATTTCGTTATTTGCCATGGTCGAATTCGAGGTCAATCAAGGGTTAGAGTTCGATCAAAACTATAGGGGCGAAAAGTGTAAACGAAGAAAATAAAGTTAACCAAGTTTTTTAACTAAGTTAGGATAAAGGACAAAGGGTGTAACAAATTGATAAAATAAAGGATATAAGGAGTGAAAAAATTTCATAAAGAACAGAGGATGCAATTTCAGTAATAACTAAAGGACAATTTGTGTAATTCTCTCTAAAAAAAGAGTGACTTTGACTCGCAAGGGGCGGGAAGGAAGGATGTGGAGCGATCGTTCAGTGCATTAAAGGGGAAATGAGGCATAGTAAAGCGACCCTTGAGGGCGACGACTGTTGATAGGTGTAGAGTCATTGTCTATACGTGCATGATGTTGCACAACATGATCATAAAAGAAAAGGAACGTGCAATATCACCGGTCCACATAAGCGATCCCCCGGTCCAACCGTTGTTCGATGACACTGCCGTTGCGGAGTTGAGAGACTCCAATAGTGTTTCCAACTTCGAATTGATCTCGTGGAACATCTAGCCACTATTGATCTATCGCGCACCTCGAAGTCGATTCCGAATAGTTTTTCGTCATCTATTTTTGTTAGTATATTTTTTTTTAATAGAACTCAGATTTTTACTAATTAACGTGTATTTTTCAGTATAGTCCTATTCTAAAAGAATGTAAAGATGGTAAACCGGGTCTGTTGGGGTTTTCCGCTACTTGAACACATGCAAAGTACTCACCTCAAGAAAGAAAAATGGAGGGTATCTTTGAAAGAAGCTATCTCCAAGGACTTGGACCTTTTTATGGAAGTTGGGGAAGTTCTTCGAGAGGGAGATAAATGGATGGTGATGCATGCTCTTAGTAGGGGGGTGCAAACATGATGATGAGGCTGTATCCTTCTCCATGGTCTCGGGGGACGTTGAAGATTTTATTATTGGGATTCAAAAACCATATCAAGTGGTAGTGGACACAAACCCACGTCCTTTAGCAGGAATGCTTGGTGATGTTGCCCTCCTTGAGCGTGTTTTTCCCTCCATATTCAAACTGTTAAAAAACATTCCCCCAGTTGACGTCTGGTGTTTTGCTCAAGTATTGATAAGTTCCTTACGCAAAGTGGTGGCTTCACCAGGCTCGGCTGATAATTGGATCCAATTGCTATTGCTACCGTGTTGTACCTTATGGGTGGTCAGACCGTCATCTAGGCAAGCACGAAGATCAGGGAATAAGAAATCTCTGTAGTATAGTAGCATCTTGCAAGCACTTGCAATATAGAAAGATGGGTTTGGATTTGCAGATTTGGTCTCTTCTTTCTTGGATAGCCCGGGGGGGGGGGGGGGGGGTGTTTCCTAAGGGAGAAGTCAGAAGGGGGAAGACCGGGAAAAGAACCCTATTACTAAGCAATGCCTTCGGAAAGTGAGGGATGGGCATTTCATGGTTGGGGTCAAGGTTTTGTGCTCCAGTGGGGTTGCCCCTATGGGTGAATCGACCATGAAAGCCTTATTGATAAATACCCAGCGGTGCCGCCCTCGTCCCTGCCATCTAACCCTGTTGTCCAACCCACTCTATTGGTAGATGGGGATTGTGTGCTCAGACGCCTCTCATCCTTCGCTAAAGGGGCATCATGTGGTAGGGACGAAATACGTGCCCAACACCTTTTGGATGCCCTTGGTAGCAAGGGATCGGTGACATCCTCGGGTTTGCTCTCTTCTATTACACAAGTTGTCAAATAATGACTTAGGGGTCTAGTCCTAAGCTGATAATGAAGAAGGTTGGGAAAGACATGACACCGTTTGGGTGGGGACCCCTAATGGGGGCGAAGCGGTGCTTCATAGTGCGAACAGGTTCCTCAATTATTTTCATGCTGGTGGTTCCTTGGCTCTGCTAACTGTGGATTTCTCCAATGCCTTCAACACAGTCAACCATACAACCTTTCTCCGAGTGGTCCACCAACATTACACGTCTATCTTTCGGTGGGTTCAGTTCCTTTACGCCCAGCCTGCTAAGTTATACGTTTGTAATGCTTGTATAAAGGCTACTACCGGAGTGCAACAGGGAGACCCCTTAGGGCCCTTCTCTTTGCTCTTGCATTACACCCTCTTATTCTACAGGTTCAGGAACATTGCGACCTCCTGTTTCATGCTTGGTACTTGGATGATGTGACAGTTATAGGCAATGCATCTACAGTCACTAAGGCTTTAGACATCATCAATGTAGAGGGCCCATCTTTAGGGCTTCATCTCAATGTGAAGAAAACAGAGGTCTTTTGGCCGACGTGTGACGAGCTGAAAGTTTGGGATGTGATTTTCTTGAACGGGATAGGTAGACCAGATAGAGGGGTTAAGCTCTTAGGTGGAGCTGTTAGCCGAGATCCTTGCTTTATTGGAGAGTTGGCTGGGCGGCGGGCCTCAGGGGCAATTGACCTTATGAAACTTTTGCCATACCTTAGGAACCTTCAAAGTGAACTTCTTCTACTCAGGTCTTGCATGGGGGTTGCTAAGATGTTTTTTGGGTTCCGGATTTGCCAACCCCATTTCATAGTCGATGCGGTCCTTGTTTTGATAATGGACTCCGGGAGGCTATTGAAGACATAGTTGTACGCAACGGCCCCTTCTTTATTACCTCCAATGGCGATTGGCATGCCTGCTGATGCACTTAGGAGGCTTGGCCCTTCATTCAGCGCTAGATGGGGTGGGGGGGGGTTTATGCCATTGTGGTGTCTGAAGCTTAGTCCTGGAAACTACAAGACCATATCCTTCGGAACAACGGGGTTGTCGGTCTGGACCCGGATTATAAGAAGACTCTCAAACGCATAAATGTCTCTCTCGGAATTTGATATTGGCGGTTTCTCTAATAAGCACACCGCCCCCTCGAAGCCACAAAGAACTTTGGCGAATGCTCTGTTTAACAAAATCGCTCAGAGTCTGGGAGAAGTTTTTGATTTTGCCCCCCCTGCCAGAAGGCAGTGATTGAATGCCGGAAAGGTCCCCATGCTTGGGATTTTCTGATCATTATCCCGATTGAGAGTTTTGGTCAAAACATGTTCGCAATAGAATACATGGCTATTCTCAAATACCTGTTGATGATTCCTATGTACCAGGAAGATGAAACCTGATCAATATGTCGTAAAACTTGTATGGATATATATGGGGAGCATGCGGTTCAATCAAAGAGCAACCCGATTTCAAATACCAACATGACTGGGTGAGGTATTTTTTATGGGACATCTTGAGGAGGTCTCGGATTTATGCAAAGAAGGAAGTCCCTATGAATTTCCTCACAGACCCGTCAGAAGGGAGATCTACTCTGAGACCAATGGATCTGCTCGTTTTTAGCAGGGTTAGGGGAAACATGCTTGTGTGGACTTCACGGGGTATCTCCTTTGGTTAAGTTGAGGGAACATGATTTTGTAGCTAGACAAGCGTCGAGAAAGGGGGAAGCGCAGAAAGTAGACTAGCATGCTAAAGCTTGTGAAGAGAGCCAACATGTCTTTGTGTGCTTGGCCTTTGATACCTTTGGCTCTCTAGCACCGGAAGCTATCCGTTTCTTGAACAAGGTCCAACAGGTTATCCACATCAATAGTTCATCTCCAGGGGACAAGGGTTTGTATTCAGTAGATTGGAATTCACAATTCAGAAAGGGGTGACGACGAATCTTATTGCCCATTTACTATCGTTTTATTTATAAATTTAAAACTTTGATAGTGTTCCGGTAAAATCTTTTTTTTCTTTGGTTTTAGAACACCAAGTTTTAATACCATTGAATCATCATTTAAAATTTACTAAGACCACATGCATCAACAACCAAGGCTTATTAGACCAACATGTCATTGGTCAAACACTTACAAACATTTTATGATACGTGTCTGGTATTTGAAGCTATCACATATCTGATTTTCATGCTACATAAACACTAACATAGTAGATCACTTATATTACATCATATCACGTGTGTACTAAGCGACTTTATCTAAAGTCCTTATAACTTTTGAACCATGAATATATGAAGACATAGCGAGGAAAGTGTGAATAGATCTATTAGGTATGTTATTATAAGTATATGTATACTTATGGGAAAAATAACTACTTAACATGAAATGAATCTCGTTCGACAAGATCTTTGTATATTTATATTTATGGGGAAATAAATATAGAATAAAAGTGAGTCAAGTCAGAAGATATAACGAAATATTAATACAAGTTAGTAAATACATATTGATAAATATGTTTAAAGATCATGACGTGTAAGGAAAACGGGCAATGATCGGGGTTCGCGATGACGAAACCAACTAACTTGGTAATTAATACCAACGGTTATATTATAAGATTAAGTGAAACTTGTAACGGGATAAATCATCACCAACGGACCTAAGACTAGGGTATATTCCTAATTAAACCAAATATGTAAACGTGGTGTCGGGAGTTGGGGAAAGACAACTTGCCAGTAAGACACGCACTCTAAGACCAGTGCCTTATTAAATTAGGACATGTGTAGGTAGTCTCACATTGGACTTGGCAAAGACTATTTTCTGATTTCGTCACACGCTTGAAGTGAGTTTTCACGGCCCCTTTTCCGTTTTAAATGATTTTAAACTCGGAGGAAAGATATGTAAGTAAGAAAGTATTAAATGTGCGGTAACATGTGAAAGTATGAAATGGTACATAAGATGGGCACATGGGTAACGGTAAAGTCACATGGGACGTGAAGTCTCCACAGTTAACCGTAACCATTTATACAAAGTGATGTAGCCATAGAATATGGGAATAGTACTATTGGTTCTTGACGAGACCCACCTCGGTTGATTAGCGATCAACACGGAAGTACCACGGGGTGCGACGATATTCTAAATTAGTTGTTACCATGTAAACAACTTGCGGGGCAATGTGAAATAGTCTGGTTTTGGTTATGGGCTCATGGGGAATCCATCGGTATTAGGACTAGCTACCCTAATGTTACATGTAGCACATTTCTTATTTCGTTATGCGCACTTATTTACAAAAGAATGTTAATTTATTTGTGTGTCAAAACCTGTGAAACTCACCAATATATTTATATATTGACATTTTCCCTAACATATTTTTCAGGTAACTAAGAATGTGAAGGCGTGAAATGGCTAGGGCGGGCTAAATAAAGACGAGACGGACTTTTGTTAGGGATTTACTAATATTTCCTATGGGGTTGGGAAATAGTTGAAAATTCTTATTTTGTTAAAAACTACATTTTGGGACATGTACCTAAACCAAATACTTTCCACCGTCTATTGAATGTTTATTTTCTAAATTATGTGTTTGTTTAATCTTGGCTATGAAACATTTCTCTTTCGCGTCCACGCCACGTGTTTCCACCGTTGTCGTGGTGTGACAGAAATGGTATCAGAGCCAAGGTTATAGCGAACTAGTATTTTACAAAAATCTAGACTATAACCGGTTTTTGGTTCGAAAGAGAAAAATTATATTTTCTTAAAAACAAACACGAAAAATATATTAGAAAAGGAAGTCCCAAATCGCCTAGCCAAGCACGCCAAGGGAAGTAACAAAAAGTAGATGGTAAAATTTTGGAAGTATAGATGTTCTTGCTTAAGTTAATTAAATATTCATATATATACATATATATATATATAGTACGGTACTTTTTCCAGGAAAGAAAATGTCTGCTTCTGAAGAATCCGAGTACATGTTTGACTTCGATAGTACTGTTCAGATCGTGGAGAACGTTCCCAATGTAACACCCCAACCGATGGCGGAAACATCGAGGTGTCACGTATTGATGATTGTTTCAGTAGCACATGGTATATATTGAAATTTTAAATACTTTATTGATATCATAAATATCCAAATGAAACGTTGTCTAAAAAAAACCAAAATATCTAGTACATAACATAAAATAAAGCAAGCAACTTCAAATAACTTCATAGTAATCCATCAAGCATTCTCTAAGCCTCAGCTTCATTGTTACCTGAAACATGTTAATTTTGAAAATATTTTTGGGTCAACAAAAGTTGGTGAGAATTACATAGGTTTTGATAATTGAATAAAAACTTGTACAATTCGAGTGTCATGGCAAGTCTAGTCCATATGTGAAAACAAAACTATTAGGTAAATCGAGTGCATAATCAAACCTTGTGACTAGAATATTGTGGTCCATCCCATACGCATATGGTTCACTCGATTATGTTATGTGTTCGATAACAATCACCCACGCTACCTATGTAGGAGGTACACGTATCCGGGTGGGATTGTCAGTCCAATAGATCTATCATTGTATACCATCGGCTGATCAATGTTAATGATTATGCTAGAATAATGTGCTTACCCTAGTAATGTTTAAGACATAATGCAACATAGACACTTATGACTGAATTGTAAATAAATGTTGTAACATGTTTCACCCCGAAAATGAAAAATAGTAAAAAGGGGCTATGTAAACTCACCTTAGTGCTGGTGTTGAATCCCTTAATATAGAATAAATATGGCTCGTAAGTATCCGAGTATCACCCTATGTTTAAGACAATGATATAAGTGTTGGGAAAACTTAAAAGTCTAAGTTTCTACACTAAAGATATTCTAGGGTTCCAAGTTTGGGGATTGACAATTAATTGATGATTAATTTAGAATAATCGTTAATTACATAAATAAAGAAATAATTAATAAAAAGGATTTTTGACAAATTCTTAATTAAAGATGGTTGTATTAAAAGTAGTAAATGTGAAAATAATTTTTATAAAATTATTTTCCTATTTAATGAATATATAATATATTAATATTTTATTTATCAAAACATATTATTAATATTTAAAAATATTAGAATCATTAAAGTTTCAAGTCCAAATTTATATTTCTGTTCTAAATGAATAGAAATAGTTTATGTAAAATTTTGGTATAAAAATAGTGAAAAATAAATTTATTATGAATTTAATATGCTTAAAATGGGTTAAATTGATTAAAAATAAATAAATTAGTATTTTTCGAAAATAAAATTTAGTTTTATAAAGTTCATCAGTTTATAAGTCTAGAATAATTTTTGTGAAATTTTATAATTCTGTTTGGATATTTTTATAGGATTTTAAAATTATAATTAAATAAATTTGTAATATTTATTATATATATTAAATAATTAAATTTTTTAAAATAAAAGTTGTATAATATAGTTTATTAGTCTTATAGTATAAAATAAATTTTATAGAATTTATATATCACAATAGCTATTTTAAATATAATATACATTAATAATACAAAAGAAATAAAGAAAAACGAAAATAAAAAACAAGTTGCAGCTTACAGGAGTCGAACCCAGGCCTCTGGCCGGTTCAATTGTCTTAATCACAAGCTAGTCTGGACCCTAAGAACGATTTAGTTTGGTTTCAGTTAATTATATGGGCTTGTTGATTCTGACCATAATAATCATAAAAATAAAATGGCTGTGACTGGATTCAAACCCAAGTCACGAGCCGGTTTGATTGTTTAATCACAGTGGGTAACACCAACTGGTCTACTGATCAGTTGGTGTCATTTATTGATTCGTTTTAAATATAAGCGATCACTGCTGCGAGTCATCTTCCCCAATATGAATACAAGAACCCTAGTTTTCTAATCGTAACAATTAACAATCAATAGCCCCTGCAATGATAGGGCTATTGTTTGTTAATAGCCGAATAACAAAACCAACCAAAAAAATTAGACTTACAATGCGTTTAAAGCTTCGAACAAAAGGTCAAGCGAAAAGTCAACAGAGGCAAAATTCGCAGAATTGGAAGTGGTTTAGGGTGTTTTGAGTGTGAGGGATAGATTTTCGACGAGTCTAGCTTGTATTGAGGGGTTCAATTTATACTAATTCGTATGGGTTGATTGAATTGGAAGTTTGACCTCTCATTAAATGAAAACGCGTCTAGAGGCTTCGAATTGGAATGATTTCCAGCAATTGCAAGCTGTAAATGACGCGGATTACAAACTTGTTCGCCAATCCAACCAAATCATTTCCAAATTCAGGTTAAAGGCGCGTCAATTTGAAGGTTTATTGTCGGCAAGAGGGTTTTGACTTGACTGGGATAAAGAAGGAAAGGGTTAACTATTAAACGCGTTGGTTTTAAACCCAACAGATGGTGTGGACCAGCTGGTTGGTGCGTTTGTGTAAAGCCTTAGACCGGTTTGGGACGCGGGTTCGAACCCCGGCCCAAACACTTATTTTTTTGGTAATTATTCCTCTATTATAATATTGTTATAAGTATATAGTATGATTATATAAACCTGAATGTGTCACAAAATATTTTTAGAACGTACGGTAATGATAAAATTGCAACGTTTTATTAATCGAAGTCTCAAACGTACATAGAAATAATACGAAATGTTACACCCAACGCCCCTGTGGTTGTGGTATTGAGTTCGGACGATGAGGTCGAGCCGGACGAGATGATGGTCGATGGTGAGTATGAGGATGAGGATGAGGAGGAGGACCCTAGTGAGGAGGATGCGATGTCTGAGGCGTCTCACACCTACATTCCCTGTTTACCCTGTCCATGTTATTCGTACCTTCCCTCTGGGATTCTTTGATTCGGTCGCCCCATCTTCTCAAGCTGGGCCATCTGGTCAGGCTGGCCCGAGTGTGCCTGTCGTGTCTGAGGCTCCTATCGAGCTGATTCCTGCCCCTGTTATTGTTGGGAGTGTCTTGGGCTCTGATGAGCCAGTTCGTCCAGTCGAGCATGTAGCTCCTGTCGTTGGTGAGGTGCCGGTAGCGCCTCATGGTCCATTCGTTTCGGATGTCGAGGGTGAGCCCATGGAGGGTGATCATCCTGCTGTTATTCTGGAGGGCAGTCCTGCCCGCAGTAGCGAGCTTAGACGCGCTGGGATGCGCGCCCACGCTACTGATAGTGATGATGCTTCCAGGGATGTTGTCCCTGCTAGCCCTGAGGTGGAGGCACCACTTCACTCCCCTGTATTGCCTGTTGTCAACCCAGTTGATGTCCCTGTTGCTCCTGTTATCTCTGTTGTCCCTGTTGTTCCCGTTCTCTCTCTACCCATGTTGTTCCTAGTGTACCTTTTGAGGCTGGTTCTTCCCAGCCAGCTCCTGTCATTCCTGGTGTCCCTGAGATGGTAGGTCCGTCTCAACCTGTTAGCTTTTCTCCCGGTTCGCCCCATGAGGCGGCACGTATGCCTGCTTTTGCTGTTTCCTCTTTGCTCGCTCTTGAGCAAGACTTTTTGACCCTGACAGAGACGTTTTCTTCCACTTTCTCCCACGTTGATGCACAGATGCGGTCCATTTGGGCACGCATCATAGAGACGAACTCTATGCTGAGTCGCATCACTGATGATCTACTTTGCGTAGATAGATTACCTAGTCTTCCTTTTGGTGAGCATATGGATCGCGCCCAGCGAATCTATGATCACATTGCCGTCGTGGATGCAGCTATTCGACTCAACGCTCCACAGTACGCTCCTCGGCCTCCTTCCCATCTTTCGTTGAGTTTCCAGTGGATGGTGGATGCTAGATCGTGGTAGTTGTTAGAGATGGTTGTAGTAGTGATAGATGTTGTATCTTTTGTATTTTACCTAGCTAGACTGGTTATGACTAGCGTAGTATGTTATGATCTTTTGTTATTTTCAAACCTTGGTTTAAAAAAGCGCGCCTGGGGCACGCTTTAAGCGTTTGAGGCGCGAGGCTCCAAGAAAAACATTTTTTTTGCCAAAAAGCGCTGAACTACATGGGGCGCCGCCTCGAGCGCTTGAGGCGCGCGCTACAGTGGCGCTACAGTAGCGCCTCAGCCCAAAAACCCTTTTAAACTGCTTTATTTGGCCCGCTACAGTAGTGCCTCGTCGTTTTTATGTTTTGAATATGCTTTTTAAGTGTTCAAGGGTGTTTTATAATCATGTTTTTGTGCTTATGATTGATTAACATGTAGAAAATGTCATATTGACATATATAAATATTTTTTTATAATTTTTTTAATACTATTTGTGAAGCTCTCGCCTCGCGCTTTAAGCCCCGCGCTTCGGATTTTGGACCCAAAACGCCTCGGAGCGCCTCGCGCTTTTTTAAACGAAGTTTCAAACGATGTATGTGGGATTAGATATCACCACCTTTTGTTATGTACGAACAAATGATGTAATCGTTATGAATGAAAATCATGTTGTATTATGGTAAAATATATTATTGTATTGTGGTTATCTTTCGTTATGGTTGTTATTATTGTTATGATTACAACTATTATTTATTCTTTCCTTGTGATTATCATATTCTGATGTGGTGATTATATGGTGATGAGTTGCGAATCTTGTGGGATGTTTATTTTAATAGTATGACGTGCATGACAATATTGGTTAAATATATGTCTAATTATTCTTTGATATTTGATATTGAAGTATAAAATGCCGCCTACGACAAAACAAACACCACAAGACCAGTTGCCTACTTCTCAGGCACAACTAGATCAATTGATTGCTGACAGAATTGCTGTCGCCCTGGCCCAGTTCGAGGCCAACCGTACCGATCAAAGCGGGGGCTCTGGCGGAACTGCTAGCCGAGGTGACAATAATCGCGAAAGATCTACCTCAGGTATACATCATTGATATGTCTTATAGGTGGGGGTTAAATCCCAAATTGACTTATCTTGTGGTGGCATTATTGTGTAATGTTGCAAAATCTGGCAATCCTGTTCCCCCTGTACTTTCAAAATGTTCCTGGATTGCAAGCCAATCAACTTCAACGGCATAGAAGGATCCATTGGTCTTCTGAAATGGTTTGAGAAAACTGAAGCTGTGATTCGTATCAACAAGTGTACTGATGAACAAAAAGTCATGTATGCTACCAACCTTTTTCTGGACAACGCACTGACTTGGTGGAACAGTCAAGTGCAATCCATGGGCGATGAAGCAGCCTATGCTCTCTCATGGCTTGGTTTGAAGGAACTGATGATTAGGGAATACTGTCCAGCTAGCGAAATTCAAAAGTTGGAAACCGAATTCTGGAACCTTTCCATGATTGGGGCAGATGTTGCTACCTATACATCCCGATTCCATGATCTTTCTCATTTGGTACCCCGCCTTGTCATTCCTGAGTCGAAGAAAATTGAGAGTTATCTTTATGGTTTGGCCCCTCAAATTCGTGGCATGGTGGCTTCCTCAAAGCCTGCTACTATGCGTGAAGCGATTGGCCTTGCTCTTAGCCTCACAGAGGATGCTATACGTATTGGCACATTGTCGAAAAAGGCTACTGATGGTAAAGTTTCTGAGATAAAAGTTTCTGAAGTTAAGAACATGGTGGTTGAAGGTCAGTCTTCTGGTCGTCAAATAAAGTTTTCGGGGAACAAGAACCACAACTCTTCTGTTAACAAATCTGGATCTAATCGAAAAGGAAAAGGTTTTGTTGCTACTACTCAAAACGGCAACAAAAGACAAAATTCCCAAGGTAATGGTGGTGGAAACCAAACTGTTTGATGGAAGTGCAAATCATAGTGGTGAGAAATGTTATACCGGAACGCCTGCGGTTCCTAGTGACAAGCGTCCATACTATAAATGTGGATCCACCGACCATTGGAGGAAGAATTGTCCAAAGCTTAGAAATCAAGCCCAGGGAAGAGCCTTTGTTATCGGTGCCGGTGAAGCACGTCAGGATCCAAATGTTGTCACCAATACGTTCCTCCTTAACAATCACTATGCTTCTATTCTATTCGATACCGGAGCCGATTTTAGTTTTGTGTCTATTGATTTTAAACGCTCTCTTGGTTTAAAGACTAGTAAACTAGATACACCTTACTCCATAGAATTGGCGAATGGTAGAACTATAGAAATAAATGAAGTAGCAAAAGATTGTAAATTGGGTCTTTGTGGGCATGAGTTTAGTATTGATCTTCTACCGATAGTACTGGATAGCTTCGACATCGTTATTGGTATGGATTGGTTGTAAACAAACCGTGCAGTCGTGGTATGCGACGTAAAGTTAATTCGAATCCCTCTAGTGAATGGTGAAGTTCTCTCTATTCAAGGGGAAAGGCGTGGAACGCCTTTGCGAATCATTACTTGCATGAAAGCCCAGAAGTGCTTGCGGAAAGGCTATTATGCATTCTTAGCACATGTTGCTGATAAGAAGTCCAAAGAGCATAAACTCGAAGATATTCCCATGGTAAGAGATTTTCCTAAAGTTTTCCCTGAAGATTTGCCGGGATTGCCGCCTCCCCGACAAGTCGAGTTTCGTATTGATCTTATTCCTGGAGCTGCTCCTGTGGCGCGATCGCCATATCGATTAGCTCCCTCCGAAATGCAAGAATTGTCCAACCAGTTGCAAGAGTTGTTGGACAAAGGTTTCATTCGACCAAGCTTCTCACCTTGGGGAGCACCGGTCTTGATCGTTAAGAAGAAAGATGGTACGTTTCGCATGTGTATCGACTATCGTGAGTTGAACAAACTTACCATCAAGAATCGTTATCCCTTACCTAGAATCGATGATTTGTTCGATCAACTTCAAGGTTCTAGTTATAAAATTGACCTAAGGTCCGGGTATCATCAGTTGCGTATTCAGGAAGAAGATATACCGAAGACTGCATTTCGAACTCGCTATGGTCACTATGAGTTTCTTGTCATGCCTTTTGGATAACGAATGCTCCTGCTGTCTTCATGGATTTGATGAACCGGGTGTGCAAACCTTATTTGGACAAATTCGTGATCGTATTCATTGATGATATTCTTATTTATTTGCGAACCAAAAAGGAGCATGTAAATAACCTAAGGTTAATTCTCGAGCTCTTGCGAAATGAAAAGTTGTATGCCAAATTCTCTAAGTGTGACTTTTGGATTCGAGAAGTCCACTTTTTGGGCCATGTCGTTAATGAGAAGGGTATACATGTTGATCCTGCGAAAATTGAAGCGATTAAAAATTCGGAAGCACCAAAGACCCCTACCGAGGAGCGTCAATTTCTTGGTCTTGCAGGTTATTATAGAAGATTCATTGAGAATTTTTCTAAGATAGCACAATCATTGACGATGTTAACCCAAAAAGACAAGAAGTTTGAATGGACCAATAAACAGGAGTCAGTTTTCCAATTGTTGAAGCAGAAGTTGTGTGATGCTTCTATTCTTTCTCTACCTAAAGGTACGGAAGATTTCGTGGTATACTGTGATGCCTCACATCAAGGTTTGGGTTGTGTGTTAATGCAACGTGATAAGTTAATCGCTTATGCATCCATACAGTTGAAAGTTCATGAGAAAAATTACACGACACATGATCTGGAACTTGGTGCCGTGGTTTTTACACTGAAAATTTGGAGGCATTATCTCTATGGTACCAAATGCACATTTTTCACTGATCATAAGTCTTTGCAGCATATCTTTGATCAAAAAGAGCTTAACATGAGGCAAAGACGTTGGGTGGAATTGTTAAATGATTATGATTGTGAAATCAAGTACCATCTTGGCAAAGCAAACGTTGTAGCGGATGCTTTAAGTCAGAAAGAAAGGGCCAAGCCGTTACGTGTTCGTGCATTGGGTTTGACGATCCATACCAATTTGACCGATCGTATTTGTGAAGCCCAACGTAACGCGCTAAAGCCTGAAAACGTGAAGAAGGAAAATATCCGCGGTATAGTTGATTCGTTGGTGTCTAAGACGGATGGAACTTTGTATTTTATGGATCGAGTTTGGGTACCTCTGTAGGGTGGTCTGCGTGAGTTAGTTCTGGATGAAGCTCACAAGTCAAGGTATTCGATTCATCCTGGAACTGATAAAATGTTCAAGGATCTGAAGGATTTTATTGGTGGCCATACTTTAAACGAGACATTGCGGCTTATGTGGCTCATTGTCTAACTTGTTCGAAAATAAAAGCCGAGTATCAAAAACCATCTGGATTGCCCGAACAACCTGAAATTCCTAAATGGAAATGGGAGCAAATTTCTATGGATTTTATTACAAAGTTGCCCAAAACATCAAGTGGTCACGACACTATTTGGGTAATTGTTGATCGTTTAACAAAATCCGCTCATTTCTTGCCCATACGTGAAACCGACAGAATGGGAAAATTGGCTCGTTTGTACATCAAAGAAGTGGTATCTAGGCACGGAGTGCCTGTATCTATTATTTCAGATCGAGATAGCCGATTCACTTCAAGATTTTGGCGAACATTGCAACATGCTCTGGGTACTCGCTTATATATGAGTACAGCATATCACCCTCAAACTGATGGTCAAAGTGAAAGGACTATTCAGACATTGGAGGACATGTTGCGAGCCTGTGCAGTTGATTTTGGTGGTAACTGGGATTCACATTTGCCTCTGGTTGAATTCTCATATAATAATAGTTATCATTCAAGTATTCAAGCTGCTCCATTCGAAACTCTGTATGGGCGTAAGTGTAGATCTCCATTGTGTTGGGAAGAGGTTGGTGACAAGCAATTAACCGGACCAGAAATTATTACAGAGACGACTGAGAAGATCTTTCTGATAAAAGATCGTTTGAAAGCGGCTCGCGACCGACAGAAAAGCTATGCGGATAATAGGCGTAAGCCTCTAGAATATGAAGTTGGTGATAAGGTCCTGTTGAAGGTTTCACCCTAGAAGGGTGTAGTTCGTTTTGGATAGCGCGGGAAGCTAAATCCTAGATATGTTGGCCCCTTCGAAATCTTGGCTAGGATTGATCCCGTTGCTTATAAGCTCAAGTTGCCTGAAGAGCTTAATGGAGTCCATGATACCTTCCATGTATCTAATCTGAAAAAGTGTCTCTCGGATGAAACTTTGATCATTCCCGCTGATGAGATTCATGTTGACGATAAGCTTCATTTCATCGAAGAACCGATAGAAGTAACGAACTGGAAAGTTCAAAAGCTTAGGCGTAGCAGAATCAAGTTGGTTAAAGTGCGTTGGAACGCAAAGCGTGGACCAGAGTTCACATGGGAAAGGGAAGATCAAATGAAGCAGAAATATCCCGCCTTGTTTAAGAAAAATCCTCGAAAGAAGGGCTCACGCAGAGTTTCGCGGACGAAACTCCTTAAACAGGGGGAGAATGTGACGTTCGGCAAAATTAAGGTAAATCCGTACGCAATTAATATATATAATTAACTGTTCTAAGAAAAAATTAACATCGATTAAGTATAATTGATTATTCGGAAAATAGCGGAGTCCAATAGATAGCATAGGAATGCCTTAGTTTAATTAGAAGTGCGAAGGAATCGCATAAGAATAAACTAGTCCGAAACGGACGTTGCTGATTACCCGACGATAATTAAATAACCGAAAACGATCCCGAATGCCTGGGATATAAAATAAAGGGTATTTTTTATGAAATATAAAGTGATTTGGAACCCCAAAACTATAAATGAAAACTCCAAATTAAAATCTCCCGGTAGCGAATAAAGTTCGCGTATCGCACCCGATGCACGTAAAATATATAATTTCACCCGGTAAGAGCCTAGATAACTTACCAATACTTAAACTAGGCTGTGTTTAAGGGTAATTGAAAGCTAATTATATGTCCGAAATAGCTCGTAATAAGAACGCGTTCAAAACTCGAAAACCTTAAACGGTTTGTATGGAAACTAACTAGATTGGTTATGAGATATTTGTATACAAAAAAATGGGACCCATCAAAGGCTTTTAGCCATTTTTTTTAAAGGTGGCTAAGCCACCATTTTGTCTTCAAAGTACACCCCTAAATGATCATGTTTATGCATGCTTGGAATTTTATTTCATGTGATGTTTTAAGCACATGGGAATTATCCCTTTATAATTCATCATAATCTTCACAATAATAATGACACAAAAAGAAAAGGAAAAATTCCTCCCTCACCAAAAACTCACAGCCAAACACCATTTTCAATTATCAAGTGTGTACAAGTGCTTGGAGTATAACCCTTGGAAGACACACATAACCCCTTCATAATGTTGTGTTTTTGTGACTTCCCTAGCCTTGTGCTAGTAGTAAGTTTCTTAAAACTCATCTTGTTTAAGCTTTGTTCATTAATGTGCTTAACTTGCAAGTTGTTTTTGGGGTGTTTTTAACCAAAGTTTTGAAATAAGGTTTTGTGTGTTTTCTAAAAATGAAATGAAACATTTACAAAGATGGTCATAAACATGAGTTTTAGGATGCTTGGTGATGTTATTTTGTTACAAAAATATTGTATGTTCTAGTATTTTTTTTAGAAGTTGTTTTGGATGAAAAACATAAAGTAACACCTAATACACCTAAAAATGGTTTTGATCATCATATTATGACTAATGGAACTCTTTGAACATGAAATATTTGTAACAAAATGTAATGAAGCTAAAATCACAAAAATAAAGTTGTAGACTTTAAAAATACAAGTATGAACAAATGGACTCCGAGACTTAAATAAAACATGTTAGTAGACTTAAAATGACCATATAAGACTAATAAAAGTGTTGGATAGGGAAAAGAACACTTATGGTAAATTTTGACATGTTCAAGTTTACTAGTCTTCGTAGAAATTGTCATTTTTATAAGTTTTGGGAAAAATATGTGACTTTTGTAAAGTTAGAGATTTGGAAAGTAACTTTGGATAGTCCATGGGTGTAAAATGTGATTTTGGAAACTTTATGTTGAAAAATGTAATTTTTGGAAAGTAAAGGTTAATAATGAAAAGATAGAATCCAAAATGGGTGTTTTTGTAAAGTAAAGAAACTTATACAAAATATTTTATTTTGTAAAGATGATATTTTTATAAAAAGTGTTTTATAAAAATATAAAGTTGCTACAAGTGTTGGAAAATATGAACACTAATGTTGTTGTAAGAAAAATGGTAACTTAAATGACTTGGGATGTTTTATATAAAAATATGCACTTTACATTTATGGGGATGTACAAGTGTTGTAAGAAATTTTAGAAATAAAATGTCCAAGTAGATAGATTTTCAAAATTTATATATTAAGAAAGCGAGAAAGCGGGCAAAAGTTAATGTGATTAACTATCGGACAAAGCATAAATCGAACAAAAGCGTAAATCGAATGGATAAGTATACGAGTATAACTTCCTACAAGATACGAGTATACGTTATTGCGGCGATTACGATTTAACTATTCTAAGTAAGAAAATATGTATATATTTTGTGAACAAAATATCTGTAAGGATTATTAAGGGTGAAAAATATACATAAACACTTTCCTAAGTGTTGGAAGTAAAATGGGAGAGTTTGTAAGAAATAAAATAAGTTAAGTATGTTATTATAAGTATGTGTATACTTATGGGAAAAATAACTACTTAACATGGAATGAATCTCGTTCGACAAGATCTTTGTATATTTATTTTTATGGGGAAATAAATATATAATAAAAGTGAGTCGAGTCGGAAGATATAACGAAATATTAATACAAGTTAGTAAATACATATTGATAAATATGTTTAAAGATCATGACGTGTAAGGAAAACGGGCAATGATCGGGGTTCGCGATGACGAAACCAACTAACTTGGTAATTAATACCAACGGTTATATTATAAGATTAAGTGAAACTTGTAACGGGATAAATCATCACCAACGGACCTAAGACTAGGGTATATTCCTAATTAAACCGAATATGTAAACGTGCTGTCGGGAGTTGGGGAAAGACAACTTGCCAGTAAGATACGCACTCTGAGACCAGTGCCTTAATAAATTAGGACACGTGTAGGTAGTCTCACATTGGACTTGGCAAAGACTATTTTCTGATTTCGTGACACGCTTGAGGTGAGTTTTCACGACCCCTTTTCTGTTTTATATGTTTTTAAACTCGGGAGAAAGATATGTAAGTAAGAAAGTATTAAATGTGCGGTAACATGTGAAAGTATGAAATGGTACATAAGATGGGCACATGGGTAACGGTAAAGTCACCTGGGACGTGAAGTCTCTGCAGTTAACCGTAACCATTTATACAAAATGATGTAGCCATAGAATACGGGAATAGTACTATTGGTTCTTGACGAGACCCACCCCGGTTGATTAGCGATCAACACGGAAGGACCACGGAGTGCGACGATATTCTAAATTAGTTGTTACCATGTAAACAACTTGCGGGGCAATGTGAAATAGTCTGGTTTTGGTTATGGGCTCATGGGGAATCCATCGGTATTAGGACTAGCTACCCTAATCTTATATGTAGCACATTTCTTATTTCGTTATGCGCACTTATTTACAAATGAATGTTATTTTATTTGTGTGTCAAAACCTGTGAAACTCACCAATATATTTATATATTGACATTTTCCCTAACATATCTTTCAGGTAACTAAGAATGTGAAGGCGTGAAATGGCTAGAGCGGGCGAAATAAAGACGAGACGGACTTTTGTTAGGGATTTACTAATCTTTCCTATGGGGTTGAGAAATAGTTGAAAATCCTTATTTTGTTGAAAACTACATTTTGGGACATGTACCTAAACAAAATACTTTCCACCGTCTATTGAATGTTTATTTTATAAATTATGTGTTTGTTTAATCTTGGCTATGAAACATTTCTCTTTCGCGTCCACGCCACGTGTTTCCGCCGTTGTCGTGGTGTGACACTAATCTTGCTAGCACACCATCTATTTTCTCACAAACACTCTCTATTCTCTAAAAATGGCATCTTCTCAACATCAAACTCCTTAAAGTCAAACTGGTTCTGTCCAACTTGGTGCTTCTTCATACCAAGCCACGGTTGTTAAGGTGGTTCCAACGAAACGAAACCCCAGTTTTTGGAAACACTTTGATTTATGTGTTATGAGTAGTGGTCCAAACAAGGCGTGTAGTCCCAAATGCTAGATCTTGTTAAGTGCAAGATATTGTTATCACTTAGAAACACCTATGGATTAGGTGTTTTAAGTGATTAATCTTCTACAAACAAAGAAACTAGATGAATATGATAAAAACCGACACACAAGATGAATAATAATATGATTCCATTTCTGATTTGATCACTGAAATACCATGGATTGATACAAGTACGCACCTATTCAAACTTGTGCTACAAAGATAAGACCAAAACCCTAAACCCTAGCTGCAACATATGCATTCTATTTATAGGTGCACTGATGGGCCTGCGCACTTAGCTTAAGTGCGCAGAGCCCGTCCATAAGTGCGCAGCTTAGGGTTTAGACAATACAACTATGCTGTAATTACATAAACAACCCTCTAACTTCTAGACTTCATTACAAGCTATCAAAACACTTAATTCTGGTAACTGTGGTCTCAATATAACCCAACAATACTCCCCCTAGACCACAGCTACCAGTTCTTCATTCTCAGTCAATCTCAACATCGCTTAACTCCCCCTCTTCTCTTGCTCTGTGTGCCGGGAGTGCTTGAATAACATTTTCTTCAACATTTGCTTCATCAACTGGTGGATCTTGAATAAATAACTCAGCAAGGTCCTCTTCGATGGGTTGTGGATCTTGAACATTAACCGATGCTGGTTCCTTTTGAGTAGCCTGATCTGGATCGGAGGATGCTGGGGGGGCTTGAGTAGACTCTGTTTCTGGATCAGTTGTAGCTGCAGGTTCCTGTGTTTGCACCTCTGAAATGACTTCAGCTTCAGTTACTTTTGCAGCAGCAGCTTGGGCAGCTTTCTCTTTTTCATCTTTCTCTTTGTCAGCCGCGTTGATCCTGTCTACCAGATCAAGTAACTCCCTTTTCCGCTTCAACGCCCGTTCCACCGCTCTCCTGAATAGGACAGCTTCTTCAAACAACACATTCCCAGCACCCACATTTATCTGATTGGCGAACAGGATAGTCAGATCCGATGGATTAAGGGCAAACACATCTATCGGATCTAGAATCCTCAAAGCCTCTGAACCGTCCCTCAACTTGATAACAGCTTCACCAGTCTTGCTATCATAAAACCATTTCTTGAAATGTCTTAACATCACTGGAAGCTCAGGACGTATGGGAACTCGTGTGACGACCTGGGGTGGGTCAATTACATACGTGATCATTCCTCGTCCTGTTGCTGGATCGATTCGCTTTTTGGAGATTCTTCTCTTTGGCTTCTGAGGTTTGAAGATCTGGAAATCAGTTTCACACTCCTTTTCTATGAAAACAGAAAGCATGTCACCCGTGGTGTTATTGGAGTGGTTGATGAAGGGGACTCTGCTCAGTTCCCTGATGTCCTAACGAGGGAGAGTTTTCAGATCCTGTCGACCTTTGAAGTATTGTATCACTCCCCCCCCGTCTCTTAACAGCAAACAACCTTTTCTGTTCATCATATGCCCATGAGATGATCCTTTCTTGATGAGCTTCTCTTGTGTGATGGATGTTCTGATGCAGGGCTGGAATGGTAATTGGCCTTCTGGGAAACCAGGTAGATCTTTCAGGGTCCAGCTTATGCCCATCCGACATCTCATAGACAGTGTCTTCTCCCAAACCCATCTCTACAAACTTTTCAGGCATTTCATCCTCACTTATTTCGTCCACATCGCTCTCTTCATCTATTCTTTCTTTCTCTCTCTCTTCTTCCAGAAATTTCCCAAAATCAAACATCTCATCAAATGTTGTACCAGGAGCACCTGTCTGTTGTTTCTGTAACTCTTGAATCATGTCGAACATCTTCATTTGAACCTGAGTTTGAAACTTGATCAGGTATCGTTGATCTTTTACAATCTTTTCCAGATTCTTGTTCTTATGCTTCAGCTTCTTTATCTTTTTCCGCAGTTCTTGATTTTTGTGGACATCACTCTTAAGCGTACATATCTCTTTGGCGGCAGTCTTCCCAACCTCCTTGACCAACTTTTCATACAGTTCCTGGTGCACCGGTTTGCGACGTGATGCAGCAGGAGCTGAGGAGGAAGGCTCAGTTGACTTCTTAGCAGGTGCTTTAGGTGCTGGAGCAGTAGTGGTGGATGGTCCTGGTTGATCTTCTTTCCCGAACATAGATTCCAAAATCACTTCTTGCTCAATATCGTCCTCAGTCATTACTCGAGGAACCTCAAACTCTGGCAACCGTTCCCTCCGTTTCTTTCTTTCGGCCCTTGCCAATTCAGCACTTTGTCGTAAAGCTTCAGCAGTATCAAGTTCCTCTTGTGTCAGTGAATCTCTGCCTTCTTGTAACAAACCAGTCGGCCTATTCTTCTTGGTTGGCCTTGATGCAGCTGGTTCAGATGCTACCCTTTTGCCCTTAGCCCTTTCTCTAGCAATCTCTTCAGCAGTTGGATGGGCTGTAGTGGGAGCAGGTTCAGATGATTCAGGGGCAACAGTGGATTGCTGACGAGCTTCTGTAACAGCCTGTTTCCTTTTCTTGATCTTGTTGTAGAGTTCCATCACGATAGGATATCGCTGTGCTGCATACATGTTTTCTAGCATGGGTTCCCAATCAGGCGTATTGCACTCTGTGAAGAATCGTGCACCTTTGGTGAAGTTGTACTGATCACCAAGGGGCAGATCCTCATGCTGTGCGTTAATCATCATCTGCACAAATCTGGGATACATCACCCATTTGCCATTCCCAGCTTCAGCATTCTTTACCATGTAGTCGAAGATCATTCCTGACAGATTAAAGGATTCGTTCTTGCAGATCTTTATCATAGCAGTCGACCATTCAGTACTGAGGGCGTTGTAACCTCCTTTTCTGTGACACAGAGACATAAGGAACACGTGACTGATGAGTCTCCAGTCTCTTGTCAGCTGACTCTTTTTTATATCTCCTCTTTTATCAAACTCTCCTTTGTATCCGAAGTTCTTGAACTCTCGGTGAATGTCGGCTTTTGGTAGAAATCTGACTGTTGTTGGCTGGTCTTGAAGTCTCAGAACGTTTCGAACAGTGTCTTCTGTGATGATTAAAGCCTTGTTTCTGACTGTGGCTTTGATTCGCTTGACACGACCAACGACCTCTACTCGAGCAGATCTCCAAAAATCTTCAATGTGAGAGCAATAAACTTGTACATTCTGCTCCACAGCGTATCCTATTCTGCTTCGTTTGATCCAGGTAACAACGTCTTTGAACTTTACGTCGTCAGTCTCTAGATTCATTGGCTGATTATGCATTCCCCTTGGATCCCAGTCAAGAGCCATCTGTTTGGATCATGTGCACGAAAAACAAGTTAGAACTTTTGATTGTAAGTTGACGACCAAATGACTGATCTTTGACTTTGACGGACAACGTACTTAGACTTAGTTTATTTTATTTAGTTTTACATGTGTGGTCCTTTTGATGGATTTGTTTTAACAGTGTGCAAGATACTATTGATTTTCATTTTATGATCATTAACGTCCAGTTAAGGTGTACGGGTGAATGAGTCAAAGTACGCAGTCCGGTCAAGTGTCATGAATGGTCAAGTCAATAGTCACATAATGGTTCAATGTCAAGTTCTTTGGTTCATTAAGTGCGCAGCCCGAGTCAAGTATTATCAGGTAAGTACTCAGTTAAGTGCGCACCCAAGTACTCAACACCTGACTGAGCACTTGGGTTAGTACGCAGGCCCTTGGTCAATTGGTACACAAGATCACAAGTGCGCAGGGCAAACATGACTCGGGCATGGTAACCACTAGTCAAGAGAGTCCAGTCTGCGTACTAGACAAGTACGCAGGCACTTAAACTTTCGTTTAAGATTTAAATGCGCAGCACAAGTGCGCAGTGATTTTAGGGTTTCTCAAACTTGTATCATATGATGCAAGTGCGCAAGATATGATACAAGTGCGCAATATTTCAAGAAATAAGTGCGCAGTTCTTTAAAATCCCCAAAACTTTGAACATAGATTCCTCATATCCAACATATACTCCCTGCTGTCACAACAAAGAACTCGTTAGAGCATAAACTACCTTAAATTGAAACACGAACAACTAAGAATGAGTAGAAAGATGGATCAACAGGTGTGATTAGGGTGGTTAATGGTGGTTAATGGAGGTTATTGAAGAAGAAGAAGGCTGTTAATGACGAAGAAGACGATGGTTAAAGCAATTAGGGTTTTCAGTATTAGGATAAAAGTAAAAAAGATTTTAGTGTGTGTATATATACAAAGGTTTTGGGCTTGCGCACTTGGCTTAAGTGCGCAAGGCCCAATGGCCCAGATAAGTGCGCAGAGCCCAAAATAGAGAAAATAAGCTTAAACCATAGATCAGGGACTGGAGATCAACCGTTTCTCACCTTTTGCATCAAGATCATACTAACCATACCTGCCAGATCACATTTCAACTTTCCGTTCGATAGCTGCAGCTCAAGAAAAACTGTCGGTATGTTTGTCCACTTAAATCCATGCCTCTCGTCTTTCAACATACGTATTGTGATGAGCTTTATCATGTTTTGGTAATATTGACGAGAAGTTAGTGGACCCCACTTGTGCTAGGTGTAAGCCTACCAATCCTCAAGGTTTATTGAGATATAATGATGAGAGCTTCAGGTCTATGTTTCCATAAGCAGAGAAGATGATCATTATGTCAATCAGATGATGAGAGCTTCAGGTCTATGTTCCCATAAGCAGAGAAGATGATCATCTGATTGCTTTTTGAGCTATCTATATGTTTGCACGTCACTAACATTGCGTGTCTTTTGTTGCTCATTTGTTTGAATAGCCCCGCATTGGTAGCTTGCACACTTAGGTGTCTTTTGATTACTTATGCACAAAATTTTCTGTGTCTTTTGATCTCTCAACCTGTGTATGACCGGACTCAGCTTGTGCAGACCTAAAACACAGTGGGAATCCAGCTTTTCGTGTAAATCCTTTCAGTTTATCACCTTTAGTAGTTTACTTGATTCCAGGCTGAATCTACCGACATGTCGTTGCTTGAAACTGCAACATCCTCTGGGTCCTATTCATATGCTGACAAAAATATGATTAGTCCCTATCATTTCTTGAATTTTGAAATTTTGCAATTAGGGATCTACCGGTTTATTTCTCCCCCAAAAATCTTTATTTTACTGAAAATAAGATTTTTCTATATTTTATACATAAAGATTTTTTTTTTTAATTAATTGAAACATCAATCATTCAAAATTGATCATTTCCAGCCATGTGACCAACTGACGGAAACGGGTTTTGTCGAAAGCTTTTGTAAAGATATCTGCTTTTTGATCAGCAGTATCTATTGGCAACACCTGTATATACCCTTTGTCGTGTGCATCGCGAATGGAATGAATCCGAATTTCTATATGTTTAGTTTTAGAATGATCAATTGGATTCTTCACGATGTCACGACAAGCATCATTGTCAATATAGATAGGGGTTCTCATGACATTCAAACCGTAATCCAACAGCTGATTTTGAATCCACAACACTTGACAGCAACAACTGGAGGCGGCTGTGTACTCAGCTTGAGCGGTGGAGATAGACATTGTTGTCTGCTTCTTGCTTTGCCAAGACACAAGCCTGTTTCCCAGAAATTGACAGCCACCAGAAACAGATTTTCTGTCAATCCTGCAACCTGCATGATCACTATTAGAGTACGCAATTAGGTCAAAATTATCACTCTTAGGATACCATAAACCAAGTTTTGGTGTTCCTTTGAGGTAGCGGAAGATTCTTTTTACTGCAGTTTCATGAGATTGCTTGGGATTTGACGGAAAGCGAGAACAGCATCCAACTGCCCACATGATATCTGGTCTGCTGGCTGTGAGATACATCAAGGATCCAATCATTGAACGATATGTGTGAGGGTTCACAGAAGGGCCTTGAAGATCTGGTACAAGTGTTGTTTGAGCAGCAAAAGGAGTGTTGGATGGCTTGCAGTCAGACAGGTTGTACTTTGCCAAAATGTCTCTTGTATACTTTGCTTGGTGAATGAGAATGCCGTCTTCTTTCTGCTGGACTTCAAGACCTAAGAAAAATGACAGTTCTCCCATCATGCTCATTTCAAACTGAGACTTCATAATGCTTTTGAATTCCCTGCACAGATTTTCGTCAGTTGAACCAAAGATAATATCATCAACATATATTTGAACAAGAATAGAGTGTTTGTTGACTTCTTTGGTGAACAAGGTCATGTCAATCTTCCCTCTTGTGTATCCATTTTGCAGCATATATGAGGACAAGGTCTCATACCAAGCTCTAGGAGCTTGATGGAGACCGTAGAGAGCCTTGTCCAACTTGTAGTATTTGTTGGGATGATGAGGATCTTCAAATCCCGGTGGTTGGCATACGTATACTTCTTCCTTGATCTTCCCGTATAAGAAAGCACTCTTCACATCCATCTGAAAAACTTTAAAATTTTTGTATGATGCATATGCCAAGAAGATGCGAATGGCCTCAAGTCTAGCGACCGGTGCGAAGACTTCCTCATAGTCGATCCCTTCCTGCTGACGAAACCCCTGAACAACCAGACAAGCTTTGTTTTTGATCACCACGCCACGTTCATCCATTTTGTTGCGAAAGACCCATCTCGTTCCAACAGGATATTTTCCTTCAGGCAGATCCACGAGTTCCCACACCTTAAGTTTTCTGAATTGAAAGAGCTCTTCCTACATGGCTTCTACCTAGCTTGCATCTCTCACTGCATCTTCAATGCTGAAAGGTACCGTTTGGGACAAGAATGCTGAAAGAGCGGTGTTGAGCTTGTCTGTCTGATTTCTTGTAAGAACACCCTCGTTGATTGGTCCAATGACGTTCTCAATGGGATGGTTCTTTGAAGATTTGTATCCCATGTTTTCTTCTTCTTGCACTTGTGGAGGTAGGTTTGAAAGGTGATCTCCAGGTGCTGATGAGCTGGATGGTTCATCTACAGACTACTGATTTGGAGGTGTTCCTTCAGCATTTGAAGTGCTTTCAGGAATGTGAGAGGTTTCAGCAGCTGTATCACCATCATTGGGTTGAGAAGGAACAATTGGATCAGCAACAAGAGGAGAAAATCGAGTGGTGAATGGTGCAACGTCATCGTCAGAAGAATAAAGGATATTCCCAAAGGGAGATGAGCTTGCTGCTTGATTTTCATGAGTTTGATCTGCAGGAACTTGATGTTCAGGTATGACAAAGTGATTGAACATAACATCCACGTCAAAGAACCAGTCAGGACCAGTTCCAGCATTAGTGGAGTTAGATTCTTGCCAGTCAACATAGAAAGATTCAAGAACCATCTTGGTACGTTTGTTGTATACTCGATAAGCCTTTTGACTAGAAGAGTATCCAACGAAGAAACATTCGTCTCCAACAGCATCAAACTTCATGATATTCTCAAAATTGTCCAGAAGAGTGCAGGAACATCCAAATGGCCTGAAATAATCAATGAGAGGTTTTCTTTTAAAACGCAATTCATAAGCAGTTTTCCCACGTGGCTTGACAATCAAGACTCTGTTAAGAACATAACAGGCGGTATTCACAGCTTCTGCCCAGAAGATGATCGGCAATTTTGAGTCGATGAGCATGGTTCTGGCAGCTTCAATGAGTGTACGATTTTTCCTTTCAGCCACTCCATTTTGCTGAGGAGTCCTTGTAGCACTATATTGAAGATGAATTCCATTCCCGCTGCAGAATGTCATAAAGCTTTGGTTCTTGAATTCTGTTCCATGATCACTTCTGATAGACTTTACTTTCAACCTGATTATGTTCTCGATCAAGGGAACGAACAGCATCAGAGTCTCAGCAGCTTCACTTTTAAACTCCAAGAAGTACACCCATGTGAAGCGAGAGAAATCATCTGTAATCACCAAACATTAAGACTTTTTACCCAAACTTTTAACACTAATTAGACCGAAAAGATCCATATGCAGTAATTGAAGGGGAGAGTCAATTGAGTTCACTATTTTGGACTTGTGCGCTTTCTTGTGTTGTTTACCTTTTGCACATGCTAAACGTTTTTCAGAAAAAGGAAATTCCTTGGAAGGAAGACCTCTAACTAGATTTAGTTTAGAAAGTTTGTTCATATTTTTAAAATTCACATGTCCTAATCGCCTATGCCATAACAGTGACTCTGACTCAGATGCCTTTGATAGTAAGCAAGTCATTGGGTATTCAGACTTGGCATCTCTCATGTTTATCACATATGTGCTATTCTGCCTAGGGGCTTTCAACATGATCATGTCGGTGGGTGGTTTAAATCCTGGCTTAAGGAATATGCACTCCATGTCGTTGAACAACACCGAGATTCCTTTGTCACAGACTTGTGATACACTCAACAGATTGTAGCACAGTTCTGGAACATAGTTGACATCTTCTAGTGTTAGTGCGTCAGAGACCACATCTCCTATGCCAACGATCTTTCCACCCTTTTCATTTCTAGCGAACGCTACAAACTCTCCATCAATGAACCGATAGTTCTTGAGGAGTTCTTTTAACCCAGTCATGTGTCTTGAAGCGCCGCTGTCGACATGCCAAAGATATCTCATAAGAGCTATCAACCATTTTTGTAGTTTATTCTGCATAACAAAACAAAAGAAAAACAAAGATAAACTAAAGAAAATCTATGTACAATCATGACTCATACATTTAATTAAGTGACTTTGGGAATCCAAGTCTGTTTTAGTTTTGATCTGTCGTGATTTTCACCCAAAATTGACTCTTGTCTTTTCCAGATTTGTGTATTTTTAACAAAACTTTTTACGGTTTCTTGAAGATTTTTGATCTGATCAGAAAAAGAGTTTTGTGATTTGACATCTTTCTGTGGTTTAGGTTTCAAGTGACAGTTTTTGACCACGTGACCCTCATTTCCACATCTGAAGCATTTTGAATGCTTAGGCTTGATCTTAGGTGAAGATCTGGATGATGATGGTTGTGATGTTCTTTTCTCGAGCTTGTCTGAGCAGGAGCTTTCACTTGAACTTGATTCATCCTTGTTGCTGCTTGATTCTTCATTAGTGTTGAGGTCAGGTAGGCTGGTGTTGCTCTCTGTATCACTTAGTGATTCTTCAGAACTTGAGTTACCTGTTTCACTTTGTGATTCTTCAGAACCTGATATATCTGTGGATGATGGGATAAACTCTGGGATTTCCTCAGCGAGAAATTTCCCAAACCTGTTAAGCTTTAGTTCTGGCACAAACACACGTGGTTTGCATGTATGTTTATCATCAGAGAATGCAGCATTAAGATCAACACAAACAGGCATAGCATTGTCAACACAAACATTTGAACGTTTGATAGGATGCTTCCTATCATCAGGGGCCACAGCACCCTTTAAATCTAGTTTAGAAATCACGTTAATACAGTCATCCGGCCTAGATAAACTATTACAGTTATCCATCCTAGATAAACTATTACAGTCATCCAAATTAGTTAAAGTATTACAGTCATCCAAAATCAAATTGTTTTTAGACTTTTCATTGTTCCAGATAAACCAATTCACTGTGGAGTAATTGGCACCTGGATGTCCTAACCCCACTGTCTGCCCACCACAACTTTCATCATCTTCCACACGAGCCTGTTGGGTCACATCTGCATCGCTTTTACTTATGTTAGCATTTGACTCAGATTCATCACATTTGTTTTCAAAAAGATCATTTTTTGGATGAGGTGCTGGAATGGGTATGTATTCACTTTGGCTCAAGGGTAAGAATAGTGATCTTTCGATTCCATTCTTATCCTTATACCCAATTCCATCCTTTACAAATGATTGCCTTGCGCAATCAACGATATCAGTATGAGCCTGTTTGCTTACATTCCATTTGTCAACAATGATTTGAAGGCGAGTTGTTTCATTTCTAGATTTTTCTAATTTTGAGGTTAAATCATTTATTAGAAAATCCTTTTTGAGAACAACTTCTTTTAAAGTCTGCATTTCAGCTAGAGTTGCATTTAACTTTCGCTGATATGCCCACTCATTTTCTTTCATTTCAGAATTAATTTTACGGATATCATCCATTTCTCTTAAAACTCTTCTGTTGTGTGACAAACAGTAAGCAACAGCTGTAACACACCTAGGTGAGCACAGCTTAGATTTTATTTCGAGAGGAATGTTTACCATGTCTTTCTCCTCAGCTTTCTTGGGAGCACTCTCCACCTTTTCAGCAGCTTTCTTAGGGGAAGTCTTCTCGGCTATCAATGCCTCCTCTCCAGTCTGATCTTTCTTTTTCTCAGCAACCAGCACACTCTTCAGTCCTGCATTCTTTAGCATTTCACCCTTTAGCACCTCAGTTGATGACCCTTCTAGAGAATTCACACCGTTTGAGGATTTGGTGCAAATTTTGGCCAACAGGGCTTTGTTGACTTCAACTTCTGCTGCAGCTGCCTCTTCTCCCCAATCAAAATCTTCAACAACCAGTGCCTTCTGTGGTTCCTTCTCATTTCCTTCATTTCCATCAGTGATGGCCACCAACCTCTTAGCAGGCTTGATTTCAGCTTGGTTCAAAGTGGGGCATTCATATTTGAAATGCCCAAGAACTTTGCAGTTGTAACATCTAATCTTTGACTTGTCAAACCCACCTTTACCCATTCCCACTCTCCTACCAGTTCTATCTTGAAATCGTTTAACTCTCAGAGTGATCATTGCCATCTGCCATTTGAGGTCCATTTCCTCCATATCATCTGGATCCACTTGATACATATCCTTCGGGGACATCATTTCATTCTTGATCTCACCAGTCTTTAGTGCTTCAAAACTGCTCATGAAGGTGTTGAAGAGTTCCACATGTTCAGTGGCCAACTTGGTGACCTATGGAGTCAATGTCTTCGCTGCCTTTTCTAAGTACATCGCTGCTTTACCTGAACTTGAACTTCCACCACCCAGTGAGTCCACATATGGATGCAGTGAGCTTGAACCCATCTCACCAATCAGAGTCATCAATGCCAGATTCTTCATTGCACTGCTAGAGGTCACCTTTGGAACGGTCTGATTCATCTCTCTTTTTGTGATATCCATTTCAAACGACTTCAATGTGTTTATGAGATCGGCCAGAGTGGATTGAGCATCCAAGTAATCTTTCTTAATCAGCATGCATTGAATACTCCATTCCTTTGGAAGAGAATCAAGTAGTTTCTTGATGGAGTTACGGTTGTTGACAGGAATCCCGGCTTTCTTCATTTTTGTTAACAGACTCATGAACCTGTCAATGTGTGACGACAGGGTTTCACCTCGAACACTTCCAAACATATCATATTCTTTCTGAATCATGTCTTGCTTGTTCTGTCTCATCTCAGCATTTCCCTCGTAGTACTCACTCAAAGCGAACCACAGATCATGCGCAGATCCGTACTCTTCAAACATATTGTACACATCATTAGACAAAGCCATGGTGAGAGCACCGTAGGCTTTGTGATCTCGTTGCATCAACTGCTTGTCAAGATCTGTGTAGGTAGTAGGATCAGTGTTAAACACCTCTCCTGCTCCAGTGGTCCTCACTGGAATGTGAGGTCCAAGTTGCACAGACGTCCATTGAGTGTGATCATTGACAAAATAGAATGCTTTCATCCTGTTTTTCCAAGTACCGTAGTCTTCAGCACCCATTAACTTGGGAATTCGGGTTATTGTTCCTGTTTCCAGTTCAGCTTGGGTTATAGGATTAACCGGGTATGAGTTGTTGTTACCAGCCATTGATTTAGAGTTGATTGATTAATTAATTTTATAGATTTTAGTGGTTACAGTCCAAAGAAAAGTCCAAAGTCCTTAATATTTGATGATCAGTCAGTAAGTGCGCAGTCAAGTGCGCAGAGTGCTAAGTACGCAGACCAAATTGAGCAGCAACCTGAAACAATGATTCAACAGTAATGTTAAGATTTTGATCTCCTGATAAGTGCGCAGTCCTTGAAGTACACAGATGACTTAAGTGCGCAGGTCAGTCAGGGCTGAGCAAGACAAGTGCTCAGTCTTTGACTGATCAGTCTGCGTACTTATCTAAGTACACAGACACTTAAACTCTCGTTTAAGATTTTAGTGCGCAGAAACCCTAGCCAAGTACTCAAAAACTGCACCTTTCAGTAAGTACGCACCCCAACTGTTGATTTCTGATAAGTGCGCAGAAACCCTAGTTGTGATACCAGGAGAGAAAGTAGCTGTAAAGCCTTTTGAAAATTTAAGTGCTCAAACCAAGACACAAGTGCGCACACTTATTAGTTAAGTGCGCCCTGTATTCTGGAAATAAGTGCACAACTTGAAAAACAAGTATGCAGCTTATGAGCTAAGTACTCAAAATAAGAAACAAGTACTCAAACTAAGAAATAAGTGCGCAATTTAAGTGCGCAAATGTGTCTGAAAATGCACAAAACACATCAGAATCTTATCCAAGAGTTTTTCAATCAATCTGAAGTCCTCGGATGATGTTTCTACTAAAGATAACCAACTTTTAACACCTTAGAAACGCACTATCCATGAAATTTTGAAGCAAAAACAAAAGAAAAACACTCAAAGTTTTGATAAACACAAAAATTTACAGAAATCTTGATAATAAAAACTAACAAGATGAGGGTTTTGGTATCTTTAAATAGATACAATCTAGAGCACAAAGGCTCTGATACCAAATTGTAGTCCCAAATGCTAGATCTTGTTAAGTGCAAGAGATTGTTATCACTTAGAAACACCTATGGATTAGGTGTTTTAAGTGATTAATCTTCTACAAACAAAGAAACTAGATGAATATGATAAAAACCGACACACAAGATGAATAATAATATGATTCCATTTCTGATTTGATCACTGAAATACCATGGATTGATACAAGTACGCACCTATTCAAACTTGTGCTACAAAGATAAGACCAAAACCCTAAACCCTAGCTGCAACATATGCATTCTATTTATAGGTGCACTGATGGGCCTGCGCACTTAGCTTAAGTGCGCAGAGCCCATCCATAAGTGCGCAGCTTAGGGTTTAGACAATACAACTATGTTGTAATTACATAAACAACCCTCTAACTTCTAAACTTCATTACAAGCTATCAAATCACTTAATTCTGGTAACTGTGGTCTCAATATAACCCAACAAGGCGTGATCCAAGTATTGTTCAACTTTTCTTAAACACCATGTGGAAAAACCGTATTGCAAAGTTTTGAAAGAACAAAAAAACTCTCAAGGTGGAGCCTCAATCACACAAGAAGGGGACTTGTTTGTGTACAACTTGGAAGCGGTTCGCGAAGGAATGGGGAATTTTGTCATACAAGAAAGCTTGCCTTTCAATCATTTTGATAACCCACGTTTGACGAAGCTTATTCAACGAACACTTGAACCTTGATATACACATGTAAGTCGTGCTACCCTTAGACGTGATTCTTTAAAAAGATGGAAACAAGGAAAAAATGAATTAATTAATTATTTTGAAAATTTACAAACCGGTGTTAACTTAACAAGCGATGTTTGATCCGCACCGCACGGTTCACCCAACTCTTATATTTGTGTAACGGCCCATTGGATTGAACCGTCTTCTTGGCAAATGATGAAACAAACTATCGTTTAAGTTAGTAAACAAGATTTTATGAATATCGTTTGATAACGCATCGAATAATACCGTGGCTATCTCACAATTAAAATTAAAATACCAACCTATTTGTGGAGGGTTTTTTTTTCATAGTCGTTCTGTCGCACACATAATCAATATGGTCGTTCAAGATGGTCTAAAATGTATTGAAATACAAAGAGATGGTTTTCAAATAATGTTACGCGATATATATATATAGCAACAATCAAAGACATGCTAAATATATCAAATTTTGCAAAAGTGTGAATGCCATTTGTTCGGGTCCAAATTGGGATTGTCCAACAAGATAGAGTTCCACTTGTAACATGTTTGAAAAACACGTTTTGCAAAAAGAATGTTTAATTGCATATCATGATATTTTGGTGAGTCGGGGAAAAGCGGCACCATACCATCCTTCGCGTTGGAATGTTATTGAAGTTGTTTCCGAATTGCTACAAGTTTTCAAAGCATCCATGTCGGGTTTTTATTATCCCACAAGTTCTAAAACACTTCACAAATTATATAACATGACCAAAAAATTAGGCGAAATGGAATGTAGAGGTAGTCCATACAAATATATGGTGCCACCTATGAAGGAAAAATTTGGAAAATATTTATCGGAATTACCGACGGTTTTTACTTGTGCCGCCGCTTTAAACCCATGTTACAATATATCGGGGGTAGAAAATATAATTGAAAAAATTGCCAATGAGTTGGACTTGAACACGGTAAAAGACCCGTATTTTTCACAAGGTTTAATATCAAGATTTAACAAACATCTCACGGATATGTATGATGTTTATTTTGAACGTTATGTGAAATAGCGTCCATTCATGTGTAAATGAGACAAGGTTCTCAAAATGTATTAGATACGTACATGGATTTATACAATGATTTATTGGACACATCTAATAAACGTGCACGAGGCAACGCTCCTAGTAGCGAACTTGGGAGGTATGGTGCCGAAAAATATTTAAGAACTTTGACTCCCGAACAATTTAAAAGTTTTGATGTGTTGGCTTGGTGGAAAAGTAAGGAAGATCAATTTCCGGTCTTAGCCGCCATGGCCCGAGATTTACTAACCGTCCAAGCTTCCATGGTAGCTTCAGAATCCGCTTTCTCTATTAGTGGCAGGGTCATTTTGATACGTAGAACGCGACTAACTCCACATTAGATAGAGATAGCCATTTGCTTGAAGGATTATTTGGATGCGGCGGAGAGGGTGCAAGACATACGCTCACTTGAGGGAGAACTTGAATATGAAGGCGAAGTGTACGAGGACGAGGTCAACGTGGACTTAACCGAACCAATGTCCGAATATGAAGCCGAAATTGATGAATGGATAAGAAGCAACTCTGGTTCGGGTGAAGATTAGACGCCCACCTTGAACTTTGAAGATTTATTTCGTTTAAGACTATGTTTTACATTAAGAATTAAGATTATGTTTTGTATTTTGTTTCGATGTTATCATTGGATTGTATTTTGTTTTGATGTTATTGTCGTTGTTTTGAATCAATGAAATCGTATTTTTAAGTAATATTGTGTTGGTATTTTTTTCAAAATCAAAATAAAAAAACAACAGCAACAGAACAGCACAACACCAGCAAAAAAACCGTTTTTTCCGTTTTTTTACCGGTTTTAAATACCCTTTTTTTAACCGGCCCAAGACCCGGCCCGAACCGATGATCAATGGTTCAGCTTGATGTTTTGAAACTGGTTTTCAAACCGGATCGGTTTTTAATAAAAACCGGTTTTTCCTTATAAAAAAAAACCCGAACCGGTTTATAAACCGGACCGATTTGGGTAAAAAAACCAGTTTGTCCATGTGTACTTTGAGGTGGCTGTGAGGTTATTATGGTATTATGTTGCATTGTGGCTATTTATTTCGCTTTCAGATATGAAGAAGCCTTGTAATCCTGTCCAGTGGCTAGATGAGGACCACATGAAAGCTCAAAAGATTGAAGTGATTGAAGCAATACTAATTAAACTAGTTGTATAAAATCACGCGTGTTGCGCGTTTTATAATCGAGATTTAGATGAGGTGTTGATCAATCAATGAATTATACAATCGAGATTCCATTTTGGTTGTAAACGTTCAAAAAAATAAAGAAATCTACACATAAGGTAACACATGAATTTTGTAACGAAATTACATAATATTATGTTATTTATATTAATAGTATATAATATAATAAAGTTTTTAAATAAAATAATATGAATAGAATAATAATGAAATTACATAATATTATATTATTTGTATTAATAGTATATAATATAATATAATATAATATATAATATAATAAAATTTTAAATAAAATAATAATATAAATAAAATAATATTAAATTCAATATGAATAAAATAATATTAAATTTTACTATTCATTAGGTTTGTAATTATACAATCGAGATTCCATTTTGGTTGTAAACGTTCAAAAAAATAAAGAAATCTACACATAAGGTAACACATGAATTTTGTAACGAAATTACATAATATTATTTATTTATATTAATAGTATATAATATAATAAAGTTTTTAAATAAAATAATATGAATAAAATAATAATGAAATTACATAATATTATATTATTTGTATTAATAGTATATAAAATAAAATAATAATATAAATAAAATAATATTAAATTGTACTATTCATTAGGTTTGTAAACTAACAGTAATAAATAAATAATATATATATATATATATATATTATTTATTCATTAGGTTTGTAAACTAACAGTAATAAATAATATATATATATATATATATATATATATATATATATATATATAGTATAAATGCTTGGTGCTTTGGAGATATAGGAACGAGACTTTGTTTCGGGCTTAAAAACGGAAGAGATGGTTTTCGAAGATATTGTTTTCTATACTTTTTTTGTGAGTTGTGAATAGAAGAAAAAAGTTAAAACTTAATTGGATCGAGTGGATACAAAAGTCACTTATGTATTTGCAATTGGTTTTTCCCTCCGACTTGCTTCTTGCTAGTCGGGTTCTTATAATATCCGCCTTTTTAAAAAAGAATAGTGCCTCAAGATTTATTTACACGTTGTTTTAGTCTAGTGTGCTACTAATATCATAACCACACATAATAAGTGTATTTATAAAACATGGATTCATCCAACATAGAAAAGTAATATTGTTTCTGTTTAAATATTTAAAAATATATAAAAAAATCACGGTTTTAAATGTTTCCACACATTTTAATGCACGTTCACAATTCCACAAATTTGAATGCTGTTGTTATAAATATCATTTTTATTCAACAAAGTCATAAATGATCAGATAAATTGAAAACAACACAACTCTCAAATCCCTCTTTAATTAGTTGTTTCCTATAAATACAACCTCTTGTTTCAACCTCTTACACACCAAACACTCTCTCTCTCATACATACACAACAAGAACCCAAGTGACAACATTTGCACTATGGAGGGAAGTCCGGTTGTGGATGAGAAACTTTTGGTAAGCCCGCCGGGTTTAAACAATGACGAATATTTCGTATTGGGGATTGACACGCCTAGTTCTTTGAAGGAAAAGGAGAAGAGAGAAAACACCCATAATGATAAATATAAATGTTTTCTCTCTTCTCGAGAAATGGAGTCTCTGGTTGCGTTATGTGACACATTCTTACCATCAATGCACGTACACAAAGATCATGTTGTCGATGATTCACTTGCCCAACTTTATCACACTTCTGCTTCGATGAATGGAATACCCGATCAAGTAAATAACGTATTGCTAAACTTATATTACTTCACTTTTAGTTAAAAATCTAATGTTTTTAGTACTCTAATTATGTCTAGGTCGCCTCGATGATGTTTTTGAAAACGAGCCATCCAAAACAAATCTTGCTTAGGTTAACCCTGTGGTTCCTATCCACTTGGATTGGAACATTGATTCTTTGTGGAAAGCCATGTTTGTCAAATCAATTTCCATACGTGCAAAAGTTCTCTAAGGTTTCAGCTAAGAAGAGAGAGGAGATACTTGTCTCATGGTCTTTAAGCTACTTTTTTCTGTTGAGGGTGTTTTTCAGAGCACTAAAATCCGTGGTTCCATTGGCTTATTTCACTCAGGCAAGTTTATCTTCATACACATAGGTGCATATATACATATATGTTTTTAACATAGAACAAATTTTAAGTAGAGAACCGTATGAACCAAATATGCACTTGTATGAATTGCTAGTTAGAGATTATAATAGGTAACCATCTTATCTTATTTATTATAACCAAAACAATAAATGTCAATATAATTCGTGTTGAAATAAAAAGACGTAATAAGATTATCAACTAGTCATCACTGACCAGTTAATAAATCTTTTATCTTCCAATTAGTAATATTTTAACACCACATCATTTTTATTAATCATGATTTTATATATGGTATACCATTATGATATAAATTTACACTTGAGGTAAAAAAATCCAACATCAACAGATAAGTGAAACCACTATAAAAGTGTGTATGTTTTGCAAAACTTTAACAAGGACAGAAGAGGGCAACTACTATAGTGGAATATTATATGCCACGTAATATAGAGTTTGGAGATGACACACACGCCTTTGCAACATACATCAACACCGCTGTGCCACATGCTCTTTTTATAATAAGTGCTCAAGCGTTTAAGTCATGGCATAACAATATACAGTCATGTTATAAGAACATAAATGATATACCTTAAAAATAATGAAAATCATTAAAAAGATTATTGATTTAGTGGTTATTTTTATTTATAGTAAGAGTAAATTACACGGCATGTCTAAATTCTAATGGTATTTCACAATTTCAAATTCCGTCTCTCACTATGATTGATTAAAAGTTTCATCTTATTCTTTTTGCGTGAACATCACACATTTCGTCCATAGCTTAGATGCCAAAAATCTCCCCCAAACCCACCCTACAAATTATGTTTTACCGACATGGATTTCGAGCAGTACTCCTCGCGCAACTCTAGCGATCAGCCCCCATCCAATATATTTTACTTATCATATCTTTATTTCAATGTTTTATTTTAACTATTTTCCATTCTGTTGACAAGAAAAGGGTGTATGTAAACCGTATATTTTTTTAAAAACATGAACAAAATGAATTGAAATTGTTTTCTTCTTTTGTTTTTCTCAAGTTAATTAGTAGTGTTAGCGTTCTGTGATGAGGTTTATCACAAAATATTAAGTAATGGTTATTTATAAATATTTTCTATCTTACATACAATTATGTGTGTTATGTATATAAAAAATCGTTAAACTAATTTTTTTCATATTTGTTTGTGATAGAGATAAATTACTATACCATTTCAATTCATCATATTTTGACAATTTTAAGATTAAAAAGCAAAGGATTTATTTTATTGTTCGTGTTAGAGAATTATACTTTGCTCTGCATCGACCTCTCCATGCTATATATCTATCTTGTTTTATTTTCTTTTTAATTTTTTTCTAATATTAATTGTGAGGAGTGTTAATTTTTTTATTCGACTAGGTGAGTTTAATTGCTACAATACTATTTTTCATTTTTCCTTTAAATAATTTGCGTGTTATATACATATATATTTTACTAAATATAGTGTTTCTAGCCTTGAATTTTAATAGAATGTTACAGGCAGTAAACACTTCAGATTTATGCCCAAGAACTTTTATAAATTTGTTATACATAAGTTAATAATATTTTTTCTATAAATGATTCACGTTTCGATCCTTGAACTTTAATAGAGTTATCATACGACTCTTAAAGTTTATTAAATTTTTAAGCAAATTTTTGAACTTTTATCGTTTTTTATAATTTTAATTCTGTTATTTACTTATTGATATTCATCAGAAATGGGTAGCGACGCAACTTGTTGTCCGTTTATGTGATGTGTTTGTTAATTATTAGTTCAACTTATCAAAAACAGTATTCAACCAAAAGAAAATTAGTATGATTTTCAACTCTAGACATGTTCAGTTAACCAGTAACCAAGTTGTTTGCTTATTTTTACCATCTAAATGAAAGCCTACATTTTCTATGTTAACCCTTAAATATACCAAGTAGTAACTCTATTTTTTTATTATAGTTAAAACCAACTTTTAACTTTAAACATTTTTATTTAACCATGGTAGTTGCTTATTTTTACTGTTGCATATGTTAAAGTCTGTATGTTCTATAATAGCCTATCTATATAAAATGTAACAAATACATCCTTGTCAGTACCCTTTTATCATTTTGTCATGAAACAGGACTCTAATAGTAGTTTCACTAGTTACAACAATTATGGATAGTGTATTATTAGTTTTTATTTATAACTTTGTTGACTATATTTTGTATAAAAGGTATTTAAGAATTGGTTAGCAGTTAACAACTTTTATTGATGAAAATGACACCTCTTGGAACATGTAATTATTTGTACAAGTGGCGAAGCTTGACCCGAAGGTTCGGGGGTCGGAAGTCACGGGGGGGGGGGGGGGGGGGGGGGGTCGGAAATCACTAGTTTTGGGGGATCGGAAACCTGTTTGGGGGGTCGAAACCCTATAATTTCAAAATTTTCTATACTAATACTATATAATCAGAATTTCTGCGCGAAAATTTGGGGGGTCGGCCGCCCCTCCCCGCCCCAGCTAAGCTGCGCCAATGATTTGTACCATAGGTTCTTTTTAATTTCTTATACACGAGTATTAATATTCTTTATTACTTGGATATACAAGTTAAAGTAGTTGTCGATTAATACATTGTTTAACATGCTCATTTCATTATTTGTTTAACGCATTAAAGCCCATTTTATATTGAGTCATATTATCTGGACACCCCTTACTATCTCTGTCTATATACACATACACATATATGAAGAGAAATAGAGTATGAAAGGCGTTAAAATAGACACGGAGATATCAAAATAGACTCACCCTTTTACATCATCTACAGAAATGAGGAAGCTATTAATTTGACGTATGAACCAGTATCATGTTTAGGTTAACGATTCATTCAATTAGCCTACAAACACGTCACACACGTTTTTTTTAACGACAAGGAACGACGTGCTAACTATTGTGACACCGGACGTTGTGGTCAAAGTTAACTACTCGACCGCTATCATCCCTTAGGCTCTCCCAGATGCGTGGAAACCCAACCTTCACCCGTTCAAAAACAGAATAATGAAATTACCCATATTCGCTATATACCATGATGTCATAGGGTGAGGGGATGTCACACACAGTTGAATGTTGACACTCATGTTTTTCTTCAATGTATAACTTATTGATAGGCTTGATGTATTAGGCTTGGTGTATTGTATACATATCTAACTAGCACCTTGCTAATTGGATATTGTTTGTAATTATTGGGTTTGGTAATAAAAGTTGTTTGCCTTTCAAAAAAAAAAAGTTGGTACCTTGCCTTTAATTATTAAAGGAAGTTAATGCATTATGGTTTTTTTTAACAATTAAACGGAGCATTTTATTTATACCATAAATCCATCACAAGAACACCACGGATTAATGCATTATGTATATCGATCATACTTCTTAAAGTTGGTACCTGCCTTTAATTATTAAGGAAATTAATGCTTTTCCAATAATGTGCTAAGGTCTACTCCATAAATTATAAAGAACTGGTTCATTTATTAAGCTCGTATATTTCAGCTAATACTTTCTTTAATGGCATTTTTTTTAACGGTTACTTTCATACGAGTGATTCAATGTCACACTGCCTAATTAGCAGCCCTAGTCAAGGTCTGTTTCAGATTATGTTGTCTTAACAGGGCCCACACCGGTGTATCAGACTTGGTTACGACGTTCCCTCGAAAACCGTACTGCCTCCACACGAGTTTCCTTGGTGGAGTAACAACCTTGTGAAAACCGAGGAACACTCCCGGTGCGTTTGTCACCAACATTGCATGGACGTCGTAGAAAATAATAAAGAGAGTGAGAATCGAACTTAGATCACACGGAACACCATGTCTTTCCCCAACCACTCCACCACTACCTCATTGGCCTTAATGGCAAATGAAGGCCAATTTACATATATCCATATACTATTAGAGTATTAGACCAATAAATAACTCTAAATTAAACCTCTTGTCAAGGATTGAACCTTGAACCTTACCTCCTCTGTAATATTTAAAGTTAATATAAAACAAAAAAAAAACAATACTGATTTATTTATTTGAAAATAACATAGTAACATGAACGGTAATCGTGACTTAACTATATTGAATCCAAAGAACTAGTGGCGGAGCTTGAATTTTTCAGGGGGGAAGGGGGCGAAAGTTAGGGACCCTTAAAACGGTGGGTGCTGGATTCAATACTTATATAATATCTAGATGAAAACGCCTAAATTTACACCACAGGGCAAAAAAACGATGAGGGTCGGAGCATCCCCTAACCCCAACTATTCTTCACCCTTGCTAAGGCTAGTGGATGTGGAGACTAGCCTCCACATCAGCTTCCACATCATCACAAGGAAAGACTATCCTCAAATAGACTAGTAAGGGGTGTGGACATGGCCCTCCTTGGCACACCCCTAGCTAGTCCTTCCCCCTTTTTATGTTTTTTTTAATTTAAATTCAAATTAATAAATACATCTAAAATTAAAATAAATACTTAAGAAAGTTGCATAAGAATAAAAAACCTTATTTCACTACAAGAAAATGAAGCTAATGCAACCTTGGTAAAATGTTGCATTAGGCCTTAAAAAGGTTGCATTAGGCCTAATGCAACCCTTTATCAAAGGTTGCATTAGGTGAAGTTGCATTAGACCTAATGCAACTTTTTTTTAAGATAATGCAACTTTTTTAGAAAGGGTTGCATTTACTACTCACATGCAACCTTTTTATATACTAAGGCAACTTTTTCACCACTAAATGCAACTTTTGTATCAGTCAAATGCAACTTTTGTTATACTAAAATGCAACCTTTTATACATCAAACGCAACACTTTTTTATGATTTTAGTTACATCAAATGCAACTTTTGTCAGAGTCAAACGCAACTTTATGCATCATTGTTTGAAGCACTAAAATTCATTAATATGCAATACTATCTCAATTACACAAACACAAGAATTATACAAATATAATAGATAACTTATATCGTAATTTAACATATGTCCAAACGCAAAATTACATCGCAATGAAAATAAAGTTGTCAATTACAAAGACAAAAAGTAACGAAAACCTCCAACATGTATCTTTTTTCATACTACTTCGCATCGTAGCCTCTGAGTTTGCTCATTGGCTGTCAAAATCTTTTTGCAAAGCTTCTAGCTCATCTTTTTTCCTTTGTTGGTCCTCTTAAGTTTCTTTTCGCATTTCAAGCAACTGTGTTTTTGAACTTCAAGACTTGAGCTCACTTGTAATCATGCATGGTTCCTCACACCATCCATGCATTACCTAAATAGAAATGATGTCCTCTTTTGAAGGGTTCATTGGTCAAAAGCTCCTAGCTCTTTGTTTTAAGGTTGAACTCTTTGATTGCCTGTGCAAGATATGAAGATAGATGCACTTATTTTGAGAAAAAAGTGTTCATAAAATTTCATAGTAATGATTAAACGAAAACAATAGATGAAGATAAATAACACCTTAAGAGTTCTTGTGAATCGTGAATGGAATGAAACCTTGTTTAATAGGAACTCAGAAATAGGATGCTTTCCATACTTCCCTGTGGAGAGAATTATATGCATGCTGCATAATATTCATTAATAATCTCAACCAGATAAAAATTCTAAAAACTATAAACACACAACCTACCAACAGAGAAAGCATGTACAAGATATAACCTAGATTATATAAATACGTGTTCGATGGCGCACGCTAATGATCGTTATAGGTTTCGTAGGTTCTTGTAATAATGAACCTTTTCGGATCATGTTGAAAACATTTCTTACTCTCAAGTGATTTATGACTCCTTAGTCCTCCCACAAACCAAAACAGGAACTTATCAGAACAAGCTCACACTGTCTATACAATTTAGAAAAGGACTTCCTGTTGAGTTCTACGAGTTTGTGCTGAGTATAGTTCGTATGTACGCACTTCAAAACTTCATATTTGTTGGTTTATCTTGAGCACATATGACAATGAGGAAAAGTTGACATTCTTTTCATTCAGTTTCTTCAGTCCATTGCTGATTTCAAAATCATTGATTCACTCAGACACATCAGACTTCATCCACATCCTATAGGCTTTAGTGGATAATCAACAATTTATACCAATTGTAGTTAACTTTTTTTTAAGCATGTAACATCATCTAAATCCATAGTGTAACATATATAAAGATAGGGGGGTTTACTTTAGAAAATGGAAAGAAAACACATTAGTTGTTATATGACAATTACAACGTAAAACTAATAGAGCATATATATCATAATCAACCAATTTTAAAAATTGGAATACATAGAAATATAGAAATCTAAGTTTGCATTATTATCTTAAGCACAAAAAAAGATGAAGAACCTGTTAAGATTTGAGGTCACCATCCATGGGTCGTCTTGAGGTCATCATCCATGGGTCGTCTTGAGGTCATCATCCATGGGTCGTCTTGAGGTCATCATCCATGGGTCGTCTTACTCTCTCCCCTATTCAAGAATCCTAAAATAAATAAATCCATGCAAAAAAATATGATTTTCAGCAAATCTGAAATCGGTAACCACTTTATAAAAAAAATCAGTTTTCAGCAACTGATCGATTTTGTTTCAAATACAAAAAAAGAAAAGAAAAATAAGAACACAAAATTATAAAATACCACTCACACATGGATATGATGAAGCAATAAAAAATATATGTTCTTAAGTAGATATGTATGTAGAACTTGTTATATAGTGGGTAATAATCCTTAGAAGCTTCAAACTAATTCAATCAAAACAAGAAAAGGTCGGATGAATATATGAGACATATACATATTTATAAAATTAGTCTAGTGATGGAAATCCATAAAGCAGGCACAAACTAAAAGACTTTTGTGTTTGTATTAATTCACTTGCAAGCTATTTCCACATGAATACCATACCAAAAACTTGGAATATACCTTAATGTCCCTGTTCATAATAAAGGTAACTATAGAGAGGAAACCAATCCATAAGCCCACTAAGATTTCAATAACCAGATTTCTAATCCACAAAACTTTAATGGTAGTAACTTACAGAGAAGTAACCAAATTTTCTAAGCAGCAATACACAAATTAATTTAATTAATAATCCAAATACATATCAAAATTGAAACATGTGTATATCTGACTACAGTAACTTATTCTATATCAATTAGTGAACAAATTTTCTAAATAAATAACATTATGATAACAGTGCACTATGAATGTAAATGTACATAGTCATAGCATTAATCAATTTCATAGTGGTGAACTTAACAAACATGAAATCGTACACTGTAACAATGTGGCTCTTTGACGCCTTTCATCGAACAGTTGACGGGCATCTTCAATCCTGTTCAAACTTCAAACACGAAAAAAACGAATCTGCTAAAACATAGCATCAGTAGAAAACAAAGCAGTGGTAGGGTAGATAGGTGGTGCGGTAGTAGTTCAGGGTGGTTAGTCAACGGTTTAGATTTCACAAGAACATATGCATTGATAGAAAGAGATAGGTGAAGACAGTCTCACGCACTCACGGTCCTAACTACGTGCAACAGGGATAAGCTTTTCAATTTAATCGATTCAGTGTTATAGATGAAATCAATTGGTGAGGGAAAACAATTTTGAATTTTGATGAACGAGGGTGGATGAGGGAAATAGGTTAAAGGGGTTTAATTTGGGAAACTGCCCTAGGAGGGAGATAACTTTTGGTGGTATGAGGTTAAAATTTTCAAACCTCTCCCCTTTAATGGAGTGTTTTAATTGCTCTTAAAAAAATGATTTTCAAGCACTTTCATCCCGTTAAAAATTTTCACACCAATCAACAAAAAATAAGATTCATGCCCCTGGGGACGGTATTTAGGCTTGAAAGTGGCGCCCTATTAACCTCCCACTATGAGTGGTCTTATAAAATCTATATATATATATATATATATATATAATAAATGAAAAGGGGTATCTCACATGACATTAGATTAGGCATTTACACCCCTTTTGTTCCCTCAAAAAGTCCTTTTTTCTACCATCGTTACCACCGTCATCGTCGTTCAGCTCCACCTGTCACAGCCACCACTGTCTTCATCATCAACATCTTCTTCATCATCATCATCATCTTCATCTTCATCATTATCATCATCTTCATCATCAACATAATAATAATAATAATGATGATGATGAAGAAGAAGAACTCCAACGTCCCTTTTGTCAGGCAAAACGCTCGCCATCCTGATGAAGTTCACCCCCGGCCGGCGCTATGGGGGCCCAAAACGCCTTCCAAACGCCTCACTACACACACACTAATGTGCATATCACATGCACTTCCAACCACAATTTTTAAACGTTAGTAACTTTTATATGCGACATTTTTCAAAAAAAAAAATCAAGTCGAATACGGATGAGCAAATGATACATGGTATCGAAACTTAACCGGTACCCAAATGGTTTTTGGAACCAGTTCGGTACCCACTTTTAGGCGTTTTCGAGATCGGTACTTTCAGTTTGGTTCGATACAAGTATTTTACCGATTAGTACCTTTAAATGCAGGTACCTTACCGATACCAATACCGTACACTACTGAAAATTCTTGGTGCTAGTACCGATACATAATTTTGATGATTTTTTGGATCGATACTTTCAGTACCGGTGCTCATCCCTAAAGTTGAAGTTGAAAATCTACAAAATTCCCGCCCAAATCTTCCAACCAATCTCCCTCCCCTAACATTTCTCTCCTAATTTATCATCTTCCCGCTTAGCCACGGTTCAAATTTTTCTTAGAAAATAAAAATCGAGTTTGGATCCAAATCATAGATTTGCAATTGTAGGCTCTAACTCCCAAATATATCCTTTGCAATCTGAATATGATTACCAATTCGACTAGTGTGATTAAATAAAAGCTAAATATTATTTAAAAATATCACTATACTATTTGTTTTTTTTATTAAATTTTTCAACCTAAACAATTTTGGTAATGAAAGTTTGTTAGTAAATATTATGAAATGGCACCACACATATTTTGGTTGCAACCGTTTAATAGGACTTGGACTTGCATTAAACATTAAACAATGCAACTTTTAAAATAAGAGTTGCATTTAAGTTTTCATAATGCAACTTTTTAATAAAAGGTTGCAAATTTAATATAGTTATGCAACATTTTTATGAAAAAGGTTGCATGAGATCTTCTAATGCAACCTTTAGATACAATAGAGTTGAATTAAAGTCTAATGCAACTCATTTGAAAAGGGTTGCTTCTAAAAAGTTGCATTAGACATATTTTCTAGTAGTGTTTGTTTCTGTTTATGACCGCTTACCTAGTTCGTGGTTCTGACGAGACTTCTTCTTCTTCATCCTATGATTTGTGCCGCTTGCGTCACAACGTTTATAAAAAGTTGGTTTTCCTCGCTCGACTAAGATCATGAATCAACAAAAGGTAAATTCATTGCTTATTTTAGAGAGAATTAGGGATTGTTTTTATAAAAATTGAGAATTTGGGATTGAGGTAGAGAAGGATTTTGAAAAAAATGGAATTTTATAGTTTGAAAAGCAATTTTTTTATAATCTGGCCGTTTGAAATAGGCCCACGGTCGAAAATACAATCAAATGTCCCGTCTCAAACGTCTGAGAAAGGACGATTCACACGTACCAAAACGTGGGGGACAGTGTGGGAGGATAAACCTAAGCCAGGACGGACCAGAACCATCCCCACACCCATTAGTCTAAACCTAAGAACGGTTCATACATACCTCCTTGGGGTTCATAATTAACAGTGTTTGTTGTGGATATGATAATTAATTTGTGAGGCCAACTATCATAACTTCCCCAGCCAACATCCGTAATGGGGTGAGGGATGCTTAAACATAACTTTTTTTATTAATTATATAACATTACATTTAACCCAAACCCATTGTTTTGATTTGGCTATATTTTAAGTATCCTCGATAGGCTATCGATGTTTATGAATATTAAGTTTTATTTTTTACTTACTATATAAGCATGCTTTCCGGTGGTGACACTAAAAAGGTGATGTCTCCATGCCAACTTGGATGCCATATTATCAGGTTGATGTTTCATGTTACTTGAGACATGAGTGAGGTGTGGAGACACCAAATATACATGTCTCATGCATTTATTATTATTATTATTTCTAATATTAGTTTTATAAAAGCAACAAATAAACAAAATAATGTTTAAATAAATACTAGTGGGGATTCAAGAATGGTGGTGAGACAGTCCGATAGGTGTTGCGGGAGGTGGTTGTGGAGAAACTTGTTGGGTAGTTTGAAACGATTGTGCTATTTGCATATAGTGTTGCATTTGCATGTATTGCATTGGGTTGAATTGGGCGAAAGCTATCGGGTTTTGTTGCATTTGTTGGACCGCCCGTAATTGAGGTACTTGTGAAGATATTGGTGGCTCGACTACCGGCGTGTAACCCGGTATGGAGAATGGATTCGGGTTAAATTCTGGCTATTTGGGTTGTTTTGGTTGAATGGTACCATGATATTTTTTTATAAAAATTGGATGGTTTATAAAAAATATGGGAGATAAAGAAGAAGAAGATAGTGGGTGTGGTATAAAAAATGAGGGTAAAAAGGTTTGATTTATAATATTCAAAAACCTCTTTTTTTAGGCTACCGTTTTGTTACCGTTGTACAATGTTAAAAAAAAATAAATAAATAAAAGGAAAACATTTGATTGGTTCGTTGTTGATAGGGCTGTACACGAGCCGAGTCGAGTCGAGCCAGGCCCAGCTCGAGCTCGAACTTAAACCGAGCCAGCTCGGCTCGGCTCGTTTTTCTGGTCGAGCTGAAAAGTCGAGCTCAAGCTCGGCTCGTAGATGTTCGAGCCGAGCTCGAGCTGGCTCGAGCTAGCTCATTATATATTTTTTTTAATTTTTTTACAAATATTTATTAAATAAAAAACAATAAAATTAAATAAAATTAGACATAATCATGTATATTTTCTTTTATTTTTCAAAGTTATGGTTTATTTATTATGAAAAGATTGGGTTGATACTTGATAGGTAGTATGAGCGGGAATTTCAAATTTTGAATTTAAGATTTGGGTTTGGAGCCAAAATATATTATTTTCATCTATATATTAATTACACATACACAAGCCTAAGTCGAGCCATCGAGCCGAGCCACTAGTCGAGCCATCGAGTTGAGCCACGAGCCGAGCCACGAGCTGAACACCCCTGGCTCGAGCTCGGCTCGATTACAAAACGAGCCAGCTCGGCTCGAAAACAAAACGAGCCTCTTCGAGCCGAGCTTTTTTCGAGCGAGTTTCGAGCGAGCCTCGAACCGCGAGCTTTTTGTACACCCCTAGTCGTTGACGTTATGGGGCGCGGTGGGACGAGCAAAAATGAGTGGGACGTCAATGTCCTTATTAAATAGCCCTTGTATTCTATTCCCCTAACTCAAGTTCTATCAAAATTCCCTTCCCCCATATGGAGTAGCTTTCTTTAAAGATAATACCATGAGACAAATCTTCAAAACACTCGGGTATATAGATTATGAGTTTATGGGTTGATGGGGTCAAAATTTTGCTTTCCTTTTTCCTCATTCCAGTTTCCACCAAATCCATTATTATTTATGTCTTTGTACTAGTTTGCACCTACATGACAAAAACTGAGTCGAGCATACACGTCATAGGGTAAAACCCGGTGATGCAATGTCCACAATAATCAACCATCAAATTAACACCATACTCTAACTGTTAAGACAACATAATAAAATATTCAAAAAAAATTCAACACAACCCCGTCTTAGAATAAAGACATTCTTTATATAGGGGACAAACTATCACAACAATTATATTAAATGGTGCGATTATAACTAGTGAAAATTTGACACTTACATTTGTGGGAAGATCCTCAGCAGGAACTTCATCACTACTAACCAAGTTACCCGACCATGACCACTTAGTTGTTACTGACATTTTAGTTATTACTGACAAAATGCTATCTATGAATGATTACCAATATTTCTTAGTTTAATTAGTGCTTACTTATCACACATCATACTTGACATTGAAGGCTTTATATATTGCTGATCTTAGTTATCACTGATGATTACTAACATCTTACCACTAATTGAATAAATAAAGCCCGATATCTTTCTATAAGATCGGACATTACGTGTTGTTATCTTATGTTGTTACGTTATCAATCATGTTTGCTTTTCTAAAATGTGGACATTAATGTATGTTACTTTATAGGTAAATGAGAAGAACGAAAACCCTTGTTGGAAAGCCATAGACTATTGCGGACGTGACCCTGATTTAAGTCAACAATCATTCAACACAGAAACATTATTTGGGCCTCTTTACAAAGGCATTGTGCACCTTAACAAACCACACAACATCATAGCAGAAGCACTACAAAGATCAAGATTATCTATCTCAATTCCCCCTAAAACTCCATCAATGGTCATAAAATGTGATGCAGTAGTTGTTGGCTCGGGCTCCGGTGGCGGTGTGGTTGCAGGAGTGCTAGCTAAATCGGGATATCGGGTTCTTGTACTCGAAAAAGGGAACTACTGTGCTAGAAGTAATCTTTCTCTTCTTGAAGGTCCATCTATGGATGAAATGTACCTAGGAAAAGGGTTGTTGGCTACTAGTAACATGGAGACGATAATACTCGCGGGTTCGACCGTGGGTGGTGGGTCGGCTATAAACTGGTCGGCTTCGATTAAGACTCCGGTTCACGTGAGAAACGAATGGTCGGAATGTTATGATCTAGAGTTGTTTAACAGTAAACTATATGAAGAAGCATTGAATGTTGTTTGTGAGAGAATGGGTGTGCAATCTCAAGTGAAAGATGAAGGGTTTAATAACATGGTTTTGAGAAAAGGGTGTGAGGAATTAGGTTATCCTGTTGATAACATTCCAAGGAATTCACCTCCAGATCACTACTGTGGGTGGTGTTGCCTTGGTTGCAAAGATGGAAGAAAAAAAGGTATGTCTAGGACTCTAAACGGACCGAACATTCACTAACGGGCTTGTTTGTGCTCGTTTATTCAACTTTAATCGAAGAAACGACCGAACATGAAAAATTACATAAACATGGTTTTCTTGTTCATGTTTGTTCATTAAGAAAACAATGTGTTTGTTTTCATGTATGTTTGTTCGTTATATATAGTATAAACGAACGGTTCACGAGCATAAACAAACACGAACGATCGTTGAGCAAGAACACCAATTAAACGTAAACATGAAAATCAACATGTTGGGCTATAAAAAATTAATAAAACTATTCTAAATTGCGGTAAGTGGTATTTTAATTTCATAACATTAGAGTAACCTGTAATGGATTTATAGATAATTTAAATGAAAATATAAACAAATGAAATTAAAAATACATAAACTACGAACATATACGATATTCACAAGCATTAATTAACGAATATAAACGAATTTTCCATCAAACAGTGTTGTTATGAAATGAAAAGAAAAGAAACGTGTTGTTATGTTAAATAAAAGAATATAAACGAATTTTCCATCAAACAGTTTACTGAATTTTTCGTTTATTTATACGACTAGGTACTTCAGAAACATGGCTAGTAGACCTAATCGAATCCGGCAACGGTACGATCTTACCGGGCTGCGAGGCTGTCGAGGTTATTCATCATCGGAAAAAAACTAGAGACCGAAGCACTGCGAAAGGGGTCGTGTTCGAGTTCGTCCATCCAGACGGAACAAAAGAAGTCTGTTTTGCTGAAGCCAAAGTGACCATCATAGCATGTGGGGCAATGTGTACCCCTCAACTGCTTAAAAAAAGTGGCTTGAACAACCCTAATATCGGTAAGAACTTGCATATACATCCTGTGGTGATGGCATGGGGTCATTTCCCATCGGAAAGTTGGCCGGAAGCCGAAAAAAAGAGCTACACAGGAGGAATAATGACTGCTATGTCCACTGTGGTTGCAGACTTCACCGGCTCCGGATATGGTGCCGTCATTCAAACACCAGCACTACACCCAGGTATAAACAAGTCGGACCGCTCCTTATCTACTTGATGTATATCAGCTCACTAAAAGTTTAAAACGAGCCGAGTTTAAGAAAGCTCCAGTCTATAAAGGAGCTTATATTTAATAAATGAGGAAAAGTTTTACCTTCTTCATACTCTCCATAAATCATACCATATCTTTGTTATTTGTGAGATTTTACTGAGTACTTACGTGTGTTGTTTTTTTATTTAATAAACGAGATAGATAGCAAATATGAGGCTCACATATCGTGCTTAAACTAGGCTCGGTACTCTAAATTGTTGAGATTTAATAGAGAGAATTTACACAAACATGCTATGTTATTAAAGAATCATCCAAATACAAATGATAGGGGTTGGCCCTATTTATACATAATGAAAGGGTGTGATGCCCTTTGATGAACCGACGTGTTGGTTCACTAACTAACTGCCATATAACTAACTAATATAATACTTAGGATATACACTAATAACCCATACTTAGGATAATATCAAATATTATTTCCAACATTCTCCCCCTTAATTTTGATTTATCCTTTCTTGCTCCATAGTAGGGTTGATCTCTTCTTCATGCATGCGAATGGAGTCTTTCTTGTTCTTTGCTTTCTTCGTGCTTCATAGTAGCGATAACTTTCTTCATTGTTGTTGTTGACATCTTAGTAAATTTTCACTTGCAATGTTGTCAACTGATGTTATTGATTCTTTCCCAATTTCTTTCTTGCTTGTTACTTGCTTTAACTTTGCTAAGTTCCTTGCTGCTTTGAAGCAAAGGTCTTCTTTCTTGATTTGCCACACAGGTCGAATTTTGCCACGAAGGTCTAACTTGCCACGAAGGTCTAACTTGCCACGAAGGTCTAACTTGCCACAAAGGTCTAACTTGCCACGAAGGTCTAACTTGCCACAAAGGTCTAACTTGCCACAAAGGTCTAACTTGCCACGAAGGTCTAACTTGCCACGAAGGTCTAACTTGCCACAAAGGTCTAACTTGCCACAGAGGTCTAACTTGCCACAAAGGTCTAACATTTCTTGTTTGCTCCCAACCAACTTGCTAATCGGGGCTTTATACCTTACCTACTTGCTAATCAGGTTTTATGTGCTCCTGACCCACTTGCTAATCAGGTTCTTATGCACTAACTTGCTATACTCAACGAATAAATTCGGAGTTGACTTGCTAATCTCAACGAACAAATGTTCGGAGTCACTTGCTATACTCAACGATCCACGAATGGTCGGAGTTTACTTGCCATATACTCAACGAGTCACGATGTCTCGGAGTCACTTGCTATTTCTCAACGAACCAAAAAGGCTCGGAGTATCTTGCTAATTATTTTCTCGACGACCGAAATGGGTTCGGAGTATCTTGCTATACGAATCGGTGTGATTCGATTTGGCTTGCTTTCAATTAAATATGTTTAACTTTAAAACAAATCAAACTAAAATTCTAGCTCTGATACCATGTTAAAACTCTGCACAGGTCTTCGGTAATGGGTTTCTGGTATGTGACGGTTATAGTTTGGAGGGAAAAGAGAGAGGGAATGTTGAAAGTTAGTTATACAAATATAAACACAAACTTCCTTATCATCTGGATTGGAAAATTCGTTCGGTGACTCGATATACAACCGTTCTTGTGCAGTCTCTGTTTTCGAAAGAAAACAGGGGATGACCTTTCTGTGATTCTCTCTTCTTTTCCACAGGGATGGATCAATGATACCAAGGCTCTGATACCATGTTGAGATTTAATAGAGAGAATTTACACAAACATGCTATGTTATTAAAGAATCATCCAAATACAAATGATAGGGGTTGGCCCTATTTATACATAATGAAAGGGTGTGATGCCCTTTGATGAACCGACGTGTTGGTTCACTAACTAACTGCCATATAACTAACTAATATAATACTTAGGATATACACTAATAACCCATACTTAGGATAATATCAAATATTATTTCCAACATAAATGACCATCAGTTGTAAAGTTTTTATTTAATAGTTATTATAAACCTTCTAATTAGTAGTTATGTATTTAAATCCAGGTATGTTTTCAGCACTGATGCCATGGGTTTCCGGTTCCGATTTCAAGACACGAATGTCAAAATACTCGAGGACAGCACACGTATTCGCATTGGCAAGAGATAAGGGCTCTGGTGAAACACACTCGAAAACATCGATTACTTACAAAATGGACGTGAATGACGAAGAGAATCTGAAGAAAGGGATTGAGAAATCACTAAGAATACTTGCAGCAGCGGGGGCAGAAGAGATCGGGACACATAACAACAAAGGGAGAACACTGAATGTAAAGAATGTGAGTTATCATGAGTATGAGAGTTTTGTGAGAGAGGAAAGCTCGAGGGCGTTGAGAGACTTATCAACGCCAATATGTTCAGCGCATCAGATGGGGAGTTGTCGAATGGGTGTCGATGAAAAGGGGTCGGCCGTGAATCCAATGGGAGAGACATGGGAGGTGGAAGGGTTGTATGTTGCAGACACGAGTGTTTTCCCTACCGCATTGGGTGTGAACCCGATGATCACAGTCCAAGCAATTGCTTATTGCACTGCTCAGTCTGTTCTTGGATCTCTTAGAAGAATGAAGGAAACCTCATCATATGTGTAGTTTGCAATTTATCATTTGACAATATTGTTGGTCAAACATTGTAACATCATTTAATAAGATATATACAGAAAACTTGTTCATATATGACAACTTCTCATATAAGTTTCCCTTAATTTTGTAAATCATTTAAACTGTGGTATCAAACTATGTTCCCAATTAAAAAAAAATGGCAACATGAATACTGAATATAAGACTCTAAAAATAGAAGTTTAGATAGATCAAACGGAACACTTTTGGTGATTATGAACATAGATATTCCCAATCTCCTTTACACAACATTCGTCAATTAATTCAATCATGAAGCGTTTGTTGCAGCAATGACCTTGTGGAGATGGGACAAGGTACCATTCTAGCTAATTAACAAATACAACATGTGTTAACACGGCATTCAAAGATGCAGAAGCTGCGAACCACTGATGTTCCCACTGCGTCCGCAATTTACTCGTCACCAAAGCTTTACAGTTTGATGGAATTGGCTGATTTTTTTATGATCCCATGAACAATGATGTTTTTCAATCGACAAAGTGATGATGATTCTTGTTTCCTTTTGCTTAAACTCTTTTGTAATCATCAATAGTTGTTAAGCCAAGATGACGTAAATGTTATTTTGAAATCAAGCAAAGTAGTTTGATTTGGATATTGTAATCAAGCACAAAGTGCATATAATCATAATCCAAGAAAGTAAACTGAAATTTAAAAGACATACAAACATGTTATGAAGGTCTTAGCACTTTCAAACATAAGGGCACAAGGGGTGCTACCCTAGTTATTTTTTTCCTTCACTGATTTTAACCAATCCTGCACTGTCAATCACCTCACTGATTTACTTCATGATTTACTTTTTTGTAGGCAGCACTCTACTGATTCACTTCATTGAAATCTTAATTTTTTAGTTTTCCTTTTTTAATTACCGTTTTTATTAAAAGAATGACCGTTTGAAGTAAAAGAACCGTTTGTAAAACTTAAAAAAATAAACCGTTCCATTAAATTAAAAAAAAATTACAAGAAACATCAAATAAAATAAACATACAAACGCCTTCATCCTACTCGTCGCCTTCATCATCTTCGTCGCCTTCAACCCAATAACGCTCCCAATTGTGTTTCGCCGCTATTTCTTCTTTATGTTTCAAAACCAAGGCCAAAGATTTACCTTCGAGGTGGTCGTGCGGTCTCGTCGCCTTCCTCCACGTCATCATCCTCATCTTCTAGGTTGAGATCGAAGTCTTCTAGTTGGGAATTTGTTAATTGAGGTGGCGTAAAATATTGTTGATACATCATGGGTGGTTGGCTTTGTGGGAATTGTTGGAATTGTGAGTATTGTGAGTAAAACGGTTGTTGTTGGGGTTGGGTTTGAGTAAAATTGATCACGGGCCTATAGGGTTCAACCGTAGCCGATCTTGAACCCGAAGCTTTGCCTCGACTACTAGAACCTCTAGATTTCGAGGTTCCCATCCCACTCCTCGAAACAGTCTTTGATTTCCTTGAATCCATTTGTTTTGTTTGTGTTTTAAAGTAGACAAGTTTTTGTAGTTGTTTGTTTGTGTTTTTTTATTTAAACCGTGCACAATTTATACCATTTCAAATATAACAGTAAAAAAAAAGTTACCGTTTCATATTAAATATATTCAAACGGTCAAAAAGTAATAAAATATATTATAAAATTTGACCGTTGCAATAATTAAGGCTTGTTACCAGCCCGTTAGATGGAACCCGTATTTGGTTCACGGGACCCCTACCAGCATAGGTGGCGGCAATGTTATTGTGCTGGTAGTGTGGTACCCGTGCCCAATTCTGATAGCGCCCCGTCCACCCTAAGACTTGAGATATTAAAACTTTCAAAAGTATGACTACACCTACACTACACATGAATCAATCATATAAATTTCCTTTGGGTACCCAACTCTACTGTTTCAAATGTTATCTAAACCGTTAGAATTTAGAGAAAGACAAAATTACAGAAAACGTCCTTTACGTTTACCCAAAATTGCAAGTTTCATCTTTAATGTTTAAAACTTGCAGGATTCATCCTTGAACGAAGTTTTTGTTTCAGGAACATCCTTTATCAAAGATTTTGTTGCAAGAAATATCCTTTCTCACTAACGGGGTTAGTTTTTCTGGTTAACTTCTCCTCTAGGGAGTATTATTGCCACACACACATATGCGTTCAAGACTCTCTAATCGACGCACAAAGTTCTCGGCCAAGGCACCTCATTGTTACCTTGTTTTGGACAATAAAACACAGAAGCGATTCGGAACAAGAATCGTTGATAAGAAACTTAAACTTAGATTTAGAGATCATAGCCCTCATCGTTTAGTCAAAAAATGAAGGCCAGTTCCGTTTTCTCGAAAGACTAACCGGGAAACAGAAATTCCGGCGAACTCTGGCGATCACAAAATTGAATTGTTTAATCACATATCGTCGAACGTACGGTTGTAAATCCCTATCCCCTAATCGCTTATTGAATAACGAATACAAAATTGTTCTTAGAAATCAAAATTGTTTTTTTTGTAATACTCTGTTTTTCAAAAGCTTTTGAAATAGAAAATGTTATCTTGTTTTTATGAAAATCACATCAATAATAAAACTCGAAGTTGTGCTAAAAAAAGTATAAACATTTAATATGTGAATCAAAATCCAGAAGTGTAGACATATAATAAACTGATGAAGCCTCCTGTTATTACTATTATCCAGTTCTCAACTTCTTGAAAGTCAATGTTTGACTGCTCTTACAAGGTATATAAATGTTAAATTTTAATTTAAATCTGATTTAGAAAAATAATATAATTTAGAAATTATTATTTTAAATCTAATTTAGAAAATTATATATTTTATAAATATAGTTTTCTTTCAATAATATTCAAAATCTTTCAGATTTGGCAAAAATGGTCCGTAGAGGAGAAGTTAACCAGAAAAACTAACCCCATTAGTGAGAAATGACGTTTCCTGCAACAAAACCTTCGTTAAAGGATGTTCCTGCAACAAAAAATTTGATAAAGGATAAATCCTGCAAGTTTTAAACATTTAGGATGAAACCTGCAACTTTGGGTAAACGTAACGGACGTTTTCTGTAATTTTGTCTTAGAGAAATTAGTAAGGTAACCCTCTGAAGGAGACATAACATTGAATCTCAACCCAAATCTAAAATTGTTCTTCACTTGAGCGTGTAACACTTTTAAAAGACACTGATGAACATGACCGTTTTTTAACCAAAAGCTTTGAATCTTCAAGTTGTTGAATTTATTTGTATTTTTGAAGTAAATTCTCCGATTGAGTCTTCAAAACAAAGTTTTCTTCTTAATTTTTGAGATAATTTGCTGTGATTCTTTTCTTATCTTCAAACTCATTTGACTTATCTTTTGATTTACAGATTAGTTCGATAAGAGCATTCACTGTAGGTTTTCCTATATGTTTGTGAGTGAATTCTTCATATTTTAGAATGGAGTTATGAGTGGTGGAGAAAAAAAAAATGTTATTGTTCATCGGTTTATTTAGTGGAACATTACATTTATTTTTAATATTTTTTAAAGTGTTTGTGAGTAGAGAAGAAAGAAAAAGGTAAATGATAAAGGTATATAAATTATTATTTAACTGAAAAGTAAATAGAAAATATAGTTATTTTTAATCTAATATGTGGATGGGAACATATTGTGAATACTCTAACTTGCTTTAAAAGTTAGATCTTCCCCTTTTGTTTTAGCAAGATACCCAATGTGCTCATTTGAACGTAGTTTGTAATACATGCGAAGAGATGTGTTGGTATTCTTCATTGTGACACCTGTCGAATTCGTGATAAATTCCACACGAGTCCTAGTTCTCACATGTGTTGTGATCCTATGTTTTAGACGTAATTTGTGTTATTTAGTTTTTCATAAGCATAACAAAGACCATTTGTGTGACATCTCGCATTTGGTAATTTTAGAATTTACCATCTCACGCATGAGTTAAGTAGACACGCATAAACGTTGGTGATAATTTTCCAAATGCATGGGAAGCAGTCTATATCTTTATTATAAGTGTAATACTCAAGTTATATATTTGGATGTATTTGTTACTATTTAAACTTTCGAGCGTAAAAATTATCTTAGATTTGCGCTACACAGGTAGCGCGACACGAACAAAAACATAGAAAATATATTTTTATACACCCGATACATTTTTGTTATGATTCAATTTTATTGTTTTATTCAAAACGAGTAACTAGTGGGTATAATTAAATAAGTATTTTATACACCTAGCTAAACCTAAGCCTACACTCAACAATCAACCATCACCTCACCATACCCACCCCCACCCCCACCCCAACTGTAAGACCCAACTCATAATCATCGATACTAACCATTAATTAGTTGAAAATTTACGAAATATAACACAGATCCAAAATGTGAGTTTACAAAAATCATCCAACTTTTTATCTTGGTTAAGATAATCAAAACGTCACTACTTGTGAATTCAACCATTACAAGTTTCAAAATTGAACGACCATTGCTACAAACATTGTCAACTACATCTATAACTTGAGTATTCATGATTTTGCAGAAGTGAACATGAGATTAAGTGTTTGGGTCTCCAAAAGCTAGTCCTCCCATCCAATGCGCCCGTCCGAACCTAAGATTTGTTCAACCAAATCATGACATAAGACGATTAATAGGTCGTGTAATAAGCTACGAGTCCCAACGAGACGCACACGATCCAATTTAATCCCAAAACGCAACTCAAAGTTTTTTGAAAAACACCAAGCCGTAAGCTACGGGTGTTCCGTACCCCGTCATATATGTAGTAAGCTGAGATAAGAACCAGATATCGATCCATGATATTTCGTGCCCTCTAACATGCGTCACAAGCCCTAACTCAAGCATGAGCATCTTTGTGGATGGTGCACCAATAAAAACCCGAGTCAAAAACCTATTTTTGCGGTGCAGTTAGCTCCATGATGTCCATCACATGGTTTTTCGTGACAGTGGCGAAGGATGCTGACAGCCTCATTACCGTGAACGCATCTTGTGATGATTTGATGGTACAAACACATATTTTTTTTAAAATTGTTCCCGTTATGAATTCATTTTAGACAGGACTTAACCGAAATGGAAAACTTTGGTATTGAGTGAATCACACTCAAATGTTCGGGTTGTTTTAGTAGTTCTTCAAACCTAATCGATACCTAAATAACATCATATTATTTAAAATTATGAAATTAATTGTTGATTAAAATAAGTTGAATAAACTCCGGTGTTGTCCCATTCAGATTGATCCAGTTAAATACCCTTGACCTAGTTCGTTATGAGGCCGCTTGTAACAAAAAAAAAAAAAAAAAATAGAAGAAAACTAGAAAAAAATGAAAACTATCTATGGTAAAACAAAGTTTTTGAGATTTATTATTTAATTTTCAATCACTACTTTATACAATACTAGCCGATTTCCTCGCACATTATGGGGACATTTAGCAAGTATCGGTTTGGTTTATTATAATACTAGCTATCTACCCCGGGAAGGTCCCGGGGTTGAAAATCCTAATATGACTTAATAAAAAATAATAAAAGAAGAACAAACCTCACCTCCCAATCCAATCCACCACCAAGCTACAATTACCAAACTTAACCACCACAGCAATAACTTTAGCTGCAGCCACCATCATAGCCACCAGCACCATCCCTCCATCCTTAGCAGCGGAATCCTACGCCACATACTACGGTACTGCAGCTAGCGCAGCTAACTACGGTGGCTACGGTGGAAATTCAGACAAGAATGTAAACAATCTTTCAATACATGTATCAATTCTCTTAACAAATTAAACTAAACTGATATAAATTAAACTTAACTCAACCTAACAAAACTCACCTTGAAATAAATAATGGAACTTACATAACCACCAATACCTCTATCAAATCTGTTAAGAGTAAACTTAAGTGACATAAATTAAGCTTAACTGAATGTAAGTAAACTCAACTTAAAGTAACTAATGAAACATGTAACTCAACTCAGCTTTAAGTACCTAATGAAACATAAATCTATTATACTATACAACTCAACTAACATTGAACAGACCTATGAGTAATAGATGTAAACAATCTTTCAATACATGTATCAGTTCTCTTAACAAATTAAACTAAACTGATAAAAATTAAACTTAACTCAACCTAACAAAACTCACCTTGAAATAAATAATGAAACTTACATAACCACTACAAAATTGGAAGATGTAGCCTATCAATTCTGTTAACAAATTACACTACAATCACATAAATTCAACTGAACTCAAGGTACCTAAACTCACCTTTAAGTAAAGAATTATACCTAAATATATTACTATACAAAGCAAGTGACATTCAATAGATATATTCGTAACAGATAAAAGCAATAAACCATAAAAACAATCAAAAATAATAATTAAAAACCAATATAAACAATCAACAATAATAATTAAAAAGCACTACAAAATTTAGGAAAAAAATAAATCGAACCAAACTGGAGAGACCAATCATGTTGTCATCCACCATCTTCCCACTTGATCCATCGTTCCTGAAATAAAATAAAAAACAATTGTGACAAAAGCATAAAAAGGTGGTTTACATATTCATAATATCATAATAAACTCATATTATCTGATTGTAACAACTGTCACAGATTAAAAAAAACCCTAGGCAACTGCAAATCAATTCCTTTCCTATAACTGCAGAATATGTTGACAAATTCAAATCGGTTCTCCGAGAGGGCAATTGATCATCAGCTTGGTGTAAGGGTGTTTCCAAAAGATTGTATTGATGTTTGCGGGGTCAGCGTGTGTGTATTGTGTTATTCTTAATTTTCAAGTTGTAGGGAATTAGGGATCGATCTCAGTCTTGTTTTAGAGATAATTTTGGTTTTGTTTCTGTGATCGTAATCGTAATCATCATCTCCTAATTGTTATTATTATATTATTAACTCCAGATCTGAATGTTTTGTTGGAGGCGCAAATTAATATAAACTACCACAGTAAGAACAAATTAAAATAGGAGTATGCAACACCTTTAATAACAATATAATTAGAATCAAATCGTAGTGAAGGTACAACCGTAATCAAATCAAATGCAAGTATAACAGTGCGAGCAGTCATGTTGTTTGGAATTATATGAAATGAATCTATGTCATGTCTAGTTAATTTTTGCCCATGGACCAACCAACACAACCTTTGATAGAACCGTATGACCATGAATCCTTTTGAACCATCTAACTTGACCAATCCTTTATCCAAACTGTTGTGCCCCTTGGATTAAACTGTTGCGACTCATTAATAGAACGCAATCGAATTAAACTGTAACCTCATGAACCCCAAACCAACTGACGTGTTTCGTGATTGTTATTTTCATGCGAATAGAGAGATAAAGGTTCGCTCGGATCTGGATGGCAACTATTCGGTGATGGCGATGAATGATCCACCAAACCCGTCGATGTAGGTTCTCCTCGCACACAATAATCCATCAGATTTGGTAACAGACAACAGAAAAAAATAGTTTTTTTCAAACAAACTAAAATGGTTGTTCCAGGATTAAACATGTTATCCATTTTGACGCCACAAACAATAAATGTTAACTCTTTATTTGGTTTAAAAACATATTGGGGATGTTGGAATAAAGTGCAAAACAAACATATTTTTCTAAAAAGATAACGGGTATTAACATGTGATCAGAACATAATGGGGATAAGGAAAAAATGTTAACCAAATCTGGGATACTTCGACATCACCCAAAATGTTAATCCCAATCTTTGTTGTTAATACGTTACAAACAGAGAACCATAAACATAATTACAGATTAACATGTATAAAAAAATGTAGTACGCAGACTCTAAAAAAAGGCCGACATACAAATTCTAAACCATGTTTTAACATACAAACAGGGACTTGACATACAACTAAAGGAAACAAAGTAATTGACAAAAAAATCGCAATATTCATAACAATTGCAACGAACAAAATCAACATACAACTTGTAAACATGATAAAGCATGTGTTATGTATAGCATGAAAATATGGAATTGAAGATTAAAAAGAACAAAAATAATCCAAAACTGAAACGCACACCGGTAATAACATTAAACCATAAAAGGTAGGAGCGAAAACATACCGAAATAAAAAATTCAGATGGAATTATTAGAAGGCACAGCCTGAAATCTGGGAAGAACATGAGTGAATAGCGATTGGAGAAAGAAGAAGAAGAAAGAATGGGAAAGAGGATCGGACATGGAGAGAATAAGGAAACGGTTGATTAATGGTGAAGGAACGATTGAACACCACCACCATCGGCTATTGTGGTTTAAAGTACATGGCGTATGGCGGTTCGAAGACCCATCGTCGGAGCACTGTTTCCGTCCACTCCTTCCGACCATCGGTTATATCTATATACTGCTCTATTTTAGAAGTTTAGAATGTATTGTGTGGTGTACGGGCAAGTATAACAGTGCGAGCAGATGATTCAATAATAAATGATAACAAAAGAATAAGAAAAAGCATACGTGTTTTTAGGGTTTGTGAATAGAGGAGGAAAAGAAAAAGGTTTTTAGGGTTTGGGAGAGTGAATGAGGAGGTTAGGTTTTATCTTTTTCTTTTTTATTTAATTAAAAAAACGAAATAATTAAAAAACACCAAAAACATTCATTAAGGATGCCACGTGGCACTATAGAGGGGAGGTTGGAGTCACCATTGGACGCCACGTCAGCAAAAGGGCTTTGTTTTATATATATATATAGATCATTACCATAAAAGCGAACAACGGTACCGGTTTCGATAGTACCGAAACCAGTACTGGTGTTGCTTGCTCAAAGCCGAAACCGAAAAAGAGTAAATCAAAAAACCGAATAATGTATCGATTATGGTAGTAGAATGCCGGATGGGTAATCCGGTCAATATGGGTTCCATTCCGATACCCAAGTGGTACGGTACCAGTACTCAAAAAAATATTGTATTTTAAATACAAGTCGATCTGTTTTCAATAAAGTTTATATCAAAATATTTACAAAACAATTGAAAACAAGTTTGCATTTAAATATTTTAAAAAAGTTAGCGAAGGAAGTTATTTGAGAAACTAAAATCAAATCATAAGTAAAATAGTATCGATTATGAATTAATCGAATAATAATGTTCTATTTATTCAAGGCTACATATATTATATATGTTTACAAGTTACAATTGCATCTTTCATCTTATGAACTCTTGGAAGAATTGAGATGAGAACCCAAACGAAACCGGTCTGGTTAAGTACACTTGAAACTCTCTATTTGAACCACATGCTTATAACGCCAATTTGTTGAACCCAAGGTGAGACAGAACCACAGGAGGGTCAAAAGGGTCCGTTGATCCTAACCACCGAAATTTGTTGGATTTTAAATGTAAAATCTAAATTTTCTTAATGTTACTAATGTTAGTTGAATGATGATCTTTCAAACCGATCTAGACCGAAAATAGACATCCTATTATGAAAATACTAGAAAATGAAAAAAACTATCCATGTGATTTAGTGCTACAACGAGGATGCACAACACTACCATTAACCGGTAACAATAACTCACAATACATATGTAACGTAAACTTAACCGAACCCAACGGACCAACTTTCCACATAGTTTTCGAACTCCCTTTCAACACAAACAACATTAACTTACTCTTCCTCATCGATTGATCCGTCAAGTACACTTCTTCCCTCGGTAATGGTATCGGTGACGACTCGACAATATAGTTCAAATCCACGGTCTCATTCTTGTTAACATCAAACGGGTCAGCCACCAACCGCGCTATACGTACACCATGGTACCCGAGCAATAACCGCGTATCGTAGAAGCTCGCATGCGCTTTTAGGTTATGGTTCTCGGCACCAATCACGAGTGCTAGTTTGACCGCGAGGACATCGGCATTGTAGTAGACGTTGTCTAGGCGTGCTGCATGGACGGAGAGGAGAGGGACTTTCGGGCGGAGAATGAGGTAGCCCGAGAAAACAACGATGCCCGCGATGACGACGGTGGCGGCTACGAGGGAGCATACGACCGCGAAGCACCATACCACCGGGTTGGTGCGGCGTTGGCGACCGTATATTGTGGGTTTTGGCATTTTGAGGAACTAGGAGGGTGTGAAGTGTAAGTATTTGGGTAGCATAGAGGGGTTGAAAGTGTTAATATATGGCTTTTTGGGGGGGTTAAAGGGGGTTTGAAATAGGAGAAAGTTTATGTGGGTTGGAGATCATATGAGAAGTGGTTGGGTCTAATGGGTGGGAAAGGTTAAGGTACGTTACCTTGGATTAAAGCCACCCTTGATTTGATTATTATTATTTTGTACATAACTTTTGGGCTATAGTTTCTTTGGGTTTGAAGGCTTCTATAAATGGATATGAGTTCAACATTGTTTATGAGAGGTAGATTGTTATTTAAGCAAGCATAATTTTTTACTTTTATATATATATATATATTCATAATTCAAGTAATATTTAACACATTTAAACAAATATGTGAAGGAAAAAAAGTGTTAGTAGTTGAGCCAAATCTAAATTGTTATCTTTATGATCGATAATATTTAATATATCCTGTGTGTTTGATACAAACACAATTTTACATAATGATTGAGATAACCGTGTAAGTATTTGTATGTAACAAGTTGAAGTCAATCCGTACGTTACGACGAGATGTTGATTATGAACGTCTTTATAGTATCAGTATATGAGATGGAAAAATTGTTAAGATTATGCAAAACATTCTTTTCATATTTATAATTTATGTCTCCACCCATTTGCATCCCAATCGCCCCTTGACCCCATATTAACCAAAGTCCAAATTAGTAAAACCGGACCAGTTTGAAATAGAAACACCTCGCACCTTCGACCTCTTCAAAACTAGGGATGAGCTCGGTACGGGATCGGTACCGAACCGATACCGATCCCGACAATACCAATCCCGAAAATCCCAAAAACCCAATACCGATATCGATACCGATTATACCGGTACGGTATCGGTATCGGTTCGGTATCGGTACGGTACCGGTGTGGTATCGGTATTTTACCTTAAAATACCGAACCGATACCGATCCCGTGCCGATACCGATAATACCGAAACCGAAAACCCAAAATATGGGTACCGATACCGATACCGAACACCCTCGGTTCGGTATCGGTTCGGTACGGGATCGGTATTTTTTCGGTTCGGGATCGGTATTCGGGACCGGATGCTCATCCCTATTCAAAACCCACCAATACATTGTATCTTTGTCTTCTACCATTCTTTGTGTGGACGCCTTTACACCTTTGAAAATCTTCTCATTTCTCCCCAACCAAATCCTCTAAATAGTCATAAGGAATACAACAATTTTCACCTTCTTCTATTGATTGGGCATATCCATATTCAGACAATAATCCAAAATCTGTTGCAGGGATTTAAACCGTTTGGGATGGGAATTTGAGCCAAACACAGACTTGCCACCATATCAACTTAATTTTGATGGTTTTGTAAGTAACTTACATATGTAACAACCTCATATTCACTTTCCCAATTTGTAAATGTCGGTCTATCATGTTTAGTTGCTAAATTATTGAACCCTAAATCTTAAACCCAAACTACATGAATAACCCAATCCAAGTATCCTAATAACCGAACAACCGCAAGCCGACAAACCTAATTGTGATACAAATCAATGACCGATACAAGAGGACACCAAAAGCCGAATAATAAAGCCGATCAACAATCCTACTATGAACCCATTTAATAAGAAAAAAAAAACAATAAATCAAAGTGAAGAATTTATACCAATTAAAATTCTTTCCAAGATATTTTAGCTTGAACCCACACGGCCACACCAACATCGCCCTTTCCACACGTCGACATGTGACTTTACTGTTACACCCTCATATTCCAACACCGTCATAAACACAAATTCCAAACTCCTTTTAATTCCTCAATGGCATCAATGTAATTAAAATAAAATCCAGGCCTATTGTCTGACACAAATGTGAAAATATTCCATCCATGTGGCCTCATCTGATTGGTTGGTTCCTCATATAAATACATAGAATCTATTGCATCCAGTCAATGCTCACACACAACCTCCCTATGTTTCTCTAGAGATAATATTACATGACATGCAGATCTATTGCTACTTATAGCAATAGATTATACTTATGTATCTATATATGTTACGGAGGTTTTCTGATTCGCTTGGTGCAGGTCGGGTACGGCTTCGTTGGCGATTTCATATCCTGAAAAACTTTATCTTCGAGTTCTGTTCCCGCCTTGCACCAATTGAATCTGAAATCGCTGTAAATTATTGATTGTAGAAAATCCGAAGAATATTATTTGGAATATTCACAAAAAAGGTTTATTTCGATTGAAACTTTGGATATAAATTAAGTTTGATGAAATTTATTTCATTTAGTTGTTGAATTTTGATTTGTTTGTGTGGTGATTAATGTATCTTTTGAATAGTGAATATCATTATTGGTAATGTAATTGGGATAGGTGATTTATGCTGTGAATAACCCGTTTGCAACTACTGGATTTTCACTATCTATATATATATATAAAAGAAAAGACTTTTGCTGACGTGGCGGCCATTGGTTCCTCCATGAAACTGCCACGTGGCATTATAATTGAAAGATTTTAGTGATTTTGAATTATTTTGATTTTTTAATAAAAAAAAAAGAAAAAGATAAAACCCTAAAAGAGATTGAGTTATTTTAGGAAAAAGAATTTAAAAACAAATTTAAATTTTTCTCTCTCATATTTCCTCCCATAATTTTTAAACGTTAATATCTTTTATATACGAGATTTTTTAAAGAAAAAAATTACACCAGATTAACGAGCGTTTTATTATCTTTCCAACGAGTACCATAGTGCTATATAAAAAACGGAGAAAAAAACGACTATTTTTTGTGGAGTTTCGTTCATACAGGAAACAAAAAAAACACAAAGTGTTCAGGTTATTCATTAATCATGTTTTTTCTTTTAAACCAGCTTCTTATCTACGATGTTGAAATTCAGCCCAATCGTCATGCTATCATTGGAATTTTACTCTTCTAAAGATGGTTAGGTATACTTCATCAAGAGAAGCTACGAGAAAGAATCGTGCAACACTTCAACACATGGTGTCACCTTATAGCAAGATTATTTTTTTTATTTAATTACAAGAGTAATAATTACTATTAGTATTAGTATTATTAGAATGGTTATATTTTTCAACCCCGGGATCCTCCCGGGGTAATCCGCTAGTGTTTTTATATATCAAATATGCTCTTTACACTTTGAATTCTATACACATTCGACCGTAGTTGGTGAGACAACTTGCTATATAACTAGTAAAATCTGATTCGGTTTTGCATCCAAGTTTGATTTTCAAAAATCTTTGTTTAGCATTTTTCTTGGAATGAAGATTTGCAACTAGGATATTCTATAAATTGTTCTTTTTGGTAAACTTATGTTCACTTTGGACTGACAATAGATCTCTTATTGATTTTGATAAAGGAAAAATCACAAAAATAACCATTTTAACTAGCTCTTTTATATTAAAGAGCCATTTTGACTAACGTTTACAAAACATGTGATTTGGACGGAGGGTCAAATAGTCACACTGAAAAAATATTAGGGCTTAGTTGTGAAAATCTTATCAAAATTAATGAAAATTTTGCACTTGTTTAATGAATTTCGATATGATACTTATTGTGAAGTACTGTATGTGAAACTTGTTAGCTTGCTGATTATAATTTATATATGATTCTCCTGATTTATTGAGTGTAAAATTACTCTTTTGGTATATAATTTGTTAGGAGGTGTGCACCTTTTGACTTTGAACCTGACATGCATTTGACATTGGGTGTACAAAGTTTGACTTGGTACCCAATCTTGCCGAAAGTTATCTCCATTTTAAAACACGGTTTCAGAAACAGAAAGTCACACATTTTTTAATTCATATGGTTAGATTTTTTTTCTTTATTAGACCGGTCGGTGTGCCTTCGGGGTTGATACTCGGGGAGGTGAGGTGGCCCTTTCCCCGATCGGGAACACCGCCCCCCCCCCCCCCCCCCCCCCCCGTAAAGTTTCCGGGGAAGAAGGGGAAAAACCACCGCATGCACCGGATGATTTGATTGGCTTATTTTTTTTTTTTTTAAATCAAACTTTAATAATAAAAAAGAAGGGGGAAGAAGGGGAATACCATTTCCAAACTTTGAAGGAGGAGAAGGGGGAAATGACGTGGCGCTGACGTGGCATTTGGGGGAGTTGGGGGAAAGGGGGGGCACACCATATAGTCTTACTTAGGCTATATGGTGTGCCCCCCTTTCCCCCAACTCCCCCAAGTGCCACATCAGCGCCACATCATTTCCCTCATTTTCTCCCCCAAAGTTTGGAAATGTCTTCCCCCATTCCCCCTTCCTTTTTTTTCTTATAAACTTTGATTAAAAAAAAAAAAAAAAAGGACCAATGAGAATTCACGGGGAGAAGGGGGAAAACACCCCGAACTCACCGAAAATTTTACGGGGGGGGGGGGGGGGGGGGGGGGGGGGCGGTGTTCCCGGGTTCCCCGGACGCCACATCACACCCCGGATTCCCTCCCCGCATGGCACACCGTTTAGTCTAATTATTAATAATGCTTCTTTGACTTGTAAAGTAATGAGAATGCGCTATTGAAAATTCGTTGTGAATTTGGTATTGGCATATTAAAGTTGTGTTCCAATTTCTTTAACCACTGTTATATCTATTCGTCTTTGCATTTATGTAGTAGAAAAGAAACTGATCTGAGATCCATTCTCTCATAGGGTTATCAGCTGTATTTCAAATTGTGAATATATATATGCTATGTGGTTATTATTGTTGCATTCATATTTTTCATCCTCGGTGTAGTTCGTTCATGTCAACTTGCGAATATGATTTTGTACTTCGGGGTTCAATGGTTAGACATATTTTTGGAGTTTGTGTTAATTTCTAATTTTGTTTAGTACAACGTATTTAGCACCTTAGTTGTGTAAATGGATGGTTGGTTAAAATTTCCACAGTTTGGATGTGATTTGATAGCCTCTTTATTAAAGATTTATTAATTATTAATTGTGATTTGATAGCCTCTTTATTAAAGATTTATTAATTATTAATGTGGTTATATTATGTAAAACTAAAGAGAGAATAGTTTTAGGGTATGAAAGAGGCTAATTTGCATGATATCTTCACCTCCACAATTATGAAAAATGAATCTTTCACGCATCATCTTCAGAGGCGGTATGAGGATTCAAGTGCCTATAGGCTCTAAAAAAATATATAAAAGAAGCAAGTATTAAAAAAACGACGATTAACGTTATAGTAATGAACATAGTAAAAATATAGTATTATAATGAAATACCGACAACCGTAATAGCTAATCTTTATAAAACTCTCCTAGCATGTTTGATAGCAAATTGTTTGATTACCTCTTCAGAGTTTATGTTTTTATTGTTATCATATTAATTATATTAGATTATCTATATCTATATCTATATACATTAATATTTTAAAGCATGAAATCCTACATAGCACTCAAAGAGACCATCATCCTTCCTTGAATGTGCCACGTGGCACTGGTCATTAAAAAAAGTCTCATCATCCCATATAAAATTTTATCCCCATTCCAAACTCTAGAATCTCACTCTCTCTTCACCCCCATCCCCTTCTCTTTCTCCACAAACCCTAGAACAACATCGCCACCACCAATCAATTAAATTCAACACCTCCAATCGCCACTTCCATTCCCATTGGCAGCAAAGAAGACGGCAAATTCCTCAGTCTCTCCACATCTTCATACACAATCTGTAAGATTAGACACATCGTTGTCCTATTATCATGCTTACATCATCTTTTAGTGTTTGTTACCATTGCTATTTACGAATATTGCTTGCCTAGGGTTTATGTTTCCATGTAATTATTATTTATAAACATATCGAATGTTTGAGTTGCATATTTATGATATTTATATCAGTTTTTGAGTTGAGAACTACTATGTTCAATATCTGAGCTCTTATAGACTTATAGTTATAAATATGATTTAGATGAATGGTCAGGATTATTTGTTACTTAATTATCTGACTGTAATACTTTACTTATTGATGTATGTTATAATGGATTGCTATACTCTAAACTGAAAAAGAAAAAAAGCTTTTGGAGGGTTGACTTTAGATTAGCTGACTGATTACATGTGTTTCTGGATGGAAAGAAACATGTTTGAAAAAGATGTTTTTGAACGATTGATAAGGAAGGAGGATAATAATAGAGGATGAAATTAATGATATTAGTTGAGGGCTTTAGTGGTAGTCCTTGAGTTTATGGATTGTTCTTTTTAGCCCTCTAAAAATCTTGATTTTAATACTTTGAGACGCTTCGTATAATATGTCATGTATTTTTCACCGATTCGGCTAGGTTTTTAGTGCTTCTTCATGTTGAAATATTAGGTGTTAGCATTAGATTTATAGATTGTTTTAGGTTAGGTAATGAATATTGATATTAGCGTTATGCATTTTTTAGCCTTTATGATACGTGTTAATATTAGAGTTATACGTTGTTTTAGGTTTGATATTGATATTCAAGTTATGCATTTTTTTAGTTTTTATGATAGGTGTTAATATTAGAGTTATACATTGTTTTAGGTTAGGTATCAATATTAGTATGTTAGAGTTGTACATTTTTTTAGCCTTTAGGATAGGTGTTAATATTAGAGTTACATTGGAGTTATACATTATTTTAGGTTAGGTGTTAGCATTGGAGTTGTACATTGTTTTATGTTAGATGTTAACATTAGAATTATACATTGTTTAAGGTTAAGTGTTAACAACGGAGTTATACACTATTTTAAGTTAGGTGTTAACATTGGAGTTATACATTGTTAATTCTTTTAGGTTAGGTGCTACCCAAAGCTTTCCTGCATGTAAATGTGAAGCACATCAGTCTATTTCATATGTGAAATTGATGTGTCATATTAGATTTCGCAACCCCAGGATGCACCCGGGGTATAATCTAGTATTAGATAATTGAATTGTCAATTATGGATCAAATTAAGTCCAATATAAGTTATAAGGTTTTTGATATATCATTAAAGACCTAATGCGTTTTAAAGTTATAATATTTTTAAAAGAAAGACCAATTAGTTTTTGTTTTCATATTTTCAAATACACACGTGTGTAACAAAAAATTGACTCCTCGGAAAATCAGGCCTTGGCTGTGGGTGGGCCGGGCCTGTCTGTATTAATATAGGTGGCAGGATGGGTGCGTGACCGTGCGTCATGCACGGGTTAACAAGTCGAAACAGGTTCATGTTGCAATTGGTCATTTTTTAGCACGAGTCTAGTTGGGCGACGTTCAACCCCTTTCAGCTAAACTATTTATGATGAAAAATAATCCAAATTGAACCCACTTTACAGGCTCTGTTTTTTTAGTAGGTATTAAAATTTTCACATTGTAAAATGGGCTTTTTAAGCTTCGGTGTACAATGGCCCAACTTTGAGATTATGGCACATAAACATCAAAATCCACTTGACGGCCATTTTATGTTGATCAAAGTCAAAGAAATTTGTGCATTAATTTCTTTTTTAACTGCCAACGAATAAAGCCGGCTGCTTGGGGTAACAAAATAGCAAAAACACCTCATACATCCGTGATTGGAGACAGTCTTGGGTAGTCCAAGCCCATTATCTTCATTTTCCGGAAAAAATCAGTCGCCCAAATTCCTACTGCAGTAAAACCGGTTGGAATCAGATTCAAACTTAAGACCTCTAGTCTAAGTAAAATCTTCACTTCCACTCCAATGTCAGTTGAGCTAAAGCTCATTGGTGACTTGTTTAGTAGTGTTTAGTCATTGACTTAATTTAAGGAATTAGCATTTAGTTATCTCCCTCTAATAACTTTGTAGTTTCGTATAAATCCATCACGCAGTTGATTTAAAATAATTAGATTAATAAATCGACATTATTAGTTATAAGAAGCATTAGCAAGAAAAGTAAAAGGAACAAGTAGGTTGTGGAAGGTGTGTGGATTAAAAAGTACCGGACCAAGGTCTGGCCCAAAGTGATTTAAGAGGTAAAAGAATGATAGACTGACGACTAGAGGGTGGAGGTTAGTTTAAGAGAATCTAAAGAGTCACGACGCTTTAGGAAAGTGTGGAGGTGCGATCGCGCACGCCCAGTTACTTCAGTGGATCCAAATTTTTTATTTTTTTTTTATATAAAATTACCCTTTGAAAAAAAAATTCATAATGGTTGAAACCCATTGACATAACATTTTAAACCTATTGAACTTTTTGAAAAACTAACCCAATTATACAACCCAGTAATCTTTTTTAGTTTCAGCCTATCTGAACCCGTTTGTCAATTGACCCATTTGTCCCAAGGGAACATAATGTGGTGGTAAGGTGTCTACTCTGACACCATGAAGTGGATGGTTCAAATCTTATAAGGTGCATGTGTAGGAGTATATATGAGTAGGTTAGTTTAACGTTAAAAAACACATATTAAAAAAATAAGTTACGACAATTAGGGGAGGGGGTAGTGGCATTACCTTAGTGGATAGGTTATTTTATTCTAACGTCTTTGTACTTAGTGAATTTTGTATGTGTGTAAATGGCACAGTTATGCCAACTTCACTAAGGCTTGGCACAGTTAGCCAACTGCGTTTATCACTAACTGACGCAGTTAGGAGAGATGGCGTAGTTAGTCGTGTTTAGTATAAATACGTATGCCTAGGTAGAATACTTAGACTTTTGGAGAGATTACAAGTCAGAGCAGTTTGCTTGTGTCTTGTAATTAGATTTTGGTGAAATACAAGAGAAAAATTTATTTATGTTGAGTGTTCAATTGTGTGTGTGCGTTATATAATGGATTCCGCACATTGTATACACGTGTGATCTTGTTATCAATCCATATGAGTTCTCACACAGTTCAAGTGATCAATCAGTGGGGCGATATGGGAAAATCTAGAATAGGAAATTCATGAATCAAGGCAGGGGTGATTAAGCATCAGCAATCGACATTGAACTAAGCAATCAGATTTATACAGTTGGGCGACTACATCTGGTATCCCATTCAAATATGCTTTGGCTTCTTGATTGCTATTTGCGTATCTGATATACGATTAGAAATAGGAATTCATGACATTGAAAGTATCAAATCCAAGCTTTGCTTTGAATTGTTTTGATTCCATATTTTTCTTAAATACTTGAATATAGAAGCTCCTAAAATCTCCTTGTCAAACATACCCTATATAAAACATATCATATTCGCTACAATACTATTTTGTTTATGGTTATCACAATTATCGACTTATCATTCATTTTTTATATGTAATTTTATATTTTAGGGGCCATTTTATTCTAATCGTCTAAGACACCCGAATTCTTAAAGACAACTCTGCTCTCAGTATATGGATACTGTAGTTTTTTATTATGATTAGATTAAGATTCACTGCGATGTGTTGAAATGTTAGTGTTCAAATGTTATTTGTCCGTCACTAGTATTTTGCTCGCCCGTTACTTTGGTGAATACAAAGAGTTGAAAGTAAATGTGAAGTTGGGTTATGGGATTTTTGCTTAGCTGGTGCATCGGTGCATCAGACCATGTGTAGTGTTGCATTTTCCCCTGAAAATGTCATTTTACGCCATCCTATACCATCCCTGTTGGTGTTTTACTTGGCCTTTTCGTGCTAGGTGTTTGCAGATGCACGCCCAAAGGAGCAATATATATATATACACACACACACACCACACACACACATACATGTATATATATATATATAGAGAGAGAGGAAACAGCTTAATTGGAAAGGAAAAAAAAGTTCAAGGCCAAAAAAAACAGGCGGCAAGCATTAAAAAAACTCGGTGGAGATAGAGAAATTAAACCAGATGTAACTTGTGAGGGAGATGATAAAAGTCTAAGAGAACATGTGGGTTGTAGTCGGTTTTTAAATCCTAATAACTAAAGTAAAAAATAATAGTACTATTTTTTAGGGGAAAATCACCAGAATGACATGTGGCTAAGAGTGAAAGCCAAAATAAATATGTCAAAACGTTAGAGGCCTCACCAAAAATGATGCAGTGCATGCAATGACAAACGGAGGAAAGGGTAGCTCTCTAGACGTTTTCAAAAGTTAGTGTGTCCCACAAAGCAACCAGTAAAACTATGACTCTTTATATTTTTTTAGAGAAAGGGGTTAAGTAGCCGGTAAGTGAGTGTAGCGTCTGAAGCCCAGCCGACATTGCTGAAACGGCTACGGTGTAGACATGAAGTTTGTTAACAATTTCCTTTTTTTCTCACTTTGTATAAATACTTAAATTTTTAGACACTAAATGTAGAAGTTTGTTAAACCACATTTTCTATATATTTTTCTTTTCTAAAGCAAGGGGAAATAGCTTCAGGCTACGGACCAAAGGAGGAAGCCTATAAGCCTCTAAATGGAAAATGCGACAACTTTTTTAGGGATTGTGGATTCATACACCCCATATTTAGGATTCATACACCTTGGCCCACATCATATACCAATAGCAGGCTGCCACATACCTCAAAATGTGATGTCACACCCCCAAAATGTGACGTCACAGGGTGTATGAATCCTAGAACCCCTTTTTTAAGGCTAGAAGAATGGGCTACAAGTTAAGAGATTAAAGGAGGAAGCTTCTAAGCCTCTAAATGGATAATGGCTACAAGTTAGAGACTAAAGAAAGCCTCTACATGTCTAGGAAGCGTCTAAACCATAGCCATTTCAAATGTAAAGGTAGGCTCAGACTCTTCCCAAAAGAAGCGGCTACATAGACTCCTTGTATGATAATTTCCACGTTTCTCAATATTATCGGTTAACTTGTGGTTTTAGCAAAGGAAGGAAACGACTACAATTTAGACGCTTCCCCTTTTTTGTCCGTGTGTCCAATTCCAGGGCCGTCTCCGAGAACCCTAAAAAATTTTTGGGCCTCGGGCGAGATAAAAATTGGGCCCCCGAGAACCAATATAACGATTTTATGTTCCTAAATATAAGTCATTTTTACCATTTTACCAATTTATATTTGCTTGAGTTTTTATTTTTATTTTATGAAAGATTATAATACAAAGTAGATCTCTACATTAGATTAAAGGACATATTATAATAGAACGGTAACAAAGTAACGGCGCCGCTGTGAGACCACCGCACATTGGCCGGAAAAATTCGAGCATCTTCTACTTTATTCTTCTGGCTATATATACCCCGTGGCGGATCCATAATATTTTTTCCCGGTGGGCACAAAACCGAACCAAAAAAAATAACAGTTTTAGATTAACTGAGAATCCAACAACAAAACATATTAATCTACTTAATTAATTATTAATTATGATTACTATCTAAAAACGAAAAATATGGTTCGGTTTTATTCATGTTTCACTTCAAAACCGAACCAAAAGCAACGAATCGAACTCCACTATAAAAAAGAAGAAGAACCATACCAAATTTGTTTAAATGTTTGAAAACAATGAACCTGACAATAGACCCTAAAAAAGGAGTTTAAAATTGTTTAGTAAGATTGTATATATTAAAAAAAACAAAATCAACTAAGTTAATAAATATTAAATAAAATACATCACAAAGTAATAAATAATAATAAATACTTTTACCAAATTGTCAGGGTTTTGTCCAGTGTTTTAAAACCGGACCGGACCGGCCGGTCGGACTGGCCTCCGGGACCCGGACCGGTCCGGTTCGGGTGGTTGGACCGGTGGTACATCGAACCGGCTGAGAACCGGTGAACCGCCCGGTCGAACCGGAAAACCGGGAGGTCGGACCGGAAAACCGGGAGGTTGGACCGGTTTTTTGTATTTTTTTTTATTTTTTTTGTTTTTGGGCCGGTTCGTTGGACCGGTCGAACCGGTCGGACCGGTCGAACCGGTGAACCGGCCGGGGGTCCAGTTCGACGTCCGGTCCGGTTCTGAAAACCTTGGTTTTGTCCCAATGAAAAGAGTAAACAAAAAACATTAAAATATTGAAATCTTTTTTTTTTCTTCTTCTTGATTGCACTTTCATCTTTTCTCTCTGTAAAAGTAGCAACCAGGGATATCGTCGCCCTTCTCCTGAACTGATTTTTCCCATCATGTTTTTTTAACTTTCCTTTCCTTTCCACTTCAACTACACAACCGGTAATATCTTGAGGGGTCAAATCTATAAGAAAAAACGTCATGTTCTAGACACTACCGATGAACTCCGGGCTCTGTATATACCCTGTAGATCCGCCGATGAACTCCGGGCCCTCGTGAGATTTGGGCCTCGGGCGGTCGCCCAAGCCGCCCTACCCCAAAACCGGCTCTATCCAATTCTGAAGTGTCTTGTATTGCGCAAAGTCCCCACACAAAATCGCTACCTATGTTAATTATTAGACCACCTAGTCAATGTTTATATTTTTGATTTAGGAGGTGTGGGTAACGGCTTCAACCACCTTAGCAGGGTGACACCCTAAACACCGCCCAACCTCTATTAAAAAGGGCATCATAGACATGCCCCGACAAGCCCTTAGCGGGCTTGAGGAAGAAATGGCGGGGCACATTTGGTTTCAACGATCAGATTTTTTATGTTTTCTTTTCTTTTTTCCTTTTTTTTATTAACATGACTTTATTCCACAACTCCTTAGGCTTTAAAGCTACCTCTGTTTGCCCGACGCTGATGTAAATATAGGCGTCACTTTAAAACCAAAGGGGTTTATTCTACAGCGACAGCCTAATTGTGGATTAGGTGAATGATGGTTGAGGGTTAAGTGACAGCCTAAGTTTATAACTTAAGTTTTAATATTTTTTTAGTATATATATTTTAAAAATATATAAATTTTTATCTAGCTTTATTACCATATGTTATGTTTCTTCGTCCCTTCATCTATCTATCTATATTTCTATATATATTGCAAAGGGATTAATTCAACATGTCATAATTTTATACAATCTCTTCTTAGAGAGATGCCACATAGGATGTGATGTGGCAAGTGTAAACCAATTAAAAAAAAGGAATAAATATGATTTAACCTAATCTATTATAATCTTTAACCTAATCTATTAAATACCTAATCTACTAAATCTAAATATTGAACTTTTATTATTTTTTCTCTCATGTTTCCTCCAAGAACTTTTAAACGTTAATATCTTTTATATACGAGATTTTTTAAAGAAAAAAATTACACCAAATTAACGAGCGTTTTATTATCTTTCCAACGAGTACCATAGTGCTATATAAAAAACGGAGAAAAAAATGACTATTTTTTGTAACCCGACAGGTATTGTGTCGGGTTTGGGATTAGTTTAAAAAAATTGTGGGTTTGGGTCGGGTCATACCCGACCCGATTACCCGAAACAACATACCCAAATACCCGAATTATATATCCGATCATATACCCATGAATTTTTTAACGCATCACATAACCCTTAGACTAATGCGTTCGATATTTCAATAATTAACTTTTTTTTTCTTATTTCATGTTAGTTCTTTTAGAATGATCGATTACAAACTTCCGAATTAATTTGTAATGACACTAGATTTATGCAATCTCTCCTTTAAGAGGTGCCACATAGGATGTGAGGTGGCATCTATAGACCAATTAAAAATAACCAAAAAATATACTTTAACCTAATATATTAAATACCTAATCTATTAAATCTAAATATTAAACCTTTCTTATTTTATCTCTCATGTTTCCTCCCATAACTTTTAAACGTTAATATCTTTTATATACGAGATTTTTTAAAGAAAAAAATTATACCAAATTAACGAGCGTTTTATTATCTTTCCAACGAGTACCATAGTGCTATATAAAAAACGGAGAAAACAAAATGACTATTTTTTGTAATCCGACAGGTATTGTGTCGGGTTTGGGATTAGTTTAAAACAAATTGTGGGTTTGGGTCGGGTCGGGTCTGGGATTTGGTGATACCCGACCTGATTACGCGAAACCACATACCTAAATACCCGAACTATATACCCGATTGTATACAAATGAATTTTTTAACCGCAGAGATTCATTTTTTTTTATATTTGAATATGATAACTTATGGCAGAGATTTGTTTAAAATAAATAATAATAATATTATATTTTATTATGTCATATTAGATATTTCAACCCGGGACGCTCCCGGGATAAAAGCTAGTTTGATCTATAAATACATATAATCTGTCACACTTTTTATGGTATAAAATGATTTATTTTTATTAAAACTAGTGCATTAAAAAGTTTGGAACAAATATTTAGGTAATCATTGAGGAGCATTATAGGGGCTGGGACCATTATAGAGGGTTTGTAGAAATTGTTGAATCCAAACACTCGAATCTCTCTCGATGATCAACACAATCATACAGAACCAATACAAACACAAGAATAGCGACAAAAGCGGTGACAAAATTTTTATTAGTTACCCAAACCAGAAAATCACCCAACCAATACCCAAGATCTTAACAACTGTTAAGATCAAATCAAAGATATAAAGTTATCATCAACTACTGATTGTTTAGATCAGTTGTTGATGATGAAACAACTGAAACACGAATACAAACACTTACACACACTAAACAATACAGAGACATGAAACCCTAATCAGACGAGAGAGAGACGAGTAACAATAATGAACAAAGAGAGAGAATACGAGCTTTAAATATAAGCTGCTAGAATCTTCCATCAGCCAAAAGTGATCGACTAAATCCCAGCCATCCATCTAATTATAACATACTGCATCTCAACCATCCATTCTATCACGGGCTTAATCACACCAGCCCACCAAGCCATTCTATCAAACATAAGCCCAACATACGAAACCCAATACAAATAATCTACCAAAAACTAAATAGAACATTAGCCCAAATAAAACTAACACAATAAAATGTATAATTGACCCATATAGATAGCAAGTGAATTACAAACATTAACCCTTATATTTTAACATCCCCCCTTAATTGAATTGCTAAACATATCTGTCAAACCAAGCTTTCCACACAACAACTCATGTTGTGACCCATATAAGCCTTTAGTAAATATATCAGCTATCTGCTGATCGGAAGACACTTTTAAGATCTGAACAAATCCACTACTAACCTTTTCTCTCAAAAAATGTAAATCTAACTCAAAATGTTTTGTTTTTTCATGAAAAACTGGATTCTCAGCTATAGAAATAGCTGATTTACTATCACTAAAAAGTTTTATAGGTAAATCAACTTTAATTCCTAACTCACTTAACACATTAGACAACCAAACCAATTCACAAGTTGTAGTACACAATGCCCTATACTCAACCTCAGCAGTTGACCTTGAAACAATATTCTGTTTTTTACTTTTCCAAGATATCAAATTTGAACCTAAGAAAACACAGTACCCGGTGACTGACTTCCTAGAAACCAAACACTTGGCCCAATCAACTTCTGAGTATGTTGACAAACCAAACACATCACTTTTCTTAAACAACAATCCTTTACCTGGTGATGTTTTTAAATACCTTAACAGTCTCAAAGCTATATGTAAAGTAGCTTCAATCGGTTTATTCATAAACTGACTTAAGAACTGTACAGTATAGCTTATGTCAGGCCTGGTAAGTGACAAGTAAATCAGTTTCCCTATAAGTTGTGAAACCCAGTGATATCTTGTAAATATTTTTCAGACTTTTCTTTTTTCATAGACAAGATATAGTTTTGTTCTATAGGTACACTGACAGGTTTACAACCTAGATATCCAAACTCACTTAACAAATCCAAACAATACTTTCTTTGATTCATGCAAATGCGAGTTTCAGAATATAAGACCTCAATGCCTAAAAAATACTTCAACTTCCCTAGGTCCTTTATATGAAAGCTTTCTTTTAAAAACTTTTTTACATTGTTGATTTCTTGTTCACTGTTTCCAGTGATAACAATAACATCTACATAGACCAATAAGACTATAAACAAACCATTTTCAGATTTGACAAACATTGAATAGTCATACACACTTTGAACAAAACCTATATTAATAAGAACTTCAACAAGTTTTTCATTCCATTTCCTAGGAGCCTGCTTTAGGCCATACAAAGACTTGACAAGTTTACACACCTTTTATTCATTTCCTGAAGAATATCCCTCGGGAAGGGACATATATACATCTTTAGTAATTGAACCATACAGAAAAGCATTATTAATATCAAGTTGGAACAAAGACCATCCATTTTGTATAGCTAAACTTATTATACACCTCACTGTAACCATCTTAACAACCGGACAAAAAGTTTCCCCAAAATCAATACCCTCTCTTTGGTTGTAGCCTTTGGCTACTAACCTTGCCTTGTATCTTTCTACTTCACCATTGGACTTATACTTGATTTTGTATACCCACTTACACCCAATAGCCTTCCTATTTGGTGGTAAGTCAGTAACAATCCAAGTATTATTCCTATACAAGGCTTCCATCTTACTATTCATGGCTTCAACCCATTTTGGGTTCTTTGAAGCCTCATAGTAAGATGTTGGTTCAAACACTTTGTTAACATTTGAGACAAAACATAAATTTTCACTTGACAGATTAGAATAGTTTACACTTTTATCTATACCATATCTAACCTTTCCACAAAATAATAAAACCTTTTAGGCAAAACAGAGTTTCTAGTGGAATGTCTAAGACCACTAGTTGTGTTTCCCTCAGGAGTTGTAGTCTCATCACTTGATTCTTCAACCCCTGAGGCGTTAGTCCCTCTACCTACTGCACTACCAGGTGGTTGATCACAAGCATGATCTACCTCACTGGCAGCCCTGGGAGAGTCATCTAACTGACCCCCAGGTGAAGAATCATGAGCCCTACTTGGTCCCACTTCATCATCGGGAAGACATATGCCATTATAGTGACTTGTAGAACCTTTATTTTCAAAACAGTCAAAGAAATTTAAATGATTTAAATTGTCAAAAACTTCTTCTTTAAATTCAGTTTTGAATGGGTATATATTTTCATAAAATTTTACATCTCGTGAAAACTCTATTTGTTTTGTTTCAAGACTTAATATTTTATAACCTTTTTGTAGATGAAGAATTTTAGCTAAAACAGGATAATATGATCATACAAGTCACAATTCCAGGTGCGGAAACCCTAGAACTGAACAAAATGATAATACGCAAATCACAACATGTAAAATACCTTTTCAATCACCATTTTATAGATTACTTGTTCAAAATATTCAATACATTGACCTTACAAGATAATCTAACACACTTTCACATGACTTTAATCTAGAGAGGAACCTGACCTCGACACACACACATTCAATAACTATTCTAACTTACAAAATGAGCAAATCCTATATATACTATCTGCACGTTCGCCCAGTTGCAAGGTGCGAATGTGGACTTTGTCCACATTCGCCCACTTCTTCAGTACGAATGTGTCTTCCTTCTTATCAGCATCCACATTCGCCCACTACAAGTCTTCCTTCGCCCTTCATTAATTACCTTCGTCCATACAAAACATACATTCGCCCACATATATTCACCTTCGCCCCTACTGTATCAAACTAACATATGTTAAAGTAACAATCCAAATCATTAGTCGCAAAACATGCATCTACAAACTCCCCCTCGACTATTGATTGGATTGCCTTCTCGCTTCATCCATTTCCTTGTTCATCAACTTGAGTCTAAGCTGCTTCTTTTGATCTTTCGTCATCTCAGGCTCAAGTTTTCGTTTCGTTGAACGCTTAGGCACATCAGCTATCTTCACCTTCTTTCCCAACTTAGTATCCAAGTTGCTACCAGAGTTTATATCATATGCAAAGCACACTCCAACAACTTGCTGATACTTCTTCGCCTGCGATGCATCATTGGGATCACTGAATATCGGATTATAGTAAAGCATGATTATGTCCTCAAAAGTACAGTTAATGAGCCACATCGGGTCAAAAACATGTATCTTCTTATACTTATCCTTTCCATCTCTCAACACAATCACAGCCTCTGCATTCCTCCAATCGTAATACCAGAAGATAAAGTCTTCACTGAAGTGTTGTTGTAACGGCATCAAAGGAATCTTCTTCATCACTTCAGGAGCTTTGTAAATCAAAGTAACCCGCTTCTTACCCGTTCTAGGATCAACATCCCTGTGAACTTTTCTTCTTGAGTATTGAGGCTTAAACATATTCCATTTCGTTCTACTTTCCCAGACCAACCTGTCAGCAAACCAACCTACCGTCGTGTTATTCACAGAAGCTCCAGTCATAGGGAATCTACAAATGTCTCTAACCGCCCAATACGGTAGAGTTAATAAATCTTGAAATCTGTAAAAGTACAAAATTTCTGATTCCCATTTAACTACTATACACTTCAATCTTCCAAGATACTTCCAACCAAGAGCTCTGCCTTTGAACTTTTGATTGTGATACCTATAGAATCCACCTTGAGCTTCCGGCTTAGGTCTTTTATCATCAGCTTCTTTCAGCTTCCTTAATAACGTCTTTAAATCATCATTCTGATCAGACGACGGTTTCTGTTGATCTCCACCGAATACTTTCTCAACAAACTCCTCACTACGCTTCTCAGCTTTCTTTCTAGCTTCTCTTTGTCGTAGTTCGGTAAAATCTGGGAATACCTCCTCTTCATTATTCTCTCTGAAATTCTGAGGATACTCTTCATGAGTAATGTCCTCGATTTCAATTTCCTCCATCTCCGGTGTATGTTTATCATCAGAATGATTTCCAATATCCTTTTCAGGAATATCTGGAATCATCTGATCCATCATAGTCTCTTCCAAAGTCTTTCCAACTCTCTGCACTATACCTTCCAGAATCTCTTTAGCTACAGCAGCAGACACCTCTCCTTCTTCTAACTCAGGATCATTGTATTCTAATTCAAACCTCATTTCCTCAGTTTGAAAGATTTCAGCAAATTTTCCTGTAAATTCTATCATCCATTCTCTTTTCTCAAGCATTTCACGATAGACATTCTTCGCATCATCAGATAAAGATCTCACCTTCTCATTCCAGAAAATAGTCTCATCTGAATCTACATTCTCACCAGCTTTCTTCTTAGAGCTCGACTCTCCAGCATCACCTTTCTTTGTCTTTCTCTTCTCAAAAGAAAACTTACTTGAGTCGTCTCCACCATCATCATCACTATCATCACTCTTATCATCATCATCTTTACTACCCGATCCCTCAGCATCATCATCTTTATCATCTTTTTCACCTTTATCAGATTCTTCATCAGAACTTTCCTCTGATTCATCTTCTTCATCATCTTCTTTTTCTTCATCTGAGGGCTCAAAATCTACTTGTTCCTCATCTTTCTCTTTATCCTCTTCTCCATCTTTTAACTTTGGAGCTTCTCCATAGAGTTTGTCAAGTAAATCGCTCATCCTTTTGTTCTCTTTCTTTAGCTCTTTATTATCAACTTTCACGAGCTTTATCATCCTTCTGTTTCTGTTACACTTTAACTCAAGTTCTTTCTTCTCTTCTTCAAGCTGTTTCACTTTCTTCTCAATCTCATCTTGATTAGACTTTAATGCAACCACAATTTGAAGCATCTTCTCTTCATTCTTCTTGAACTTACTGATTTCAGCTTGTTGAGCAATGATCATCTTCATCATGTCATCCATCTTCTTGTTAACTTGTTTCATAACATCATCTGAAACAGTAACTTTAGATGCTTTGGATGATTCAACCTCTTTAGCCTTTTCCTTTCCAGGCTTGAACATATTCAGAACATTTTCTAAAGCAGCTTCAAAATCAGGTACTGGTGCTACTTCAGGTTCTTTTGTCTTTTTCTGTTTCTTAGTCACAGGTGAAGATACCTTAGATGATGTACCAGCTTCAGGTACTTTCTTACCTTTCAGCAACTGTTCAATCTCTTTCTCTCTTAGTTTCTTTGTACTTGTCTTCTTAGCCATTGACTTGTGCTTTGGCTTCTTCAAGTTTACAACTACTGTTGATCCTTCAAAATCACCAATATCAACACTTAAGCCTTCATCTACATCAATTGGCTTTTTCTGCAAAACTTCTTCAACAGTCTTATTAAGTAATTCAGACTCCCCAACCGCAGTGGCCTTGCGTTTGGTAGTCTTGACTAATTCTTCTTCAGAATCCCACTGCTCTTCCACCTCAGTTTCTTCTGAATCAACAGAATCTTCATCTACCAAACTCGTACCCTTCTTAGCAGTTGTTTTCTTGCGTGCACCTTGTTTCTTTGTCTCACCCTGATCAACCTTTGCCTTGCCTTTCCCTTTGGCTCCAGCGTTTTTCACTTGCCTCTACCTCTTCGTACTAGCATCAGCATATACTAGAGGATCGTCATTGTCAGAATCACTATTATCATGACGTGCTTTGTTCAATCCTGGATCAGAATAACCCGGATTAACCAAAGCTCCAAACAATCTTCTATTTGGTGGCTTCTCATTGTCAGGCACACCCTTGTATCCTTTCATCCTCACAAGCGTTCTTGTGTTCATATGATCTTGACCTAAAACCATCGTCGGATCCTTCCTCAAGTTAGGATATTTGTTGTCGAAGATCATCATCAAGAACCTTGGATATAACATAAACTTCTTGTTCTTTAAACCTTTCAACATCTCAAGCATGTGGTCTAGAATCATTCCAGAAACGTTAAATGGTTTGTTGAGAGTCAACACAACCATTAACGAACTCAAGCTCTTCCTCATAACATCATAACCACCACTAACGCATCCAAAGACATGAATGATCACGTGTGCAAAATACTTAAACTGCACACTGAGCTTTCCTTTGTGCATTGCTCCATCTGTTATAGGACCTTTATACTTCATTCTTAGAAAGCAAGCCCTCTGCTCGGTCCATGATAATACTCTGGGATCAGTACTCACTTCAAACTTAATCTTTAAAGCATCTCTGATGTCATCTTCAGTAATGAACATCTCCATCCCTTGAATAACACTTCGGATGATTGTCTTATCTTCCCAGAAATCATATCTTGCGTTCTTATAGAAATCTTCTACAATATCTTTATAAATGATGGCAGGTGCAGCTATGGCATGTATGATTCGGCTTCTTCTTAGAAAGTCCACAATCCCCGTAAACTCTGTATTCTTCAACACGTCACCGACATAGGCACAACAGTTATGCGATGCTTCAAACGGCCAAGCTTGTGGTACATTCTCAGCTTCTAGAACTGGATCCTGGATAACATTCTCAACTGGTATCTCAACATTCTCCGGTTGTTCAACCATGTGTAAATCAAAAATCAGTAAAATACAACAAAACACAAAAACGACAAACTTTTAAAAATTTAGATTTTTCTGACAAAATTCCACTTTCGCCCACTTTTCATGGTACGAATGTGGGTTTTAGGGTTCGAAGGTGGAAATCTTGAACGAATGTGGAAATCTTTGATTTATAACTCACATTCGTCCGTTTTATGTGACCTTCGTCCTTATTTTCCACATTCGCCCGTTTATTAGGGTCGAATGTAGAACTGGTTTTGACCCAAATTTGAAAATCTTCATTTGTTGTGTTTTTGTCCCTGTTTTTTATTCAACCTAGTCCTAATATGACCGACTAAGCCTAACAAACCATCAATTGTAATAAACATTCAATTCTTATTGGTTTTCACAAGGAATTAGAGTTCGTAACCCTTAAACACTTGGTTAACAGATTTTAACAAAGAATTAATCTAATTCCTTAAACTGGTTTTGACCCAAATTTGAAAATCTTCATTTGTTGTGTTTTTGTCCCTGTTTTTGATTCAACCTAGTCCTAATATGACCGACTAAGCCTAACAAACCATCAATTGTAATAAACATTCAATTCTTATTGGTTTTCACAAGGAATTAGGGTTCGTAACCCTTAAACACTTGGTTAACAGATTTTAACAAAGAATTAATCTAATTCCTTAAACATTCTCCCCCTAAAACTAATAAGGATTGAATCCTTGACAAAAAATTGCATTAAAACAGGCTGTAAAAGTCCAAAATGTATCAGTTAGGGTTCGTAAAGGAAAACCCCAATTCCAATCTTGTTTGTAGTCCATTACCTGTGAAAATCGATGTAAAATGATTAGCAAGTAACAGGGAATCAAATACTAGGGTGAACAGAATCAAATCAACAAGGTCCCGGCGTTTTGAAAAATTTTGAAAAAAATGCAGAATGAGGTTCGAATGTGAAGTGACTTTATATATAGAGGCTACATTCGCCCTAATGCTATGGACGAATGTAAGATTTTTCTACATTCGTCCAAATCAATGGCCCGAATGTAAAAAATGTCTAACCCGAAAGTGAATTTGTTAAGACACACCCACCTTCGTCCAAAACAATAAGTACGGATGTATTAAAATTTCCACATTCGACCCAATTAAGGGGCGAATGTGAGATGAAAAATTTTGAAAATTTTGCCAAATCACGAAATCGAATCTCGTTCAACATTTTTCAACACGTTAAGTCTCAAAAACTCATCATTTCAGTTTCGAATGATACAAAGCTCAGATGGTTTCATCAAATCTCAGAAATTGACCATCAGACACCGTCGGTTATCTAAAAATAAAGCAGAAATGTAAAACTTTTGGTTTTTCTAAAATTTATATCAAAACACACCTAAAATCTTTTTGAGTTTTGTATCTTTTTTACAATGAAACTAAAATGCATCAAAATAAAGCATTAAACATTTTGTGATGTCCGGTAAGAGGATCATATCAGTTGTTTGAGAAATCTGATCACAGCGTTGATCTTTTTGTTTATATTATCATTAGAAACAGTATGTGACACGACAATTGCTGATATTGTGGTCCACATAAGCTCACATGCAGACTGTTATGCAGTGCTTTAAAATGATACGATTTAGGTGTATTATACTAACACGTTGTGGTTCCCACACACACGACATACTCCCGTATCAAGAAATTGCACAAAGCTTCTTCGTAATGCGTGATTATGCCAGAGTTATCCGTTTAGTTACAAGATATATAGCACAGAGGTGTACAGGTCAGCAAACGAATGCAGCAAAGTAACATGTGCATATATACCAGGTTGAGGCTGATATCAACTACTGATTTGCATTAGTAAATGGATACGATGTAATTATGATCTTTAATCAGTAAAAACATGAAGTTCCTCAATTCGGTAACTTTCGGTTTTGGCATTTAAGCTCTTTTAGCAAATATTCTGATGAAACTAGGTCCGTAAATCAATACGACAAAAGTTTAATCAGAATATCCCGGATAACAATACCATAACGACCCGAAACCTCAGATTTTGGCAACTCTATCAAACGAAATTACGGTACTAAGACCATATGCCCATGAGGTGTTCAGCCACGAACGAATAGTTCGTTATGTTTGTATCACTAATGCACGCAGTTTTTTAGTCTACGAAGCCTATCAGCACATCACACGTAATCAACACACGCCTCATATTACTATACATATCTTTAGCCTGTGTCAGATCCCCACTGATGTACTATCATTTCCTCTTTTTATCCTGGAAATCATTTTTGGTTTTTCTATTTTCTATGGATTTTTGAATTTTTCAATGTTTTTGGTTTTTCTGATAAAAGACACCCCCTAAAATGTAAAACATATTTTTGGGTTTTTGAATTTTTCTGAAAAACTGTAAAAACTTTAAAGAAAATTGTAAAACTAAAAAGCGATAAACCGAGGTGCTGATTAGTCCTGTTTTTCTTTTATGTTATTTACTTTTAAAAGATACTCAAATCGGGATCTGTCAAAAGCTTTAGTGAACAAATCTGCACGTTGATAGTCAATATGGATTTTGACCATATCTATCAATTCTTTAGCGTAACAATCACGGATAAAATGGTATTTAATCCAGATATATTTAGCTTTAGAATGATTGCTCGTATCTTTAGTTAATGCGATCGCGGCTTCATTATCACAGTGTATAGGGGTTTTAAGAAACTGCAAACCATAATCCACCATCTGCTGCTGTATCCAGAGCACTTGCGAACAGCAACTCGAGGCTGCAATGTACTCGGCTTCACAGGTAGACAGCGCGACCGAAGTCTGCTTCTTACATTGCCAGGTGACTAACCTGCTCCCTAAAAACTGGCATCCAGCTGTCGTGGATTTGCTGTCCTTGTCACAGCCGCCCCAATCTGCATCACTAAATGCGATAAAGTCAAAATTATCGTCATTAGGGTACCACAGTCCTCTCGAGGGACAACCCTTCAGATATGTAAGGATATGCTTGACCGCCATCAGATGGCTTTGTTTCGGCTTCGACTGGTAACGAGCACAGAGACATGTTGCGAACATAATGTCTGGCCGAGATGCGGTAAGATACATCAGAGATCCGATGATTGCTCTGTATGTAAACGGGTTCGTCAGCTCCCCCTTAGCGTCAACTCCAATCCCGTGATTGGGCTGAATCGGGGTATCCATCGGCTTGGAATCCTCCATCTGGAACCGGCTCAAGACTTCGGATACGTATTTCGTCTGGTGAATGAAGATCCCCGTTGGTCTTTGATCCACCTGCAAGCCGAGGAAAAACTGCATCTCCCCCATCGCACTCATTTCGAACTTTTCCTGCATAACACGTTCAAACTCCCTGCACAAAAGTTCGTTAGTTGAGCCAAAAATAATATCGTCAACATATATCTGAACTAGAAGCAAATCATCTCCTATTTTCTTCGTGAACAGGGTACAGTCGACCAGTCCACGTTTAAATCCCTTCGACATGAGGTACGTGCTCAGATCCTCGTACCATTGACGTGGAGCCTGGTGCAAACCATACAGTGCTTTGTTCAATACGTACACCTTATCCCGGTGGATAGGGTCTTCAAAGCCCGGTGGGTGACCGACATAAACCTCCTCTTTGACAACTCCTTACAGAAATGCACTTTTGACGTCCATCTGATACACCTTAAATTTCTTGTAGGAGGCAAACGCTAGAAACATTCGAATTGCCTCTATGCGCGCCACAGGTGCATAAATCTCATTATAATCAATCCCCTCGATCTGATGAAAACCTTGTACGACCAATCTAGCTTTGTTCCGTACAATCACTCCTCGATCATGTTTCTTACACTTAAACACCCACTTGGTATCAATCTTCTTCCGTCCTGGAGGTAAATCAGTGAGCGTCCAGACTCCCAACTTCTGAAATTGTAATAACTCCTCTTGCATCGCTTCAACCCAGGCGTCATCCAAAAGAGCTTCTTTATATGTCCGCGGCTCGACCTGGGAAACATAACATGCAAACGACCAATCATTCTGACAACCAGATTTTTGTATTTTTGCATATAAAGCTAAAGCACCAAAACTTTCTGGTGAATTGACACTTCTCAGTTGTCCTCTCGTCATTACACTACTTCCAGGGTCACCGATAACTTGCTCCAGCGGGTGAATATGATGAATCCAAGATTCCGGATGTTCAGGTACAGTAACTCCCGTCTGAATAGTCAAGTTCTCTACTGCATCCAGATCATGACCCGTGTTTGACGATGAAGCAACATCTGGATTTGGGTTCACTGGCGGTGCCTCTGTCTCTGTTGCATTTTCAAGAATAACTTCTTCAAATTCTCCATCATCTTCCGATTCTGAAGTATCTAAAGTTGTGGAAGCCTCTTGAAACACTTCTTCCTCCGGTACAGGAACATTGGCATCATTAGAAGCTGTTGGAGGAGTTACGGTGATCGGACGCACCAACGGTGAAGTCGCCATGTTTTCACACTCGTAAAGTAATCGAATAACAGGCTCTTCAACCAAGTTATCTAGATTGAGTGATTCAAAGAAATCTTTGTAAACAAACATCTAATCAGGACCAATCCCTTGCACATTCTGAGTATACCGTTGAACTTCTACATTAGCCCAATCCTCCACCTAACGAGTTCTTTTCTTGTATACCCGTTTGAGCGGGGTTACATATCCAACAAAGTTTCCCTCTTCAGCTTTCGGACTGAACTTCTCGCTTGGATTCAACATCGTGCACGGAGCCCCAAAAGGTTCTAGATACTCCAAGTTCGGCTTTCTTCGGTGTAACAGCTCATAAGAAGTTTTGCCAAACTTCTTCACCGTTAAAACCCGATTAAGTGTATAATTTGCTGCATAAATCGCCTCATTCCAGAACATTACTGGAAGATTCGAGTCTGCTAGCATTGTTCTCGCCGCTTCTATTAGAGTCCTGTTTTTACGTTCAGCAACACCGTTCTGTTGTGGGGTATACGGAGCCGAGTATTCATGATGAATTTCTTTGCTTTCACAAAGTTCGTCCATCTTGGCATTTTTGAACTCCGTCCCATTATCACTCCGAATTCTCTTAATCTTGAGATTATAGATATTTTCCAATCGAGTGAACAGAACTTTCCGGTTATTAAAGGTGTCACTTTTATGCTGCAAACACATCACCCATGAAAATCTTGAGTAGTCGTCAGTGACAACTAAACAATAAAGCTCCCCAAGATGACTTTTGCGTTTGACAGGTCCGAATAGGTCCATGCGCAATCGCTCAAGCGGCATCTCAACAGAGTTAACTTTCTTCACTCTATGGGACTGTCTGTGTTGCTTTCCTTTCTGACAATTCACGCACTTGTCATTCAAATGGAAGTGTTTAACATTCACGCCATCGACAAGCCCATTTTTCACTAAATGATTCATTTTTCTCAAATGAATGTGCCCCATTCTTCGGTGCCACATTATCGATTCCTTCTCAATCGCTTTTGATAAGAAACATGTCACTTGCCCCTGGGATGTCATCGCCTTGGACATATCAAGAATATAGATATTGTTGACGCGAGGTGCCTTCAACATAACCCACTCTTTTGGAATTTCGAAGCCCGGTTTGAGAATGTAGTAAGATTTGTCATCAAAATAAACAGTGAATTGTTTGTCACAGATTTGACTGACACTCAACAGATTATAGTCTATCTGCTTCACATACGATATCCTCTCAAAACTCACAATACCATTACTTACGCTTCCTTCCATCGTGATATATCCTCCTTTGTTCCCGGCAAATGCAACGTACCCTCCGTTAATATTCTTCACATCGAACAACAAGGCTAAATCCCCGGTCATGTGGCTTGAAGCTCCACTATCAACAATCCAGAGACTGCTAATAGGGCCAGCTGAGGCTCCTTGCACACATCAAGTAAAACAGTTAGTTCTTTCGGGGGACCCAAGCCTGTGTGGTCTTGGGTCTTTGAATATCACTTTTCAAAGAATCATCTACTTCAACACTTTGTTTTGGATCAATCTTTTTAGGATCATTCAAAACTTGGTCAACTTTTTCACTTGACTTTGAAGTTGAGGCACCCGGAGTACCATTTGGTGTCCAAGACTGTTCCGAACGTTTCAAGATACGAATCTGAGATTTTGGAGTCTCAGTCGTTTTCTTAACATCGTTCACAAATGAAACCTTCTTGGGTACCCTCTCTGATTTAACAGATTTAGGTCTATCATTTGACTTGACAATAGGTTTTTGTGGAACCCTTTGTCTATCATTTGTTGTGTTCACCATTGGTTTTCTCCACGGTTTCTCCATGGCTATCCGGTTACGACGATCATACTGAAATGGACGATCATTCCTCTTTTGATAAAAGTTGTTTTGGTTATAAAATTGTTGTGGTTGAGGAACAAAACGCTTTTGTGGATAGTAATGATTGTCAACCGGTTTCCTCATGGATTGCCTAACTTCAACTTCGTGCCTTTTGTGCCTCACGTACGGGCAGTGAGCAAGTAAATGCCCTCTCTCCCCGCACTTAAAGCATGCACGGTATTCGTTAAAAACATTTGGAGCATTCGGTTGAGCAAATGTTCTGACAGGATATTGATCATTATATTGTCTATGCCTCAAACTCTCAGAAAGTGGACCCTTCGAGTAGGCTGGCTCATGAAAACCGTTTGCTTTGTTTTTAGGTTTAATGAACTAAGTGACATGAACCTTTGGTTCTTTTGGAACATCCAAATACAGTTTCTTTAGAATTTCCAGTGGAATTTCATTTGTTCTCTCATGTTTTGGAAACCAAATAGTGCTTTCTTGGCAAATTTTATCAATTTTGGAATAGTTAGCAAACTTAATTGGATATTCCTCGTCAGAGATGATCTTATCGGATCCTTCCATCCGATAAAATACCTTGACTGGTTTGTCACTCATTTCCTTCTTAACCTCTTTCTTTTCAGACTTTTTCTCACGATGTGCGTTAGCCATCGGATGAACATGCTGAGATGGTGACACTGGTTCATTTGTAATGATGTGATTTTCTTTTGGAATATCACACACATTATCACTTTTGTCACTCTCAGAGTCTGAATCATCATTTTCCACAGTTACTCCCTCATCATTCAAACCTAAAATCGGTCTCACATCGGAATGAGGATCACCAACACTTGAGGTATTGGATTCATTTTCCGATGCCGAGTCTGATTTTACTGAGCTCTCCAGTGTCACTTGATGACAATTGTGATTTTCAAAAAGCACCGGAGATGGCACAGACTTATAACTTGTGGTTTGATCATCAATGATGTGGTCAACAACATAAGCAATATGCTTGTAACTTTCTAATTTCTTATTGACCTTTTCAGCAAAACACTTGATGGTGGCCATTTCCAACTTAGTATTATCAAGTTCATTAATATAGTTGTTAATTGCTAATTGTTTTAATGAAAGAGTTTTCTTTAGGTCGGAAATGTCCTTTTTGTACCCATCAAGTACTTTGTTAAAAGCAATCACTTCTTTGCGAGCAGATTGACAGTTGATTATAGTACTATCGCGTTGAATGCGAAGTTCTTTGTTTTCATCAGTCAATCTGTCACAAGTTCCACAATACTTATCACTTGTAACATCAACGCTAGATTCAGAACTTACCTGTTTTGGAGGATCTGTCATGGCCATTAGTGCAAAATGAGCTTCCTTCCCAGCGATGAACTTTGAATAATTGATTCTGGTGAAGGCGTCATCCACTATGAACGACTTTCTCGTCTTCAGAAAATCTGCTTCTGCCAGCAACTGATCAATTTCATCATCCAAAGAAGTAACACTGGCCTTTGAGTCTGATTCACTGTCTGAATCTGAATAAACTGACTCACACTCCTCAGGAACATCAGAAACTGTGTCAATTACCACTCCTGAACTTGCTTCCTCAGCTTGAACTTCAACAGTCTCAGTCTCCACATTCATCTCTTCCACCGATACCTCAACATCACTCTCAGTTTCTTCATCTTGATCAACTATCACCGACTCCTCGATATCAACCTGTCGGGCAACACAAGCAACATTCCCACCAGTAGTTATCTCCTCAACACCAATTTGCATCCCAGACCAGTCAAACCTTTCATCATTCTGGATCACCAAAGCTTGATTCTGATTGCTATTCTGTGTCTGTTCATTTGGTGTAGTGATCGGTATAACTGTTCTGTTTGTGTTATTTGATGGTTGAGTTTGGTTCTGGTTGGTTGTCTGTTTTGGTTGTTGTTAGAGGTGTTCTGTCAGTTTTGGTAATTGTTTTGGTTTTGATAGTTGTTGTTGTTTTGGAAAGAAACTTGGTTTTGGTTCTGTTGTTGACGGTTTTGGTAGTTTGAGTTAAATAGGTTTCTGTTACCTTGCTTAGGTGGCTGAGTGCATTCTCTTTTGAAGTGTCCTTTACCTCCACAGTTAAAACATGTAACTTTCTCCTTATTAAAACCATAAGTTGTGTTCGGAGAAGTACCCAAATCAGTCCTCCCGGTCTTTTCGATGAACTCGGTTGCCCTTCTCATAATGCTTGCGAAAGCCCACTGGATGTCTATGAGTTCCATCTCTTCTTTATCGATCTGTGCATAATCTTCATTGGTTAAGTTGTTATTACCAATTTGACTTGCAACTAAACCGTTATATGAAGCAACCATTGCTGAGACTAGCGCAACATGTTGCTGAGCAACCTCCACAGTCACATTACCCATATTGGATGTCTCCAATACCACCGGTTGCTGATTGGTTTGATTCACTTGATTCATGTATTGTTGTTGTTGAGGTTGTTGTTGCGGTTGGTTAGCAGAATAGAATGCAGCTTGCTGCATTGGAGAAAATGGTGAAATGAAAGAATTTGTGTATTGTTGTGGTGGTGGTGGTGTATATGATGGTTGTGAATAAGATGAAGTTTGTGCTAGGTAGTTAATTGGTTGTTTCGGTGGTTCCATGACACTTGAAATACAAGCTATGTAAGGTGCCACTGTTCCACCAACACTAGAGTTTCCCACAGTAGTTGAAGTACCACCATGATACAACTCTGGGTTCTGAGGAATCTGAGATCTTTTAGCTTTCCTCTTCTCCTCGAGTTCCTTATTCTCCAGCTTCTGAATGAACTCGTTGATAGTCTAATACTTATAAGCATCCTTCTCTTTGAGTACTTCGACATGTTGATCCCAGTACGGTGGTAATGCATCTGCAAACTTGTCCACCAGATCTGTCATAGGAATCTGTATATCAGAACTAGACAATTCAGTTAGTAAATGACAATATCTAGGAGTCAACTCTTTTAATGTCTCATTCCCGACATAACTAAAGTTCTCAAATTCTTTTCTCAACTCCTCCATCCTCAACCTTCTCGTCTTTTCGTTACCATCATGACGATTCTTTAGCACATCCCATAACTGCTTCTAAGTAGTGCACGACCCAAACTGATGTAGCAAGTCATTTGTGATCGCCTGAGTTAACTGAGAGTATGCTTTCTTTTCCACAGCAAATTTCTTCTTCTCATCATCTGTCAAACTCTCCAAAGGAACAGGTTCACCGGTGTTTTCCAGAACTGGTGCAACAAATCCTTTAGCTATCATCTGCCAAGCCTCTGTACCTTCCAACCCCATGCCTTCAAGATGAATCTTGAATTTCTTCTGCCACTGGTTGTACTCCTGCATCTCCATTAGCTTGGGTGGCCGATTCCTGCTACCTGAAGATAAGTCATTTATTAGTGTAGAAATAGCATTAGTAGTTTGTGTGTTTACCACTGCCGCTGCTACTCCCCAATAATCTGTCGCAGGTTGTTGTGGCGAAGATGCAACACTCTGAGGCATCGAACTAGTCATTGCTAAGTAATTAATCGGTTGCGAAGACTGAGTGCTCGATTTCTGAGCTGCCACTGTCCATGGGTCCATAGTCACTTGCTGCTGTTGTTGTGTCGTTCCCGGTCTCGGTGTAGTTGGAAAATTCCACATGATGTTCACAGACTTAGAAATTTATCACACTTAGAAAATTTCCCAAAAACCTTTTACTCCCTTCTACTTTCGCCCTGAACAATCTTACTTTCGTCCACTCCTGTTCACCCGAATGTAGAATAATGACCAGAATGTAGAAAAACAACTAACACTTTCCACGTTCGTCCAAAGTCTTTCACTTTCGTCCACCAAAATTCCACTTTCGTCCCCCCGTAAAACCGAATGTAGAATTATAGACCCGAATGTGGAAATAACAACACAACAATCCTAGGTTCGACCTGAAATAAGCTACTTTCGCCCGAAAAAAGCTCAGGTTCGCCCTAAAAAGGTCCAGGTTCGCCCCCTCTCTCTAGATTCAACCCATTCATCTTTGAAAAACGGTTACACTTTGAAAAACGGTTATATTGAACTGAGATTTTCAAAAGTTTGTGGATTTTGATGATCTTTATCAGGTTATGATTCGGAATTGATTTGGAACAACTTTAATTCTTGGAAAACTTGATTTTAACCACGAATTCAAATCAAAAACCATCAAATTGTATCAAAAACCATTTTCATTCAAAAACAGATGAAATTTGATCAAAATTAAGTCCAAATCAGCTGATATTATCAATTTTGTTGTTGTATGATCTCTATGGCTCTGATACCACTTTGTAGATGAAGAATTTTAGCTAAAACAGGATAATATGATCATACAAGTCACAATTCCAGGTGCGGAAACCCTAGAACTGAACAAAATGATAATACGCAAATCACAACATGAAAAAATACCTTTTCAATCACCATTTTATAGATTACTTGTTCAAAATATTCAATACAATGACCTTACAAGATAATCTAACACCCTTTCACACGACTTTAATCTAGAGAGGAACCTGACCTCGACACACACACATTCAATAACTATTCTAACTTACAAAATGAGCAAATCCTATATATACTATCTACACATTCGCCCAGTTGCAAGGTGCGAATGTGGACTTTGTCCACATTCGCCCACTTCTTCAGTACGAATGTGTCTTCCTTCTTATCAGCATCCACATTCGCCCACTACAAGTCTTCCTTCGCCCTTCATTAATTACCTTCGTCCATACAAAACGTACATTCGCCCACATATATTCACCTTCGCCCCTATTGTATCAAACTAACATATGTTAAAGTAACAATCCAAATCATTAGTCGCAAAACATGCATCTACACTTTTTTAAGAAAGGAATACCCTATTAAAACGCATTTATTTGCTCTACAACATAGTTTATCAGGATCATTAAAAAGAGTTTTAAGGCATAAACAACCAAAGTTTCTCAAGTGACTAAGTTCAGGGGGGAACCCATGAATTAATTCATAAGGACTCTTACCAGCTAACACAGACGAAGGATCCTGTTAATCAAATATGCAGCAGTAAGCACACAATCAGACCAAAATCTTAAAGGAACACCACTTTGGAATAGTAGTGCCCTAGCTGTGTTCAAGAGATGTCTGTGTTTCCTCTCCACAACTCCATTTTGTTGTGGAGTGTAAACACATGATGTTTGATGAACTATTCCATTTTTATTATAGAAATCAGTCATTTGTTTATTTACAAATTCTGACCCATTATCACTTCTCAGCACTTTAACACATTTTGAAAACTGTGTTTTTACCAACTCATAAAAACTAACTAAGTTTTCAAACACTTCTCTATTTCCTTTTAACAAATACACCCATACAGACCTGGAATAACCATCCACAACAGTCAAAAAATATTTGTATCCTTCCCTACTAGTGATCTTGTAGGGTCCCCATACATCAAGATGTATTAGTTCACCCACATTCTTAGTTTTGTGATCACTAATTCGGAAAGGTACCCTTACTTGTTTAGCTTTATGACAAATTTCACAAGGTTGTGACTCAGAGTTACCAATATTAAGTCTTTTTTAACACAGTTAGAACTTGACTAGTAGGAAGTCCTGGTCTACTATGACAAAGACTATGTTCACTAACACTATTAAAACACACATTGCTAAAACTCACATAATCACCTACAAAATACAGACCATCCTGTTGTCTACCAGTCACCAGGACTCTCTTTGAGTTGGAATCCTGGACAGAGCAAGAATGTTGATTAAACAGAACATCAAGTTTATTATCCTTAGCAAGTTGTGCACAGAAACAAGATTAACACAGTAATCAGGAATATAAAACACATTAGTTAACACAACACCATCAGCAAGTTTTATATCTCCTATTTTAGTCACCCTAGCATTGATTCCATTAGGATGTTTTACTTCCATTTATAGCTAGACGCATCAACACAATTAATCATATGTTTATCATTTCCAACCATATGTTGATTGGCACCAGAATCCATAATCCAACCAAGAAGCAAAGCACGTTAGAACAACTAGCAAAGTTCTTAAACAAATCAAACAACTTAGACAAAACAGACATGCTAGAGAAACCATTAACAACAACAGACTCACCTCAACATTTGAACTTTGTGGATCACCTCCTCGTTTCTCACTAATTAAACTCATCAGCTTTGAAATTTGTTTAGATGTAAAAGATGAACCAGAACCAGAAACATTTGCACATATATTGTTATTTGACACACCAGTTCTAGGATTATTCACATTGTTATTATTTCTATTAAATTGACCAATAGGTTTCTTTTTAAAACCAGGGGATACCCAACAACTTCAAAACACCTATCAATAGTGTGTCCAATCATGTTACAATGTGTGCATTTCAAATTAGGATTAGGTCCTCTATTATTATTACCAAAATTGTTATTAACCATTCTCCTATTATCAACTTGGTTAGACTTAGCAACAAAAGACACATCAGACCCTTTTGATCCACTACTTGCACCGCTATGAGATGCTTTTTTAGAGATAACTGCAAAAGCAACTTTTACTAAGGGTAGTGGATCACTGGTCAACAATGTGGTTCTAACAGGTTGATATACATAATCAAGACCCATCAGAAATTGCATCAGTTTAATTAAACTATTGAAATCATTAAATTCCTTAGATGCCTGACATGTACACATAGGTAATTGCACAATAGAATCAAATTGTTTCCACATAGTATTTAATTTGTTGTAATACTCTGAAACAGAACTACCACTTTCAGTTATCCCATTTATTTTTTGATGCAAGTTAAACATCACACATCCATCAATTTTATCATATGTTTCCATAAGATCAAGCCAAACATCTCTAGCATTTTCAGAAAACACCTGACCTAGATATAATTCTTCACAGATAGAGTTAATCAACCAAGAACGAACCACAGAGTTACACCTTTCCCATTGATTAGCTAAAACATCATTATCAGTTGGTTTAACACAAGTACCATCAATAAAACCCAACTTGTTTTTACCTTGTAAAGCAAGTTTCATAGATTTAGACTATACAGAATAATTTTCTGTCCCCTTTAGTTTTATACTGATAATAGACAAACTAGATGTGTCACTAGGATGTCAGAATAATGGATCACTAATGTCCAATTTGCTAAAAAGAGTTCCTAATGCACCTTCTCATGCACCAAGGTTGGGGCCCCTTACCACCTGGGTTAGCACCCCCACCTCCTGCTGGATTCACAACATCACCCATATTTCACAACAAATAAGATCACACAAACAAATGCAGAACACAGAAGACAAAACAAACAACCAAGAACAATAGAACAAGATAGCACACAACTATCTCAATAATACCCTAATAGAGCGAAACTGTGTCAGTGCTACAGATCATAGGTTCATCACTCAAGGTGCCCACGCAGTTCTTAACACATAAGCTCCTTATAGAGTAATATATATATATATATATATATATATATATATATATATATGTATATATATATTTATCACAAATAACAAAGACCAAGACAGATAACCAAACACAACCAAAAATACAATGCCGGTCCACCCTAACCCAGCCAAGAGATAGGAAAGAAGACTTACAAAATCTCCAAGCAGCCAATAGCAATGAACAATAAAAGACAAGAAAACAAAGGAACCAGAAGAACTTACAGATTTGCAGGCTTCCAATCCAATACAAACTCACCAGTAAGCAGCTCCAAGGAGTATCAACAATCGTTGACAACAAACCCTAGATCCTATCAGACATGAACTAACAAATAATAAACCAGATCTAGAAAGATCAGATCTATTATGGAACAGAAAGGACAAGATCTATTTATCAAGATCAAACCCTAATTAAGAACAGAAGACCAGATCTAGAAACAACCAAGACAACAGACAAACAGACACAACGGAAGACTAATATAACCCAAGATCAAGAGCTTGAAGCTCTGATACCATGTAGAAATTGTTGAATCCAAACACTCAAACACTCGAATCTCTCTCGATGATCAACACTATCATACAGAAACAATAAAAACACAAGAATAGCGACAAAAATGGTGACAAAATTTTTATTAGTTACCCAAACCAGAAAATCACCCAACCAATACCCAAGATGTTAACAACTGTTAAGATCAAATCAAAGATACAAAGTTATCATCAACTACTGATTGTTTAGATCAGTTGTTGATGATGAAACAACTGAAATATGAATACAAACACTTACACAGACTAAATAATACAGAGACCCGAAACCCTAATCAGACGAGAGAGAGAGAGAGACAAGTAACAATAATGAACAAAGAGAGAGAATAAGAGCTTTAAATATAAGTTGCTAGAATCTTCCATCAGCCAAAAGTGATCGAGTAAATCCCAGCCGTCCATCTGATTATAACATACTACATCTCAACCATCCATTCTATCACGGGCTTAATTAGACCAGCCCACCAAGCCATTCTATCAAACATAAGCCTAACAGAATAAACCCAATACAAATAATCTGCCAAAGACTAAATAGAACATTAGCCCAAATAAAACTAACACAATAAAATGTATAATTGACCCATATAGATAGCAAGTAGATTACAAACATTAACCCTTATATTTTAACAGGGTTGTAAACAAGTCAAGTCATGGTGGGCTCAAGCTTAAGCTCAAAATTAGACAAGGCTGTTCGGCTTGAGCATAAGCTCAGAGTCAAACGAGCCTAAGAACGATCCAAGAGCCAGCCAAGCTCGGCTCAGTTATGAAATGAATTGGCTCGGCTGAAGTCATTTCAAATTGAGTTTTCTTAACTAGTTTTTTCGAGTTTTTTACGAGAGAGCTACGAGCCAAGCTGCGAGCTTTTTGAACATCCCTACCATTACGTCATCTTTTTTTTTTTTTTTTTTGCATTTTCTTACGGTAATGACGTTACTACATATAACGAAAAATGCCTCTAAGAGCCTTGTAATATTTACACATGGTCTGGTAGTATATGTATGTTTTTAGCTTAACTAAAATTAAATGCTAAAACTGAGAAATGATTGGATAATTATATCAAGATTGACACCATGGTTAAATGAAAATATGTAATTTCGCAACCACATATTTTGTAAAACTAGCAGGAACCCGCGCGTTGCGGCGGGGCTGCATGATGTTTGGCTATACATAATTGGTATATATATGTATAATTGATATATTTAGCATTAAGACTTGTTTTATTGGCAAAAAAAGATAACCATAGGGGATATAGTTATATAGTGGTGATATAATTGTTATTACTATTACTACTACTAATATTACTACTATTATTATTATTACTACTATTATTATAGATTTTCCGATGAAGTGGTGGCATAAATGTTAAAGAAAGTGTAAAATTGACTTATGGTACAAATATTTTATGCATAGGAATAGAAAGTGGAGTAGAGTTAGATGTTCATGTTGTATTAAATACCATGCGAAGTGAAAGTAACTCAAAGTGTGAAACAATAGAATTAGACCATAGAGTTATGTGAATACAAAAAACTTAAGTGAAGATAATGTTTTGACTAAATACTTTTGAACACACTAATGTGTATGCTAGCTTGTAGTGATGTACCTTTGTGTTGATGTAGTCAATGGTAGTTAGTCTAGTAAAACCTCTTGGTACACTACATTTGCAGTGTAGACCCCGCTTTCGCTTTCGTTATCCCTATTGCTTGGGTGTGCCAATACCTTTGTGTTGTGCCTTGTGGTGCACCTTGACAGTGCCACATAAAGTTGGCTATGTAAGAATAAAGGTTCGGGGAGGTAAACACCTACATACGGAATAGTTTGTCCTTGCGCTTTGTTTATTGTCATGGAGAAGCTTAATCGGATTGGGAACTGCTTTCTCTTTAGTTTGAACGGGAACATGTTTGTAACGCAGTACGTAGTCTCCTTCTTGCATCGTATGAGTCATTGCATCTTTTGTTGTAGGGTGTTTGTAATGCAGATAATGTAGCTGGAGCGGGACAACGTTGTTCGTGGCTGGATGTTTCAGCCACATCGTTGTGCTCTCGAGGGGGAGTGTCCATGTCTAGATGAAGGTGGGGTTCTAAGTATGGATCGTACCTGCAAAAAGAGATAGTATTATACGTAATGAAAGTGTGTGACCACGAATGGAAGAATATATTATTACATTATAAGTGACTGTCACATGTGGTAATTGAGAAATTGTGACCGAACAGAAAGCTTTAGTTGTAAATCTCATTAAGTAATGAAAAAGTCATTTTATTAAATAAATATTTTGATTATTAAATGGGTTTGGTAAGTGAATAGTTTTAAGACATACAATATCTTAGTTGGAAATTAAACATATAAGATAAGGGAAAACACATGTATACAATAATAAAGGTAAAAAACAGTTGTGGAAGATTCAAGTTTTATTTGTATGTAATTTAATAGAATTTAATTTTATGACCGAAATGCAACGCCGTTTCACTATCTCAACCGCTTCATTATACTTACTCATAGCGATGGATGGCAAATTAATTAAAAAATAACTTCGCCTAATTATAAATAAAGTAAGAACCATATACGACATTATGCTTAGGTTATATAGTATAATAATCAATAGAAAACATATGTAATGGTCCAGTAAACACACCTTGCGGAGGAGCTTTTGAAGCAATGAGTAGCTCTTTGAATATAGCTTCAAACCTGTCAGTTGCTTGAAACATATTTCAAAATTAATAAAATAATATATGTTTAAAACTGTCTCACATAAAACTCTTTAATAAATTTACAAATACTTTAGTTTTTGATATAATAGCTTCTTTTTATCACAGTAACTTCATGTTATTCTTCCTTCTTAGCTTTTCAAGAATTATTAACATTGCTTGTCCTTTCTGTCGAATATCACAACAAAAACCGCAAAACAACAATGCACTTTTTTAAATCGTGAATGCCGAGTTTAAAAAATAAAGGTGATGGTTATCAAGATGCAAACAATCAAAATTTGAAGGCTTATCAGGCGTACCAAAAACTACGGTGTGCAGTGGCGGTTGATGGTGTGGCAGCTGTCTGTTTACAATCCGAAAAGAAGACGATACAACCCAGATGAGTGTGTAGTTACCCTGTCGCGCGATGATGAAACAAACCGGAGTGAAAAGTCACCGACGTTGGTTCTGAGTCGCACGGGAGCCGGAACGGTGGTGGTGGTCGTCAGGTCGTTGCTGGTTTTGGTGGGTGTTGTTCGCCGGCGTCGGTTTCCGGCTGCCGGAGAGTGGTCGGAATAACAGAGAGAGTCGAGATGGGCTTGTGTTTCGGTGAGGTGGCGGTAATAAATAGTGGTTCGCGGCAGATGGTGGAGTTGTGACGGTTTAATGGAATAGGAGGGAGGGCAACAACAATATTAATCGGCTACGGTGGTATACAACAGTGACAAAATCCAGAACCGAGTGTGTGTATGGAACTTGCGAGACTCGATTACTTTGTTTAAGAACACCACATGCTTGTCGGTTACCTATCCATATAACTATTGAATTAACCATAATCATTATCGTTAATTCTAATTAATTCTAATAAAATCTCGATGGTTATAAATTGAAATGAAAACGACGGTTCGGTCGAAAATATTCAAAAGGAGGCGATATAGTGCAACAAATTGATTTAATTCCAAAGTTTCATATTCCACCTCGTTTGTTAATTTGTTATAAGAAACCAAAAAAAGGAAACGAATCTTAATTACTTCCTCTTCTTTTTATTTTGTTTTTTTGTTGTTGAACAAATATAGAAGATGGAAGGTACAGTAAATCAAGAAACAAATTTGCAGAGAAGAGTCCTTGAAAAGATGTGTCAATTGTTAAGACTTGGGAGGCTCAGTATTGGATAAGGAATTAAAGATCGCTATTTGGGACCTTTGTAGGGGTATATTGGTAGAGTCAACTTGCTTCCACTAGTGTAATTTACTTCCACATTCGATTAGGTGTATCCAATCAAGTCTTATATATTTCATGTTACGGTAGATATTTTACATATTCTTTCATTTCAAATGAATAATATGACAATACATTTTCACTTAAAAATCCATACATTTAGTTTCTTAAATTAAAAAAAAAAATTATGTAATTGACTATATATGTATTTTGAGGGAAATTAAACAATTTAATGAAAGTGACAATTTTAATGAAAGATTTAATTGTTCTATTAAATATGTCTTACCAATGTAATAAGATTGCTATTTTACCCATGAAGATGAATGTGAAATGACCATTTTAGCCGTCCAGGATACACTATATAGTAGTATAGATATAGATAGATATTTTGAGATTTAACGTTTTTCGTCGACATAAAAAATTATGACTTAATTTATTACACTCAACGAATTTGATAAAAATGTGTGTTTTTATAATGTCCAATAAAGCTTGGTCACCTGGGTAGCATGATCAAATTAAGAGGAAACCCATTACTTGAAGATCTATTGTGATAAAACCCATACCTCATGTATGTTATTTTGTTACAAACGAGACTCCAGCCAATGACCGAATGATGTCTATAGAGAAAGTCACCGAGATACCGCTAGAGCACGAAGTAAGAATGAAAAACACTCGGTCCTTTAACAAACACGTATTCTAACACTTTAACCAAATATTCAAATACATGTTGGGCACTTTCCCAACAACTTGTAAGCTTTAACCAACAATTTTATATATTGAATCTCAGTTTAAAAAATACTCAAGCTCCCTTTATCTCAAACAGTCAAATCCAACTTTGACTTAATGTTTCTTTAATCTAATTCAAAGTTACAAATAGAGATGGACATAGGTCGGGTATTGATAATCTCATACTTATGTTCGGTTATAAAATCGTATCTCATGCTCGGCTCAATACGTACCATGTATTGGGTATATTCGCTTGTATCGGGTATACCCGTTAGTTTATTAAAAGACACACATTAGGATTCCCAAATACAACTTTTAATATTATAACATCTATCTATATAATAATTGAGGTCACTTGGGTTGAATCAAGGCCTTAGAGAGAGTTTGAGGTATCCAACAACTAATATGGAGCTCCAAATTATGACTATAAAAACCTTTTTTTTTTTCATTCTCCATATCAAAACTCTCATATTCTTTCTAATTCCTAACAAATCTTTCAATCTTTCTTCTTCACCTTGCATTATTTGTTGATTATCCACAACTGATTAAAGCTAAACATCCAAACTACTCTTCTAATGTTGATTCCTATTATTATTTTGACTTTTTTTTATTGTTAACTTTATTAAGAACAAATCAAACCGAATGAAATTTCTTATTCTTTTACGTGGAAATCATTCTTCTTAAACACATGTTCTAATGAAACGGATTTGTGATAAATGGATTTGTGATAAACGGATTTGTGATAAACACATATTCAATCGGATTTATTATAAGGTGATAACAAAGATACTATCAATTCCTATTGTTTTTTTTTTATTCTTTTTAAGATTTCCTAATCTAATAACCATTTGAAATCAGTCTGGTGTTTATCACATGTTCTAATGAAACGGATTTGTGATAAACAAAATATTCAATCGAATTTGTTATAAAGGGATAACAAAGATACTATCGATTCCTATTGTTACTTTTTTTTTATTCTTTTTAATATTTCATAATCTAATTACCATTTGAAATCATTCTTGTGTTTATCACATGTTCTAATGAAATGGATTTGTGATGAACGTATTTGTGATAAACACTTATTCAATCGGATTTGTGATAAAGGGATAATAAGGATTGCGCTCAATCAGATTTATGTTAATTTTATTATTGTCATCACGGTTTTTTAGACATATATTGAATCAGATTTACTATTCGATCGGATTTAGTAATGCTATGTTTTAACATTTGAAAAACAGGATTTGATCCGAAGACACAAACGCTATTATGTGTTATCATAATGGTTCTCAGTTCTTCAAGGTATTGCATGACCCTTCGGCAACAGTTTTGGTATATTTGTTATTTTCATATACATATGCCTATTTAATTTTCAAAAATGATTCTTTATTTTTTAATGTTGTTTTTTAACGTGTCAATTCAGAATGTGCTGAAGGCCATGAACAAATTGCTGTTGTCTAAAAACATACACAACAGGAACGTTACAGTTAATCACATTTATTTATATTACTGTTTTTCGAAATTAGGTTTAATATTATTGTAATATTAGACCGAATTTAATATCATTAATTTTGAATTATTGTTATTTATTTACATTAATAATATTTGACCGAATTTAATGTCATTTAATCTGAAATTTGAATCTGAATTATTGTTATTTATTTACATTAATAATAACTGACTAAATTTAATGTTATTTATTACTATCTTTTAATAATTGACCGAATTTATAATAATATTAATATGATTATGAATAATTGATTATTAATCAATTTAACATTTATTTATGAACGAAATAACTCTCATTTATTTTTAATATTACGATTTTAGTTTTACTATTCGTAAAAATAGTATTGTTGACCGAACATATTACTAATACTAATTGACATTAATAATAATTGACCGAATTGAAATGTTATTTTTTATGATTTTTTAATCACATTTATTTATATTAATATTACTACAAAATTATGTTTAAACCATTTTTATGAATTATTATTGGTCTTGCCTGCAATTAATATGATTTATTTCATTTTTAATGTTATTTACTATGAGTTTTAATGACATTAATAATAATTGACCAAATTTAGTGTTATATGTTACAATTTTTAAGCTCATTTATTTATTATTGACCGAATTAAATTATGAATATACTACTAATACTAAAACTAATATTACAAATTATTATTGGACTTGCCTGCAATTAATAGAATTTATTCATTTTTTAATGTTATTCAGTATGACTTTTAATGACATTAATAATAATTGACCGAATTTAGTGTTATATATTACGATTTTTAAGCTCATTTGTTTATTACTAATACTAATATTATGATTTTTAATTTTAATCTGATTTATTTATTATTGACCGAATTAATTTACGAATATATTACTAATACTGATACTAATATTACGTTTTTTAATTTTAATCTGATTTATTTATGATTGACCGAATTAAATTATGAATATATTACTAATACTAAAACTAATATTACGATTTTTAATTTTAATCTCATTTATATCTTATTGACCGATTTAAAATTTTCTATTACTATTTTTACGAATATAGTACTAATTACTAATACTAACTAATACTAATATTAATATTACGATTTTAGTTTGCTTCAATTAGAAGATATTTCCATTGGCGCATATTGTGCCTTTAAATGGTGTCCAATCCAGCACAGGCTGTTTGTTACAAAGGTTCCACCACAAGAAATAATTGATTTTCAAATTAAAATTACGATTTTTTTTGTTTGTAATGTAATTTATTTGAATTATTGATTACGATTTTGAGTTTATTTATTAAGATTTATAATCTCATTTATTTATATTACTATGTTTACGAATTATGATTAGTTTTGATTGCAATTAATAAAATTTATTCATTTTTACTGTTATTTATTAAGATGTTTAATATTATTTATTGACATTAATAATAATTGACAGAATTTAATGTTATTTATTAAAATTATTAATCTCATTTATTTATATTACTTTTTTGGAATTTATATTTAATTATTTTTAATGTATTTTTAGTATGTTAAACTTAATTTTATTTATTGACATTAATAATAATTGATCGAGTTGAATGTTATTTATTATGATTTTTTAATCTCCTTTATTTATATTAATATTACTACGAAATTATGTTTAATCTATCTTTATGAAATTATGTTTAATATTATTTATATTACTATTCATTCGAATTATTATTGGTCTTGCCTGCAATTAATAGGATTTATTTATTTTTTAATGATATTTATTATGAGTTTTAATGACATTAATAATAGTTGACCGAATTTAATGTTATATATTACGATTTTTAAGCTCATTTATTTATTATTGACCGAATTAATTTACGAATATATTACTACTACTAATATTACGATTTTTAATTTTAATCTGATTTATTTATTATTGACCGAATTAAATCTATCTATATAATAATTGAGGTCACTTGGGTTGAATCAAGGTCTTAGAGAGGGTTTGAGGTATCCAACAACTAATATGGAGCTCCAAATTATGACTATAAAAACCTTTTTTTTTTCATTCTCCATATCAAAACTCTCATATTCTTCCTAATTCCTAACAAATCTTTCAATCTTTATTCTTCACCTTGCATCATTTGTTGATTATCCACAACTGATTAAAGGTAAACATCCAAACTACTCTTCTAATGTTGATTCCTATTATTATTTTGACTTTTTTTATTGTTAACATTATTAAGAACACATCAAACCGAATGAAATTTCTTATTCTTTTACATGGAAATCATTCTTCTTAAACACATGTTCTAATGAAACGGATTTGTGATAAACTGATTTGTGATAAACACATATTCAATCGGATTTATTATAAAGTGATAATAAAGATACTATCAATTCCTATTGTTATTTTTTTATTCTTTTTAAGATTTCCTAATCTAATAACCATTTGAAATCAGTCTGGTGTTTATCACATGTTCTAATGAAATGGATTTGTGATAAACAAAATATTCAATCGAATTTGTGATAAAGGGATAACAAAGATACTATCGATTCCTATTGCTACTTTTTTTTATTCTTTTTAATATTTCATAATCTAATTACCATTTGAAATCAATCTTGTGTTTATCACATGTTCTAATGAAATGGATTTGTGATGAACGTATTTGTGATAAACACATATTCAATCGGATTTGTGATAAATGGATAATAAGGATTGCGCTCAGTTAGATTTATGTTAATTTTATTATTGTCATCACGGTTTTTTTAGACATATATTGAATCGGATTTACTATTCGATCGGATTTAGTAATGCTATGTTTTAACATTTGAAAAACAAGATTTGATCTGAAGACACAAACGCTATTATGTGTTATCATAATGGTTCTCAATTCTTCAAGGTATTGCATTACCCTTCGGCAACAGTTTTGGTATATTTGTTATTTTCATGTACATATGCCTATTTAATTTTCAAAAATGATTCTTTATTTTTTAATGTTGTTTTTTAACGTGTCAATTCAGAATGTGCTGAAGGCCATGAACAAATTTCTGTTGTCTAAAAACATACACAACAGGAACGTTACAGTTGCCACATACGAAGGACAATCTTGGTTGGTACGATTTTTAATGTTTTTAATGTAATTTATTTGAATTACTGTTTTTCGAATTTATGTTTAATATTATTGTAATAATTGATTGTTTTTTGAAATTTTGTTTAATCACATTTATTTATATTACTGTTTTTCAAAATTATGTTTAATATTATTGTAATATTAGACCGAATTTAATATCATTAATTCTGAATTATTGTTATTTATTTACATTAATAATAATTGACCGAATTTAATGCCATTTAATCTGAAATTTGAATCCGAATTATTGTTATTTATTTACATTAATAATAATTGACTGAATTTAATGTTATTTATTACTATCTTTTAATAATTGACCGAATTTATATTAATATTTATATGAATTTCAGTTTACCATAATAAGTCTCATTTATTTTTTATTATGAATGATTGATTATTAATCAATTTAACCTTTATTTATGAACGAAATAACTCTCATTTATTTTTAATATTACGATTTTAGTTTTACTATTCGTAAAAATAGTATTGTTGACCGAATATATTACTAATACTAATTGACATTAATAATAATTGACCGACTTGAAATGTTATTTATTAAGATTTTTTAATCACATTTATTTATATTAATATTACTACGAAATTATGTTTAAACCATCTTTATGAATTAGTATTGGTCTTGCCTGCAATTAATAGGATTTATTTTATTTTTTAATGTTATTTACTATGAGTTTTAATGACATTAATAATAATTGACCAAATTTAGTGTTATATGTTACGATTTTTAAACTCATTTATTTATTATTGACCGAATTAAATTACGAATATACTACTAATACTAAAACTAATATTACGAATTATTATTGGTCTTGTCTGCAATTAATATAATTAATTCATTTTTTAATGTTATTCAGTATGAGTTTTAATGACATTAATAATAATTGACCGAATTTTGTGTTATATATTACGATTTTTAAGCTCATTTGTTTATTACTAATACTAATACTAATATTACGATTTTTAATTTTAATCTGATTTATTTATTATTGACCGAATTAATTTACGAATATATTACTAATACTAATACTAATATTACGATTTTTAATTTTAATCTGATTTATTTATTATTGACCGAATTAAATTATGAATATATTACTAATACTAAAACTAATATTACGATTTTTAATTTTAATCTCATTTATATCATATTGACCAAATTAAAATTTTCTATTACTATTTTTACGAATATATTACTAATTACTAATACTAATTAATACTAATACTAATATTACGATTTTAGTTTGCTTCAATTAGAAGATATTTCCATCGGCGAATATTGTGCCTTTAAATGGTGTTCAATCCAGCACAGGCTGTTTGTTACAAAGGTTCCACCACAAAAAGTAATTGATTTTGAAATTAAAATTTTGATTTTTTATGTTTGTAATGTAATTTATTTGAATTATTGATTACGATTTTGAGTTTATTTATTAAGATTTATAATCTCATTTATTTATATTACTATGTTTACGAATTATGATTAGTCTTGATTGCAATTAATAATTTTATTCATTTTTACTGTTATTTATTAAGATGTTTAATATTATTTATTGACGTTAATAATAATTGACCGAATTTAATGTTATTTATTAAAATTATTAATCTCATTTATTTATATTTCTTTTTTTGAATTTATGTTTAATAAGATTTAATTATTTTTAATGTATTTTTAGTATGTTAGAATTAATGTTATTTATTGACATTAATAATAATTGACCGAGTTGAATGTTATTTATTTTGATTTTTTAATCTCATTTATTTATATTAATATTACTATGAAATTATGTTTAATCTATCTTTATGAAATTATGTTTAATATTATTTATATTACTATTATTCGAATTATTATTGGTCTTGCCTGCAATTAATATGATTTATTTATTTTTTAATGATATTTATTATGAGTTTTAATGACATTAATAATAGTTGACCGAATTTAATGTTATATATTAAGGTTTTTAAGCTCATTTATTTATTATTGACCGAATTGGTCGAATTAATTTACGAATACATTACTAATACTAATACTAATATTAAGATTTTTAATTTTAATATGATTTATGTATTATTGACCGAATTAAATTACGAATATATTACTTATACTAAAACTAATATTACGATTTTTAATTTTAATCTCATTTATATCTTATTGACCGAATTAAAATTTTCTATTACTATTTTTACGAATATTACTAATTACTAATTACTAATACTAACTAATACTATTACTAATATTATGATTTTAGTTTGCTTCAATTAGAAGATATTTCCATTGGTGAATATTGTGTCTTTAAATGGTGTTCAATCCAGCACAGGCTGTTTGTTACAAAGGTTCCACCACAAGAAGTCATTGATTTTCAAATTAAAATTACGATTTTTTCTGTTTGTAATGTAATTTATTTGAATTAATGATTACGATTTTGAGTTTATTTATTAAGATTTATAATCTCATTTTTTATATTACTATGTATATGAATTATGATTAGTTTTGGTTGCAATTAATAAGATTTATTCATTTTTACTGTTATTTATTAAGATGTTTAATATCATTTATTGACCTTAATAATAATTGACCGATAATAATGTTATTTATTAAAATTATTAATCTCATTTATTTATATTACTTTTTTCGAATTTATGTTTAATAAGATTTAATTATTTTTAATGTAGTTTTAGCATGTTAGAATTAATGTTATTTATTGACATTAATAATAATTGACCGAGTTGAATGTTATTTATTATGATTTTTTAATCTCATTTATTTATATTAATATTACTACAAAATTATTTTTAAACTATCTTTATGAAATTATGTTTAATATTATTTATATTACTATTCCTTCGAATTATTATTGTTCTTGCCTGTAATTAATAGGATTTATTTATTTTTTAATTATATTTATTATGAGTTTTAATGACATTAATAATAGTTGACCGAATTTAATGTTATATATTACGATTTTTAAGCTCATTTATTTATTATTGACCGAATTAATTTACGAATATATTACTAATACAAATACTAATATTATGATTTTTAATTTTAATCTGATTTATTTATTATTGACCGAATTAAATTAGGAATATATTACTAATACTAAAACTAATATTACGATTTTTAATTTTAATCCCATTTATATCTTATTGACCGAATTAAAATTTTATATTACTATTTTTACGAATATATTACTAATTACTAATATTAACTAATACTAATATTACGATTTTAGTTTTACTATTCGTATAAATAGTATGTTGACCGAATATATTACTAATACTAATTGACATTAATAATAATTGACCGAATTGAATGTTATTTATTACAATTTTTTAATCTCATTTATTTATATTAATATTACTATGAAATTATATTTAATCTATCTTTATGAATTATTATTGGTCTTGCTTACAATTAATAGGATTTATTCAACATTTATGTTTACAATATTCTTATTTTATAATTCGTTACACATTCTAAATTTTCTATACATAATTCTTTTGTAAAGGTTTACTTTGATTGGATGACCTGATTTGCTTTAATCAAAAGATACTTCCATTGGCGAATATTGTGTTTTCAAATGGTGTTCAATCGAGCACAAAATGTTTGTTACTAAGGTTGCACCACAAGATGTCATTGATTTTGAAATTTAAATTATGATTTTGTTGTTATTTATGAAGAGTTTTAATGTTATTTATGATAATTTTAATGTCATTGATTTGAATGATTGATTATGATTTGGTTGTTATTTATTAACATTTTTAATCTTTATTATTGATATTACTAATATTACGAAATTCATTTTAATATTGTTGACCGACTTTAATTTTGATAATACAACTTTCTTTTAATCAATTGTGATGAAACAATATTTTTTTTAAACATATACGACTTTCTTTCAAACATTTATTTAAATCTATTTAACAATGTTAAATCTATTTAAGAGTTTATAATTTAAATATAATCCGAAGATAACAATGTACATTTATTTTCCTACACTTTTATTATTATTTTAATAATAAATATAATTAACAGTTTCCTAATATATATATAATGTATTCAAAATAATTTTCAATGTTATTACTAATATTACGACCTTAATGTTAATATTATTGACCGAATCTGGGTAAAAACTTTTTACGTTTTTTTTTAAATTGATGGAGGTCAATTCTTTGACTATATGTTTTTGAATTTGATTGTGCTAATTTTAAGTGTTGTTGACCAATTCACGTCAATTACCAATCCTTCCCTTTTTTATAATTCAAAGACTTTCCTTTAATCAATTGTAATGAAACGATATTCTTTTAAACATATACGACTTTCCTTTAAACATTTATTTAAATCTATTTAACAATGTTAAATCTATTTACCAGTTTATAATTTAAAAATAATCCGAAGATGGGAGTGTACATTTATTTTCCTACACTTTTATTATTCTTTTAATAATAAATATAATTTAAATCTATTTAACAGTTTCCTAAAATATATAATGTATTCAAGATAATTTTCATTGCTATTACTAATATTACGACCTTAATTTTAATATTGTTGACTAAATCTGAGTAAAAACTTTTTACGTTTTTGTTAATTTGATGGAGGCCAGGTCTTTGACTTTATATCTTTGAGTTTGATTGTGCTAATTTTAAGCGTTGTTGACCAATTCACGTCAATTACCAATCCTTCCATTTTTTTAATTCAAATATATAAATAAATATTCCTACTCGATCACGTCAATCGAGGCATAGTATTTCCAATTTTGCAGAATTGTTCGAGACACAACAATACTACATAAACCTTAACAAATAATAAAATCATTCAATCGTCATACCAAATTTAACAACAAAATTAATTGATAATATAAATTTTCAAAATGTTACTTTCTGTACAACTAATAATGATTATTAAAGATGTCAATAATAAATTGTATATAATGGGTAAGGCAATTTGAGACGCGAATGATTTTAATGTCATTTATTTGAATGATTGATTACGATTTTGATGTTATTTATTAAGATTTTTAATCTTATTTATTGATGTTACTAATATCGCGACTTTCATTTTAACATTGTTGACTGACTTTCATTTTGATATTACGACTTTCATTTAATCAATTGTAACTAAACGATAATCATCATCTTGATTTCAATAAGTGTGCTAATTTTAAGATGTTAATAATAATTTGTATATAATGGGCAAGTCAATTTCAGACACGGATTATTTTAATGTCATTGATTTGAATGATTGATTATGATTTTGATGTTATTTATTAAGATTTTTAAGTGTTAAGTACTATATTTACACAGTTTAAATAATGACGTTTTTTTGGCGGCTTTTTGTAACATGTCAAAAGTTGCCTAAAGTGTGTGTACAATTGGTCATTTTGGCTACATGTTGAAATGGATCTTGGTTGATCATTTTGGTGTCTATTTTTTAATAAAATATAGGAAATTTATATTACAGCATGTGACATTGAACCCATTTTCTTATTAGTTGTTTTTTAGCTATGTAATCGGTTTGAACCATTGGAGAGATAACATGAAAATTTAAGCTACCCATTCAAGCAAGTGATTTAAGGATTGTTTCTTGATTTACTTATCACCGTATCCATATCTTTACAACAACTATATTTTATGTAGAACAAAAATATGGAATACAATAGTGGAGGTTTTCATAAATTATTGAAAATGAGCTGCACTCCGAGGATCGTGATGACAATGATAACAACTTCGAAGGTGAAAAATCAGCTATCAATGAGCAAGAGTTGGAAGATTTTGATTGAAGTAATAAAAATGGACCATTGGTTGAAGTTCGTTAAGCCCCAACTAAATGATAAGTGTTTTATGCTAAAGCTTAGTTATGATTATAATATAGATATTACCCTTACCCAAATGATGTAATGAGTGATATTGGTTGAAGTTCGTTAAGCCCCAACTAAATGATAAGTGTTCTATGCTTAAGTTTAAGCTTAATTATGATTAGAATATAGATATTACCCAAATGATGTAATGTATGATATTGTGATAGTATGCTATGTAGTTTGCAGTTGTCAAATTAAAATTTACTTACTCGATAGATCCATAATTTCGTTACATTAAACTGTTAGATGACATTTTGCATTTAACATCAAAATTCATACATGTTGCATTATCAAACATTTAGTAACCAAAACAAATTGCATAATACAATTGTTATTTTCCTGCTTTTTTTTCATTTTACTTTCGGGTGAACCGTGGGTCCCCACGGGACTCTAACCTAGTATATTTATATACGGGGAGAGATAACGTATAAAACCCCCTTAACGTAAGAAGCAATCTCAGCCATTAGATTAAGGATGCAGATTAAAAACCCTAACCATACCTGGGTTAAAACTAACCAAGCGTAAAATAGGAAAAAACCTTCTAACCGTCTAATTTTTTTTTTCAAATCGTAACAACATAACTAATTTGAACCCTGATTTTTCATCTTTTTCAGATCGATTCATGTTCAGAATGATTGCACAATTCAAAAAAAAAAAACGATTACAGTGAACAGAGGATTAAACCAATCATATGAACAATTACGAATTGTAATAGTTGTCGAATACTATGAATTTTGTTTCATTAAGGATGATTAAAACATAAAAATTAGGTTAAAAACAGTTGCAGAGGAAGAAGATAAAGTTGGTGAAAAACAGACGCACTCATAAAAATTTCAGACGCACTTATCAAAAAAAGTTGCAGAGGAAGAAGATGAAGTTGGTGAAAAACAGACGCACTCATCAAATTTTCAGACGCATTCATCAAAAAATTTCAGACGCACTCATCAAAATTCAGACGCACTCATCAAAATTTCATACCCACTCATTGAAAGTTTGGAAGCACTCATTGAAATTTTTGGACGCACTCATCAAACCCAAACAAAAAAAAACAAACGCACCTTAACAAAAAAACAAACGCTCCTTATTAATAAAGTATTCTTCTTCCCTTAATAAAAGCATGTATTACAATTGTGAATGCGTTTCAAATTTTGTATTCCTATGTTCCAAACTGTCGGCCAGAAATGATGCACCGCTTAATCTCCTCTACCGAACAGTAGTTGATTTTATTTAATAACTTTGCATTTGAATTTGTTTTCATTTTACAACATGGGTTTGGATCTAGTTAAGGGTAGTTCTCCCATGCTTTTCCTTTTGACTGGGGTTTACTAATGATATTTTTTATTCTGGTTCGTAACTTAGAAGCCGGCAACAAGGTTCTGGTGCTGGTCGTAAGTGGTCGGAGGTCTGCAATTTGGGCTCACGTCGGTGCACCACACTGCTATTTCCAGAACCGCTATTTCATAAATGTTGGTCGGAGATGTGACGGTGTTGGTGACGGGGTGTTCCGATGTGGTGGTGGTGGTGGTGGTGGTGATGGTGGCGGTGGCGATGGTGGTGTTGGTTGTGGTGGTCAGATCTAGATTGGTATGTTTTAAAATGAGAATGGGTTACGATTTGAACAGGGAAGATAGGATTTATTGTGTTTAACTGTGGTTAGGTGTGGTTAGGTTAGAGTGACATGTGTCAATCTCTGGTGGCTTCTTATGCTTCTTATTTTAAGGGGCTTTATACCGTATACTTTCTCTTTATATACAACTATTATAAACTAAAATATACATTACATAAATATAAGTTTTATCATAAATAAACAATATGTTTATAAAGTTTAAATAGTTTAATGTATATACTTCACAATATACAAAATATAAACAATGATTATCAAATACATATTCCAAAAGAAAATACATTTTTCCACATAACGAACCTACTAAAATAAAAATATATAAAAAAATTCTCGGGTAAATAGTTTGGGTAAACGAGTATGTGGTTTCGGGATATCGAGTCGGGTACCACCTAATCCAATACATGGCCCAAACCCGCAATTTTTTTTAAAACCAATCCCAAAGCCAACCCATACTCTTAGGTTTCGGATATACTAGTCTCATATGTGTTGGGTTTTAAGTATACTTATCGAGCTTTGGATTTTTTTGTCATCCCTGATTATAAACATGACATAACTCAAGAATTCTTTCACATAATCCCTCCATAGTGTTTAACAACCATAGGCACATAATTTGTTTTCACGCATGTACTCAAATTTAACACATATTTGATTAAAATTCTATGTTCTCCCATCAAGACCAAAATTTCTAAGATGAAGATATCCAACCTTCCCTAAAATGTGAGTTTATATTAATCTGATCAATCTTTTTGGACTTGAGCTTTGACCTTGACTATTGAATGTTTTATCTCTTACCAATTTAGTATTTTTCATCATTTTATTTCCAAATGTATCCTAATTAGAATATAAATTGCCCATAATTCCTCCTTTTAATAATCTCTAAACAAAAGCTTAACTTTTTTTTTGGCAAATAAGAAATTTGACTTTGACCTAAAATAAAATATTCATCGTAAAATTAGATATTTAAAATATTATGTTCGATAAAAAAATTTCCCCAGACATTTTAATATTTTATTAATGGAAATTTTATTTGCATAGAGTGCATTAAAAAAAAAACTGTACCTATTAAAAGGGGTATAAAGTTTAGATAACTTATATTATATTTTATTACATTATATTTTACTTTTTACTAAATGATTCTAATTAATATACTACGGAGTAAATGATTTCAGTTAGTATGACATATCACTCTTTCCTTCAATTTACTAATTAATAATATTATTAATATTAATATATAATCTAATATTATTAATATATAATAACATATGAATATAAAATATTGCTGAATATAGTTAACTAAGGTAAAGAATTCACAAATATATTATGTTTTAATTTATGGTTTGTAATTTAAGATCAATAATAATTAAGTTATTTCTTGTTATTGTAGAAAATGTTTAAATAGCTCCTTGAGTTTACATTTAACCAGTGAAATAAAACAATGAGAAGGGTTTGATTCGTTTTATTTATTAAGAGTAACCCACAAATAATCGAACCTAATAAGTACTTGAATCCCTCCTACGATGCGGCATGGAATTTAATCGAATTCTCTACTCAACACGCTAGAGAATTCCACTACATAGAAAGTGTTTAGCGAGTGTATGAAATTCAATAATGTATAAAAATAGGTATAGAGTATAATATGACCCAAAAAGATGACATCCTTTTATACGAAATGCACGAGTTCTAAGAACATAAACAAAATGACTTATAACGTAGTTAAGATAATATTAATTTACTTTATGCTCTTCATTTTTTTATTGCATAAAATAGAAATATGCTTGAATGTTTGATCTTTTACAATTGACTTCAAGATTCACCTTCTTGTAATGAAGTTCTTAAAATAGACAATAATCAAATCACTAATAAAATATCATGTTTAATAAAGAAATTTTTAAAAGAAACATTAATTAAAAATATCTCATTATTTTTATTGATAGGTAAAAATTCCGGCCATCGGGTATATCATAGGCAAAATGTTATTTACAACTCGCGTTTACAAACAACACTGATGACCCTGTCGGTCGGCAAGTTCAGAAGAACTCACCGACCAAAAATTGGTAAAACACCAAAACTTGTTATGAGCTTATTGTCTATTCAATATTCGGACTACCTATTACATACCCAACTTATTAACGGATCCAAGGCTCACATCATTATAAAACCAAACTCCTCTTTGGTCTCTACTATACCTCTGCATTCGCTCTCACTCCAATACACACACACTCTGACACACAGTAACATACTAACAAGCATCACACACACATGGCCATGATGTCATGAGCATTGCAGGTAGTTTACCTATTTATTTTTTCATCTTCTTCCTTCTTTCTGCTTTACATTTGTCATCAATGGCGATACATATTGTGGGTTTCAGCTATCCTGCTTGTGGAACATAATTCGTAAAAAACTCAACTGCTTCTCTAGTCGAAAAGGTATACATCTCAAATTTTGATCGCTAAATCTGTTATTTTTCCGATCGAATCGATTTGATGACCCTTTTGACACGAGATGTTCAATTCTGTATTTGATTAGTTTCCGGATGTTTGTGCATTGTTCTTCGTATCAATGTCATCGTTGTCATTGTAATTATCATTATCATTATCGTTATCATTATTGTTATCATTATCGTTTCCTGTATGTTGTTGTTGTGCTAGTTTTAATTGTATTAAAATTTTGCAATTAAAAGTTGAATTAATTATTCTTAATCGTATAAGTATTCATAATATTTTCACATTATATTTAGTAATAATTTAACCATTCAATTTTTGTTTGTATTTAAAATTCTTTTTTTGACGTAGATAACTTTAATTGTTTTTTGCTTTAAATTTTTCAGTGTATTGTTATTATTGTAATATCATTATTTGTATAAAACTTTTAAAAATCAGCTTACTTAATTCTTAAGAAAAAAATTACATATAGCAATTTACTATTTTGTACAAATTAATAATTTAGTTTGACCTCAGCTGGTCTTATTACGATCTAGTTGCGTGCTATTAACCCCAAGACTTTCCATTTAAAAGACATGTACCTCTATACCTCTAGGATTGAAGCAAGTCCACAATGACTTGAGTTCTAATTTCTACATGTTAATATATCGATCGATATAATTCCTTGAAAAGATATATATTTACTTTTACATTTTTATTAACATAGATACGATATCTTGTGAATCATATTTTACTATACCGAGTTTTTCTTGGTTGTATTTGTATTTGATAATATCATAAACGTGTTCTATACATGTATAAGAATATTCGGAATGAAGAGGGCCGGTTATGGTTTTATATAAGAAATTAATGTAATAAATACATGAAAACTCATTTTTTTTCTATAAAAAATGATTATTAAAAGACAGACTAAAAAGATAATTCTATGTTTTGATGAATATTGTTTTATTTATAAAAGACATGAATTAAAAACATAAAAAAATAGATAAATTAAACTTAAATTTATTAATTTAAAGTTGTTTTTTTTCTTGATGGAGATACTATTCACCAAATATAATAGTTCATTATATTCATGCAATATTATATGTGTACATTACATCTAGTTTTTAACATCACAAATACATTATCTCGTCGAATTCCGTCCAGTTTTTGAACGGTATCCAATTTACGTTTTATGATGGATGTATTCAATAAACCATAATCATAGTTTATTCATACATGGGCAATATATATATTTTTTTAATTTAATTTAACTTTTCCTATGATGATATTTATCCATATTAAAAATAATCTCCATGCTAAACTTACCTGTTAAACCAAAAACATACCATTCTTTGAAATAGTTCAAATTAAGTAGCTAACATTTATAGAGTTCGATGTATAAATCGATCTTAGGCATATATACTACAAATTACAATATCATAATTGCATTGTCTATTTTTATGTGTGGCTTTAATGATGAACTTGTTATTTTCTCTCATGCAGTGTAGCTATTGTTCCAATTCTTTACCTAGGTATATTAAACATGTGCGTTGTCTAAGTAGAGACCACAAATATATGTTTTAAATAAAAGAGGGTATTTTGTATTTATATATATTTTTTTATTAAATTACACATATTTTCTTAAAAAAATCCTCGATTTATGATTCACACTCGTTTTAAAAGCATATTATATAACAGGCCCTCAATTATTTTTGGTTTTGGAAAGGAGAATATTTGTGGTGACATTTTTTGGTAGGTATCGTTTTCTAAATTGACATTTAACCGATTATTATTTACATGATTGTACTCCCAACTATTACAAAATTATATGCACCATTTGATACTGTCTTTTCTAGTTTGTGGAGTACAATCATGTAAATATGTAATTAATGTTATATGTGACTCATATATGGTTCAAATTTTGCTGTCGTTCTAAAAGCTAAAAACCAAATATTAATTATAGTTTTCGTGTTCCCTGTTCCCCCGAAACAGTATCTTGAAAGTTTGTGGCTACCAAATTTTTTAAAACACATTAAAGATGGTGTTATTGAGGAGGAAGCTCGCTTGTTGTACATGGAATAGAGATATCAACAATAGCATCGACTTCAATCAACCATCACCAAACGGTACTCTCTCTCTCTCTCTCTCTTTCTCTCTCTTAGGTAAAGATTTAGAAATGTACATGATGCAGTCATTTCGGTTGTATAATGCAATCGTGTCGGTTTAAATTGCTAAACCTTAATATGGCCTATATATTTATTTGTATAGGAGAAATCAAACCTTAACTAAACACATTTCAAATCTTAACCCGAACACAACTCTTGTACAACATTTATCTTAAGAAGTTGACGAGTTGTAAACTTGTTAAATGGGTTATAATTGTGTTTTAAACGGGTGTAATAAATGGGGTTAACACGTTGACATCCTAGCCTTATAAAATATAAATCTTTTAAATTATTATTCTAACTTTGAACGAGTTTAAATTATATAGACTTACAATAAGATATCTCATTGTCTAGTCTAGTTATATAACCACCACGTGGTTGAAGCTTGAAAGTAACAACTTATGTCACTTTTTAAGCCTCTTAACTCCATTATTGAATATATTGATTATTGTATGATTGTATCCCACCAATCATAAAGTTCACAAAAATTTACAGTATTTGATTTGTACCAAAACCTCTGAGTTAACCTTGTAGTCTTGTACATGTTGTGATGTACATTTGATTTGTACAAATTTATTTGCATGTACCTCTTTGTCTTTTGGCTATCACCGCCACCACATGATGCATGATTAACCGTCCGTCGTTTTTAACGTTATTTTCACGAAATTAGTAAATTAACGTTAAAACTAGTGCAACTTTATTTTTGCCCCCCGAAGGCCATATATATATATATATATATATTATATGTGCACATCATAAGTGGGGCGTTCTTTACAACCAAACATTATAAAAGTAAACTAAAAATTTACACCTATTGTTCTCTTAATATTAATTTTCATTAATTACACGCTTACACAATAGTTTGCATACACGTAACAAGTTGTTGGATTACACATTCAACTTTCAGTCTCATACAGTGGCAAAGCTTGAATAAAATTTCCATTTACACTACTGAACAAAAAAAAACACCACCGGGGCGCACTCCCTAGCTTCTTCAATCCTTTGCCCATGGTCTCATGTATAACATTTCAAGGGACCTTATTTTTAGTTTCAAGGGTAATTCTTTGTTCATTCTATACAAATCTCACTGAACACTACCCAATTTCATTTGAATAGAATGCTAAAAAAATAAAAAAAAGGTTATAATAAAGCTAAATAAATTCGAAAACTGAGTGTGAGGATGATATAGCAGCTGAATATGATGAGACCATGGACTCGATTGCATGGTTCTTATTTTTAAAACTTTTAATTGACCGACATAGAGATGGTGGCCCTTGTTAGTTATTTATTTTCTTGTGTTGTGACAATAGTTGTGTACTAGTACCACAAGGAAATAACTAGAAAATGCACAATTAGTGGTAGGGAATAGGGAGTACAGTAGTCATTTTCTAGCTTTTGAAACCTTATCAATCAACCTAGTTTCTGGTTGGATTATCTTAGTTTCTGGGATTCCCTCCATGTTAATGTTACCTTTTCATTTAACCTTTTTTTTCCTCAATATCATAAAGATGTTTTATCTTTTGGAATAATGGAAAATAAATAATCCCAACTATTGACTATTAGGCAATAACAGTCCCAACTACGAAAATTACCAATAGTGGTTCCAACTTTCAACATATTGGAATATAATGGACCCAAACTAACGGAGGTCTAACTCCGTTAGTGTGATGCTGATGTGGCATGCCACGTACGATCATTTTGCCACATAGGATGCCACGTAGGATCATTTTGCCACCTAAGATGCCACGTCGGATACCACGTAGGATCATTTTGCCACCTAGGATGCCACGTCAGCATCACACTAACGGAGTTAGACCTCCGTTAGTTTGGGTCCATTGTATTCCAATATGTCGAAAGTTGGGACCACTATTGGTAATTTTCGTAGTTGGGACTGTTATTGACCGATAGTCAATAGTTGGGATTATTTATTTCCATTATTCCTTTATCTTTTTACCAAACAGAGATTTTGTTTTAATCTTTTTCTTGATATTACCAAACCAAACAACAAAAGGATGTTTAAGTTTGGTATTGTTTTGTAAACCGATTTTTACAGTTTGGTTTCGGTTGTACTTAGCGTCTCCCAAACTGATACATGGCATAAAAAATACCATTTTCTAGTAAAATGACACAAAGCGGAAGTATAAAAGATAAAGAGAAGAGTCTTAAAAGAAAAATTGATAAATTTCTAAATGCGTCAACTATTACATAAAAGAGTTTTATATAGAAAACCTAAATTTGGCATGTATTGCCAAATCGTGGGAAGCTAGTATTACAATTAATTAAATGAAGTGCACCATTTACGTTTTTTTAGAAGTTAAAAAAAATCAATCAAAACAACGAAATTTGTCCGACACTTGTAGTCCAGTTGGTTGAGGGCCTAAAGTTTCCTATGGGAGGTTTGTGTTCAATTCCCACTAGCTACATTTGGAGGACATTGGTGGAGGGGAAATGAGGGATGACCCGGCCAGCCATTGGCTTGGGTTCGAGTCCTGATCCCGACCGGTTTTACCGATTATTTCACTCTCGTGCCTTTGGGCGAGTGAGTGGTCGGGTTTTCCCGGGAATTGGTGGCAATTGGTGGCCCGGGTACTCTCGAGTACCTGATTCGCCAAAAGGGTGTCCGAGAGTGATCGGAAATTGATTCGTTGGCCGTTAAAAAAAACGATGAAATTTGGGGAAATTGACATAGTCAAAATCAGGGCTTCAGATGAAGGAAGTCGGGTCTGAGAGTGAGGTGTATGTTAGTTCATATTTTATAAGACCCGTAACTCCATGTTTTAAGTTGGATTATTTTTTAGCGCACTTGGTTTATCTACTTGCTCCATTAACAAACCAACCAACTCTTGGGTCAGCTCCATATCTTAAAAGCTATTAAAATAAACTAATTTTAGCATTAAATTTCCAAGAGTGATAACAATGTGATACCCTTAAAAGATATTGTTGTGAATAAGCAAACCATTAAAAAAGAAAAAAATATATATAAAATATAAAAAAAATATTATAAATAAGATGAACTAAATAGTAGTAATTAGTACTGCTTAATCATCAAGGTAATGATCCAAGACATGCATTTTGAATCCTTAAACATTTATTATGTTTTAATTTTTTTTTATAATAAAAGAATCTTCATAATTTCTGCCAAGATTTTTTTTACTATAATTATTTTATCAGATAAAAATATCTCATAGCTCCATAGTTAAAGCATGATCCACAAATAATATGATAACATAATTATGAATTAACATTTTTTCCCTATATGTTTCAGGAATTATGACATATAATGGGCTTGAAAGCTGCATTCTTAATGCAAACTCATGTGAGGATGAAAGTTTTACAAGCACAGGAGATGAATGTCCAACTGACTCTCTTGATGAAGATGCTTCAAACTGTTCTTGTGTCAATGATGTTTGTGGGTCAGTTTCGTCTCATGATTCGATGATGGTGAAAACCGATGATCAAAAGGCGGACGCATGGGAATACTCAGAAACCGGACAACAATGTACCACAAAAGATGAACCATTATCACAAATTTGTCATGTGGAAATAATGAAAGAAACATTTGCAAAACTGTTGCTTGGTGAAGATACTACAGGAGGGAGGAAGGGTCACTCCTCTGCTTTGGCTTTGTCTAATTCCATAACAAAGCTCGCCCGTAAGATTTGAGAATTCTTGTTTAATATAACATAATCAATCTCAAAACATAGATCCAAACACCACTAAGAAGACTGTCATGACAGCATAGTTATTCTAGTTTTAACATTGTAACATATAGGATCTGTGTTTGGGGAGCTATGGAAACTAGAGCCTCTGCTAGAGGAGACAAAGAACAGGTGGAGAAGAGAAATGCAATGGTTGCTTTCCCCTACTAAATATATGGTTGAGTTGGTTCCTGCTAAGCAGTATGGTGCCAACGGCCGGGCTCTAGAGGCATCTATTCCTTCCCTACTCAAACTTATTCCATTGATTTTTTTTTTTTTTTTTTTTTTGGATTCTGTAAAAAATCTGATTCGTTTTATATTTTGCATTCGAATTCGAAGCAGATCATGAGACCAAAAGCTCGTGCAGATGTTCACATGAATCTCCCGGCTCTGCAGAAGTTAGACTCCTTGCTTCTTGTAAGTGGTCTCTTCACTTGTGTTTATATCTAGATTACTTCTTTTTGTTTATTCACATGAATCTCCCGGCAGCAGTTTTGACCCGTTTACTTTAAATGGATCGAATTGGGCCAAATAAAAAAACTAACTGAATCTTTTTAGTAGCTAGAGTCAGTTAACTCTTTTTATTCTAATGGTTATGTTACTTTTGTAACATCTTTATAAAAGTTAGATCAAAAGAAAAATTATGGCGTCAGTGTGACCATGCTAAAAAACAACATGTTTCAACCCGTCCGACCTGCCTGTTTAGCTATTTGTGTAAATTGATGAGTTGGCATACACACGCTGACAGGATACGCTAGATGCAATGAAAAACACAGAATTTTGGTACGAAGAAGGTAGCCGATTAGAAGGAGAAAGTAAGCGTGTTGAAGAAGGAAAAAAATGGTGGCTCCCTTTGCCACGAGTACCCGAAGGTGGACTCTCTGATGGTGAAAGGAAAGGGTTGCTAAATAATGCGAAACTGGTTCACCAAATTTTCAAGGCGGCCAAATCTATAAATGAAAGCGTCCTGGCTGAAATGCCTGTACCGAAGATCATTGGAGAGGCACTTCCTAAGGTTAGTTATCCACAGTCGCCATCCTATGGTATATGAATAGATTGAATCTTATTTTAAATGGTTCGAATAAAATAATTTTAGCCTGAAGGGGTCAAATGGTTGAAAGTGATAGATAAGTAGTTTTAACGAGTACAACCTTCTAAATATTTTTATTCAAATATTTAGATCAATGAAATTGTTTACAAATTAAAAAAAAATGCAGTTCCACCCAATCTGACCCGTTTCACCACGATGATGAGTTACATGGGCGGCTCCTCTTGTCACGTATATCAATCATATTTTCCTTAAAACCTAAAAGTGACCCATTTGCTCATTGGGTGGATTTGGGTTGTGTTTTATTTCAAACATATCAAATGGGTCAAAACTCAAAATGCTAAAACAAATTTTTTAATACATTCAAATAATGTTTGTGTGTCAACCTAACCCGACAAGGCCCGTTTCAACCTATACTAAAAATGACATGTTTTAAATGCTCCCCGTCGATCTTTACAGCCTGTACTAAAAATGTATCCTAATGGCTTCATTTTTTTCATTTACATACGTTGCAGTCCGGAAAGGCAAACCTTGGTGATGATCTGTATAGGACACTAAATGCAGCCTCTTCCTCAAGAATGCTGAGTTCACTGAACCTAATGTCGGAACACAGTGCACTGGAAATCATTAACAAACTAGAAGCCACAATTTACTCATGGAAAGAAAGAATCTCGATAGATATAACTGGCACCAAATGTCAAGCAAGAACATCATGGTCCTTAAAAGGTCCTTTGAAGCTCAATAAGATCAAGTTTCTGATCAACCGAGCTGAAGTTCTTATGCAGCAAATCAGAAACCGATACCCAAACCTTCCTCAAACATTTCTCGACGTCATGAAAATCCAATATGGCAGGGTGAGCGAATTAACCAGTCATCCACATAGTAAAATAGTTATTTAGCTCGTTTCGTATAGGTGGCATGATGAAACACCCTGCGTAACGGGTCAAAGTGGGTTTGAGTTGAAACAAGTCATTTTAGTAAGAGATGTTGACCCGCGAACAGTATTTCATCCATTTTTTTATTTTTTTTATAAGTAATTATTAATTTAAGTATGATTACAAACACTATGCGTTAAATTTAGTATTCAGACGACGTTCAAACTGTTTGACCCATTTGACTTTCCAGTTTTAGCTAAATCTTTTATTTAACCAAATCACAACTCATCATGACATGCATACAGGATATCGCCCACGCAATTTTGGAAGCTTATTCTCGGGTTCTTGGAAACTTGGCATTCACCATACTCACTAGAATTGAAGACATTTGTCAGGAGGATGTATCGGCCGATCCTAATTCACCTCTGGCAACAAATAGCCATCCAGGTGTCTCGGGCATTTTTATTTCCAGTGTAAGTGCAAGGCACACACTCTTTGATAAGATGAACTACAAAGATGGGAGACTGAGTTTGTTAGAAGCTGAAAAGGCTTCGTATACATCGTTCTTAGGAGTTGAAACAAATACAATTTCGGTGCCTAGTTTGATGTTGTATAGGTAAAGAGGTTTGCATTACACCTCTAAAGACTAAAATGTCAGCTTAGTTCAGTTATATATCGGTTATGTAAATGGTATGCTATATAAATAAAGGAAAACGTATAAAAAATCTACATGCTTTTAAATAAAATGTAGTTATTTTCTTCAAATATTTTCATGTTAATGTCTCTAAACTATGTTTATGTTTGTCATATTAGAACATGTATACTATCAATAGAATGTTTTCAATTTCCAATTATGTGTATGTTACCATAACTCATGTTAGGAGCCAAATTAATCAATCAACATGATTGTAAGAATGTAGTAAAGTGTGCATAGGCTATTTGTTCGTAAATTAAATGACTAAAGATTGAAAGATATTATGATTTTTTTTAACATAAACTTTCATTAAAACTGGCAAGCTCTCAAACCGAGAACCACCAACAAACTACAAACACATATACAAAGAATAAGTGGCCCAATCCCGCCATACAATATTCCTAAACTTCGATATACTTTCAACCAAATAAGAGACCTTGACTTTATTTCGGCCACCACCTCCATAACCATCATTGTCTTGTCTTGAAAGATCTTTGCGTTTCTAGTATTCCACAAAACCCAAGTGGTGATCATCACTATTCCCCTAATAATTTTCTTCCTCCATTTTCCACCATGAACATTCTTATATAACATCAATAAATCGTCGTAATCGTGCGCAAAAAACGGGTCTGGCTTACACCATTTGCAAATTCCACTCCAAACCCCGTACGCAAATCCGCAACCAACAAGTAAATGTTTTGAATCTTCTTCCTCCATATTGCAAAGCGGACAGAAGACATCATCAATTTGTACTCTCCTTTTCTCTAATGCCACCCGGGTTGGGAGTCTATCACGCTCCGCCCTCCACGCGGTTAAGATTACCTTTATCGGAACCCAACTTTCCCATTTCACATTAGTTGATTGACCTGTTTAACGATGTGCGTGTAATAACGACTTGCAGCCTTCAACCAAGAAACTACCACCAGCCCCGTCAACCCAGCTCCGCTTGTCTTCAGCTTCGGACAGAACAGTCGAATTGGACATACCAGCGGCTTGCAGCATTCTTTCCACGTCTTGTAACTCAGAAAGCTCCTCAACCGTACGCGGGAACCTATACCATCTACCTGTGAAAACCAAACCATCTCTCCCACGAGTAACCCTCTCCATAACCTTGCATTTTTTTTACCTTTGTCTAACTTGTACAACACACGGCCAACGGTCCTTTAACAACGTATCACCAAGCCAATAATCCGACCAAAAACACACAACATCCTCTTTACCCACTACTCCCCGAATTAAATGATGCATGGACTTACCTTGGAGCCGCTTTGCTTCCAAAACATTTATAATGGACTTCCAGCAACCGCCTATTGATCTTTTGAGAGGAAGAAAACACTAATTACCCCTTCCACCATGAACCGATTCAATGACACCTCTCCACATCGACCCGTGTTCCACCGTGAATCTCCAAGCCCACTTAGCAAGTAAAGCTAAATTAATCTCTTCTAATCTCGAAATACCCAACCCACCTTCTTTCTTAGGAGTAGTTACCACCTCCCAAGAAACCCAATGGATTTTTTTAACTTCCTCGGACCCGGACCATAAAAAATTACGCATCAATCTCTCCATATGATCTAGCACCTTAACAGGAGCCTTATAAAGCGATAAATAGTAAATAGGTAGACTAGATAACACTGACTTGATCAAAGTTAATCTCCCTCCCATAGACAAAGTTTTAGCCTTCCACATTGACAACCTGTTTTGTATCGTCTCAATTACCGAGTTCCAATGAAAAGCCCATGTCGTATTTTCTCCCACTTTAATCCCCAAGTAGTCAAAAGGGAGAACTCCCATTCTACATCCAAATACACCCGCCATGTTCTCCACCTCTTCATCGTTTAAACCAATACCAAACAAATACGACTTTTGTATGTTAGTTTTAAGCCCAGAACATAGATGGAAAACCCGAAGCACTCTGGCAACATTATCCAAATTCTCCTTAGACCACTGGCCCACAATCAACGCATCATTAGCACAAAAATAAATGTGAAATAATTTTGGCACTACCATCCACCCGGATCCCCTTTATACCACCCAAATTTACCGCTTTCTCAAGAAGTGTAACACCCCGGTTTGAGACCCAGAAATTTTCGTGACTTTATTGTCATGACCAATAAATAAATAACAAATAAAATAGATGTATTTGTTAATACGAAACCGAAATCTAGAAATATGTATGCGTAATTATTTAAACAAGAATTAAATAATATTACACGAGTGTACGACACGAGACCAGACCGATATACGTTACGAACCTAAAGCCGAAACCCAAACCGTGGTATATAAAATTATTATAGAGAGTTCACATCGCGAGACCAAACTAATACGCGTTAACGAACCCGACCCGACCCGACCCGTAACCTTGATTACTCAACATGTGGGACACATGGCACCATTCCAAGGTGCCATGTGCCCCACCTAAAACCTTTGACACCCAACCCTTTTGAGAATACGTAACCCATCCCACCATATAATAAAACATACACAAATCTTACACAACACTACACTCTCTCTCTCTCTCTCTCTCTCTCTCTCTCTCTCTCTCTCTCTCTCTCATATGTCTACTTTAACCCTTTAATACAAACATATATCAGACACATCTTATTCAAAGCATATTAGAGAGAGACTGTAGAGAGGAATCGCATAGAGAGAGAGAGAGAATCAGAGGTTAGAGAAAGGGACAACAGATGCGTAGTGGCAGAGCTTCTTTGCAGACGGCGGTGCACAGGGGAGCACGGAGGCGTAGCCCTTCATCGGTGACGGTTGAGTTTCCGATGGGATTTAGACGTAATTTCCAGTAAATATCGGGTTAGTATAACGATTTGAGGACCGTTGATGGTGACACGATGTATAGAAGCAGGCCTGGGTTCCGACTAGAGTTATGAGGGTGACCGAAGCGACGGCTGATGATGATTCCGGTAACAACCAGCGACTACCGTGGTGAATAATGATAGTTGAGGTGGTGACGGTGGGGGTTGGTTACGGGTCAGGAGCCGAGTTAACTGAGTTTGACTCGGTCAACGAGCCGAATTAAGTCAACTAAAGAGACCGGAGAGGTATGAACTAGAACCCGAACTATCTTAATACAAATAATATATGCCGTATGTACACGTGTGGAATTTGACTAAGATATGGATCGACCTAGACATACATACAACTTATATGAATTACCGAATAATTAAATAAGCATTATGATATACTGGAAACTTGAGCATATAGGATAAATAGACAGTCGAAAGATAGTAAGATTGGGCAATCACTTGGATAAGGTACTTGTTGTACAATTTGGTTAATAGAGGTAAATGAGACACAAGATAATTAACACGACAATTAAAGTGAGGACCTTTGGAATAATCAAGATTTTAGATAATCAAGGACATAATCGGACATTTAATTCTTAGGAAACACTAAACATGAAAATATGGGACATTGGATGTAAATAGGCATTGTTTGGGAGAATAAAACTATGAACCAACAATTACTACGGATAAACCTTAATAACTAAGGGTCTTAGCTTATACACACGTGTAATCGTAACACTCGGTTACACGCACTAATGATTGTGATTTAATAAGGCTTTGCATATAATGAGAGGCAGTCTCAAGACCTCGGCATACCATACGACGCCAAGGTGAGTTCCGTGTACCAATCCCCTTATTCTGTTTTACTGTTTTGGGGTGAATGCATGCTTCTGTTTTATAAACTGTTGTGATGTGACAAGATACTGGCTGCCGGATTATACTGACACTCATTAACTCAGAGGTGAGCCGCTTAATATATGGGTAGTACTACTTGGGGAAACCCCCACGCACAGTGGACTCGGGACTAGGGGCCCGGGAAACCCTCCACTGAGGCCTGCGGACCGTTGCGGCATATATTATGCCTTGTAGATCTATAATGGCAGTAGATAGATCTAGTGTTAGGGTTGAGGGGTCGCTTGTACATCACGTGGGTTAAATTATGTTAAACTTGCTTTCGAAATGATAAATTGTTTTTGGATCCATTGAACTACTTACACGGACTCACCGGCATATTTTGCTGACCCAACTCTTTTTAAGCATGTGTTCAGGTACTGCAAATGGATGGACGATATTCACGAGGTATAAGCTTGTTTGCATGGATTAGAGATTGTTATGTTAGAAGATTCAAGCTATAATCATTGCGGATTAGAGCTCCTAGAGTTATAATCGTGTAGAGACTGGATTGCTTAGTGGATAACAACCCGCCAGCTGCTTCGACGACCGCCGCGTCTCGTCCCTGCAATAGATATTAGTTTATTTTATAACTTGTATTTATAATATTTGGAACTAAATAGTTGTACAAATATTTAATATTAGTCTATCGTTGCTTCCGTTGTGCAAGTCTGTTACCAAACTGTCGTAACGTCCAGGCCCCCCCTGGGTCGGGTTGTTACAAGAAGGCTGTGCAATACTTCCATAACAACCAAAAACAGAAAAGGAGATAGAGGATCTCCCTGACGAACCCCTTTTTGACAATTGAATTCAAATGTTGGAGACCCGTTAACCAAAACCGTTGAACGCGTCGATTCCAATATACCTTTAACCCAAGAACACCACCGACTCGGGAAGCCCATTTGATCCAATGTAGCTAGTAAAAATCCCCAATTCACATTATCACAAGCTTTCTCAAAATCTAATTTTAACATGAAAGATTTTTTACCTTTTTTCTTAATCTGCCCAATCATCTCATTTACAATTAGCGGACCATCCAAAATGAATCTCCTGCTTATGAAAGCCGACTGTGTGTCCGAGATAACCATATTCAACACCTTTTTAATACGACTAGCCAAAACCTTTGAAATAACCTTACTTATAATCCCGACTAAATTAATCAGCCTATAGTCTTTTAAACCCACATGCATTTTAGATTTCGGGATTAAAGTAATAAACGAGGAGCTACAACCCCTACTAATGACTCCACAATCGTGAAAATGGTGCATAAGATTGACAAAATCATCTTCCAAAAACTCCAGAAGAATTTAACAAACCTGAAATTAAAACCATCCGCGCCCGGAGCTCTATCCGATACACAGTCAAAAACAGCCTCTTTTATTTCGTCTCTTGTAAAGCCCACAATCAAGTCTTTACCATAACTGCTTTGCAGTTTTTTCAAATTATCACACTGTAGTTTTGGTCTCGACTTAACGTTATCAGCAAAGTGCTTCTATAATGTCGCAATACCTCTTTTTTAACCAAAGAGGGCTTCGAGACCCACGTACCATCCACCATCAAGCCCGAAATCGCATTTGAACCCTTCCGGCCATTAACCATCCCATGAAAGAAAGCTGAGTTCTCATCCCCATCCACAGCCCATCTAACTCTAGATTTTTGTTTCAAGTCCCTAATATGACATGAGTTCAACTAATCAACCTCTTTCCTACACTCTTCCCAAACCCACACCTCTTCTTCCTCAAGATCTCTATATTCCATGGCTGCCTCCAGTTTTTCCATATCATCTTTTAGAGTTTTCAACACCTCCCCTTCCTTCTTCAATGTATCCTTCCACCACTGTTTAATAACATTCCTTAGAGATCTCAATTTTGCATTAATAACCTCATCAGGGTGCCCTCTAAAGTGACCATCTTCCAAAGTCTTAATCACCACTTCTTCACAACCGTCTCTGTTTAACCACGAATTGAACCATCTAAAAGGTTTCAGACCAAAGTTGGCGTCAACCACTGTTAATAATAACGGACAATGGTCTTATAATTCCCTATTAAGTGCCCTCAGACACGCTCCTGGCCACCTGTTAAAACTTGGCTGACAGACCGGATTATAACAGTAACAAAGGCAGAGGTGATGGTTTGATGATGGCTGATTATTAATCGAGGAATAGTATTCAGAAGGGAAGGATGGATTCGGTAGAGGTGTCGGCTATCAGATTCAAGAGGAAGATAGGTTACCGGAGAGGAGGACTTACCGGAGGAGATGGGCGGCGGCGGCGACGCTGGTTGTCCGGTGAGGAGCTTCTAGTCGGCTGTACACACATATGTGTGTGGTTTGTGGGTTCTGCGAGAAGGAGCAAGGGGAGGGGAGTTTTATAGATAAATTAAATAGGGGTTGTTTGGATGCATGTACAACGGCTAGGATAAGGGAGTTTGGTGACGGGTATTAGGCTGCACAAGGCGTTTGCTGCGTTTGGCTACAAACTTGGGTACAATTGAATATTATAAATTAATAGTCGGGTGACCAGGTACAAACCGACCCGTTAACGAGACCCGTAACACTACAGGGTGTTACATTCTCCCCCTTAGGAAATTTCGTCCCCGAAATTTGAGAGATCTTACTCTTATATCCTTAATTTGTAAGGATATTACAAATTTAACCCGGACATTTATCAACAATATATGATTAGTTCGATTGGTTTGTGAGGAAATCGATCTTATATCAAATCTGAGATTACATAATTTAGAGATATCAATCTGTAATAATACATCTTGATCATTTTGCTAATTACGTTTTAACCTTTCTTGCTATAGTCATCTTAATTCAGATACATGGACTATCTGTATTTTCCTGGTATGACTATTGAAGGTTCTTCTATCTAGATTGATATTTTCTATAAAATATTAATATTCTTTTATCTTTTCCTCATTAGGGTGAGAAGTAGACTGAATATTATTTCTATATAAAGACGATTCAAACATACTTTGAAATTCTAATCGTTTTTCTTATGAAAAACTCACAGTCCTCCAGGAAACATCGCTAGAGTCTCAATTCAATACGATATACTCATCGTTTGATATCCGGATTTGTCTACAATGATGGATTATTAGATAGTTCTTAAGAGATAGATACAGAAGTCCAATCCATTCATTGTCATCTTGACTTGAATGGGATCCGAGCTACTACCTCATGGATCGAACTTAGAATTTACCACCATTGTATCTTTAACTTCTTAAAGAGTAGAAATGATTCGTGGTAAAGATCGGATTATTTCTTCTTACAAATTCTATCTTGTAAGTTCTATTATATCAATGTAATGTGGTTGACCTCTCGGTCAATATTTCCATTCGTATATAATCAGAAGGTTTCTCAGACTGTTAGACGTCTAACTGGAGCCAAAAGGTGCAAGAAAAGACTAATCAAACTTGTTATTCTACGGTTTCAACAATTCCTTTTTATCTCTGGAGAGATGAAATGCATAAGCATTGATGACTATTTTTAAGAAAGATTATTGAATTATATTCTAATCTCTTTCTTCGATAATGATTCAATTAACATTGAATTTTTATCACCTTTCCTTTTTATTATCTTGACCTACTGAAACCAGTCTTGAAGATTTTTCTTTAATCATCGATAATAAATCTTACTGACTATTTCATTGATGATTGACTACATCTTTATTAATACATATTATTTGACTTTTCTCGTCGTATTATTGTGAATGGGGTCTTTCACAATTCTATAGTCAATATATGTAACTTTTTCTGTATAGTCTTTGAATCTACTGGTAACAATCGTGATTACAATTCTTTGACTTAAGATTCTTATGATAATGCATTATCTATTCTTTCTCAGCATTATACTTATTGCGTTAAGTATTTTTGTAAGATTCCTTCTTAATACTTTCGGGATTTGTTGACACTCTCGATAAAAACATACAATTTCTTCTCAAAAAATATTCTTTATAAAATTCTAGACGTTTTCTTACGACTTATATTCTTATCTGGTAATTTCTTTTAATATATATTTATTCTGATAATTATTTCTTCTGGCATATCGGATGCCTTCTGGTAATATTTGGCACTTCCAATGCCTTCTCGTGATATCTGGCATTTCCAATGTCTTTCTATTATCCAGATACATCTGATGTCTCTTTAAATTAGAATTCTTTTTATTTCTCTATTTATATTCTATTAATATCCAAGCGAATACTGATAATATCTATAGCAGACACTATAAATCCATCATTTCTATAATATACACTTGCTTGGAATAATTCTTTCTTATTTATATATTCGATTAAAGTCTATACTTTGAGAGTCTGAAAACACATTCTGATAAACTTATATATATAGGCAATGTATCATATCTTCTTAATCCAACTTATTATAAGCGAGGCTTATTTCATCGGGATATTCGTGTAGATAGCTCTTGCCAGAACCATGATTTCTTAACGTCTCTCACAAACCATTAACTCGGAACAGGGAGTTCATCGTTTCTTTGGCCAGAGAGTTTCACTGGAAAAATGAGCATATTTCAATTCATTTTCTGTTTTCACTTCTATTATACCGTTCGAATCTCTATGTGATTCCATTTGGTATCTAATCGTCTCTTGATATATTCGATATAAATTATTTTCTTTTGATAAATCATTGGATTCCACCATTTCCGGTTTCTGAATCCATATAGATTTCTATCTGTTATATTCTAAGAATTTAACAATTTTTCTATCACTTCTTATTCATGATTTTCAACTTTGTAATACTTGACCGTTTTACCAATTCAATTGTACTATAACTCACGTAAGTTTTTATACAGAAGCGACTGTGAAGATTCTTTCTTCAACGTTGGATAGTGTGGCATTTCATTCATAATATCATATATCCTCACAAAGAATCCTGTGGCTTGGTGACAAATGTCCGGATATACCTTCTGTAAGGGTTCGGATATCTTTTGCCATAGGGGTTACACAGAGGACTGGTAGCTATCTTTGGTTTTACATACTGATTTGATGTATGTAGCATACATTACCCCATCCCGCCCGGGGCAAATGCACATGGAAATGACTTATACTATCGAAGCAATCAGACGGTCTCCTTCAGTTCCGTTAGTGTTATCGAGGTTTACGACCAATAAAAGGCTTGAAAATATGATGGTAGGTTGTTGTTGTGGCATGTGCGTTCAAGGAATAAGAAAGTTCAAATGTGGAAGTCAGGGAAACGATTGATTTAGCAAGATGGATCTTTACTAGCTTGGAAAGATGCAAGGGTTTCAACCACCCTATCGTTGATCATAGGAACTCAGTCTTATCTAAGATAGTAAAGGAAAAAGAAAGAAAAGATAGGTAAGAAAAGGTAAGAGCCAATCGTCGCCACGCTCTGTCTTAGATAGTAGATCATTCATCCTCTCTTCCCATGTGCTCGTCCTGCTCAGGTTCCCCTTCCATCCCTTATCCTTCCTCTTTCGCGATGTCAATGTTATATGGTTCTCATCACGTACAATCTCCTTCTCCGGTCCTGTGTAAGTCAGCTCAATGGTCAACAACACCATTCGTTCCTCCAATCGTGACTGTCAGTCACTAGCAGATTTTGTCTTCCTTTGAGATGTTGCACTGCATCGTAGACCTTCGTAACTCCCCAAGAGTGTGTGTAACAAGCCCCAATCTGATGTGTTCCCATGAATCTACCATATACTTATGAGTAACAGGGATTTGCAGTCATACGTCCGCCCGTTCATACTAGGTGTAAGGTACTAAAGTAAGAAATAAGTTCTATATGTGTAACCCAGTTCCGTTTGAATTTCAAATGGAAGTAAGAAAGATCAAGTAACAAGGAACAGAAACTAATTGTCTCCTTGCTATGAAAAAGGATAAGTCTCGGTATTTGAATTTCTTCACAGTTGATTTGGTTTGATGGTATCACGTCATGCGCATCGTGCAGCTTTCCTGTGTACGTGCGCCACGACGCTCGCAAGGGCGCTCTCCCCTGTACAATTGTTGTTTCCTCATCCACGAGGTTTGTTAGGATACTACTCCCAGTAATGCGCCACCTGGTGTAACCCTAGGTTCCCACCATTGACGTGTTCAGAATTAGGTCTAGAACTAGAAGATAACATACCTCCCGAAATCATGTGTTGTAGATATATGTAGCTAAAAGCTAGTTGTGCACTTAAGTTGTGAGTGTACTTATGCTATGATGATTATAGACTAGACTCAATATGTAGTCCTAGTTCACTATAACCAATGGGGGGATGCCCAAGAGTCCGCTTTCCAGTTATTGAAAACAAAACTCTGTAGTGCGCCAATTCTGTCGTTGCCTGAGGGTACGGATGATTTTGAGGTGTACCGCGAGGCGCGTGACACACCAGAATCTCATAGCCACAGTTATACGAACGACTCTAAATGCCCAAACCATTTAGTTCGTTTAAAATAAAATTCGCTTTTATTTTTGAAAAGTTTATGAGTCATAAGTTTAATTAAATGCGGAAGCGAAACAGTTAAACAATTTAAAATATGTTGCGCAAAAACAACGCGCCCAAAAACCAAAACAAAGTAAGTACGAAAGCATTAAATGTGTTATAGTTCCCAAAAGACATCATGCATGGACCTAGACGTGCTCCTTTTCTAGCGACCTGCGAAAACATACTAAGTGTGTCAACATAAAGCTGGTGAGTTCACAGTAGGGAAACAGTTGTAATTTCTACAGTTGTAAATGTAACATCAGTTTTAAGCTTGTCAGGGGTAGCTAACCCACTCGATGTAACTAAACAGTGGTTATTGGGAAACATACAGATGTTATAGTGCCTTAACACTGGTGTCTATCAACACCAGTAAGAAAAAGTGGTCAGAAGTTCATGCCCGTGACCCAAGCACCTCAGGCATGAGGTTGCTGCACAACCTAATAGCGCTACTAACTACTACCCCGTTCGCCTCCGGCGATTAACCCAATAAAAAAAAGTAAGGACTTTCAAGATAGAATGTTTAGTTCACAAAGGACAGTTAAATTACAAAACTGATAAAAGTGTGATCCTCGTAAAGATCGAAAACCCGACCCACACAAGGAGTCATAGCATCCCAAAACCTGGGATGGAAAAGTTGTAGAAAAGTTTTACTTAACCTTGTCTCAACCTGAGACACATGCTTTCGCGTAAAGTAGTGAAACTCACCTTAGGTTGCGTGCTAAAGTAAACCGTACAGGAAATAAGTGTGGAAGACTATTCGTCTACCCAAAAACCTATCAAATACAAGGTTGCAAGTGTTTGAGTGTATTGACACAAGGACTTTAAGTGACATCTCACGTAATCGTACACGACTTAATGAAACCATGCAAACCCGTCAACCGTTGGTGATTAGTAAATGATGTATCAATTTAACACTTTTAACACAACTAGTTCACATCGCACGTTGCATACCATTAGCCTATCATGGCATCTACCCTCTGTAAATATCATGTACACATGTATTCATATAGGATTCCATAACTCATAGCTCATTAACACACTCAAAATGTCACATAAACGATTATTTGCAAATCTGCGTTTTCTGGACAGATTTTGGAGTATAAAAACCAATTTTTATAAAATATCAAATCAACTCATTAAGTTCCCAAAATTTTACAGGGATGCCTCTTATGTTCATACGTGACCCTACTATTTTTATTTCTCGTCAAAAGTGCTTCAATATTTTTATAACAATTATTTCGTTCCAGCCACTTCAGAAATTGGTGCTGTTGACAGCAGCTTACATAAAAATTTATTAAAAATTCTAGACTCGTCGAAACGAGGTGAATCCAATTGGAAAAGCTCGTATACTCCAAAACTCAACTCCTGTCCAAATTTCATAATTAACGGATTTGTAAAACTCAAGTTACAGCCCTTTAAAGTTGGTCCATTTTTCAGTTCCGAAAATCAGATTACACCTTTAATCTTTAAAAATCATGTTTACATATCAAAACAGGTCCAAAACGCATGATTTTGGACTCTTTGGAAAGCTAACATCATATATTACGTTTTAGAGTCAGAAAATAATCAAAATAACCATGTTATCATTCGCATAACAGCCACACAATTCAGTACAAGTAATCTGCCAGAAATCAATATCTTCATTAACATGACTTATGTAAACCCTAACCAACCTCCACACCCCATAATCATGCAAAAATCTTGTACTAGCACAATAACCATCATATTTTCATGTTCAATCTCAGATTTTTCTACATATCATACACCCTAGACATGATTCCTATTAATCACAATCATCAACAATTCAACAAACAATCAAGATATTCATACAATCATCATATGCGATTTTTATATATCAAGTTCTTAGGGTTTTTATAACTTTTCAATCATGAATAACAATCATAAAACTCTTAAACATTATACCTTTCAATGCAAGGCTCCTTAGGACTCCAAGATATCACTCCAAACAACTTGAATCAAGCAAGAAATTGAAGAAGATTGAACAAAAGTGTGTGTGTGTGTGCTATGAAACCCCACGGCGCAAAGAATGCCTTAGGGTTTCTTTATTATTTTTTTTTTTTATAAAAGATATGCTAGGGTTAGGTTCATGGGCCAAGTCTTTCGGGCTTTGGTGGGTTTTTGTCTGATAACTGAGCCCGTTAGCCCTAACTAACTCCCGAGATTCATCCCGACAATAATAGTCATACTAGTATATATAAAAGTACTATTTTATCAATACGTGTTGTGTTTATCATGGGTGCACGTATTTCATAACGTTTACGTACAAGTTAATTAATTCGTAATAATTCACATAAGCATGTAACTTGCATACACGTGTTAATCCACATACATCAATACTCAATTGCTCACATAATCATGCATGTCCAACAAATCACCAACGTTCGGGTTATAGGGTTCGTGTGTGTGTCAAGACAACCGTTATCCTAGTTATACGTACGTTAATGTCACTTAACGTATGTTAATGTTACCTAACATTCAAGACGCTTGTCTAGCTAACCCTAGTTAAGTGTTTAACCACATATAATCATGGAAAATTAACTAGAATTCGGTAAAAGAGTTAACCTGAAAATGCGGGGTGTCACATCATCCCCAAGTTGAAAAGAATTTCGTCTCGAAATTCAGCAAGTAAACAGTAAAGTTGGTGTGCTTGGTTACCGGATGTCACATCATCCCCAAGTTGAAAGGGATTTCGCCCCGAAATCACTTTGAATTAGTTGCTTTACGTTTAGCGTTCGGCCTATGTACAATTTCAGGTTATGTGAAGAGGTGTGGGTATTTGAGTCGCATCTGATCCTTGCGTTCCCACGTATATTCTGGTCCTAGACGAGAATTCCACCGTACCTTAACAATAGGTATAGTGCTTTGTCGAAGTTTCTTGACGCCTTGTTCAAGGATTTCTACTGGTTCTTCCACGAACCTTAACTGGTCATCCACTTGAATTTCTTCTAGTGGAACCACCAATGTTGCGTCAGACAGACACTTCTTAAGATTTGATACGTGAAATACGTTATGCACCCCATTAAGTTCATCAGGTAGGTTCAACCTATACGCCACCGGGCCAATTCTTTCCACAATTTCGAATGGTCCCACATACCGAGGGTTTAACTTTCCTCGTTTCCCGAAACGAATCACACCCTTCCAGGGCGACACTTTTAAAAGTACCCTGTCCCCAACTTGGAATTCTAGAGGCTTTCGACGTTTATCAGCGTAACTTTTCTGCCTATCACGGGCAGCGGCCATACGGTTTCTAATTTGGATGATTTTCTCAGACGTTTCATGTACGAGCTCAGGGCCTGTCAGCTGGCTGTCCCCAACCTCAGCCCAACAAATTGGTGATCTACATTTACGCCCATAGAGTGCCTCAAAAGGCGCACACTGTATAGAAGTGTGGTAACTGTTGTTGTACGAAAATTCAATCAAGGGTAAATGTTTATCCCAATTCTTACCAAAATCCACCACGCATGCTCGTAGTAAATCCTCTAGCGTTTGAATAGTACGCTCACTTTGGCCATCTGTCTGAGGATGATAGGCCGTGCTCATGTCTAGGCGAGTGCCCAACGCATCATGAAGCGTAGTCCAGAATCGGGAAGTAAATCTGGGATCACGGTCAGATATGATTGAAGTAGGCACTCCGTGCCTAGAAACAACCTCCTTGATGTAAAGAGTAGCAAGGCGTTCCAAAGTATCTGTCTCTTTGATTGCCAAGAAATGAGCTGACTTCGTTAGGCGGTCAACAATGACCCAAATTTTGTCATAGCCACCAGATGCCTTAGGAAGTTTGGAGATAAAATCCATGGAAATTCCATCCCATTTCCACATGGGAATTTCGGGTTGTTGGAGCAAGCCCGAAGGTTTCTGGTACTCGATCTTGACCTTAGCACAAGTTAAGCACTTACTAACATAAGTTGCTATTTCGGCCTTCATATTCGGCCACCAGTAAAGAGTTTTAAGGTCTTGGTACATTTTATCCGAGCCAGGATGTACCGAATAGCGAGAGGTGTGTGCCTCATCAAGCACAAGTTGTCTGACATCCCCAAAGAGTGGGATCCAAACTCGATTCATAAAATATTGGAGTCCATCCGACTTTAATTCCAAGTGTTTATCAGCACCGTGCAGCGTTTCAAGTCGGATATTCTCCTCCTTTAAGGCCTCAACTTGAGCGTCGCGGATTTTATCTGGAAGGTTCGAGTGTATGGTAAGTTGCAAGGCTCGTACCCGCTTGGGTTTCGTCTCCTTGCGACTAAGGGCATCCGCTACGACGTTGGCTTTCCCCGGATGATACTTAATAGCACAGTCATAATCGTTCAGAAGTTCGACCCAGCGACGTTGTCGTATGTTTAGTACCTTCTGATCAAATATATGCTCAAGGCTCTTGTGATCAGTGAAAATTGTGCACTTTGTCCCGTAGAGGTAGTGCCTCCAAATTTTGAGAGCGAAGACCACCGCTCCCAACTCCAAGTCATGAGTGGGGTAATTCTTCTCATGAACTTTCAATTGCCGCGATGCATACGCGATCACCTTCTTGCGTTGCATCAGTACACACCCTAGGCCTTGGATGGAGGCGTCACAGTACACCTCAAAATCATCCGTACCCTCAGGCAACGACAGAATTGGCGCACTACAGAGTTTTGTTTTCAATAACTGGAAAGCGGACTCTTGGGCATCCCCCCATTTGTAAGTAATACTTTTGGTTCTGATACCAAACGCTCCCAAATTTTATTTGAGGTTCAATTCTTAGGACATGTAGTGAATGAGGCGGGCATACATGTTGACCCTGCCAAGATTGATGCTATCAAACGTTGGGAGGCCCCTAAGACTCCTACAGAAGTGCGTCAATTCCTTGGTCTCGCGGGGTATTATCGTAGGTTTATTCAGGGATTTTCAAAGATCGCCCAACCCCTCACCGCTTTGACTCAGAAAAGTATTACTTACAAATGGGGGGATGCCCAAGAGTCCGCTTTCCAGTTATTGAAAACAAAACTCTGTAGTGCGCCAATTCTGTCGTTGCCTGAGGGTACGGATGATTTTGAGGTGTACTGTGACGCCTCCATCCAAGGCCTAGGGTGTGTACTGATGCAACGCAAGAAGGTGATCGCGTATGCATCGCGGCAATTGAAAGTTCATGAGAAGAATTACCCCACTCATGACTTGGAGTTGGGAGCGGTGGTCTTCGCTCTCAAAATTTGGAGGCACTACCTCTACGGGACAAAGTGCACAATTTTCACTGATCACAAGAGCCTTGAGCATATATTTGATCAGAAGGTACTAAACATACGACAACGTCGCTGGGTCGAACTTCTGAACGATTATGACTGTGCTATTAAGTATCATCCGGGGAAAGCCAACGTCGTAGCGGATGCCCTTAGTCGCAAGGAGACGAAACCCAAGCGTGTACGAGCCTTGCAACTTACCATACACTCGAACCTTCCAGATAAAATCCGCGACGCTCAAGTTGAGGCCTTAAAGGAGGAGAATATCCGACTTGAAACGCTGCACGGTGCTGATAAACACTTGGAATTAAAGTCGGATGGACTCCAATATTTTATGAATCGAGTTTGGATCCCACTCTTTGGGGATGTCAGACAACTTGTGCTTGATGAGGCACACACCTCTCGCTATTCGGTACATCCTGGCTCGGATAAAATGTACCAAGACCTTAAAACTCTTTACTGGTGGCCGAATATGAAGGCCGAAATAGCAACTTATGTTAGTAAGTGCTTAACTTGTGCTAAGGTCAAGATCGAGTACCAGAAACCTTCGGGCTTGCTCCAACAACCCGAAATTCCCATGTGGAAATGGGATGGAATTTCCATGGATTTTATCTCCAAACTTCCTAAGGCATCTGGTGGCTATGACAAAATTTGGGTCATTATTGACCGCCTAACGAAGTCAGCTCATTTCTTGGCAATCAAAGAGACAGATACTTTGGAACGCCTTGCTACTCTTTACATCAAGGAGGTTGTTTCTAGGCACGGAGTGCCTACTTCAATCATATCTGACCGTGATCCCAGATTTACTTCCCGATTCTGGACTACGCTTCATGATGCGTTGGGCACTCGCCTAGACATGAGCACGGCCTATCATCCTCAGACACATGGCCAAAGTGAGCGTACTATTCAAACGCTAGAGGATTTACTACGAGCATGCGTGGTGGATTTTGGTAAGAATTGGGATAAACATTTACCCTTGATTGAATTTTCGTACAACAACAGTTACCACACTTCTATATAGTGTGCGCCTTTTGAGGCACTCTATGGGCGTAAATGTAGATCACCAATTTGTTGGGCTGAGGTTGGGGACAGCCAGCTGACAGGCCCTGAGCTCGTACATGAAACGTCTGAGAAAATCATCCAAATTAGAAACCGTATGGCCGCTGCCCGTGATAGGCAGAAAAGTTACGCTGATAAACGTCGAAAGCCTCTAGAATTCCAAGTTGGGGACAGGGTACTTTTAAAAGTGTCGCCCTGGAAGGGTGTGATTCGTTTCGGGAAACGAGGAAAGTTAAACCCTCGGTATGTGGGACCATTCGAAATTGTGGAAAGAATTGGCCCGGTGGCGTATAGGTTGAACCTACCTGATGAACTTAATGGGGTGCATAACGTATTTCACGTATCAAATCTTAAGAAGTGTCTGTCTGACGCAACATTGGTGGTTCCACTAGAAGAAATTCAAGTGGATGACCAGTTAAGGTTCGTGGAAGAACCAGTAGAAATCCTTGAACAAGGCGTCAAGAAACTTCGACAAAGCACTATACCTATTGTTAAGGTACGGTGGAATTCTCGTCTAGGACCAGAATATACGTGGGAACGCAAGGATCAGATGCGACTCAAATACCCACACCTCTTCACAGAACCTGAAATTGTACATAGGCCGAACGCTAAACGTAAAGCAACTAATTCAAAGTGATTTCGGGGCGAAATCCCTTTCAACTTGGGGATGATGTGACATCCGGTAACCAAGCACACCAACTTTACTGTTTACTTGCTGAATTTCGAGACGAAATTCTTTTCAACTTGGGGATGATGTGACACCCCGCATTTTCAGGTTAACTCTTTTACCGAATTCTAGTTAATTTTCCATGATTATATGTGGTTAAACACTTAACTAGGGTTAGCTAGACAAGCGTCTTGAATGTTAGGTAACATTAACATACGTTAAGTGACATTAACGTACGTATAACTAGGATAACGGTTGTCTTGACACACACACGAACCCTATAACCCGAACGTTGGTGATTTGTTGGACATGCATGATTATGTGAGCAATTGAGTATTGATGTATGTGGATTAACACGTGTATGCAAGTTACATGCTTATGTGAATTATTACGAATTAATTAACTTGTACGTAAACGTTATGAAATACGTGCACCCATGATAAACACAACACGTATTGATAAAATAGTACTTTTATATATACTAGTATGACTATTATTGTCGGGATGAATCTCGGGAGTTAGTTAGGGCTAACGGGCTCAGTTATCAGACAAAAACCCACCAAAGCCCGAAAGACTTGGCCCATGAACCTAACCCTAGCATATCTTTTATAAAAAAAAAAATAATAAAGAAACCCTAAGGCATTCTTTGCGCCGTGGGGTTTCATAGCACACACACACACACTTTTGTTCAATCTTCTTCAATTTCTTGCTTGATTCAAGTTGTTTGGAGTGATATCTTGGAGTCCTAAGGAGCCTTGCATTGAAAGGTATAATGTTTAAGAGTTTTATGATTGTTATTCATGATTGAAAAGTTATAAAAACCCTAAGAACTTGATATATAAAAATCGCATATGATGATTGTATGAATATCTTGATTGTTTGTTGAATTGTTGATGATTGTGATTAATAGGAATCATGTCTAGGGTGTATGATATGTAGAAAAATCTGAGATTGAACATGAAAATATGATGGTTATTGTGCTAGTACAAGATTTTTGCATGATTATGGGGTGTGGAGGTTGGTTAGGGTTTACATAAGTCATGTTAATGAAGATATTGATTTCTGGCAGATTACTTGTACTGAATTGTGTGGCTGTTATGCGAATGATAACATGGTTATTTTGATTATTTTCTGACTCTCAAACGTAATATATGATGTTAGCTTTCCAAAGAGTCCAAAATCATGCGTTTTGGACCTGTTTTGATATGTAAACATGATTTTTAAAGATTAAAGGTGTAATCTGATTTTCGGAACTGAAAAATGGACCAACTTTAAAGGGCTGTAACTTGAGTTTTACAAATCCGTTAATTATGAAATTTGGACAGGAGTTGAGTTTTGGAGTATACGAGCTTTTCCAATTGGATTCACCTCGTTTCGACGAGTCTAGAATTTTTAATAAATTTTTATGTAAGCTGCTGTCAACAGCACCAATTTCTGAAGTGGCTGGAACGAAATAATTTTTATAAAAATATTGAAGCACTTTTGACGAGAAATAAAAATAGTAGGGTCACGTATGAACATAAGAGGCATCCCTGTAAAATTTTAGGAACTTAATGAGTTGATTTGATATTTTATAAAAATTGGTTTTTATACTCCAAAATCTGTCCAGAAAACGCAGATTTGCAAATAATCGTTTATGTGACATTTTGAGTGTGTTAATGAGCTATGAGTTATGGAATCCTATATGAATACATGTGTACATGATATTTACAGAGGGTAGATGCCATGATAGGCTAATGGTATGCAACGTGCGATGTGAACTAGTTGTGTTAAAAGTGTTAAATTGATACATCATTTACTAATCACCAACGGTTGACGGGTTTGCATGGTTTCATTAAGTCGTGTACGATTACGTGAGATGTCACTTAAAGTCCTTGTGTCAATACACTTAAACACTTGCAACCTTGTATTTGATAGGTTTTTGGGTAGACGAATAGTCTTCCACACTTATTTCCTGTACGGTTTACTTTAGCACGCAACCTAAGGTGAGTTTCACTACTTTACGCGAAAGCATGTGTCTCAGGTTGAGACAAGGTTAAGTAAAACTTTTCTACAACTTTTCCATCCCAGGTTTTGGGATGCTATGACTCCTTGTGTGGGTCGGGTTTTCGATCTTTACGAGGATCACACTTTTATCAGTTTTGTAATTTAACTGTCCTTTGTGAACTAAACACTCTATCTTGAAAGTCCTTACTTTTTTTTATTGGGTTAATCGCCGGAGGCGAACGGGGTAGTAGTTAGTAGCGCTATTAGGTTGTGCAGCAACCTCATGCCTGAGGTGCTTGGGTCACGGGCATGAACTTCTGACCACTTTTTCTTACTGGTGTTGATAGACACCAGTGTTAAGGCACTATAACATCTGTATGTTTCCCAATAACCACTGTTTAGTTACATCGAGTGGGTTAGCTACCCCTGACAAGCTTAAAACTGATGTTACATTTACAACTGTAGAAATTACAACTGTTTCCCTACTGTGAACTCACCAGCTTTATGTTGACACACTTAGTATGTTTTCGCAGGTCGCTAGAAAAGGAGCACGTCTAGGTCCATGCATGATGTCTTTTGGGAACTATAACACATTTAATGCTTTCGTACTTACTTTGTTTTGGTTTTTGGGCGCGTTGTTTTTGCGCAACATATTTTAAATTGTTTAACTGTTTCGCTTCCGCATTTAATTAAACTTATGACTCATAAACTTTTCAAAAATAAAAGCGAATTTTATTTTAAACGAACTAAATGGTTTGGGCATTTAGAGTCGTTCGTATAACTGTGGCTATGAGATTCTGGTGTGTCACGCGCCTCGCGGTAAAACCCCGCAGTGGAAATTTGAGGGTGTGACAGAATGGTATCAGAGCCACTCCTGTGCCTTTCGGGATGGTGGGTACATACCTCATCAGGGACGATGAGACTCTAACAGGGGGTGAATGTGATACCCCGGGAAAATCCCACATCGGCCGTGGCCAGGAGAGATCCTTGGTTCATAAGTAATGTCTTGCCTCTTAAATCACCAACGCGTTTTGGGGCATAATGTTAGTGGATGAGAGGAGAACTCCACAGTTAAGCGTGCTCAGGTGGGAGCAGTTTCAGGATGGGTGACCTCCTGGGGAGTTTCCACCGGGGCACCCAAAAACAAATCCGTGAGCTCTGGGAGGGCAAAGCGGACAATATTGGTGGTGAGAGGGGCAGGGTGTTACATAATCAGTTCTGTATATAGATGATTCTTGAAGAGATTCTGATGTTTAGATCTAAGCTACCATGGAATGCGCCTGATTGTCCTTGTTTAATCTGATGAACACGATTATTTTACATTTTGGTTGGCAATCAAAAATCAATAAACTGATTTCTTTGATTCATAGAATTTAAACACTCGATGATTTTTATTCTGTGAATATATTCTTAGTCGTATTTCATGAAGAAATTTCAACTAGATTGCCAATGATATGGTAGTATTCTCTATATACGATACGCTGAGGGTTCGGGTTTATATTTCTTCTTATTATTATTTCTCTTTAATGTGTTTGTGACCCAAACATATTGTGATCTTGATAAATTCCTACTCGAATGTTCCTGTGCCCGTGACATTCATAATTATGTCGCGATCATAATTACTATTTCACCTCACCCAACATTCCAGTATTTGTTTATTTTAATCATAATAGTTATGTGTCATTCACACATTGTTCTATTATTCTTATCTTTATTTTCTCTTAGATTCGAAATTATAATACTTCGGAAGAAAACATCATCTGAGTATAATGGGACAGACTTTCCACCATTCGAATTTGTTTCTAGGAAATGAAACCATTCTTCAATATTTTTCCGTCAAAGGATATCCAATATAATAGTCCAATCTTTTAATCTTTCTGATTTGTTCGAATCATAAGATTAAGATTATATTAATATTGTTGCTCTTTGAAAAAGATCGAAGGTGTTATATGACTGAGATTCTATATATACACAAAGAGAGATTTAGATTATAAAACATGGTACATAATACTCATCGTTCATATCGGGAGGACTATCAAGATAGATAAACAATCGGATATAGATATAGAATCATTCCGAAAAGACTCTTGGCATATATACAGATACGAATTCAATTAAAGATCTTCACGAAAAATGGTACCAGATATGGTGTGAACTCTGTTCTGGTAAGAAATAAAGACGACGATTCTCGCAGAGGTGCGATAGAATTTCACGTATTGAAATAAGATTTATAGGGATGATAATAACAATACTGGTTAATGAATAGAATTGCCAATAATGATCAATTTGAGAAAACTTCTGGGCTTGCAAACATAATTCGATTGATACCTTGGGATCCTTTCTTAGGATAGATTGTCTATTAGAATAAACATTCTTTGAAGAAATCTTATTCGTCGAGATATCCTGTAAACATATCTTAGAATATATTATTGATGGACTTAAAATGGTCCGAGTTGCTAATGAATATGTTGGTCCCGCGCAAGGAAAACTAAAAAGAGGTTCACCAAAAACTGTAACTGGATTGACTTCTAAAGTTTACGAAATGGAGAAGTCTCTGAGTATGAGGTTTAGAGCATCTGATTATTAGTCGGCTACTGGTTTTGCCAAAATTGAACATTATAGAGTGAGGGTATTTATGTTACTTCTCAAAACTGGGTTTATAGAATAGAAATAACTGGGAATAAATTCTGTAAATCATCGAATTATACTGAAGAGATTTAAAAATCAATTTATGTTATCGTGGAAACTTTTCAAATTTTAGATTAGAAGATTGGAGGGAATTCTTTAGAAACATAATATTCGTATGTCTCTAGCATATAAATTTGCAAAATTTGCCGAGTAAAAATAATATTTCTGGAAACTCGATCATAGGAATGTTCAAGTTGGAAGGTAATATTTGTATTCTTATTATAAACATGGGAATATCCGTAAGGTTAACGATCTGAATTTAGATAGGAATAGCCACCGAGACCGGAATGATTCAATAATTTATATGAAATTTATTGAATACTCGACGATAATTTATAAATCGACGAGTTTCTAAAGTGTGAAAAATGATTTCAAAACTTTCGTAAAAGTCGATTGAATTACCAAGGAATGATTTTGTAAATTAATATCTATCTATATATATATATATATATACTTTTATAACTTGTTTTTTTTAATATCCCGGTTTCTCTTCTGTATTCTTTCTTATTTCTTATGGTCTTAATATCCTGTAAGATTTCCCAGAAATTAAATGTGCATGTAGATTCACAATTATGTACAGAATTGTCAATTTTCCCCACATAATCATTCTAGTAATATCCTTTAGTGGATTCGTTATGATTTCTGTTATACTGTTATACTGTTATGGTTCTCACCAACTTTATAATGGTAAGGCTTTTAGGTACCCAAAAATTTGATCGCCTGATATTCTCTTTAATATTTATGATAATATAGATATTTTTCTAAGCAGAACATTGTTTTAGAAAACATCTAGTTGATCCTGGAATGTTGGGTTGCTATTGAACCCTTTGAAGAACAGATGATTGGAAAGCCAAAACAAGACTATCTTAATTGATCCATAATAATAATAAGTACATACACAGTTCCTATCTATTACAAGACAGATATCAGCAGTTACAAAGTACTGAAGATCTAACAACTACTGAAGAATCAAACAGCTGATAGCCAAAGTACTGAAGACCAAACAGCTGTTGAGCAAACCACTGATGAAGTAAAATGCTGATGACCAAACAGCTGATGAGCAAACAACTATTGAGCAAACTACTGACAAGCAAACAGCTGATGGTTGAACATCTGATGAGCAAAGGTCTGCTGAGGAAACCACTGCTGAGAAGATCTGTTGGAGTCAAAAAGCTGTTAGGCTCTGTGACACCCGGCAAACTCCGGTAACTAACTTTTTGAAAACTTAGTAAGTCTACCTTAGCGAGTCCCGCATACATTACACATGACAAGGTCAGTCGAGTCAAGTCGTGCATCATTGGAGTTTTAACGCACGCAAGTCTCGAGTCCCGGGAATTGGTGAACGAGTGTGAACGTGTTTGTTTTCATGTATGATGTGTTTATAATCATTATGTGACTTATCGGTATGTGTATACGTGTTTACATACGTTAAAATGGTGATTACACGCAATTGCATGACATTATAGGTGATTACGCGTAATTGCATGATATTAGGGGTGATTAGCCCTAATTGCATGACTTAAGGGGTGATTAGCCCTAATTGCATGCTGATAGGAGGTGATTAGCCCTAATTGCATGCTGATAGGGGTGATTAGCCCTAATTGCATGCTGATAGGGGTGATTAGCCCTAATCGCATGTAGTATCAGGCGATTAGGCCTAATCACATGACTTAGGGGGCGATTAGGCCCTAATCGCATGAAATGTCAGGTGATTAGGCCCTAATCGCATGAAATGTCAGGCGATTAAGAGCCCTAATCGCATGTACCTGCTGCACAATCGCCTGACGTGTTTTAAACGACTAGAAACGCCTATAAATACCACCCTTGACCTCTAAAACACCATTTGTGCAACCCTAGCCGTCCCATAACATATCCCAACACACAAACACCCTCTGGAACTCGTTTTTACATGAAAACAACCATTTCCAAGCTTATTCCATCATTTCCTCTTAAATCCAAGGTCGCCGCTTTACGGGGCTAGCATAGCTTGTTGATTTTAATCATTTTCGAAGTAACGCAACCTAAGGTGAGTTCACAGCCCCTCTTTTATATGTTTTCTTTCGAGGGAGAAACATGCCACGCAATTTAACAAACTCAACGCTTTTGTATAAACATGTAACTCTTTTGGAAACGCTTTACTCGTTTTGAACACGCGACTCTTTTGGAAAGTAAATTGTTGTAAACACGTAACGCTTTTGAAACACTTTTGGAAAGCAACACTTTTGGAAAGCAACACTTTTGGAATGCAACGCTTTTGAAACACAACTCTTTTTATTTACAACACTTTTGATGACTACACGACGAAACAAGGAAGTCCCTGGGGGAAACCATGAATGTGCCGGGCACAACGGGGAAATGTGGATAGATCTATTGGGCCTGACAAACCCCACCCGTCGGCTAGGAGCCGGGCGGGTGCATATTGTCTCTATTTTAGAAACACAAGCAACTCACACACGGGCAACAACACAAGCAACGCTGTCAGTAATGGTTTCAGCATCACAGTTGTGGTAGTAGTAGGAAACGCTTGTTTGTTTGTTTAACGCATCTCATGACATGGTATTTTGTGATCAACGCTCAACGCATGGAAACTAATTGTAAACTTAAACCTGTGAACTCACCAGCATTATATGTTGACCCGTTTTTGGCATGATTTATCAGGTCGCTAAGGTAGCAGCATCTCAGGACTTAGGCGCATGCGTCTGCACGGCGTCTAGTTTAGGTTTCATGGTTTTGTTTATCGAACAAGATTGGATACTTTTGGGTTTCGTTTTGTAAAACAATGCTTCCGATGTTATGTCAAAATGGTTTGAACTTGTGTTTTGAATTTACTTATGTCTCATATAGTGTTGTTTATTGTGACCGTTGACTTGGATCCTGGTGTGTCACACGCCTCGCGGTAGAACTCCGCAGGTGGAAATTTGAGGGTGTGACAGATTGGTATCAGAGCCAATGGTTATAGTGAACTAGGACTGCATGTAGAGTCTAGACTATAGCCGAGTCTCACACACTAGACGGTCACATACTTTTGAGTCGTGTCTTCCGGTAAACATACTAACCTTGTCGGGGTGTCGGTATCCTTATCACACAGTATTGTACTATCTATCCCATTCTTGGTTAATCCTAGTCTCATTTTATCTTCTCCTTCGGGTTGCAGTCGAAGGAACTCGTTGTTGATCTTTTGGGTTGGCTGTCTCTTTCTAAGATGTGGGTGTCGGGTGACTTGAGGTTCGAGCTCGAGGCACGCCTTGAGGACTATGTAGAGCAATTTATCATTTCGGGTGCACACGAAATCATAAGTTGAAATGCATGGAAGACTTGGTGGATCTCGGGTTGGGATTAATGGTCACATTTGGACCCAATCCTGGACTTTTCATATTCTCTTGGTTTAGCGTTGGTGATGGGTCTGAGTGTTTGTTTCTTGCCTTTCTCAGAAGATGTCTGGAGTTCGTGGAGGACGTAGAAGTGGTCGTACTGGTGGACGTAATGGTGGCGGTGGTCGTGGAGGTGTGAACCTAACCCAGGAGGATCTGAACAACTTGCTGCAGGCTGCCTTTCAGGCAGGACACAATGCCCATGGCGGTGGTGTTGTTAATCCACCCCCAGTTATGTGCACGTACAAGATGTTTCGGGACTGTAAGCCCCATGATCTCTCTGAAACTGAGGGGGCTGTGGGCTTGCTCAAGTGGCTGGAGAAGGTGGAGTCGGTATTCTTGATGTGTAACTGTCTTCCTGAGGATCGAGTCAAGTATGTTGTCGCGCTCTTCCAGGACGTTGCTTTGACCTGGTGGAACTCTACTACTCGGAACATGGGTTTGGGGGAAGCTTACGCCATGCCATGGGAGAACTTCGTTCAACTCTTGAAGAGGGAGTACTGTCCTAGGGAAGAGATCCAGAAGTTGGAACATGAGGTTTGGAACCTCAAGATGGTTGGGTCAGAGATAGAGGAGTACACTGTGAGGCGTAATGAGTTGGCAGTGTTGTGTCCTGATTTGCATGCACCGGAGTACAGGAGGATCGAGCACTACATTTCGGGGTTAGTACCAGAAATAGCAGGGTTGGTGGCTGCGGGAAATCTTCCTACTTATGCAGAGGTGGTTCGATCGGCTCATCGGATGACTAATCTGAAGGTGAATGAGGGTATTTTACCTGCTCGTGGTTCGACTGTCAAGGCTCCAGAGAGCGGCAAGCGCAAGTGGGAAGGCTCGGGGAAGAGTTCAGCTCAAGAACAGCCGCAGCAGCAGACCAGGAAGCTAGGGGCGGTGGGGTCGCTGTCGACTCAGAATCAAGGTGGATACACTGGAAAGAATCCTAAGTGCAACCAGTGCGGGTACCATCATGTTGGGAGCTGTGATACGTTTCGTTGCAATCATTGTCATCGCTATGGTCACCTGGCCAAAAATTGTAGGGCCAGCATTCAGTCAGGACAGGTTCAAGCAGTCGGCCCCACTCCTACTCCTCGGGGAAATCATGGGTGCTTCAATTGTGGTGAAACAGGGCATTTCAAGCGAAATTGCCCAAAGCTGAATCAGGGGGAGGCAAGTACAGCAAGGGATGGAGGAAACAACAAAGGCGGTGGTGTAGCTGCTCGTGCTTATGTTATTGGGGCTAGAGAGAACCAGGAGGATCCTGATACTGTTACCGGTGCGTTTTCTCTCTTATCTTTCGTTACTCTTTGGTTTTACCTTTATCCACATCGTTGTGCATTTTGTGCCTTTGAGTGTTTTCTGTTTGGTGTGGGTCACCGCTTCGTATTCTGTGGGTCGATGAGGGTCCTTTGGGGATGCTACTTGGACGGTACCGGTGGGTTAGTTATACCGATCATAGTAGTCTCCAGTAGGCCTTCGATCGGGAGGTCTCTAGTCTTGCATTCACGTTTGGGAAAGTGGTTTCCCGGTTGTTACTGTCACGATTTGGTTCACGACCTTCACTCGTTGTATTTTGGGGAAACGTTACTTGGGCACACACAGAGGTCGACACTCATCACTGTTGAAGCCGAAAGAATCTCGGGACGAGATTCCTTTCAACAGGGGGATGATGTGACGGCCCGGAAAATTTTTTCTTCTTATTTGTTTTCTCTCTTCGACTTCGGGAAATTTTCGAGACGAAAATTCTTTCAACAGGGGGATGATGTGACACCCGGCAAACTCCGGTAACTAACTTTTTGAAAACTTAGTAAGTCTACCTTAGCGAGTCGCGCATACATTACACATGACAAGGTCAGTCGAGTCGAGTCGTGCATCATTGGGGTTTTAACGCACGCAAGTCTCGAGTCCCGGGAATTGGTGAACGAGTGTGAACGTGTTTGTTTTCATGTATGATGTGTTTATAATCATTATGTGACTTATCGGTATGTGTATACGTGTTTACATACGTTAAAATGGTGATTACACGCAATTGCATGACATTATAGGTGATTACGCGTAATTGCATGATATTAGGGGTGATGAGCCCTAATTGCATGACTTAGGGGGTGATTAGCCCTAATTGCATGCTGATAGGAGGTGATTAGCCCTAATTGCATGCTGATAGGGGTGATTAGCCCTAATTGCATGCTGATAGGGGTGATTAGCCCTAATCGCATGTAGTATCAGGCGATTAGGCCTAATCACATGACTTAGGGGGCGATTAGGCCCTAATCGCATGTACCTGCTGCACAATCGCCTGACGTGTTTTAAACGACTAGAAACGCCTATAAATACCACGCTTGACCTCTAAAACACCATTTGTGCAAGCCTAGCCGTCCCATAACATATCCCAACACACAAACACCCTCTGGAACTCGTTTTTACATGAAAACAACCATTTCCAAGCTTATTCCATCATTTCCTCTTAAATCCAAGGTCGCCGCTTTACGGGGCTAGCATAGCTTGTTGATTTTAATCATTTTCGAAGTAACGCAACCTAAGGTGAGTTCACGGCCCCTCTTTCATATGTTTTCTTTCGGGGGAGAAACATGCCACGCAATTTAACAAACTCAACGCTTTTGTATAAACATGTAACTCTTTTGGAAACACTTTACTCGTTTTGAACACGCGACTCTTTTGGAAAGTAAATTGTTGTAAACACACAACGCTTTTGAAACACTTTTATAAAGCAACACTTTTGGAAAGCAACACTTTTGGAATGAAACGCTTTTGAAACACAACTCTTTTTATTTACAACACTTTTGATGACTACACGACGAAACAAGGAAGTCCCTGGGGGAAACCATGAATGTGCCGGGCACAACGGGGAAATGTGGATAGATCTATTGGGCCTGACAAACCCCACCCGTCGGCTAGGAGCCGGGCGGGTGCATATTGTCTCTATTTTAGCAACACAAGCAACTCACACACGGGCAGCAACACAAGCAACGCTGTCAGTAATGGTTTAAGCATCACAGTCGTGGTAGTAGTAGGAAACGCTTGTTTGTTTGTTTAACGCATCTCATGACATGGTATTTTGTGATCAACGCTCAACGCATGGAAACTAATTGTAAACTTAAACCTGTGAACTCACCAGCATTATATGTTGACCCGTTTTTGGCATGATTTCTCAGGTCGCTAAGGTAGCAGCATCTCAGGACTTAGGCGCACGCGTCTGCACGGCGTCTAGTTTAGGTTTCATGGTTTTGTTTATCGAACAAGTTTGGATACTTTTGGGTTTCGTTTTGTAAAACAATGCTTCCGCTGTTATGTCAAAATGGTTTGAACTTGTGTTTTGAATTTACTTATGTCTCATATAGTGTTGTTTATTGTGACCGTTGACTTGGATCCTGGTGTGTCACACGCCTCGCGGTAGAACTCCGCAGGTGGAAATTTGAGGGTGTGACAGGCTCCAACAGAGTTTACAACAACTGATGAAGAATCAACAGCAGTTTCAGCAACAGCGGTTTCACCAACAGACTTTATTATAATAGAACAGTAATGCTCCTGTGTCAGTACTTTATCAGTCTTTGTCTAGCATGGTTTAGTGCGATTGGTTAGCTGTATCTGTAATAGTTTATTAGCAACTTGATCACGCTTCTAATATCCTGAAACCCTATAAATAGAACAGTTTCACAACTGTTCTATCTATCGCTCAGATCAATATTCATTAAAGGATATTACTGGGTGATCAAGGGCTGGGGGGAGCTGTGTACTTGTACTGTTTAATCTCATAAGATTAATAAAAAGTATTTTAGTCAACAAAAACAGTGTTCCCCTTGTTGTGATAATTTCCGCTGCACTTTCATTTACAATTCATCCATTTCACAAGTTACAGTAATTAAACATCACAACTATCAAGCCCTCTGATCCTAACATGGAATTGTAAAGATATCAAGACTGTTATTAAACGCCGCTCTGATACCACATGTAACGACCCCGGGCTGTCGGAGCCGGGTCGTCGGTGTTGGGTTACCAGAGCTACACAACGGATTCGGATAATAACATCTTTACTTTCCCAGGATCCATGTCATCATAGCTGGTGGGTTACCTGAACACATGCCCAAAAATAGTTTCTGTCAACATAAAGTTGGTGAGGTCATGTATTTTATAAAGTGAATGGCCAGTTCGTTTATAAATTATTCTGTTATAATATTCTTTAAATAAAACATGCTCTACAGAAATAACTCTGGCGGGGGAAATATATTCTATCATATTCTGTTAAATCGATTCTATTATATGTCATTCCTATCGATCGTACCACTTTACCAGGGGTAGAATAATGGTTACTGCCCTCTGATTGGACAAGAAATGATTCATGTCCTCTAATTGGACAAGAATGGTTCCTGTCCTCTAATTGGACAAGATAGGAAATGGCGGATACCGGACAATACTACCCTCGTCGTTTCTATGTCCCCTTTCTATTATACTTCTTTTATTAATAATCATTCTATTATGTAAAGCATTTCTAGATTTTCTGATAAATGACATGTATTCCCCCGAAAACATTTAATAAAACGATAAAAGTGGGGACTTCACGATACTCACAGGTTTGCGTATAATCTTCTATAGTCTTTCTTATTATAATTATATTTCATATATATGATACGTGTTACGCTTGGGACTTGTTAGGATTGTAATACTTAGTATATATATCATATATACATTTATACATATATAACTTGATATATATTAGATAGTCCTAAACTCGAGGTTCATTATTGATATTTATTATATCAGACACGACACGGACATCCTAAATCTAGCTGGCCTCTACAGCTTGGCAGATCTAAAATAACAAAAGAATAGAAAATATTATTAATAACCCAAGTCTAGTATATCGTCTATATATTGAATTGTATATATATAAACATATATATTTTATATATGTTTATTATTGTTATATTATTATTATTATTATTATTATTATTATTATTATTATTATCAAGTCCGGTCGTTATCCGTATTATATATATATATATATATATATTAATATAGTCATAATATCTACTCCGGGTTACTAGACCGGGTTCTATTCTGGTAGCTGAGTCGAACCGGGTATTGGACTCGTCTTCTATATCGGTAATCGGTACCTCGCAATCAAACATAAATAGGTGTATTAATACGTGTGTTGCGCGTTTTTCACATGATGCGTTAATGCGGATTTTGGTAATCGACAAAGGCATAGAGACTAACCTTGGACAATGAGAAAATACAAAAGTGGCAGCGGCTACTCGGAGAATACCGAGAATCTCCTGCGGTTCGCGGAACATGGTGGAGATGGCGCACGGTAGATGTGGTCGGTGCCGGCTGCATACGTTAGAGTGAAGCAGCTATTCATTTCGTGGTCGTTAAATATATAGATAATAAACGGACAAAAACCGAACCCGTGAGAAATCGGGTAAAAAACGCATTATGTCGAGGGCCAAAATGAGAAAAAAAAACTTAATAAAAAAGTTGGTGGCCAAAATGGAAAAAAAAAACTTAAACAAAAAGTAAAAAAACATTGTGTGGCCAATATGAGGGAAAAAAAACTTAACAAAAAATTTGGTGGTCAAAATGAAAAAAAAAGTTAACAAAAAAAGTAAAAAAAATGTGGCCAAAATATAAAAAAAATGAAACTTAACTATTTAAATCAAGATGTTTATTAATATATTGTAATTATTACATTAATAATTATGCAATAGCTTGTATAACCAATAAACCACCAAATTAGAGCTTACAAATATGTGACCGGAGTATAACCGGAATCTGACTGGATAACAATCAGAATTCAGATCGGAGGTCAACCGGACCTCTGGTTCGTATCAATATCTGCTCCAAACCTTGATTATAGTTTCATAAGGAACATAAGAGGGTATCGGATCTAGAACAGTAACCGAAAGTGGGTTGGGACCCGATGGGTTTTAGAGGCTCATAACAAGAACAGAGGAGGAGCAATCATAGTCCGGTTGGTGGTTACAAGGATTCACGACAGTCACCATAACTCGGTGACTGTCCGGTTGATAATAGAGGGGTGGTTTGTCGGTTTTGTTTAGAAACAAGGGAACAGGTTCACCGGATTATAACAGTAACAAAGGTAGAGGTGATGGTTTGATGATGGTTGATTATTGATCGAGGAATAGTATTCAGAAGGGAAGGATGGGTTCGGTAGACGTGTCAGCAATCTGATTCAAGAGGAGGATAGGTTACCGGAGAGGAGGGCTTACCGGAGGAGATGGGCGGCGGCGGCAGCGGCGCTGGTTGTCCGGTGAGGAGCTTCTGGTCAGCTGCACACACATATGTATGTGGTTTGTGGGTTCTGCGAGAAGAAGGAGCAAGGGGAGGGGAGTTTTATAGATAAATTAAATAGGGGTTGTTTGGATGCAGGTACAACAGCTAGGATAAGGGTGTTTGGTGACGGGTAATAGGCTGCACAAGGCGTTTGGCTGCGAATTTAACAGCAGATGAGGAGCGTTTGGCTGCAAACTTGGGTACAATTGAATATTATAAATTAATAGTCGGGTGACCGGGTACAAACCGACCCGTTAATGAGACCCGTAACACTACGGGGTGTTACATTCTCCCCCCTTTAGGAAATTTCGTCCCCGAAATTTGAGAGATCTTACTCTTATATCCTTAATTTGTAAGGATATTACAAATTTAACCCGAACATTTATCAACAATATATGATTAGTTCGATTGGTTTGCGAGGAAATCAATCTTATATCAAATCTGAGATTACATAATTTAGAGATATCAATCTGTAATAATACATCTTGATCATTCTGCTAATCACGTTTTAACCTTTCTTGTTATAGTCATCTTAATTCAGATACATGGACTATCTGTATTTTCCTGGTATGACTATTGAAGGTTCTTCCATCTAGATTGATATTTTCTATAAAATATTAGTATTCTTTATCTTTTCCTCATTAGGATGAGAAGTAGACTGAATAATATTTCTATATAAAGACGATTCAAACATACTTTGAGATTCTAATTGTTTTTCTTCTAAAAAAACTCGCAATCCTCCCGCAAACATCGCTAGAGTCTCAATTCGATACGATATACTCATCGTTTGATATCCGGATTTGTCTACAATGATGGATTGTTATATAGTTCTTAAGAGATAGATACATAAGTCGCATCCATTCATTGTCATCTTGACTTGAATGGGATCCGAGCTACTACCTCATGGATCCAACTTAGAATTTACCATCATTGTATCTTTAACTTCTTAAAGAGTAGAAATGATTCGTGGTAAACATCGGATTATTTCTTCTTACAAATTCTATCTTGTAAGTTCTATTATATCGATGTAATATGGTCAATATTTCCATTCGTACATAATCAGGAGGTTTCTCAGACCGTCAGACGTCTAACTAGAGCCAAAAGGTGCAAGAAAAGACTAATCAAACTTGTTGAATTATACGGTTTCAACAATTCCTTTTTATCTCTGGAGAGATGAAAGGCATAAGCATTGATGACATATTCACGCCATCTTCATTTACGCAAGCCACTAGACCAACTTGCCTCTCCCCCAACCCTCATAACCCTAATATTAATTGATAACATATTCATTTATGACCTACCAGTACTCCTTCACCCATGATAGAGTCCTAAACTAACTTTCTTTGATCTTGTAACTCTGCTCCCAATCTTACCCCAACTGAATAGTTTGTTTAATTTCTTTTTCATAATCTGTTTGACCCATCTTCTAAACTGTCTTCGATGTTGACTCATTGTCCACAGTAGCGACATTCTCAAAGGTAGTATTATGAGCAGAGGACTCTCCAATATTATCTTCCTGATTATATACCTCCAAATTACTATTCTATCCTTCAAAGTTCTGAGAATTACCAATCTGTTCTTGATCGAATTGATTAAAGAAAACTCGGCCCACTTGTCTTTCACTTCCTTTGGGTTTGTTTCCTTCTTTGGCCTTTTCCAAACTGCTGGAGTACTCTACATTGGGCCGGCCCACATCCAAATTAACTCCCTGTTTTTTCTTTCGCTTATTAACTGTATTAAAACAAAAATCTTCAACATTACCTTCTTTACCTCCTTTTTCAAAATCAAAGTTAATTCCGGGAATAAAGTCGTCACCCTTAAAACCGTCAACATTAATTGCACCATCAATTCCTTCCAAAATTATCTCTGGTACCGTCTGAACGTCGACTTTCGGTTCCGGCACAGCTCCGGTATCCCTGTCTTCTATGCAACTGTTCTTGTTAAAGTCTTCCTCCCCACCAACCGTATGATCCTCCTCCATGTCTTTCTAATCACCAACATTCATGTCCTTTGTACTTACTTGTTCCTCATCCTCCTTCGAACTATCGTCTTTCGTTGCGTCAAAGAACTCCGGCACCCAATCGCCAGCTTCCTCTGTTACCCATATTCCCAATTTTTTATCACGCCACATAACTGCTACCTCCTCTGCAATATTCTTGATATCACCTACTAACACACCCATATAATCATAAGAAAGATCGGCATCAATCTCCGATCTCGAAGGTTTTTGAATAATCTTCCCGAAAACCTCTCCTACTTTCACTAAGGCCTCGTCATTCAGTAAAGTTGGGTTTGTTGAGCCTGCAAAAAGGTTGGGTTCTTTGAGCTCGCGAGAAAAGTCGGGTTTTTAACCCGCAAAGAAGAAAGTCGGGTTTCAAATCCACAAGAAGAAAAGTCGGGTTCCTTGAACCCGTAAAGGGAAAAGTCGAGTCCAAATCTATGAGCCCGCAAGAAAAGCAAACACTCAAACTTGAGGGGGAGTGTTCAAAAAAAAATATATCACTTGCCAAGTTGGGCGTTCGTAACCTTCACACACCAACTTGAAGGGGAGTATTGGAGATAAATCCTCATCCATGTTTTACTCCACCATGACTCAAGCTCCATGATTCAAGCTCCTTGTCTTATGCCCAAAGTTTAGCCACTTCCCATTTAACTATTTTCATTTATGTGTTTATAGGGGAGGTTATCTCGTCATTTGATGTACCAAACCAAAATATTATCTATCAATACATTTTTCATATTATATTTCTTATACAAATCTATCTTGCCGGTTTGAGAGTCGCCGGCTAGAAACCAAGCGGCCCCCGGCCGCAAGGCCAAACCAACAAACCTCAACCCAAACACAAGATCACTTCCGCATAGAATTTTATATGGTATCAGAGTAGTGTTCATGATCCTGCTCACAAAAAAAAAAAAAAAAAAAAAAAAACCTTACCGGTGAAGAAGAAGAGAGGACCAAGGGTTTGCTACGAAATCAGTTGAAAAGAAGAAGAATTGAATGAAGGTAAAAATGAAGTCCAAAGTTGGGTTCATGGTTTCTTCAAATGAAAGCAGAAGGTTAAGAATTGGTCAAAAGCTTCTAAAGGAATCTTGGAGTTTGGTTAAAGCAATTATTTTCTCTCTCTCTCGATTCAGTTTTTTTTCCTTATCTTACTGTGCATCCTTTTTATATGAATGCATGTATATGTACATGTCAGTTCTAAAAGGGTGTGTATTAATAAAAAAAAGGGGGAAACAATACAAGGAGGGCAAAAGCACGAGAGACACAAGGAGGTGGTTTTGTGTGACTGGCGTGGGAATAATAAAAAAAAATCGTAAAATGAAGGCAGATGGTGGTGTGATGATGACCCAACAGTAAACAAGAAAATCTTGGGTGTTATAAATAAAAAAATCGGGTTCAATTTTTTTTGAACTCGCAATAAAAGAAAAGTCAGGTTTGTTGAGCCTGCAAAAAGGTTGGGTTCTTTGAGCTCGCGAGAAAAGAAAAGTCGGGTTTTTAACCCGCAAAGAAGAAAGTCGGGTTTCAAATCCACAAGAAGAAAAGTCGGGTTCCTTGAACCCGCAAAGGGAAAAGTCGGGTCCAAATCTATGAGCCCGCAAGAAAAAGCAAACACTCCAACTTGAGGGGGAGTGTTCAAAAAAATATATCACTTGGCAAGTTGGGCGTTCGTAACCTTCACGCACCAACTTGAAGGGGAGTATTGGAGATAATTCTTCATCCTAGTTTTACTCCACCATGACTCAAGCTCCATGATTCAAGCTCCTTGTCTTGTGCCCAAAGTTTAGCCACTTCTCATTTAACTATTTTCATTTATGTATTTATAGGGGAGGTTATCTCCTCATTTGATGTACCAAACCAAAATATTATCTATCAATACATTTTTCATATTCTATTTCTTATACAAATCTACCTTGCCGGTTTGAGAGTCGTTGTTTGCAACCGAGCGGCCTCTGGCCGCATGGCCAACCAATAAACCAAAACCAATACAAAAACGCTTCCGCTTAGATTTCTATAATTCTTCTTTCTTCTCTTACTCTCCCACCATAAGTCATGACATCAAAAGCATCCTTTTGTTCGAATCTTTTAATAGTACCGATCGAACTAAGAAGAACTAACCTCAGGTCTCTTAGTCTGGGTCTTCGAACAAGGTAGGAACAGAGGCTGCAAATGGATAGGGATGAACGGGCCTGAGATTTTCAACCGGCCCAAACAAAAAACCTACGAATTTCCGGTCCGACCATTTGTTCTTCCGGCCCAACTACGAAAAACCTACGAACTTTTTTTTTAAGAAAAAATAAATGTTATACATGAAATACAACTGACTAATAGAGGAAAATAAGTTGGAAAAAATGGAATGAACAGGGGCTATAAATGTGAGCAGAGTTTCGGCCGCATCTTCCGTGTCAATAGTCAGCCTGTCACTCGTTACCGATTGGATATTTTGATTTGAAAGGACACCTGCAAGCTTGACTGTTGATAACATTCTCTTTTTCCAATTTAGTTTTAGTCAAAAATTTTGGCCTTTAAAAAAAACGTTTCAGTCAAAAGTAGCACATTCAAAGTTTTGTCTTTATTACAGGACATAGCTGGAAAAAAAATATTTATTAAAATGGTAGTTTATAAACTATTTATCAAGATGGATATTTTTTGAAACTTTGCTTTTTCTCCCTCCTAATTTTATTTGGTAATTTACACTTAAAAATATGTTATTTAACAAGAGTTAGGGTCAAAATTTCTAATAAAATTAAAACAATTAATCTCAACTCTTTTCTTTTGACGTATGAATATGGGTATTCCATAATGTTTGTAGATAACCCACCCATCTTATGGTGGATGGTATCAGGCTCAATGATAGAAAACCTAAGGCCTAAAGATCATGAGTTTGATTATTAAGAGCTTCGAATTTTAACGATTATTTCATTGTCGTGCTTACGGGTGGATGGTCAGGTTTTCCCAGGAACTGGTGGATGGTGGGCTAAGGGCTCCTACTGGCTAGGTAAAGGCCGGCTACGACACCTTTGACCATTGGGAGCCGCATATAGAGTACCCGGCTTCTACTTAGTTGTACGCTAAAAAAATAATGTTTGTAGATATTTAAGAAAATTAATCTAACTCACCTGTTTTTTACGTATGAATACAAATATGAGAATGTTTCTAGATAAGTTACAAACTAGCAGGCTAATGCTAAAATTAAAGCTAGGATACATCGTCTGTAAAAAACAAACACGTTTGCTGCAAGTCCACATCATCTTCCCCTAACAAGGGAGGTGGTGTTCCCCTTTCCTCTCTTCCCCCTTTCCCTCCACTTTCTGCCACACAAACAGTACAATAATATTAAAAGTTGATCGGGGCAGACGATGAGGATTCCCCTTGCTCACTGAAATTTGAAAGGGGGGTGGGGATTTCTAGTCGGGGGAGGGTGCCACATCACCTCCCCGGCCTCTTCCCCGTTCCCACACTCCACAGACTTATAAATGTTGGGTCTAGCTCCATGAAATCAATTTCATTAAGCATTAATTAATTCTGAACAAGCTTGTATTTAGCTCATTGTAAATCCCACATAATCTATCCGTGTCAGATTAATATTTATTTTACCCACTTTGTTTTTCGAGTTTTATCTAGTTTTGTGTTAACCCGAGGGATTCGCGAGATAACCAGTTTTTTTATTTAATTAATACAAACAAGATTTTACATGAATACCCTCAAATATTATTCATGAAAGTTAAGTTATTAACATATAACCATGTTAGACACGCGTCTCTTCTCTACATACAACACATGTATTGCCATCATTTTTTCTTTTTTCCCACCTCCTAGCAGACCAGCAAGCCGGACAACCTGCTCTCTCTATCTCCTCTCTCTTTCTCTCTATCAACCTAATTCAACAAGCTTTCTCTCTCCATAACACTTCTGACCAACACCTTATTCTCCTTCCCCAAACGCAACTCCAATCGACACCTTCCTCTCCTTCCCCAAACGCAGCTCCAATCGACACCTTTTTCTCCTTCCCCAACCGTAAACAACGCCTTCAATCTGCCGCTACATCATCCCGATTTCCGTTTCACTGACAGGACGAAGTTAATATCCACATGGTGTAACGGTCGTTGTTTCTCGTAAGCATATGCGATTTTCCAAAGGAAATCAACAGTGGTAGGTTTATATGAACAAATAGATGAATATCACGAGTGCTTTAGTCATTTGTTGCAGTATAGAGCTTTCCCCTCCTTGATCATTGTAAAATGGCCTAATGTTAACGAGTAGCAACATTTAGGTTAAAAGGAGATTAATGAGTCTGAATTTTTGGAGTAATGGCAATAGCTTCTTAGGTCTAATTGACAGGCGATTGTGTTGGTCCTCACAAGATAACACTAACTTGAAAAGGAAAACAAAATTCTTGAGAAATTGTTTTTTTCAAGATAATAGTTACTTAACTAGGTCACGCGTATTGAAAAAGATATGTAGGGTTATTTTGTGCCTCTTAGCTTAAAGTTTTTACTCTGTTACAACACACAGATATCTTCACTCATATTTTTACTCTGTTATTTTATATTCTATTGTAGCAATTGAAAGAAACTTATTAGCTTAAGAGGGAGAATTTGATTACAAGAGTTGCATTAGTGGTCTAAAGTTACAACACACATATATCTTCACTCATATCGGACAATGTAAGCTGAGGCAAATTTTAGCCATCTTTGTGTTTTTTAACCGCATGTTAAATATTAACACCATTAGAAACCTAGGCACAAGGCGCAAACACATGTTAGGCAGCTGGCTAATACGTCTATTTCTGAAACCTAGAGCAGTTTTCTCCCAAAACATGTCAAAGGTCCTAGGCGCAAGGCGCAATAAAATGTAAATCATGTCCATATATGGCTCTATTGTTTTACTATTATAATTCTACTTCTATTCAGGGGACTTCTTTTTAATGTGTAACTTATTTTAATGGTAATCGTGCCATGATTAGATGCATTGTGATAGTTATTATGAAAGTTTAGTTAATTACTTTAGAATGTTTTGATTTCGTTGTGATATTGATGTTGTTGTACAGTTGTTCATGTACATTATGATAAAGAGAGTTTTCATTTTAGAGTCTTGTTTTAAACACATACAACAATATTCACATAAAGATTTGATCTAGTTTCTTCTAGTTGTAGTGCCTGCTTTTGTTTTTAGTAGCATTTAGAAATGATTTGGCCGAGCGTTTATCTTAGATACTCGTTTTGATATCAAGCGTACAATCAATATGCACTGTTCAATTACATATTTGACCTTGTTGGATTGTGTTTATAATAGCTATGTCTTAGTAAAATACATGGATGCTTGTATATGACGACTTTGTATTTGTGTAACTTATTTATGTGTGCTTCAGCTGCTTCTGTATTATTTATGCTTGTACATGACTTCATATTTGTGCAAGGTTTGACCTGATTTGCTTGTGTTTATAATAGCTATGTCTTAGTAAAATACACAGTCTATGTTTATTCAATACAAGCTTTAGTTAAGTTAAAAGTAACGGATCCGACTTGTGTTTGTTGCTAAGGCTTGATTTATGTTTATTAATTTATGTTTGCCAATGTTTATGTTAAACTGGATACGTGGACACCATCGACTAATGTATTAATTTAATTGTTGTCTCAGGTTGTGAGAGGAGTGGATTTTTACGCGGATGACGATATGGATGGCTTTCGCGACGAATTGTCAAGTTATGCCGCGACATTTATTTTCAAGTGATCAAAACTTGTTTTAAGGCAATGTATTGTCGATACAATATTTTTGTAAACGTTAAATGTTGTCTGGGATTGATTTGTAATTTGATAAATGTATTATTATAGAATGAAATGATGATTTTGTTATTAGTTTGCTAATTATTTTGCATATAATAAAATGGGTATAAATCCAGGAGGTAAATCTGTAATTTTACAGGAATTTTTTTTAGATTAATAAATTATGACACGCAAAATGAACATCATAAAATTCTGTCATAAATTTCTGTCATAAAATGTGTCTTTAAAATGTCAATAAAAACTGTCATAAAAATGTGTGTCATTAAAAAGTGTCATAACGTGTGTCAATAAATATTGTCATAAATATGTGTCATAAACAGATGACACGTCAAAATGTGTCATGTTAAATTTATGACGCCACCTTCCTTGACATTCTTTGTCTGTCAACAGACCTCTTTCTTGACACGCAATGCGCGTCAAGAAGTATGAAGATACATCATTTTGACTGTGGACTCAAACCTGCTGTTGATGTAGTTAAAATACATGGCACTGAGTCAAACCTGTAGTTGGTGTAATTTTGGTATTGAATTAACACTGATGTATTTCATTTTGTTCCAAAGCTACTAACATGATCATAAAGTGTAAATAAAGTATTAGCAGAGAATTTGTTATTACTACACCCATGAAGGAGCTTTTTAGCTAAATGGGTTAAACATCTATTTTTTAGACTATCATGTAGAGTTTGAATTTCAAGATTATTATAACTAATAAAAAATGTTTTTGAACAAAATGATTTGGTCATGGATACTACTTTCTTTTCTGATATGGCTCAATGCCTATCAAAATAACGTTAGCGTAGCAATGTTTGAACCACATCAACTAAACACCTCTTCATCATATGATATGTGGAATCCCTGGTACGCCCATTCATATGATACGTGGAATCCCGTTATGGGCCGCATCACGTGTGGGGAGAATTATTTATTACAAAGTAAGATCCATGCCAACCTTTTCTTCACTCTCCTACATCTTCAAATATCATTGAAGTTGAGGTACTTGATATAATAGTCGTGCCCACAATACTTTTAAGTTCATAGTGAGTCCAACTGGGTTAGGTTCACAGACCCAAACATTTCAATTTCTTTTTTCTTTATTTTCATAAAGTTTTAATGTATTAAACAAAAAGTACAATGAAGCACTTATCTATTTTTTTATTGAAGCTATTTAATATTGTTTGGGTCTATTTCAACATATTAACCAATTTGAATTGTTCTTTAATAAAAACACCTCTCATAATCCGTGAATTGACCTTTGTACTTGTGTCCAACCAAAGAATTAAAATTACAATAAAAACCCGCTTTAACGTGGTATGACTTTACTCGCCACCTGAAATCCAACATCAATGCTCCACCAAGTTCCATTATGTATCATCTTCTCGACATTCGATATTTCCTCTTCACTTAATCCATAAAGACAGTGTTCAAAGTCGACTACCATTGGTTTCACTAGGGGTGTTAAAAAATATCCGAATCCGAAAATCCGATCTGAAATTTCCGATATCTGAATCCGAAACTATCCGAAAAACCGGATACCCAAAATTCGGATATCCGAATTTTCGGATTCGAATTCGGTTAGTGATTTTAAAATTTTTCAGATATCTGAAAATTTATAAAACTTTTTTATCTGATATCCAAAATATCTGAATATCCGAAAATATCCGAAATATCTAAAAATATCCGAAAAAATACGAAATATATCCGAAACTATCCGAAAATTTAAATATAAAACATATAAAAAAATATTATAATAAAATTGGATATTCGGATATCCGATTCACTATCCGATCGAAAATCCAAATTTTCGGATATCCGGTTTTGAACACCCCTAGGTTTCACCATATCAAAGATCGTCATCATATAATTTTCAGTATGTGCTTTCCATGAGACAGTACGATTATTAAACCATGAAAACAATAATATCAGCCTTTCCAATAGGAAGATTGATATTTCTAATCAGCTTTGCATATGTTAGCATGGTCCTTACATTGCCATCAATATAAATTCCATTGTTAATCGTATAGTATGATGCATGCATTTTTTCTACTTCTGCATACGTGATCGTTACTATATGTATATTTCTAGCAAATTTTAAAATTATTACACATGCGATAGCTGCTAATACGAATGCAGTGGCCACCAAGCAGAAAATACGGTTGCGTAAGTTGTTCTTTCGGGTTCTGTCTAAAACATATATTTAACAGATATGTTAACATATGTGTAATATTTAACCAAAATAATTCTTTTGTAACATATAACTTACAATTAGGGGTGTTAAAAAATATCTGAATCCGAAAATCCGATCCGAAGTATCCGATATCTGAATCCCGAAAAACCGGATTTCCAAAATTTCAGATATCCGAATTTTCGGATTCGGATAGTGATTTTAAAAATTTAGAATATTTCGGATATCCGTAAATATCCGAAAATATCCAAAATATCTGAAAATATCCGAAAAAATACGAAATATATGCGAAACTATCCGAAATATTCGAAAATTTATATATAAAACATATAAAATAAAATATATTATAATAAAATCGGATATTCGGATATCCGGTTCACTATGCGATCTGATATCCGAAATTTCGGATACAGATAGTGAAACCGGCTATCCTAAAATTGCGGATATCCGATTTTCGGATATCCGGTTTTGAACACCTCTAGGTTTCACCATATAAAAGATCGTCATCATATAATTTTCAGTATGTGCTTTCCACGAGACAGTACGATTATTGAACCATGAAGACAGTAATATCAGCCTTTCCTGTAGAAGGATTGATATTTCTAGTCAGCTTTGCGTATGTTAGCATTGTCGCTACATTGCCATCAATACAAATTCAATTGTTAATCCTATAGTATGATGCATGCATTTATTCTACTTTTGCATACGTGATTGTTACTATAGGTATATTTCTAGCAAATTTTAAAATTATTACACATGTGATAGCTGCTAATACGAATACAGTGGCCACCAAGCAGAAAATTCGGTTGCGTAAGTTGTTCCTTTCGGGTTCTCTCTGAAACATATATTTAACAGATATGTTAACATATGTGTAATACTTAACCAAAATAATTCCTTTGTAACATATAACTTACAATTAGGGGTGTTAAAAAATATCCGAATCTGAAAATCCGATCCGAAATATCCGATATACGAATCCAAAACTATCCGAAAAACCGGATATCCGAAATTTTGGATATCCGAATTTTCGGATTCGGATAGTGATTTTAAAAATTTTCGGATATTTCGGATATCCGTAAATATCCGAAAATTTATAAAAGTTTTTTTATCGAATATCCAAAATATCCGAATATCCGAAATATCTGAAAATATCCGAAAAAATACGAAATATATCTGAAACTATCCGAAATATCCAAAAATTTATATATAAAACATATAAAATAAAATATATTATAATAAAATACGAAATAAATTTCGGAAATCCGAATTTTGAATATCCGAAATTTCGAATACAGATAGTGAAACCGGCTATCCGAAAATTTCGGATATCCGAAATTTTCGGATATCCGGTTTTGAACACCCCTAGGTTTCACCATATCAAAGATCGTCATCATATAATTTTCAGTATGAGCTTTCCACGAGACAGTACGATTATTAAACCATGAAGACAGTAATATCAGCCTTTCCAGTAGAAGGATTGATATTTCTAGTCAGCTTTGCATATGTTAGCATGGTCGTTACATTGCCATCAATACAAACTCCATTGTTTATCCTATAGTATGATGCATGCATTTGTTCTACTTCTGCATACGTGATCGTTACTATAGGTATAGTTCTAGCAAATTTTAAAATTATTACACATGCGATAGCTGCTAATACGAATGTAGTGGCCACCAAGTAGAAAATACGGTTGCGTAAGTTGTTCCTTTCGGGTTCTCTCTGAAACATATATTTAACAGATATGTTAACATATGTGTAATATTTAACCAAAATAATTCTTTTGTAACATATAACTTACAATAGGGTTGGCACGGACCTCAGTCTCCATAGCTCTTCTTTGTGTATCCATCGCCCTGGGTGTGGGTGAAGAGACAAGAATAATTGTTACCAAGTTCAAAATTTTAATGTAAGTACTTAGTGCTAAGGAAATTTTATTATATAGGAAAATTTAATTTCTCGAAATTAGATGAGAAGAATTTTTAAGTCTCAATATTTTAGTTGTAGAAGACATTTAATTTCTCAAAATGATTTGTGATATGGTTCAATTTCGAATGGTTTGCAACCAATCCATTTTCAAACAAGTTTCTTTCAAGCACGATTCATCCATTATCAAGTGAGTTTCTTAGAAGCACCAACCAATCCATTTTCGAGTGAGTTTCTTTCAAGCACGATTCAATCCATTTTCAAGTTAGTTTCTTTCAAGCACCAACCAATCCATTTTCAAGTGAGTTTCTTTCAAGCACGATTCAATCCATTTTCAAGTGAGTTTCTTTCATGCACGATTCAATCCATTTTCAAGTGAGTTTCTTTCAAGCACGATTCAATCCATTTTTAAGTGAGTTTCTTTCAAGCACCAACCAATCCATTTTCAAGTGAGTTTCTTTCAAGCACGATTCAATCCATTTTCAAGTGAGTTTCTTTCAAGCACAATTCGAGCCATTTTTGAAGTTTTTTATATTACCATTCAAATTGATTTTTTTCTTTTTAATAATCACTTTAACGTTTTAGAAGATATACCACAAGTCATACTTTGAAATATCAATCTCATATTAAAAACTAAAAAGTGTCAACTCAAAACTATAGCACAAATTTTTACATACACATTGTATGTAAGTTATATATTATGTGTACACCTGGCAAAAAGGGCAGGTCGGGTTGGGTAAGGTCCGGATCAAAACGGGTTTGGGTTAAAACGGGTCAATTAAGAAATCGGGTTGTATTGGTTCGGGTCGCAACAATTTCGGGTCAAAAAGGGTTTCGGGTCAATACGGGTCTGGGTCAAATCGGGTTGGGTTAAAAAAAAATCTTTTATAGTTGCTTTTGAGAGGGAGGAACTAGAAGTGAAGACCTTGTAGAGAAAAGAAACAATTAGCATTAAAACACAAACAGTTAGCAAATTATTATCACAAATTAACCACAATTTTTTACAGCGTAGCTTGAATAACCAGAAACAAAGCAACATGAGCTAACACATATGTCTTGAATCCATACTAATAAAGTAAATAAAAAAACATCTAAAGACCAAGAATTTGTGCTCTTACAATTCAATTTAAACAAAAACCTAAAACTTAACACTAGTTAGAAATAAAAACTCACTTCTTGCAGCAAAGGTTCTGGGGAGCATGAAGAGCAGATAGACTAGAAACCAGTCTTGGGTTTATAGGAACCAATCCCCTTAGAGAAACCAATCTCCTAACACCAACAACTGGAATCTATTCGAAAAAAGAGCTTCAACTTCTAGCCAAGAGGATCGAGTAAGGGAAGCAGTATCTCCAGAGAGAATAGCGAAGAAAAGAAACTGCGTCAATTTCTAGCCAAGATGATCGAGCCGTTCTCACTTCTCAGAAACCCTAAACGACCCGCTTGACCCGCTCTTCTCAGAATTTCAACTCAACTTACCCGTCCTTATATATCCTCTATTTTTAAATTGACCCTCGTTGACCCTTATACTTGTATTACTTTACCCAAAACCACCCATACTTGTACTAGAAATAGCCCAAAATGACCCAAACTATTGCCCTTGGGTCAGGATTGCCCCCTCTAATTTATATCAATACATGTAAATAATGCCAAATTTAAAAATAAACTAGTCGGCACAATGCGTTATGAGTTGAGTCAAACTTTTAACAAGCCGAGCACGGATGGTGTAATTTAATCTAATGACTTAAAAAAGTTTAAGTTATTTATACGTATGATCTAAATTAAGGATTTGATAGATATTTCTTGAAATTGCAAGCTTACTAATACTTTTGGAAACATGTAACATTTGTTTAAAATTACAAAAGTTTATAGTGAGCATCTTTTTGAATATACACATCTTTAAGTCGTTTTATGTGTGTTTTATATATTGTTGTATTTTTTTTGTAGAAATATCTGATAGGGTTGATCCGGAGCTTGATTAAGCGGTGCTTTTCGAGTGAATGTTGAAAAGTTGAAGTCAACCTAGTAGTATACGTTTCAAGTTTTTTGGTCGTTTTGTTTATTTTGTTTGAATTGTTGGTTTCTTTCGTACTTACCTACAACTCTTCTACGTATGAACTAGAACAATTATGAACGCTCTTTTGGTTTTGTAATTTCTTTCTTACAATAATGTTTTGGTTTTTTCACATAGGAATTGGAATTCTATCGAACACTTGGTGTCTAACAATCAAACCAACTAAATCAGCAAACAACCTATCTTCTATCAAGAACAAACCAATCAGTTCTAACATCAACAACTAATCAAACCAACTACTCTTTTAGTTTTTTCACTGACGCATTCAATCGAACACTTGGTGTGCAAAGATCATAGATGCTAGATTACATAAAACAAGCTATAACATGACCAACCAATTCCATCAAGAACACATATCATAGCTTTTTAGGGCCAATTCAGGTTAAGAAACAACTGAAAATCTGAATTTAGTTTTGAATATGTAAGCAAATGAACCCTTATCCACAAACAACAAACCATGTACTAAGGCTACTTACCTTTAAGAAATTAGATGTTTGATCAACAATTTGATGCCTTAAATGGCCACAGATCCGAGTATTATGTTAGGAGGAATGATTACATGAAATGCAGCTGGGTAGTCGGTTCGGGCATGACTCTATGGACCGACTGGAACCGTAATCGCAAGACCGAAGACCAACCCGTATTAAAGGTACATATCTCGGTTCTAAATTTATAGGGTGTTTGGGTTTCGGTTCGGGTCGGGTAATGAATGGGTCGGGTCGGTTCCTTGGATTTGCTCACCCCTAGACTTTCTCGAAGAGCTCAAACTTGCTATAACAACGACATGATGTGAAGCAATGGCTTAGCGGGTGATTCATGGTTAATCACACTATGTTTATGTTACTGCTTTGGAGTTGGAGGGCACTATTAAACACTAGTGGGAAACTCCGTGTGTTGCAGTGGGTTTCCTTTGAAGTTACATACTAAAGCAACTCTTATGGTAGTATGCATGGCAACTCTGATCACAGTAGCTCTCTTCTTTGTAATAGGGATATCTATTTGTAAAAGAGTAACAATGCCAACAATATACATTTTGAAAGACTTCCAATTACAACATGGTTTTATAGTTCTATGGGCATAGATATTAGTAGTGTTTCCTTCATAAAGAACAAAGCATTATATTCTCTGGTTCTTCACCCACAATTTAGACTTACACCTCCATACTTGAATCCACTCTTAAGTCCGCTGTATTTTGCCAAACAAAATGAAATTGGTAGATGCAGAAGCTGGAGATACCATCCTAAGAGTCATAAATTTGACAGAACTTGGTAAAATCTATTTTATGTATGTATCTATAACTATAATTTCATGAATAAGGACTGTTAAAGAACATCAACAATACCAACTTCCGGTTTTTAAATAAATGAAAAAGTACATTTTAGTGTTCATCCAAAATGAAATTCTTAAAAGATTTGTAAAATGGAAAATCTACTTTTTTTTACTTCACATTGTTGACCAGATCACTAAAAGTTTTGTTAGAAACAAAAACCACCAAGCTTCAATTTTTATGACTGACCGAGTGATACTTTGGAATTAACTTAAGCCTTTATTTAAGGTTGTTGTATGAACAAATCTTGGAGTAAAGATATTACATCAATATATTAATCTCTACACACTTTCGCTTCTGTAGCTCATATGAAAGTAACATATATAGCACATATAACTCGTATAAATGTATCCTAAGTACTACTCATTCTTGTTTTTACTTCTTTTTCCATGATTAAAAACATTTCTTGGGTCCACAGTCAAATGTCTAGATTCATCGTATTCGATCAGTGAAATTTTTACATGTTCAACCTCTATTTGACTCGTTTCATATTATTCTATTAACCTAATATTTTATTTTATCCTTTTGACCCATAAAGATTAACCCATTTATAAGAGAATGGGTCAAAAAAACGTCACCTCTGTAGCTCTATGCCTGTACTTCATATTCATATATACTAAATACATACTGTAGAGAATAACAAATTAATCAAAAAATGAATTACAATTTACATCTTAAATAACCCTCTTCCTTTAGTTGGATCAAATGGTGCAAGCTGAATCATGATACTGCATTATCTAAAAAACACCTATTACTTGATTTTGATTCATATAAAGAGAAATAAATAAACATATACGACTTTGGATACTAAATGGGTTGCTACAAATACGAATAATAATCATTTTAAATTGTATATACCGTATAAAACCTTATTCTCAAATATGAATAATAATCATTTATATTAGCTATCTAACAACTTTTTACCACTTACAAATACATATACATATACAAGTGCTTTAAACTATCAAGTTCATAACCATATAGTTTATGACCAAAAGTCAACAAAGTAAATGAAATAAAATATGAAAATAAAATAAAATAAAACGAATTATCTTTACTGAACTCGTACTCCCCATCAAAAGGTTGTTCATCTCTATTATCATTTTCTACAAAGAAAAGCAAGTAGGAACAGGAGTACATTAATGAATTACCAAAGTATTGTAATTAAAATTTCCGAATCATCAAAACACGAGTGTTGTTCTAGTACCTGTTGTATTCTCATATCAAGTATATTTGTTCATTTTATAGAGACCCTTACACACAACTACAAGAGTAATAAAAATATAGAAGTTAATCATATGGAATATCATAGGCCTTACATAAATACAAGAGTAATAAAAATATAGGAGTTAAACATAAAGAGAGTCATCGTATAAATGCATGTATGTAAAGAGTCACTAATTGATATATTCATATCACTAGCTTTTATCCCGGGAGTGTCCCGGGGTTGAAATATCTAATATAACATAATAAAATATCTAATATGACAACATAATTAATGATTTGCCAATACATGATTAATGAATATTATTATTATTATTATTATTATTATTATTATTATTTATTTTAAACAAATTTCTGTCATAAGTTATCATATTCAAATATAAAAAAAAGAATCTCTGCCTATGAAGTTGTGTTTATCGTTTGTGATTTATTAGTAGAGTAAAATATATTTGAAAACAAAACCCCAAAAAAATAGTTGTTTTTTTTTCTCCGTTTTTTATATAGCACTATGGTACTCGTTGGAAAGATAATAAAACGCTCGTTAATTTGGTGTAATTTTTTTCTTTAAATAATCTTGTATATAAAATATATTAACGTTTAAAAGTTATGGGAGAAATATTAGAGAGAAAATTTAATTTTGTTTTTAAATTCTTATCTTTTCCTAAAATAACTATAATATATATAGATTTATTAAAAAAACTCAAAAATTAAAAAATTCTACATGATGCCACGTGACACATTCAAGGAGGGGTTGAGGATTCCATTGAATGCCACATCATCAAAGTTTAATTCTTTTATTATAAGTTATATATATAGATTATAGATTGTACAAGTGGATAATGTAATAATAAGGGTACTATAGGAAAGTTTTACATAACATTTAGGGTTTAAAGCACGAGACCTTTGGACTCTCACCTTAAAAATGTGATAAAATTACCATGTTATCCACATTTGCTCCTTAATAAGGTAACATAGATATGAGTAATTTTAGGCAACATTTAATTTACAAGTCATCTTTTTAAGAAGACGTGTATTGGGAGCCAAATTTGGCGTTTTTTTTTTTATCAAATCCATGTCCAAAAAAAATTGCACACCGTCCCTATGGACGTTTTTGGCTCAAAAAAATGTTGGGAACTTTAAGTAAATCATAAGTGTTATTACAAGGTGTGTCACGTTGGGAACTTTAAGTAAATTTTGTAAAACTTTTCCCTAGATTATAAAGACGCATTTTTTTAACGGCCAATTGGAATCACTTACGGACTATTGCAGTATCATCGTGCCACCAGTGTTACCACACGATCATATTTCACCACCAAATCACCAAATCAGGAGGAAACTCATAATTATGAGAAAACCCCCTTGTGAGATTCGAACCCAGGACCTTATAGTTCCTAAGTCTTATCTTACCACCAAGATGTCGCTGGGCTATAATGCCTTTGGCTATAAAGACGTATTATTAAGCTTTATAAAATGTATTTATATTATTTAATCACATATTCATAATATCCATTTGTCTTGAATGTCTAAGAGGATTTACAGCCGTCCATCAAATCACATTCATTAAATTACACTAAAAATCATTATTTCACCCTAAAATATTCTCTCTCCTTATTAAACAAATAATATTTTTTTCGTAACTTTATTATTATATTTTTCCTCTCTCACTCACAACCACTTACAAAAATATTAAAATATAAATAGGGGTGAACAATGTCCCCCTAAATATAGGGGTAAACACTGTTTTTAACAAGTATTTTCTCTCTTCCACTCACAACCACTCATACTCACCCATATAACTTGAGAGGAGCACTCACATAATTTGATTGGTGGTCTGCCAATGTTCTAAGAACTAGTATGACCTTGTGTCAAATGTGCTAATTCTCACTTGTGTTTGCCTAGACTTGACACGATAGATCTAGGCACCAATCCACACGTAAGCATTTCTGTTGATGTTTTAGTGTAGTATTTAATTTCTATCAATTTCGTGTGTGTGTATATATATATATATAGGGTAGGGATCGAGATCCTAAGAGAACCAACCTATATTTGAGAACTGAGAGAACCATTCTGGGCCACACATTTCATATAAAGGCAAAAAAAAAAAAATTTTTTTTTTTTGCTTTAATCGCACATTTTTATGCAAGGAAATTTTTTTTTTTTTTTGAATTTTTTTTTTCATTTATACATATGTGTATATAGCATTTTTCAGCTATACATATGTGTATATTTCAGTTATAGATATGTGTATATTGCATTATACATATGTGTATAATGCAATTATACACATGTGTATACTGAAAAAAAATACAAAAAAAATTAAAAAAAAAATTTCCTTACATATAAAGCAGCGATTTTTGAAAAAAAAAAATTTTTTTTTTTGCCTTAGAAAAATGTGTGGCCCAGAATGGTTCTCTCAGTTCTCAATTTGGGGAAAGGTTCTCATTTGAACCAAATCCTATATATATATATATATCTAGCATATGTATGAGTTGTGTAGTTAAAATCATGTGTAATAGTTTCATTTTTATTAATAGTCACATCACTGTCACACGTAATCATGAGGCAGGCCAACAGATAAGTTCATACTTAACTAGTAGTAAAAACCACGCTCTGCTCGGCCTTCGAATCGCAGATTTACTATCCTCAAAACAACTTTGGCGTTGTGTTGTGTCACTCCCAATTTGAATGTGAGAGTACGTACTTTAGGCACTATTGGTTGAACCTCATATACTCATTTGTAGATTTGTCAAAAGCTGGGGGTAAATTGGTAAGGAGAAGTTTTACATTTGTTCATTCACTTCTTTCGAGCATAGAGGCAACCAACAATCACATTAGCATTACTGTAGCTTTGAAGTTGCCTATTATGAAAACAAATAAAGTTTAAGAAGAAAACCAAATGCTTCGTTCACAACCCATTTCATGGTGTTTGGTGACCTGAAAATAGCTCTTACGTGACAGCATCGACAGAGTGAAGGTGGGGGAGCACGCCCCAACTCTGACGGCCAACAGCCACGGCTATAACACCACCCTCTAATCTTCGTTAGTCTCCTTGTCACCACTGTACCGCCATCGTAGCCGAACTGTTGTTCCATCGCTGTAACCGGACACAACCACGTAATCGCCCCCTCTCTTACTCTCTTTCTCTTTCTCTGTATCCAGCTTTCGTGGTCACAACCGGAAGTCTATTAGTTTCAGTGTACTCCAAAAAGCTGAGTGGTCAAAATTGAAGTTGCAAAAGGTTGTGTGGTCAAAGTTGAAAAGAGCGGAAGTTACTATTGCGCCGTCTGTTATCGTTTAATATATATACTAGAGAGAACTACATAGATAGTCCCTGTGGTTTATAGCTAGTAACATAGTAAGGTATTAACTTTTTTTGTAACATGTTAAGGTCTTATGGTTTAGATTTTGTTACATGTTAAGGTATTAGACCTAACTTCGGTTAAAAGTTAACCAACAAAACTAACAAGGTTAAGTTTAAGGGACTATTTCTGCCAATACTCAAAAGTTTTAATTTTTTTCCCTCTCCTCTTGATCACGCAATTCCGGCCAGGATTCCGGCGAGAATCCGGCCGATCTCCGGCGAGTACAAATCATGTTTTTAAAGCCTTCTCAATCGTTCTACTTATTACCAATACGTTTCTCCACTTGAATCACTCGTATTCCAATGATTAATTGGTCCATAAAAAGCTTATTTAAATAATATACTAAACTTCATCTTCTTCCCCATAACTTGTAGCCAGTGCAAGTTATGTTGTAGCATCTTTGATCATCTTCTTGTAATTACAACTTTTTCAGTTGTTATCCGACAGATAGCGGTCAACGATGAAGACAACCTGATAGTGGATGCCATGGATCAGAGAGATTTAAGCTAATCAAACTCATATCTCAAGCCGGTGCAACACACTTTCAACCCATTCCTGGTAAACCCAGGGGAAAATGGCTATATTAAAAAACTTCAAGATTATTGTTTTGTTTTGTGGATCAGACGAGGACTTGCCTGTGTCTTGAAAACACAAGGATGACACACGAAGCTTTAGACTCCAAGCGGATCCCTTGATTGCCGCATTTAATGAAATTTAACGCGCATACCGCATTCGGAGTCTGATTGCACCGAATCCAGTCTTCAAGGTGGACTTAAGCACCTGAAAGGGAAGTTGAAATTTTGAATGATGTTCGTCGACTGCACCTTGAGCGAGCCGCATTTAATGAAATTTAACGCGCATACCGCATTCGGAGTCTGATTGCACCGAATCCAGTCTTCAAGATGGAAAAATCCACTAAAAAGCCTAAAATTTCGGACCCTAACACACACAAGACGAATGTTGCAACATGAGTTCGACCAAGATGACACACGAAGCTTTAGACTCCAAGCGGATCCCTTGATTTGGGTGGAACAAGGTATCATCAATCTGGTATTAAGCACCTGAACGGGAAGTTGAAATTTTGGAGTTGGTTGATGATGTCAAGTTTAAGTCATTGACAATGATTAGGGTTATTACTTTGTTTTTTAAATTTTTTTAACTTTTTATAATTATTAAATTAAAAAAAATAAAAAAACCAACTCAAAATATCAAAACAACTACCAAAATAAATTACCCCCTTGAAGCGCCTCGCTTAGGCCTAAGCGAGACGCTTGGAATTTAAAAATCAGCTTTTTCTGATTCTCGTACTGACCGTCTCGAATTTAGCTCAAAGCGCCTCGCTTAGGCCTAAGCGAGGCGCTTTGAGGGGGTTAAAATAGAAGGGTGGGGGTTTAAATAATACAACCCCTTGAATAATACTCCAATTAGTCTTCTTCCTTCATCCAAACCAAACCCTAACCCCTCTTTATCTTCCAACCAAACCTGCATAATCTTCCAAGCACAACAATGGTGTGCATACGCAAGGCAACAATGGACGACCTACTCGCAATGCAGGCCTGCAACCTGTTCTGCCTGCCAGAAAACTACCAAATGAAGTATTATTTCTACCATATCCTATCATGGCCACACCTTCTCTACGTGGCTGAAGATTACAACAAAAAGATCGTCGGTTATGTCCTTGCCAAGATGGAGGAGGAGACCACCGAGTGCCACGGCCATATTACCTCCCTCGCCGTTCTCCGTACCCATCGGAAGCTAGGCCTCGCCACTAAGCTCATGACCGCTGCTCAAAACGCCATGGAACAGGTTACTTTTGTTTTGGATGCTGTTTTTATTGTTTGTTTGTTAATATAATTATTATTATAAATTTAGAAGGACGATTGCAATAATAAATATGATAGTTTTTATGCTTCTGAAAATGTACATAGGTGTTAAATTAGGTTAGGTTTGTTGTGGTAGAGGATTGTTTAATTTGATAATTGCATCTATGCATAAAGTTAGTTGTTTGTTTTTATGAATTTAACTTTATAATCAATGTTACTTGTGGAAATCACAACTTGTTGGCGATTAATCGGTGATTGGCCATGTACCGATTAATTTTTAGTTATTCACAATCACAATTTCACTCAATTAATGAGTAGTCATCCAAGTTGGTCCAAAATCGAACCTAGTTAGTCAAAACTAGACCAAATTGGAAAAGTAGAATGAGTTCATACCTTATTTCGTACCCTAATCAATTAGACAATTACATGAGCCGAATATTGGGGATAGAGTTTGTGTTTGGTTCTTTGGGGGGGGGGGGGGGGGGGGGGGGGGGTTAAGTTTACCTATAATTGGGAGAATGTTTGGGGGGAAAGCATATCATTTCCTGTTATTTTAATTGGTGTATTATATATGTAGTGCGATTGTAGAGGCTTAACATCACAAACCACCAAAACATGATTCTAGATGTTTGATGAAACATAATAGAATTACGCTTTGATTTTTTCTGGGATCAAGAAGTGTATTACAGGGTTCTATACATAGGTGTTGAATTAGGTTGGTGTATTACAGATTTACGGTGTAGGATTGTTTAATTTGATTGCATATTTGCAGCTCTGAGTAAAGTTAGCTGCTTGTTTTTTTAATGAATTAAATCTAAAAACATGAGAAGAATTGGGGGAGAAAGTGTATCATTTCTTGTTGTTGTAGTATGTACATGATGTACATCGGAGAGGTATATTGATGTGGATCAGAATTTGAATCGAGAAAAGAAAAGGGACGAGAGAACGGGGAGCTTTCTGTGAATTCAAGTCATTGTTTTCCATACCTGTAACATTAGATGTACGTGGCTGTTTGTATAGAGCTTTGCTAACAGAGTTAACCAACTAAATAGTAGATACTGACCCACTCTTACTTTTACGAAAGCTAATGATCCGGTCCACTGCTAACATGACTCTTACATAGTTAATCTTGTTTCTGTTTGCAAATTATATTATTATATTTCCCCCTTTTTAAAGATGAAATAATGTGAAAAGCAAAAGAATAGATGTTGCATCAGTTCAAAAGTACACAGGGAAGTGCGCGTTTAGTAGCAATGAATATAGTGGTTTTCACAAGTATGTTTTGGTTTATCGAATCATGTTAAAAATGCAAATCAAGCTATCTTTTTGACAGGCTTGTGTAGTTGTGAGAAAAAAAAATAACCTTCTTTTTGTATAGCAATGTCACATGGTGTTCTAGGTGTATGGTACCATACATAAAGATCAGAGGTTGCAAAATGAGTGGTTGGTTAATGGGTCAAGTGTGGTAATGTTTCAATGAATATTTAGCGTGTTAAATACGATTACAAAAGCTATTATGTACTTAAGCTTATGTCAGTAGCAGTTTAGAGGGTTTGTGCTTTAAAAATTACACATTGGGTAACTTTCGAGTTTCATCACGTTTCTTTTTATACTAAATTTGGCCTATTTACCTCTTAGAGATAACTTAAAGTGGTCATTTATTAGTAACTAGGTCAATACTGCAACCTCTAATTAAAATGTATTGATTGTGTGAAGTTTTAAACACACACAAATACACAATCTTCTCTGTTGAATTTTGTCAGGGGACATTTATTTATTTCTTACAGTTACTATATTCTTGCTTAGATTACAATTATAACAATCAGATTATGGTTTGACAGTAATAATATAATATTAGGTGTTCGGTGCCGAGTATGTGTCACTGCATGTGAGGAAGAGTAACCGTGCAGCATTCAATCTGTACACGGAAACACTGGGATACAAGATCCATGACATAGAGGCAAAATATTATGCTGATGGAGAGGATGCATATGATATGAGGAAGCAGTTGAAGGGAAAACAGCAGCATCAACACCATCATCACCACCACCATCATGGAGGAGGTTGCTGCTCCGGAGATGCCAAAGCCGAATGAAGTAGGTATAATTTAGCTATACTTTATTGCACTATCACTTGTTTTGTATACTTGGCTTGAGGCACACAGGTTACCCATGATTAGGGTACTAACTTTATGATAACGTGGTATGCTTGTTCTGTTTTTGTTCAATAAAACACCATTAATATTGACTTTTCTTGCTGGGTGCTTCATTGATATTTTGAGTGGTTTTGAGTCTGTGAAAGGGGACCGAATTACAAAAATTTATCTGTGCGCAGTTACATATAAATTGGTTGTCTAGGGTTATGTTTTTTCACTAATTTCTCGAATGGGTTAAGCAGCTTAACATGAAACGGTTGAAATGGGCCAAGCGGTTGAAAGCGTAGTGAAATGCATATAAGCTTTTTAATCGCTTTTAAAGAGTTGATTATTATTGTGGTAATATAAGTTTTTGTAATTATTGTCAGCACAGTAAGGGATACAAAGGATTGTGGGTCGACCTGATCCGTCTTGACTCATTTTGACTTGGTATCCAACTTCATATATTTTTTATACTCTTGCTTGTTCGTATTCTGATGCTAGCTGCCAAGTAATAAACTAATAACACTAATAACAATATCTAAACATACAAAATAATCATTCATCTGAAAACCCCTCTGATACAGTGAGTACCTCTGGGCTATGTCTTGCTTTACATTTAAGAAACAAACACAGAATTAAGGGTTTATCACACTGTCATGGTACTTTTTTGACATACAAAAATATGTGAAAACAATCTACATTCTGTTTCATTCCCTAAAGTAGGCAATATGGGCGGGTTGGTATTGGGTCAAAATGGGTTCAGGTAGAACCTTTAGTACAGGACTACCGGAGGAAATGGGCCAAGTCGGTTGACCACAAACATCTTTTATCAATTTTGTTAAACACTTGATGTGATAATTATGATTACAAAAACACCAATAAGATTCTGAGCTTGTAGCAAAACGACTGGAGGCTGCTTTGCATTCAACATGTTTGATTCATTTGACTTGTTTCCTATTTGGCTAACTATTATATTTGAACCATTTGAGAAAAAGACAACCGAAATCGACCAATTCATAAGTGAAAGGGTTGTAACTGCCGCGCTTAACGATTGCAGTATTCTTAATATTTATGCGGTGGTTGTCATTCTAAACTGTGAATATTCTATACGGTTTTACACTGTTACGTTTTCATTGTCTGGGTTCCTTTATAAATTATTAGTGTATTCTTAAATAATTACAGCACCTAAATAAATATATGGTTATTTAGGTCTATGCATACGCTTTAGTTTAGTTTCAAGCTGTTTGACCCGTTTCTAAGCAATTTATTTGTAACTGTTGTGACTTCTTAGACGTAAAACATAACCCACATCGTTCTCAAGTAAATGGCCTTTAATAGCCTTTTATGTCTCAAATGTAAGGAGTTGCTGATAATGTTAGAAGATAAGAAGCAACATGATCCTTACTTTATTTTAGGGTGGAGGTGACAAAATGGGCGGTCAGGTGAGTTAAAATTGGGTATTCTTTTAGTGTGGATCAAAATGTGTAGAGTCGTCCGACCTGCAAACACTTTTTCTTTCTTGAGTTTTTAATATAGTTGGAATAACTATAGCATCATAATGATATCTAAATATGTTGAATGTACTTTGGTGGACTTTCAACCCCCATCAACGCCTTTTCGTTTTAGCTCTATAGTATTTACCTATTTAGAGACCTAGACAAAGTGTAACCGGAATCTGTTGAATGTACTTTGGTGGACTTAGAGACCTAGACAAAGTGTAACCGGAATCTGTTGCCACTAGAGATGTTCATTGTTCAGTCCAATTTGGCTGGGTTTTGACAGGATTTTTAGGCTGAACCACTAACTATGGTTTTTGAAAGAAAAAAAAAACTAAATTAAAGTGGCTTGGTCAGCCGGATCATCCAAAACGGTTCTGTGTTGGTGGTTAGGATTAGAGTTCTTTTTAAAATGCGAATTGGTACCATTACATCTTCGAAAGTTCATTAAAATGGTAGGTTTAAAAAAATGAGTGTTTTACCTTTTAAGCATTAAAGGGTTTATGAAAAAGGTTTAAAAAAAAAACTTCAAAAGAGTACGTCTTCAGTTAAACTAATAATTTACATGTATTAATTGTTGGATTCATTTTTTTTTGAACGGCATCTCGCTCAGGGCTATACATGAGCATAGTCCGGCCGACGTGGGATTCGAACCGGGCACTCCAGGGTAGGAAACAGGCTAGGCCTGAAAACCTCCCACCTCACCTGCAGCCAGTGGGAATCGAACCTGGCTCTCCAAGGAGAAACCAAGTCCTTTCCACCACTAGACCACAGGATCATTGGCTAATTGTTGGATTCATATATGTGAAAAAAAAAACTCATTTGTTTTTACTTTCTTCTAAAGATATGTAAGACTATTATTCAACAATATCTCGGCTGGTTTGGTTTACCCGAGCGGCTTGAAACCGTAAACAAAATGGTGAAACACGGTGTTATAAACCGTAAACCGAACAATAATATTCTAAACCAAGCTGAATTGGCTGATATAGCTTGGTTTGAAAAGTTTGTTCAGTTACGTTTCATAAGTTAGCTTTCAAAGATCCCTAGCTTTTACTCTACTTAAAGTGGATCATAAACAAAACCAAAGATTCATCACCTCCTCTTCTTAAACTCAAACCAAGTCATTGATCGGTATAGCTATGAGCTATCAATGGAAGATTCCATGTTTAAAATATACCACATAATATATATACATGCATTTTCAAGTAAAGTATAAAGCCACATGGTATTTCCCTATAATTTTGACATAGTCAGGGGCGAAGCTTGTTTTATAATCGGGAGGGGCCGGACTCAATTTTTTTCGATCAATAGTGGCAAATCGGCGGGGGCCGAACTTAACCCAAACTCAATTTACCTACGAAAATTGCAAATTTATACCACTGCGCCAAAAAACAGGGGGGGTCAGGGCCACCCCTGGCTAAACATAACCTTCGCACTTGGACCTAGTTACATATGAATGGGTTAAATCTAGGTTGTATTAAGATCAAATACACAGTGAAAAAAAAAAGGAAGTCGTAGGAAGGGTATTAAAAAAAGTCCGATTTAACTCATTTAAACGGCATTAGAACCGTCTCATCAAACCCCACGATATTAATTTTTAGGTTTTCGATTTTGTGGATTTATATGTATTAATTTGAATCTATTGTTTTACCATCGATAAAAAAAAAATTTAGAATTTGTATTATATCCTTGTGTCTTTTCTTTATTTTCATCATTTTGTCATTAATATGATTCATTGTGTTTTTTTTCTTTGCATTGTGTTATAATCATTGGCGTTTTGTTATATTTTGTTAACCATTGTGTTGTTAGTATTTTTCTCACCCTTCTCATTTTAATACACTGTGTAAGATAACTTGAGTGTGTGTTTTATATCTAATGGTTCAAAAATGTCAAAGTCATTTTAAGTGTATTTAATTGAATTAAACCTTGTAAATCGCTTTGGGATTAAAAAAAATGTACTACTATTATTACAATACTATAGTTTTTTTAATCATGCTTGTCACGTTAGTTTTTTTTTTTTTTTTTTTTTTGAAAGGTAAATTTCATTAAGAACCGTCTGGAGTGTCCTCAAAACAAGGACACCCGGAAAAAAACAAACGAGATTACAATGCGTCTAACGGATATTTACACCAATCTTTCCACTCTAAACTAGATACATTAGTTCTATTTTTAAACCAAAAATACGACGTCATCTTTATGCTTTCGAACACTTCCGGAACACGCCTCCTTTTATTTTGAAAAATCCGCACGTTACGCTCATTCCAAATGGTCCACAAAGAAGTAAAAATAATCCCACGCAAGACGTATTTGGCATTCTTGGACATAGGCTGGTTCCCTTGAATCTTCAACAGGTCGCTAACATCGAACACAATCATCGGGCTCAAGCGACACCAATTTTCCACTCGGCTCCAAATTTCGGCTGCAAAAAAACACCCTGTAAACAGGTGCGTCGATGTTTCAGTGTCCGAATCACACAACCCACAAATAGTATTTTGGAGATCAACACCTCTCTTGCATAACTCTATCTTAGTTGGTAACCGATTTAAAATCGCTCGCCAAACCAGGATCTTGCATTTTAATGGGGTCCAGCCCTTCCACTTCATCTGCGAGAGCCGGACAGGAGAAGGACAGTAAGATAGCAGAGTTCTAGCGCTTCTAACAGAAAAGACGCCAGAACCGCTTGGTTTCCACCTCCACCTATCCGCTCCACCTTGCCAATCGAACGCGAACAGCTCCTCCAAAAGGCTGAACAGGTCTGCAACTTCTGCAGCTGATGAAGGAGGTGTTTTCCAGTCCCAAAACAACGTTTTAACACCGTTAACCATACGCAGACGCTCCGATATAACAGCCCACTTATTCTTCTCAAGTCTGAATAATTGCGGGTATGTTATTCGAAGAGGTTCATCCCGGAGCCAAGAGTCCATCCAAAAGCTAATAGTAGAACCATCACCCACTATAGCTTCGAAATAGCTTCCAAGAGTGTTTCTGGACCAAACTTTTTTATCGCCTAGTTTAACAATTTGTCTCCAACACCCACTAGCCGAAGCCGTACATGGGAGTAACGACCAATTTCTACTAATCCCATGACATCCAATAATGACTTTTTTCCACAAACAATTACCTCCGGTCTTGAAACGCCACGCCCATTTGAGGAGGAGCGCGTTGTTAATATCTTCCAATTTGGATAGGCCTAAGCCACCCTCTTTCTTAGGAGTCGTAATGACATCCCAAGCGATCCAATTAATCTTCTTTTCTTCATTACAACCCGTCCAAAAAAATCGTCTCATAATTTTCTCCATACTCTCTATGAACTCCTTTGGGGCTTTATAGAGAGAAAGATAATAAATAGGGAGATTTTCCAAAACCGATTTGATGAGAACTACCCGACCACCCATAGATAAGTTCTTCGCTTTCCAACTTGCTAGGCGCTTATTGAGAGTGTCCAAAACTATATCCCAATTACCAATACAAGTCATCTTCGCGCCCACTTTAATACCCAAGTAGACGCATGGGAAATCCCCTCTCCTACAACCCAAAACATCCAACATGCCATCGATCTCTTCATCATTTACACCAATCCCAAAAAGGTTAGACTTGTGAATATTGATTCGAAGCCCCGTGCATAAATAAAAAATACGAAGGATACGGGCCGTGTTTTGAATATTTTCTCTAGACCACTCTCCCAAAATGAGAGCGTCATCCGCAAAAAAGAGATGATTAATATCCATATTGTCAAACGGGAAGCTAATGCCTTTTATCAAGCCCACCTCTTTCGCCTTGTTCAATAACCAAGTGAGGCACTCCATCACAATGAGAAATAAGAAGGGTGAGATAGGATCGCCTTGGCGTAAGCCTTTCTCACTCTTAAATTGGTACGTGGGAGACCCTTTCACAAGCACAGACGCACATGTCGAATGAAGAATACCTTTTATCCACATACACCACACCTCGGGAAAACCCATTTGAGAAAGAGTAGATAAAAGAAATCGCCAATTGACATTGTCGTAAGCTTTCTCAAAGTCGATCTTCAAGAGAAACGCCTTCTTTTTATTTCTTTTAAGCCATTCCAACACTTCGTTCACCACAAGAGGACCATCTAGAATAAAATGCTCAGACAAGAAAGCCGATTGATTCTCCGAAATTAACTTTCCAATCACCTTTTTGAGGCGGTTTGCAAGGATTTTTGAAACAACCTTGCTAATCACCCCAACTAAAGTGATTGGTCTATAATCTTTGAGTCCCACTGGCGTTTTGACCTTAGGGATCAAAGTTATAAACGCGGATCCACAACCCGGACTAATCGAACCAGTTCTATGAAAATCCGACATGATCCGGCAAAAGTCTTCTTCTAAGGCATCCCAAAAGCGCTTAAAGAAACGGAAACTAAAGCCATCGGGACCCGGGGCTTTGTTTGAACCACAATCGAAAACAGCTTCTTTTATTTCTTGCTTCGTGAACAGTGAAGTAATGTTTGTACCATCCTGTTCGTTTAGACGAGACAAACCAAAACACTGAAGATCTGGCCGGATATGAACATTTTCTTTAAAGTGCTCACGAAAGAAACGGAGCACTTCCTTTTTTAATAACGTCGGTTTCGAAACCCAAGCGCCTCTAATATCCAAGCCCGGGATCGCATTTGTAGCTTTGCGACCATTTACTATACTGTGGAAAAAACTAGTATTTTCATCCCCTAGAGACGCCCATTTCGCCCGAGATTTTTGTCTCATATCCCGGTGTCGAAAAAGATCAATCTCTTGGAGAGTTTTATTACATTCCGCCCATACCCACAGTTCTTCTTCTTCCAAATCTTTTAGTTCCATAAGGCGCTCTATATCTTCCTTCTCTTTGCTGAGCCGCTTCACCTCTTCATTTTCTTTACTTCTAATATCTTTGACCCAAACCTTTAGTTTACCACGGAGTATACCCAGTTTTCTAATAAGATTCAAATCAGGCGGCCCATCATTAGAGTATCCCAGCAAAACCGACAATACTAACTCTTCACACCCCGGACGTTGCAACCATGAATCAAACCAGCGAAAAGGCTTAGGACCGAAATTTTTCTCAATCAAAGTTAGACATAAAGGGGCATGATCCGAGTGCTTTCTATTCAAAGCTCTGACACAAGCGGTAGGCCACTTGTTAAAGATACCATCACAAACAAAAACCCTGTCAATCCTACTCAGTTTACACACTCCCCGTCTGTTTACCATGTACGTGTACTTCATACCTTTCAGATTATACTCCCGGAGACCAGAATTTTCCGGAAAATCATTGAAATCTCTCGCACAAACAGGATCAAAACTGGAGTTTTTTCTTTCGCCTTGCTCTCTAACTGCATTAAAATCTCCAAACACGATCCACCACCCTTGACCCGAACTAAGAATCTGAGAAAATTTTCCCCAAAGATCCCTTTTACCCCCAACAGTTTGCGGCGCATAAACATTTATAACATTCAAGCGAGTAACCCCATCAGTTAACAGGCTGGAAACGAGCAGAAAATTAGCATCTTTGACCACCCGATCCTTAGTTAAAACTTTCGGATCCCATATACTTAGTAAACCCCCTGAGTTCCCTGTAGAATCAACCTTCTCAAATTCGAAACCCAAACCACCCCAAAAATTGGAAACCACACCAGAATTTACATTGCTCGACATCGTCTCTTGAATTCCAACAAACGATATACCCAAATAAGACTTTAGTTTTCTAATCCAACCCGCTTTCGGACCAATACCCAAACCCCTAACATTAATCGACAAGCAATTCATTTGTTACCTTTTTGTAAACCTTCACCGATGATGGACTCCAGAATCAAAGTATCTTGTTGTTCCAGGTTGATCCCTAGCTTGATACCCACCGCCTTGGTTGCAACGGTTTCCTGTTGTAAAACCTTGACTCGATCATCTGCTACACCCTCTGACAAATCATTCAGTAGTTCATGTTGGGTAGAAGGAGTTTCAGTTGGGGTACTCTGAACATGTGTATCGATGTCAGCAGGTTTGGAGTTTAAGTCAAACGGGCTTTCTTGGTCATCATCAGAGTAGTCTTCATCACTGGATGGGTCATGGTCCGAAATACCAAGGAGTCCATTAAGCCCAAATAAATCACTGTTTTTCTTTTTGGGCTTCTTTCCAATCCTTTGACTCTCATTACTACTAGTGTATGTAGTACTGGGCCGGCCCAATTCCGATTTTTTACATTTTTTTCTCTTCACCACCTAGCTTGATACCCACCGCCTTGCTTGTCACGTTAGTTATCTCATAAATGACATAAACACAAATAAAAATTGGTAAAGGATCGCGCAACCTAATTTGCCCGGATTGTTTAAAAGATTTCATGTTTTGAACCGAACCCCTTTAAAGGATTATGGATTACCCAACCTTGAAATTGGATTATGGATTGACATGACCTATAATCTACTAAACAATAAGATTTGGTAAAACGTAGCTTGTGCTGTAAAAGTGGCCTTCAATGAGGCTAAAAGTGAATAACCCGTAAAGCTGGATTTGACTGAGTTCTTCTTTCATTCACAAACAATGCCATTAAAAACACGACGGTGGGATTTGATATACACATTAACTGAGCTAAATATTGTCAGATTTTCTCGAGATATTCTCTTCTATATTAAAGAAGAGACAGTTGAATAGTAACTGACTGCTAACATGCACTGCCCACTTACCTGTAAGTCATTGAACCATAATAAAAGACAGCTTAATGCATGTGGCTTTTTTTTGCTTTACCAACTGCTACCTGTATATTTATATATTAGATTGGTTGGTGAGCGCACCCATCAGGGTTGGGCTTCTGGTTCGACTCTCTTTTCTATCCGGTTTTTTCTTTTTTATCCACTTAATGGGTGGTTAGACTATAGTGTTTACAAACATAGTGTTTTACTTTCTTATTTAAATATTATCTTATTATTATACTATTAGAGAGATGAATGGCTGTGAAGTTTATGATAGGTTTTGTAGAGTATTAAAATGTTTACACCGACGGAATATTCTTCGTTATTATTGGTTCACGTAATTGAAGAAAATTGCTAGATAGCGTTACGACACTATTGCCAATTAGTGGAAATAACTAGCAAAGACATGTATTTTAGAATAATTTGAACAAATAGCATTTACCTAATATTATCGCTAATAATGTTATTTTAATACCCACCAAACCTATAACGACACGATCGTCCCGCAGCAAAGCGTGGGTAACTAAAACACTAGTTATACATTATGAGAGTTAAGATGATTTTCCTGAGATATTTGTTAAATGTAAAAGTCAAATAAAGTCAACCATAAAAGTCCAACAGCAAAAGTTGTTCATCAGATGGGAACAGCTGCTTATTGTTCAAAAGATGAGGGACCAAAAGTGACAAAATTGGCTAATCTTTTAGAAGTCGTTTAATTAGAGGGAAAGTTGGTTTAAATACTCCCCAAGCTTTTTTTTTTCATTCATTCACTCAATTTCCTTTATAATTTGTTTTCTTTCAATTCATTAATAATAATCATAAGCCGACTCAAGCTTTTGACAATTGTGTTTCTTGATTGTGTTTCTTTGGGGTTAATTTCTAACAATATTATACATTATGAGAGTTAAGAATGACAATTAAGAAGGGTATTTAATGTGTTTTTGGGTTTGCTTGTAGTCATATAGTGTCCATCGAAACATTTATAGCGAGTAATGTAGCTAGTATGAGTGTCTTATTGATTATCCTTCATATTATCCTTCATATTATGTTTACATGTAACCTTTCTTTAATCCGGCTTTAGGGTTTGTCGCTCTTCCTCACATGTCTTTATTTTAGCTGTTTGTTATATTTAGATTTTGGAATTCAAAGGAATGACTGGTTTACGTACTAAACATGTTGTAATCTAGAGTTATGAGAAATAGAAGATTTAGGAATTACCTTTTGGGCGAACATTACTTTCCAACTTAATAAATTTGACCAAGTGGAAATAAACTATAATGCGAAACGACTCATTTGTAAATAAATGGTGATATCCGTTAGAGATGATTTGTAGGGTAAATTAGTAATCATACCGGGTGGCATGTTGGCTTCGTGTCTTATTCCTCAACCATGCACCGAACACACTTAAAATTTTGTAACCCGATCCGTGTAAGCCATTTAGTTAAACATTGTAAACAGGTTGTAATAGATAGGTCATATTGGTCGTAAACGAGTTAGGCTATAAACCTTATGAAATATTTTTCTTTCTAGTTTTAACAATAACTGAAAAGCCAAAGCCCTTTAATCAAACACGTTAAACAAGTCATCTAGCACGACGTGCTTATTAAATATGTCAAGTATATGACCTAGGGCCCGCTCCTGTTCTTTAGGAACTGAACGGGTTATACATACAACCCAAAACCTAATTGTATTTTTTAAGAATTGCCAAGAAGTCAATCAAAGTTCATGTTGTTTGCACAATGCACACATATAAGATTCCGACTTTGGTGTACTTGTTATGTACTCCAAAACAACTTAGAAGTATAAACCAATTAAATGTGACAATTATATAAAAAAAATGTGTAAAATTGAAGTTGATTGCAAGGGGTCAAAAGTTGTACAAGTCAACTGTAAGCACCCTTTAATTGTTGAATACGCACCATTTTAAAATAATTAAAGTATAGGGGTCAAACTTGAACAAGTCAAAAGTTTCTTCAGTTTACAGAAAAGGCCCCAATGTTTTTGCCGAACTTCACTCTTTGCCCTCCACATGGGCAGCTTTTGTATGCGTCCAATTTTAGACAAATAACCACTAGGAATGTCTTGACTTTATTTTCCACTAGGTTTTATCCCGGGAGTGTCCCGGGGTTGAAATATCTAATATAACATAATAAAATATCTAATATGACAACATAATTAATGATTTGCCAATACATGATTAATGAATAATAATAATAATAATATTATCATTTATTTTATACAAATTTCTGCCATAAGTTATCATATTCAAATATATAAAAAAAGAATCTCTGCCTATGAAGTTATGTTTATCGTTTGTGATTTATTAGTAGAGTAAAATATATTTAAAAACAAAATCCCACAAAATAGTTGTTTTTTCTCCGTTTTTTATATAGCACTATGGTACTCGTTGGAAAGATAATAAAACGCTCGTTAATTTGGTGTAATTTTTTTTCTTTAAAAAATCTCGTATATAAAAGATATTAACGTTTAAAAGTTATGGGAGGAAACATTAGAGAGAAAATTTAATTTTGTTTTTAAATTCTTATCTTTTCCTAAAATAATTATAATACATATAGATTTATTAAAAAAACTCAAAAATTAAAAAATCCTACATGATGCCACGTGGCACATTCAAGGAGGGGTAGAGGCCTCCATTGAATGTCACATCATCAAAGTTCAATTCTTTTATTATAAGTTATAGATTATAGATTATAGATATTTTAATTTAGGGAAAATTATCATAATAGTTATCATTGAACAAATTTATTCTAAGTCAAACATTAAATTCTGCGTTTACAAAGTAATTCACTAAAAGCGTGGGTTTAACAAAAAAAAAAATTCAATAAAAGAGTGGGCTCAAGTAGCTTAGCTGACGCTTTTCACCAAATGTGTAGGCTTAGCTGACACTTTTTGCCAAAAAAAAAGGGAAAATGACCAATATAGCCCGTTGACCGGGCCTTTTGCAAAAATAAACCTTGCACCCGTCTTAGGAGAGACGGGACACGGCTCCCAATGAGCCTGAACCGTCTCCCAAGGGGCTTCCCGTTTCAGCCAACAGACGACCGCCACGTGGCGTTGTTGATCCCGAGGCTGTCCCGTCTCTCTCCAGCCGGGTCAGAGGTCAACCGTCTCTCTCCCCAGACGGTTCACACTTCCCCATGCCGTCTCAAGCCGTCTCGGGAACCGTCTGAACCGTCTGAAAATTGTATATAAATACCGGATTTCATTTAACAAAATTTGCACCAACCACCCTCTCCAAACCTTTCATCTTCCAAAATGTTTTTTGGTTTGCCAACCGAAGCCTACCGGCTTACGAAAATAATGTCCGATTACTTGGATTGTTGTTTCATCTGCGTACGACTACTTGGATTGTTGTTGCATCTGCGCGTGGGTTAACCCGTGTAATTTGCATGTACAATGTGGTAGTCTATTTTATTTGCAAGAAGAGTTCTTTGTCTATGTAGCGCACATACACCATTCAAACAAAGTTCTTAGTTCTTAGCAAGTAAATTTAGGAAGTTTGTTGTTTATCGTAGCAAGTAAATTTAGGAAGTTTGTTGTTTATCGTTATTTGTAATAGTATTGTTATTGTAATAATATTGTTATTGTAATATTAATGAAATATTTACTTTGATATAAAAAAAAAACATAAATAAACATTACATAACATTAATAAAAAAAACATAAAAAAAAACATAAATAAAATGATTACAAATAAACTAGTTAAGATAGATAATCTCTCATCATTTGCCACGCGGACAAATGTTTAAATTCTTTTCCCTCCCTGTTTTTATATTGTCTTTGACTGTGTCGAATTGACGTGTCTTCGGGAAAGCCGAGGGGTACCAACTGAAGAGTCCGGTTGTGGTACCCATTGAAGATTTGACACTTCGTTGTCAAATCGTTCAATTTCCGGCTAAGAGAGTCCGTTGTCCGGTCAGACCCTCCAACCAGCCGGTTATACTCGTGTTAGATACGAAACCATTTGTTCGTTTGGTGCGTGCTCTCTTCAACGTGGCGCCAAGCTGATACGAGTGCAATCTCTTGTTCTTCTGTCCATCTTTGGGGTGCCATTTCTGTTAGACGGTGGTGGTGGACGGTGTGGTTGTGTGGTGGTGCTGCTACTGTTAGACGGTGGTGGTGGTGGTTTGGATATTGCTGCTACGGTTTGGATGTGTTGACGGGAGGGAGACGGGACACTGTATTTATAGGTGGTGACCTGGACAACCGAAGCGTCGGTCGAACCATCGGGACTCACCGGAGACGACGTCTCGGGACAGGGCGAGTCACCGTTGTAAAATGTGACCCGGCTTAGCCGGTTCCCGAAAGACGGTTCCCGAAACACTTCAGACGGTTCAGACGGTTCCCAAGACGGCTTGAGACGGCATGGGGAAGTGTGAACCGTCTGGGGAGAGAGACGGTTGACCTCTGACCCGTCTGGAGAGAGACGGGACAGCCTCGGGATCAACAACGCCACGTGGCGGTCGTCTGTTGGCTGAAACGGGAAGCCCCTTTGGGAGACGGTTCAGGCTCATTGGGAGCCGTGTCCCGTCTCTCCTAAGACGGGTGCAAGGTTTATTTTTGCAAAAGGCCCGGTCAACGGGCTATATTGGTCATTTTCCCAAAAAAAAAAACATAGGCTAAATTCTAGCCGTTGAGTCAACGGAGTTGGTGAGGCGGCTTCTAATAGGAGAAAATGAGAGGGAATTACTTTGGTGAAGGCTAGAAGTCCAGATATATTTTGAATTTTTTTTGGTCAAACATATATATAACTTTGCCTTTAAATTTAGAATTTTTGGTAAAGTTATTTTTAAAAAGTTTTAGTCCAAAATGATGATGTAGAAGGAAACTTTAACCTATTATTGACAACAGGAACACGAAAACTAAATTAAATTGGATAGAAAACAAGTTCATACGGAATGTACATGAAGGATTATTGGGTCTTGTTTTATTTAGTTTTTTTACCATACCTCATTATACTACAAACACGAGTGTATATATTGATAATCTATGTTTATAAGCATGTGATACTATATACATCCTATATATAACAGTGTGTAAACTATAGATAGAGTTATACATTATTACAAATACATACACACAAAGTGCGTAATGATACCATGACCTTGTACGTTTTACACAGTTTTCTTACATTACAAATAACACGCGCTCTCTCTTTCTATCTCTTGATATATATCACAAGTCAAGAAGAAAAATGTGAGTCTCAAGCATCCAATTTCCCAAAAGATGCGTGTAAAAGCACATGGAAAAGAAATTAAAAAAGCACTTGTTTAAGTGCATTCATGCCTTCCCACCCCTTTACTACATTACCTCAAGAACCATATTCACAACTACAAAAACCAGACCATCTTTCCTCAAAAAGACACAACCATCACAAAATACCATCATCATGGCCCCCATCACCACCAAAACCAAGAGGCCTATTTGCCCAATCCATTCTAGTCTAGCCACTACACTCTTTTGTGTCATCCTATTCACCATCCCTGCCCTCCTACTCCTTCACACCCCTCCAACCTCTATATGCAACACTTTCTCCACTACCACTACTACCACCACTTCTTTCTCGGGAGACCTCCGCTTAGCTGAGTTCTCTTGGAACCGGCTGAGCTTCTCCTCTAGCATCCCTCCACCTGTTGTCCTCAAGATAGCCGTTTTCACTAGAAAATGGCCACTTGGGACAACACCTGGAGGGATGGAGCGCCACGCGTACACTCTGTACACAGACTTAGCTACGCGTGGCCATGAGATCCACATCTTCACTTCACCACCAAATGAAGATGTGGGTCTCATATCCGCAAAGACTAGGAATACCCCCATTGTCCACTTTCATGAGGATGCTGAGCCTGGACAATGGCGGTACAACAAGGCATGGGAACAATATGAAGAAGAGAACGAAAAACATCCATTCGACGTGATCCACACCGAGAGCGTGGCTTTACCGCATTACAAAGTTAGAGATGTCCCAAACTTGGCGGTCTCATGGCATGGAATCGCGCTAGAAAGCGTTTCATCAAGCATTTATCAAGATTTATTAAGGCGGCCCGATGAGCCAATGTCGCAATCGTTTAACAATAGTTTACAAGTCATGATCCCGAAAGTGTTGAACGAAATTCGGTTCTTTAGAAGCTACCAACATCATATCGCGATAAGTGATAGTTGTGGGGAAATGCTTAGAGACGTGTACCAAATCCCGAATAAACGAGTACATGTGATCGTTAACGGTGTAAGCGAGAACGATTTTCGTGAAGACCTCGAATCAGGGAAAAAGTTTCGATCAAAAATCAGTGTACCTGAAAATGCGAGTTTAGTCCTAGGGGTGGCAGGTAGACTAGTGAAAGATAAGGGTCACCCTTTGTTATATGAAGCTTTTGCAAATCTAATAAAAAAGTACACAAATGTGTATTTGGTTGTAGCTGGGTCTGGACCATGGCAACAAAGGTACATGGAACTAGGGTCCCAAGTCATAGTCTTGGGGTCCATGAACCCGTCGGAGCTTCGTGGATTCTATAACGCAATCGATATTTTTGTGAACCCAACGCTTAGACCACAAGGGCTTGATTTAACGCTTATGGAGGCGATGATGGCAGGGAAGCCCGTGATGGCATCACGGTTTCCAAGTATTAAAGGGACTATACTTGTTGATGATGAGTATGGTTTTATGTTTTCACCAAATGTTGAGTCGTTAGTGGAGTCGTTGGAATTGGTGGTCGCGGAAGGTCCTAGGAGGCTCGCACAAAGAGGGAAGGCGTGCCGGAGATACGCAAGCTCGATGTTTACCGCGCGAAAAATGGCATTAGCGTATGAGAGACTATTTCTTTGTATAAAGGATGAAACGTTTTGTATTTACCCTTAGGTGTTCTTTAGTTTTTTTTTCTTATATAATTCCTTAGACAATATGAAACAGTTCACATTTATATTTTGGAGATTCAAAAAGAATTTGTTATAAAAATCATCTTATTCTCTTTGAATTTTATATATAACGCTAAGCTAAGTATGTTTAATGAAACTATGTTATTTAAAAAGTAATATGCACTAGATTACACTTTCTTTTAGCCAGATTGACACATTGGTGGATTTTGAACTTAGTTTTTAATAAAATTCGGGTGCCGGACGCAATACATATAAATTTTTTTTCGTAAAATTTACATTACAAATCGAAAAAGCTGGACGGCCAGGCCTGGCCCCAACAAAGATCCGCCCCTAGTTTGACAGATTTTTCCTAAATTACACGTTTCTTTTAGTCATGATATCAAGTTCAACCTTTAAGCAGTATTTACTACTTTATGTCTTTAACCTTCGACGCTTTACCGGATCTCATTGATTAGTAGTGCAAAATCACATGAATAAACGGTAACGGGTTCTTACGGTAAAAAAAAAACATATTAACCTTAACCCATTTGAGTACTTAGAAACTATATGCAACTTAAATAAACCAATTTAATATAAATGATTCAAAATTATAGCCATAATAGTAATACTTTTTAGAGTGAAGTCCTATTTGAGTCCATGTGGTTTAGTCATTTTAACTACTTGAGTCCAAAATCAAAACTTGTCTTGATCTGAGTCCTTAAAGTTTCTAATCTTAACTTCTTGAATCCAAAAGATAACATCTGTTAGAGTTTCTCAGTTAAATTTTGTGAAATGACTTAAATGCCCTTGGTTTATATTTTTTATGACATATCATTAAATAAAAAACTAATATATAAATCTAACTCGTCCTCTCCCTCTCTCTATGGTTTAACTCTCTGTTACCTCTCTCTCTCTCTCTCCCCCTCCCTCTCTTTCTCTTCTCCTCCTGTGCTCTTCTTTAAGGGCAGAAACATTTTCGATGGTCCTCTCATTGCCAACGAAATTGTTTCATGGGCGAAAAAGGCGAAAAAAGAAGTACTTCTATTTAAGGCGGATTTCGAAAAAGCATACGATTGGTTCATGGGTTCTCTTGTTACCGGGAGGTCGGAGGTACTGTTGAACGGATCACCTTCGGAGGAGTTCCAACTAAAGCGAGGTCTAAGACAAGGTGATCCTCTATCACCGTTCTTATTCACGATTGTAATGGAGGCTTTACACGTGATGGTCGCCAAGGCTGTTGAAGCTGGTACTTTTGTGGGAATTAAACTACCTAATGGTGGCCCAATAATCTCTCACTTGTTTTATGCTGAAGACGCATTGTTTTTGGGGGAGTGGACAGCCGAGAACGCCTCTAATTTGAACAGGTTACTACGGTGTTTCTCACTGGCTTCTGGCCTCTAAATTAATTTGCTAAAAAGCTGCATATTCGGGGTTAATAAATCAGAATTGGAAGTGGAAAGCGTAGCCTCGACTCTCAAGTGTAAGAAATGTTCATTGCCATTCATTTATTTGGGCTTGCCGGTTGGGGATAACATTAAAAGAATCAAGAGTTGGAAACTTATCATAGACAACTTTCAATCAAAATTGTCGGCTTGGAAAGCAAAATCACTATCATTTGCTGGAAGAGCTGTACTCGTTAAATCAGTTTTAGGTGCTGTCCCAAATTACTATTTGTCGCTTTTTAAGGCACCGGTTGGTGTCTTGAAAGTGTTGGAAGGTTTGAGAAGGAGGTTTTTATAGGGTGGGGCGTTAGGGAACAACAAAATCCGGTGGGTAGCCTGGGAAAACATTATGAAATCGAAAAGAAAAGGGGGATTGGTAGCATCGAAGAACTTAACATGGGATTACTCGCTAAGTGGTGGAGGTATAAGTCGGCTTCCGAACAAATTTGGCATAATGTGATCAAAGCAATACATGGTCGCTGCAATAAAGGAGGTTTCATTCCGGTTAAGAAATCGGCCTCTGGTGTGTGGCATACGATTGGCTCCATAAACAATTACTTTAAAAAATGCGGTTTCAGTTTAGACTCCAAATTGTATGCAAAGTCGGCAGGGGGGATTCAGTAAAGTTCTAGGTAGATATCTGGTGTCACGGTATTCGGCTAAAAGATAGGTTCCCAGATCTATTCGATATGTGCAGAGTGAAGCATGTTCCTGTTAGTGGGTGTTACAAGGTCATAAACAGCATGGTTTGGTGGGAAATTCCCTGGAGCAGGCTGCCCAGTTCGGCTGCAGAAATGAATGCTTCAGCGTCCCTCTGGCAGCTTAGTAACTCTGTTATTGTGGGTGTTGGTGAAGACGGTTGGATGTGGCAGGGGCAAAATGGTCTTGTGGAGTTTACGGTCAAGTCGGTGAGGCAGGTAATGAGTACAACTACAGTATCAGGTCAGAATCAGTCCAACTTTATTTGGAGTCGTATTGCGACTCCAAAAGTCAACTGCTTTGTGTGGCGAGCACTTGAAAACAAGATCCCAACTGCGGAAACGTTGTCGTATAGAGGTGTCGATATAGGTAACGACTTATGTAAAAGATGTGGAGCTGAATTAGAGACGACGAACCATATCTTGATTGAATGTGTATGGGCGAGGGCATTGTGGTGGAACGTGCGAAATTGGCTGAAAATTATCGATGTCCCTGAATTCACTTCTGTACAACAAACCATTGAGGTATGTATGAGTCTGAATCGCTGCTCAAAGGTCGTGAAAACAGTCTACGCGGTCATATTGCTTGCTATGTGGAAGCTTTGGTTGGGCAGGAACGACAAGCTATTTAACGACGCCAACAACTCAACACCAAAGATCCTGGAAGAGGTGAAGGTGGAATCGTATATGTGGATGATTAAGAGAGGAAGACAACCAGATTTAGACAAGACAAAGTGGTGGGATTTCTCGGTGTACGATAACGGGTAACAGGTGAATGCTTGTCGGGTTGGGCGTGATCAGTTCTGGATCAAATTGTCAGATAGTATCTATATGGGTCAGTTTTTGTTTCGACGGCCCAGGTAGTTGTTCGCTAAATGGGTTTTGGGTGTAATCATGTAACTTTGATGTTTGTTTTTTGTGAAATGAATAAAGTGACCCGTTTGATTGTTCAAAAAAAAAAACTAACCACCACCACACACAATCATTGTCTCCGCTAGAAAACTCCACCAAACCTGTTGGAACCTCCACCACCAGCAAACACCCACTGTTCTTCCCCACTCAAACTCTTTGATTTCAGGATCCCAGATTGGTTTCTGTTATGGGGTTTTGAAACGGAATCGCCGAGTGTTAACGCAAAAGAGGTAAATAGGGGTTGTTTTGGAGGATTATCACCATCCATTGACTTCGGTTACCGAACTTCTGATGCTTTTGGCTTCAAATTTTTACTATGGCGATTGATCCTTTGAAACCCTGACTTTTGCTTCAAATTCTAATTGTAAACGATGGCATAAGTGGATCAGAATATGTAACATGTCCAAATTCGAACATAAAGTTCCGATCTTTACCAGATCTAGTGATGGTGGGGTGCGGTAGTGCGGTGGTGCAATGGAAGTGGTTCCATGGTTGTGCAGTGGGTGTGTTGGAGAAAGAGAGAAACGACGGGTTCATGTAAGGTTTCTGTATGAATATACCTTTTGACAGCCTCAATAATCCGTACTTTGACTGTGTAATTAACTATCTGTTTAACCTTGCGATGGCCTCGATCGATTGTTATCTGTATTGTTTTTAAGGATTAGTTTGGACTACAATTAGACGAAGGATGAGAAGGGGGAGGTGAGTGGTGGGACGATGATGGGGGAGTTGGTGTTTCATGACAAGAGGGGGTATTATTGGGGTGGGAATGGTGTATATAGTGTGCAAGTCTGCACATGTATATATGTTTGTGTTTGTTTTTAATGGTAATGGTATTTTGGTAATTTCACAAAATTTAACTGAGAAATCTAACAGATGTTATCTTTTGGACTCAAGAAGTTAAGACTAGAAACTTTAAGGACTCAGATCGAGACTTTGATTTTGGACTCAAGTAATTAAAATGACCAAACTACAGGGATTCAAATAGGACTTCACTCTACTTTTTAAGATAATGATGGACAGAAAACTCTTTGGATTTGGAATCTCAATTCTATTTGTATTGATTTTGAAATTACCTAAAACAAGATAATGATGGGACAGACAAATCTTTGGCCCCTTCATGAGGAAGGAAAAAGAGGTCCACTTACTTCCAATCTTGTTTAACATAAAATTGCTAATTTTGTATGATATATAATGACATGCAGACCCCTTAGGGTCATATGTCACTAATAAGATAATATGGTTATAAATTGTATAGAACCAACATACATTATAACAATAATTAACAAAATAATAACATATAAACATTATTTGTTTAAACACCTTAAGATTTTGCTAAAAACTCTGTTGCCGTAGTCTTGCCCAAATCGGTTCCTGCCATGAACAAAATCTAAAAATTATCATCAAGTATAATCGGTTGAAAGCGTATATAATGCATCAAACCTTCTAAATCATTTTATTATATATAAAAGTTAGATTATTGTTACTATGATGTCTCTTTGTAATCATATTTGACGCATTAACTATTTATAAAAAGAACTTTATAAGTCTTTGACAAAAATGTTTTGGCTAAAGTTTAACCGCGCCAGTTTTGACCCATATAAAAAATGTAGCCCTTATGACCCAACCTGCCTATATTACCACCTATAAATTCTAGAGTTTGATATATGCAAACTACCTACCTGATATTTTTATTAAGCTGAGGGAAGAATATCCAAAGCAACCTCCTTTAGGGTTGGCATCTTTTCTTGTTGATGCACACATACATATCTACTTCCCATTCTCCTTAGTACCTTCCAGGGACCAGGGTAACACCTACATTGGATTTTGAGTGAATCATATCAGATGATAGATTAAGACATAATTTGAATGATTATGCAACTTATCTAACCATTATACATGATCTTTGTTGCAAAGTAATCATTGTTATATGATTAATAAAAGGAACAACAGAACGGATAATATGCACAAACGAAGTTCAGACAATACCATTTTACATAGTATTGTTTCTTGTCCAAAATTGTTTTGTTAATTCAATATGTGGTTAATCTTTTTTTTAATTACAAGAATGATATTTTGTTTGCATATAGGAAGGCATGTATGATGGCTGAAAAATGAAGAAATAACCATTTTACATGGCAATATGACTCCAATAAGTTTCGAATCCATTACACAACCGACCCAACCCACCCGTATTGCCATTCATAATAAACATTTTATAATTAGTAATGGAAGCTAATGGGCAAGAGTGGAGGAGGAGGATTAGCAACGAACCTGAAAAGGGTTCCCCCGTTGCGACCTTTGAAATTATGGATGTAATATACAGTCTCCATCTTGGGAAATAGTGTCTTTGAAAGTGCAGCTAGTTTTGGATAGAAGAACGACGGGTAATCTAGTTTTAAACTCAAGGACAGTCATAAGTTTACGTAATCAGTTTCTTAAATATATATATTTGTATAAAGGTGATGTAAAGTTTACACGACGTTCAACCCATTTGACCCGTTGGACATCAAACATACCCAAATAAACCCACTTAAAAGTTTTCATCTTTTTTTTTTTCTACATTTTTGGCATTTCCCCTTGAACAAGTGTCTGGTTGCAACAAAAAACCATATACATAACTTCTAAAAGCCGATCACCCTAAAAATAATCGACCAACCGTAAGAAAGGATACATCCAGATCTGATACGATCAAGTTCACCATTAAAAATAATCATTTGCCTAGTTGTGGCTGCCACTGCATCCCTATAAAGCTCTTCCACAACAAGCATCTCTGGTTTCCAAAGTTAAAAGTGAATAAAACAACCTAATAATTTAAGTATGAAAGAAAAAGAAAGAGACACTGCATACCGTTGACATTAAAATAAGGGTACCCGACTATGAATAACTCATCTTCTTCCTTAACACGATCAACCATTTTAACCGCTTCCACAAAACCAAAATCTTGAAAAAATGAGGGTTTTGTTAAATAATCCAACTTGAAAGAAGCACCTCCGAACGCTGATTTTCTTGCGAACTGAACTTCATTAGCCTCTGGGAAAAACTGCAAGTTTTGATGCATCAGTTTATAAATAATGCTAGAAGAATAATGGGTAGATTCCTTCAACATTCCACACAACAAGGACCTTGAAAGACAAACTTTATTTTTTCGCAAGGTTAACATTATGGTAATTTCCATATGCAAAAAGTATGGGAACCAATACATTTGAAATTGCCATCACCTAGTGTACAGGTGGAATAATGGGTCTGTTGGTTACTTGAGATAACAGTATTGGGCTCAGCCGGCAGCCGCTCGGGTCAAAACCAAAGCAGAACAAAAGAAACAAGTAAAGAGGGAATTGTTTATTCACATACTATTCTGGTTCGTGTAGCCTTTTCTGGTGCCACGAGGAGGTCACAAAATTCTCGAATCAATTGCATACTTCCAGTCATTTCAATACCACCTTCCCCATCGCCTAGCATATTACATAGATACAGAGGTCAATTGTCACCATAAGATTTATAGTTCACTAGATGTGAGAACTGATTAATCTGAAAACATAAAACGAGAAGAAGGCGGGGTGTTTAGCAAGAAAAAACCTGGCACGGATCCTAGCCCAGCAGTTGGAAACTCAATCTCCTGTGGTTGAAAGTTGTCGAGTACAGACTCTATAGGAACTATGGATATGTAATTTCGCATCTTCCGTTCTTAAATTAAAAAGAGTAACGAATGAACTCACCATCAACTGTATTCCGTCCTTCAAAGCTACCTGTGTCGCTTCTTTTGCCTGTTCATTGCAAAGTTTCAGATTAAACAACAATTATGTATTCCAGAAGGAGTAGACACAAACAAGAGGCGAACAAAATGTAATTCAACTTTTTTCCACCTCTGTAAATTTAATATTTTAATGTAATCACCAGTTTCAATCCTCAACTTAAAAGTTTCTCTAAATCCCAAAAAAGCAAGTCCGTGAATGATCAAAACATGAAAGTTATCTTGCTTTACTGGACCGTCGGAGTATGATACAAACTTCATCGTTGGTATACTTGTATCTAAAAGGTATCAAAAAAAGCTTATCCAGGTTTCAAAATTCGGTATTTCTCGTCAAACTGATTCAACAATGTCAAAATATCTCAAGATATGAGAGGATGATCAACTTACTTCTCCACATTATATTATCATGTATTATATTAACCACATGACATCAACACCTCATGATTATCAAGTGTTTATTCAAGCAACTTTTAGTCACTTTAAGCTGCTTTCTACCTTTAAAATCATTCAATAACATGATCACTGTCCCCTAGGAGCTTGTGTTACAGCCCAAACATGAGAACTCAACCCAAAAGACTAGTCTGAAGGATGACAAAGCACATTTGGACTATAAACCCCACATATGTTGCCCATTCAACCAATGTGGACCAAGTCCCATTACAAGAATGGTGTCAGTTTGTAAGAGCTTGTGTCTATACACATTACAGTCGGGGGTGTGAATTTCCGACATAACACAAACCAAACAAAAATTCGCGGGATTGAGTCTAGTCTAAACAGGTTCGGGTCATTTTCAGGTTGAACCCGCCAACGTGTTTAGCTAAATGGGTAGGGTTCAGATCCCACTGACCCATTTAACCCATTTATATTATATTTTTTTTGTCAGGTATTTTACGCCATAGTTATAACTTCAAAAGAAATTAATATAAGATTTAACAATAAAATATAATTTTTTATATACACTTGTATTTTTGTTGTAATATAAGAAATTAATATAAGATTTAACAATAATATAAGATTAAACATTATTTGCGAAAAATATATATTCGGGTCAAACGGGTCGTTTTCGAGTCTACTTTGGGTCGTGTTGAGGTACACAATTTTCGGGTTTGAGTCGTGTTCAGGTAACACCCCTAATTTTATAGTTTCTTCCAATCCGTGTGCTTATAATATCACCCAACTATTAATAAACCCTAACTTACTAAAACACTATTGATCCAAACCCAACCTGATCAAGAAGCTGTTCATAATCAGCAGGAAACAAAACATCAGATTCAACCGATGAATCGCCCGAAGAAACCGACCGAACAGCAAATCCACCATTTCCACAAGTCCTCTTCACCACCACTCTTCCAAAATTGACATTGAAATTCAGCTGCAAGCTAGGATTCTAAATTTGAGTATAATCATTCAAATAGATATGAATTGTTCATAAAATTAGCATTGAATTACCTGTTGATGATGATGATGAAGAAGAGAAGGTGCAGTTGGTGAGGTGAATGTGATTGGGTATGTGGATAACGGCATTTTCAAACCAACCAAATTTGGAGCCTCACCACAACCTTTTCAATGCCTTTGAAAAAAAAAATGCCTTTGAAAAATAAGAAAATTACTAAATAGTTTTTTTATAATTTATATTATTTATTTATTTTTTGTTATTTATCATATTCAAAAGGTTTTCATTACTTTGATTTTAAATAGGAAAAATTACAGAAATCGTCATTTGTGTATACATCGTTTTTCAGTGGTTGTCATTTAACTTTAAAATTAAAATTGATGAAAATCGTCCTCTATGTTGTAAAATCTTGCTGCTCTTGTCCTCTGACACTAACTTTGTTAAATATTTCAGTTAAGTTTAGTTACAAAAGGATAGTTTCGTTATTTTACCAACCTATTTAAACATAGTTTAATAAATAAATAAAAAAAAAACAATTTTGTAGACGAATCGCATAATCACGAAGCATTAAATAGATGAGCATTCAATCATATATATACTTAAGTGGAATTGGATCTTGATGAAACCTTATGAAACGGATTCTAGAAAATAAGATCCATGTAGCTCATTTGAAAAAAAAATGATACATGACCATAGGAACACAAATGGCACCCTGCAGAATAACGATGTACAAGTCATATATTTATGAAAAGGTTATCTTAATTCTCAAACATATTATTGGTTCTGAAAACAAGTGAAATCACAAATAATGAATTAAAGAAAAATATTTAAATAACAAGAATGGTTGATTGGAAACTATTTCATGTTGAAAAAGAAAAGCATAAAGGGAAACTACATTATAATAAAGATGAATTTGAACTAAGACTAAGACTCTTCATATGTTATCTTAATTTTTATGTAAAATTACAAAACTATTCATCCAAATTATTTTATAATGCAATATAGAATATAACTTTTTAACAAAATTTAGACTACTAGATTCACACTATTTCATAATCTATAACATTTGCAAGTTTTGTCTTCACTAACTTAATTTGATTGGGCCAGCATATTACTATTGGGCCACGTTAACTATTTTTTTCCCCTTAAGCCTGTTCAAGGGCCAAGGCATGTATGATGTCATATCCATCATGTTAAAATCGCTTTATTACGACTTCCTGAGCTTACCTTTACAAGATAAACATCACATAAATGTATGAACTTACAATAGTTGCATTGATGAACTCCCAAGTCCAACTAGTCCATCATCAATGTCTACCAAAAGAATAGTGAAACCAAGATAGTGGCAGAATTCAACTCTAGTTATGAGTTATAGTGAAACCAAGGCATGTGTGGACCGATGGGAAGGAAATTGGTTTTAGTGTGGCATCACTAAAAAGGTGGCTACGAACTACAGAAAATAGCGACGAGGGGTTTGGTTTTAAGTGGAGTAAATGGATTCCTATCAAATGCAACATTTTTATGTGGAGAGCGTTTTTGGACCGTCTTCCAACTAGGACGGCATTGTTGAGACGAAGTGTTCCGGTGGATAATACTCTATGTGTTTGGTGTGAGATCAGTGACGAAACGATCGAGCATCTTCTTACAAGGTGCGGTATGGCGGCGGGCGTATGGAACGGGATATCTAGATGGTGCAGGATCCCGGGGATGTTTGTGTTTCACGTTACTGATTTGGTGGAAATGCATGAGCATTGTTCCATATCGGGGAATAAGAAGATGATTCTCCATGGGATTATTATCATAGCTTGTTGGCGGCTCTGGAAGGCGAGGAATGAAAAAATATTTTCAAGTAAAGACACGAAGGTTATGGACTTGATCGCGGATATAAAGGCCTTGGGGTTTTTGTGGTATAAACATAGGTTTAATGGTGGTGTAGTGGATTGGGAGCGTTGGTGTTCTTTTGATTTGATGTAATATACTTTTTGGTTTTCGGCTTCTTATTCCCGTCTTGGGAATAAATTGCTTGGTGTTTGGTTTGTTTAATGAAAGTTAAGTTTCAAAAAAAAAAGTTATGAGTTATAGCTTCAAACTAATTTTAGATGGATGAATGATTGAACAAAGTTCATTTAATAACCATAAAAAACATGGCAAGATTCTAAATGAAATATTAAGATAAAACCAATCGTATCAGAACATACTTAATAGAGGGGTGAGACAGATAAAACAATATTATAAATTTATTATTAGTATCAATTAATAAATCAAGAAATGTACACACCCATAGATGTGTATAGCGTTAGATTCAAATGAGAACCACCAGATATCTAGAGTCATAACATATTTTGGTTACACATACCGTATCAACTCATGACACTACAAAACAAATGACTAGTACTGATGGACGATTCCGTCGAGAATTCGTCGGTTGAGGTGGCTACCAACAAGACTTTGTCGGTGATAGTCCTTTGGAAATATGGTTGTGTGTCATGTTAAAATGTGATTTTAATGTGTCATATTAATATTTCCAATTCTTTTACTAATGATTTATTTATTTTTATTGTGAGGAATAATATGAATTGGGCTGAATGGTTGTGCTGAATAGTTGGACTGCCGTTTGCTAAAATTGAGCTAAACTTGGAGCTGGATCGGATGCTGGAATTGGACATTCTGGACCAAACTGCTTTGTGGGCTTTGGATAGCTTCGTGGGTTTGGTAAGTCCATTAGTACCAAGCCCTGTTACATTCTGTTATAATCTCAACCGTTCATTTGTTAAGCCGGTGTATGAGTTCAATCCAACGGTGGAGAGAAGGTTGTTAGACAAAAAGTTCTGGAGTCCATTATAAATAAGTCGTCTCTCTCCTCACTGTGGCTCTATTCAGATATTTTCCACATATTCTCTCTGAATAATTCTCTCATCTAGTCTAAGCAAATCTAGGGTTTCATATTGTTGTTTATCAGTTACGTCTTGTATCTGATCATTATTGATTCTGTATAGTTTTGTTGATTGGTGTTGAGAGTTGTTCTTATTTTGTGAGAGAGTTTCTTTGTATCTGGTTGAGAGGTTATTTAGATCTTGTAATATGTTGATTCTCTTGTTTGTGTTAGTAAAGATCTTTGAGTTTCTGGTATCATATCATGTTTGTAACATGGTGATGTGAGGCCGAAAGGTCCACATCTTTATAGTTTAATTCGTTTGTTTTGTGTATATTTGTGTGTAGATTTGCCCGGAGTTAGTTACATTAGCGAGAATCATGGAAGAAACGCTTAAGATGCTAAAAAGACTATTTTACGAGCCTTAAGCGAGAATACACGAGCCGGAACGGAAGACGGTACGCGAAACCGAAGAAAACGTCAAGGAAATAATATTTCTGATTTATTAGCCTTGGCGCGGACCGCCTGGGAATACTTAATTCCATAGCGGTCCGCGCGAGAACTCAATATCAGATTTTATTATTTAACCTGTCGCGGACCGCCTGGGAATTCCCTATTCTGGCGCGGTCCGCTGCAGCGTCCAGATCGAGCAAAACGTGTTTCAGCTACTTTTCCAGCCTGTGATCGCACAAACCCATCTTCCTCGCGAGTTTAAGACCTGCAACAAGCCATGGAGCTCGGGGTCCGACTTTCATCACCATTCTTGACCTCTGGTCACAACCCACGACCTTCGGGTCGTGATTTCCGGCCAAACCACGCTCCGTACGTTGAAGATTCAAAAGGCTAGAAGTGAACCCGAGCCTGTCATGACAAGCAGATGCGGCTGAGCTTCGGTGACGATTCTCTTGGGTGAATATTTGTATGTTTTTGTATGTTATGTGTGTTTATGTTATTGAAACTAGTATGCCCCTACTTTGTGTGGATGAATAAACCATGTTTGCATAAATCAAAATAATCACATAATTACGGTCTTTCGTTGTCGACACCGTAAGGAGGTTGGTGAGTGTTTGCATAGGGATAACTAGGTTGACCTGCGATGATCAAGCATTCCCTAGTTGTTATTTCATCCTAATATTCCAAAGGCTTCGTGACAGGAAGTGTTTACAATAACAATCACCATTAATTGATTATGTTAGGATTATTGCATGTACTAGCACGCCACTACTTGTGTGGATTAGAATAAACTTTGCTATTAATTTGATCAATTTATCTGCCACTGTGATTCCTTGCCTCACTAGGATTTTGATCGGTTGTAGTATTTGGGCTATTAGGTTGCACGCCGAGACTTTAAAAGGTGTCCTTAATTAGCTATTTCTATCCTAATATCCAAGGTCCCGTGACAGGGGATGTCATCAATATCTTAACTAATCAGTACAAAAAATATATAAATAGGATCCCGAGAGAAAAGTCATTCATAATTCGCTATTGTCATTGTTACTGTTCTGTTACTGTTACCGCTACTGTTACTGTTCTGTTACCGTTACCGTTACAACCAAATCAACCACGATCTTTACTTTTCCGTATTTTTACTTATTTGTCTATTTATATTTTTGTTAATAAAACTATACAAACGGATAACTAGTGCAAAACCGACCACATGCTCTTCGTAGGATCGACATCCGTACTTCCCTATCTACATTAGTTTGTAGGTTTAGAAGTAGCTAAATATAAATTCTTTTGATTAGAGGCGTGACGACAAAGGCGCTATCAAAATGGCGCCGTTGCCGGGGAGCTAGTGCGCTTGGTTTTGTATTTATTGTTTGTTTGTATTTTTATTGAAAAACTAAAAAAAATAGAAAATTTTAAAAATTAAAAAATCGGAAAATTTAAAAAATAAAAAATAAAAAAAATATGTATACAAGTGTTATTTAATTTTTATTAGATTTCACTTTGGGTATTCTAGCTTTTTGTGCAGGTTTCCTTCGCGAGCTTAGAATACTATGGATCGAGCCTATTCAACATGTATAGGTTGTGGTAGTCCTTATCACACTCACTTTGAGTGCCATGAGTATAGGCGACAATTTGAAGACGATAGGAGGAGATTAATTGAGTTGGATATCGAGTATAACGATGTCCAACCTTATTATCTGACTTGGGAAGATTTTTGTCATAACGCCGCCATGGAGTCTCATGATGAGCAAAATCATAGTTACTATGATTACAAACCTGAGGAAACGCCAATTGTAGGTAACCATAAAAATTACTATTATGAAATGTCACAATATGGTTTTCCTATTAAACGTTTCCATGATCAATACCAAATTCCTCCTTGTAAAGAAAAACCCAACAAAATTAAATATAAAACCAAGGAGGGAGCACAACTCGCTCGAATACATAAGATTTTAACTAAGATCGAGGAGCGGTTAACAACACCTAGCCTATCAAGTCAAAAAAGAATTCATCATTTGAACTTGAAATGTAAATTGTTATCGGAAAGGATAGCTCTATTGGAGTTTATGACGCCCTTACCCGATAACATAAGAACTCTTTGGCAAGTTGAGGATGAGGTTGTACCAAACCCTTCACTTGTTGAAGAGTCAATTTTGGAAAAGGTTGTTGTTTGTATTGATGTAGGTACTCCAAGTCAAGAATCTCACCAAACTCATCCCGTGCCGATTAACCTCATAAACAAGGATCGGGATGAGATTATTAAAGTAAACATGCGAAGGGTGAGATTACAAGACATAGGAGTAAAGCTCACGAGACGGGTCAGCCACAACAACATCGGCTCATTTAACATGCCAATCTTTAAACACTTGTTTATTTGGCATGTTCACTACCGAGCATACATTGGAAACTCGGTAGGCAAATGCGCACTTAGACCACCTTGAAAGCTATATAAGGTAAAGTCCGGCTGAAGACATTAAATTTAGCGCTTTTGGGAGGCACCCCAAGTTTAAATTTTAATTTTTGTATGTTTTGTGCATTTTTGGCGTTTTTGTGTGTTTGTATTTTTGAGTGTTTTATAGGTTTTTAATGCACAAATGAGCATGGAATGGAGTCACAGGTATGTTGTAGTGTTGCAAGTTCGAAAATATTGTTTTCGGACATGTTTGGAAGTGATTTTGGCGAAAATGGGTCAAAAATTGGGCTGTGCAGGAAGCTGCTGATGTGCAGCGAATTTCCAAGTCTGGCGCGGACCGCGCGAAGATGGATAATTCCATCGCGGTCCGCGACAGCTTAAAAAAAAAAAAACTTTAAAACCCAATTTTCCAAATTACTTCATCTACACTTTATATACTTCCATTTTCTCATCCGAAAAAAAAAAATTATATATATTCGGATGACCGTGTTCATTTTGTCTTATACTTTGTGCATAATTTTGTTGTGAGATTTTTGTGTGATAGGTCACTTCGCTCATACTCAATCTCCATTCGGGCGAGGATAAGGACACTCTTGGATTGCGAACGAAATGCTATACAACCAAAGTGGACTTTTGGACCTCACGACTTCAAGATTTCGGGGAGTCGTTCTATCCTTATCTTTGTTTTTGCGTGTGTTTAAAATTTTTTTTTTTAAAAAAAAAAAAAATAGTCCTTGTTAAGCATTATAAACAAACACTAAAATTTTGCTTTGGTCAAATTTAGATCGTCCGAAACGTAAATTCTTAATCATGCTTCAAATTGTGTTAGTAATATGAACCGTTTTCAACAAGTATTTTTAAGAAAATATATAGATTTATTTGATCAATTTTAACAATTTAGTGAAGACAATTATATGTACATATCGGCAACCCATATCCTACTTTGGTGAGATCTTGAGCTTTTACACTTTACATACACATATTTCCATATACATTTTCATTTGTTGAGTGTAAAGCCACTTGTTATTTGTTACAAAATTTGTCTAGTTTATACATGCTTAATAGTATTTATGCACTCATTTATGTTAAGGCAAAACTTAGGAAGACCTTTTCATTTTACACCAATTTTTGTGTTAAACCCGTTTACACCATTACATACCATTAGATAAACCATTTTGAGCTTTTACCCTTTCATTTGTTAACCCACATATTACACAATTTACCCACATCCATTTTGTTCGAAGTTATGAAATCCAAGTTGTATGCATTTACTTGTATTTTGCCAAAAAAAAAAAAAAAAATTATATATTCCTATTTCTACATTGAGGACAATGTATCGTTCAAGTGTGGGGGTGGGGATAGTTTGTGTGTGTTTAATTTAAAAAATAAAAAATATTATTCCTATTTCTACATTGAGGACAATGTATTGTTCAAGTGTGGGGGTGGGGATAGTTTGTGTGTATTAATTAAAAAAAAATTGTTATTAGTTCGTATCATAAGTCGATATTCATTCGACAAAGTTGTAGTTTTTAGTTGTTTGAAATAAGGATTCAAATTCGACTTCACCATGACCCATTTTATCTTTTCAACCCTTTTTACCCACTTTTATCCTACCTTTACCTAAAGCCCAAAACCATAAGTCCTTTTCATATTTTTGTGCCTGTTTACATCTTAGTATGATAACTTTACAAACTTATATTAACAAGTTTCAAGTTTGCTTTGTAGTGAATAATATTAGCACATTTTATGCTAATTCAGATATTATACCAAGAGGAGCGAATCTTGTGAGGGGTGTGTACGTATAAATGAGTTCAAAAGATTATTAAACTTGATCAAGTAAATCTAGTTTTTAATGAAATATCTATTTGACTTGTTGAATTAACACATCTAATGCTTTCGCAATTAAGGTATGATTTTGAGTTTTAAGTAGGATATCTTTACACGACTATCTTTATGTTTGTTTTATTTTGAAGTGTTTTTCAGGGACTGAAAAAGATAAGTGTGGGGGTGTGATGTGAGGCCGAAAGGTCCACATCTTTATAGTTTAATTCGTTTGTTTTGTGTATATTTGTGTGTAGATTTGCCCGGAGTTAGTTACATTAGCGAGAATCATGGAAGAAACGCTTAAGATGTTAAAAAGACTATTTTACGAGCCTTAAGCGAGAATACACGAGCCGGAACGGAAGACGGTACGCGAAACCAAAGAAAACGTCAAGGAAATAATATTTCTGATTTATTAGCCTTGGCGCGGACCGCCTGGGAATACTTAATTCCATAGCGGTCCGCGCGAGAACTCAATATCAGATTTTATTATTTAACCTGTCGCGGACCGCCTGGGTATTCCCTATTCTGGCGCGGTCCGCGGCAGCGTCCAGATCGAGCAAAACGTGTTTCAGCTACTTTTCCAGCCTGTGATCACACAAACCCATCTTCCTCGCGAGTTTAAGACCTGCAACAAGCCATGGAGCTCGGGGTCCGACTTTCATCACCATTCTTGACCTCTGGTCACAACCCACGACCTTAGGGTCATGATTTTCGGCCAAACCACGCTTCGTACGTTGAAGATTCAAAAGGCTAGAAGTGAACCCGAGCCTGTCATGACAAGCAGACGCGGCTGAGCTTCGGTGACGATTCTCTTGGGTGAATATTTGTATGTTTTTGTATGTTATGTGTGTTTATGTTATTGAAACTAGTATGCCCCTACTTTGTGTGGATGAATAAACCATGTTTGCATAAATCAAAATAATCACATAATTACGGTCTTTCGTTGTCGACACCGTAAGGAGGTTGGTGAGTGTTTGCATAGGGATAACTAGGTTGACCTGCGATGATCAAGCATTCCCTAGTTGTTATTTCATCCTAATATTCCAAAGGCTTCGTGACAGGAAGTGTTTACAATAACAGTCACCATTAATTGATTATTTTAGGATTATTGCATGTACTAGCACGCCACTACTTGTGTGGATTAGAATAAACTTTGCTATTAATTTGATCAATTTATCTGCCACTGTGATTCCTTGCCTCACTAGGATTTTGATCGGTTGTAGTATTTGGGCTATTAGGTTGCACGCCGAGACTTTAAAAGGTGTCCTTAATTAGCTATTTCTATCCTAATATCCAAGGTCCCGTGACAGGGGATGTCATCAATATCTTAACTAATCAGTACAAAAAATATATAAATAGGATCCCGAGAGAAAAGTCATTCATAATTCGCTATTGTCATTGTTACTGTTCTGTTACTGTTACCGCTACTGTTACTGTTCTGTTACCGTTACCGTTACAACCAAATCAACCACGATCTTTACTTTTCCGTATTTTTACTTATTTGTCTATTTATATTTTTGTTAATAAAACTATACAAACGGATAACTAGTGCAAAACCGACCACATGCTCTTCGTAGGATCGACATCCGTACTTCCCTATCTACATTAGTTTGTAGGTTTAGAAGTAGCTAAATATAAATTCTTTTGATTAGAGGCATGACGACAAAGCCGCTATCACATGGTATCAGAGCTTTAGGCTTTGATTTGGTCTTCTCTGTCTTTCGCCGTAATTAGGGTTTTCTCTGAGGTTTTAAAGTATGAAAGACATCTTTCATATCTTTATTATTATTTGAATATCTTGAAGTTCAGAATAGTCAAAACTGGAATAGATATGATAAGTCAGATCTAGGGTTTGACGATTGTGAAGGAGCTGATATTGTGTAGAGAATCAGATCTACTCTCCAGATCTGTTGGTTTTGTGAAGACTCTTCTTGCATCAAAGTTGTGTAACCCTAAGTGAAGGTTACACTGTGAGTTTTATTTTGGCGAAACCTAACTTGGGCAAAACTTACGGTGAGATCTTTCCTTTCTGTTCTTTATTGTTTAGAGTTGTATAGGGAGTCTCTAGGATTTGACAACAGGGAGAGCCATCCCTTGTTATAGAGTTTCTAGGGTTTGTCTAGGTCTTTAGGTGGCTCTTGTACTAGGAGATGCACTGGCACCAAAGAGTGATGAACCAGTGATCTGGATCACCAGTACGGCAGTATAACTTCACCTTGAGTCTATTGTGTTGTTTGTTGATTTAATTTAATTTGATTTTGTGTGGTTGATATCTGAGTAGTTAGTCTAAATTTGTTTGATTGATTAACTGTTTTAATTTGTTATATGTGACATTAGTTGTGTCTTCATTGTGTGATCTGATGTGGTTTATTTCCTGATTAACTGTTTGCTATGTCTGATGGTCAAGCTGTTGTTGTTGTTGGTCCAACTTCTGGTCCAGTGGTTGATCCAACAGCTAATGTAGTAACTCAAGTTAATAAACTTGAAGCTAATGATCCGCTGTATCTTCATCCTAGTGATTCTGCAAATTTAACAGTATTTAGCATAAAACTAAAGGGAACTGAAAACTATAGTGTTTGGTTTAATGCTATGATCCTAGGTTTACAAGTTAAAAATAAACTAGGATTTATAAATGGATATTGTGTCAAGTCTGTTGATGATTTTGTTCTTGCTAGACAATGAGATAGGTGTAATTCAATTGTCCTTACTTGGGTTCTTAATTCTATGTCGGAAGAATTGTACCTAGGACAAGTATTCTCTAAACATGCTTCTGATGTTTGTAAAGAACTAAAAGAAACATATGATAAAATAGATGGCTCTGTGGTTTTTGATCTTTATAAAAAAAAATTAACAACTTTAGTCCAGAAGGTTCTTTCGTGTCTGCGTATTATCAAAAGTTGAATGTTATGTGGAAGCAATTGGATCAAATTCCTCAATTGCCTCCATATACTTGTGATGCTTCAAAAGATTTTTAACAACTTTAGTCAAATGATCAAACTGATGCAATTTTTAATAGGGTTAGATAGTTGTTACCAAACTGTTACAACTAATTTGCTAACTAGGGATAATAAACTATATATTGGGTTTGATGAAAATACCTGCTATATACAGACCAATTAACCAAGAAAGTCCCGGTGACTGGTAGACAACTTGAAGGATTGTATTTGTGTGGAAATGCATGTTTAAATAACAAGGTGTGTTTTAGTAATACTGAATTATACAATATTTGGGGGCCCTATAGGGTTGTTAGAAGAGATGGCTTTAGATACTTCTTAACAATTGTTGATGATTATTCCCGGGCAGTTTTGGTGTGTTTGTTAAAAAAATAAGACTCAAGTGTTTGAAAACATTAAAGATTTTGTCAATATTGTTCAAACTCAGTGTAATAAACACATAAAATGTTTCAAAAGTGATAATAGTCTTGAATTTGTAAATAGTCAAATGTCAATGGTTTTTAAAGATAATGGAATAATTCATTAGACAACTTGTGCCTATACGTCTCAACAAAATGGAATTGTTGAGAGGAAACATAGGCATTTGCTTAATGTTGCTAGAGCTCTTTTATTTCAAAGCAATATTCCAATTAGGTTTTGGACAGAATGTGTCTTGACTGCTGCTTATTTGATTAATAGGACACCTTATGCTGTTTTAGGAGGAAAAACACCTTATGACCTATTGTATGGATTTGAACCCTTTTTGGATCATTTGAAATTGTTTGGATGTCTGTGTTTTTGCACTATTCTGAATGAAACTAATAAGTTTAATAGTAAAGCTGAAAAATGTGTTTTCACAGGGTACTCAAATGAAAAAAATAAAGGGTATAAAGTTTTTAGTCTTGATGGAAAAACAATAGGTTTTTCAAGAGATGTTAAATTCTTTGAAAACTGTTATCCTTTTAAGGAGCCTAAAATTTTCGAGTCATTTGATTCTAACTCTGAAAAACAACTTAATAATTTAAACGTTTTTTATTCTTATGAAAACACCGACTCTCAAAACAGTTTTGAAGTAGATGAGCCAAATGATGCTAGAAAGGATCAAGGTATGTTAGAAACAATGTTTTCGGAATTGGACCGGACGTCGAACCGGAGTCCCCGGCGGTTCACCGGTCCGATTGGTCCAAAAAACGAACCACCCCCCCCCCCCCAAAAAAAATGGTCAGACCCCTTAAATCCCGGTCCGACAGGCCGGGTTGTCGGGTCAAGGCCGGTTCAATGCTAAAGCGACCGGATGTATCAACCCGGACTGGCCAGGGGTCCGTTTCCCGGTCCGAGTTTCAAAACCTTGGTTAGAAACAGGAACACATGAAAATCAACAATCAGATTGTCAACCTGTTGTTGATGACTTGGCTGGAAATCATCAGTCAAAAAATATGGATCATGACACTAATAGGGCAGAACATGTGAATATTGTTAATGATAACAATAATCAATCTGAGGGTGATACTTCTGAGTCTACTAATCTGAATAGTGTTAGAAAATCCTCTAGGGAGTTATGTTTTTCCAAATAAATACAATGAATATGTTGTTGAAGGAAAAGTTAAATATGACATTGAAAAAGTGGTCAATTTTTCAAATATGTCTTTTGAATCTAAATGTTTTGCTTGTAGTTTGTCTACATGTTATGAACCTTGGAGTTTTAAGAGGCTTCTAATAGCCCTGAATGGATTCATGCTATGAACAATTAAATTGAAGCCTTAAATAGAAATGATACTTGGTCCATTGTGGATATGCCTAAAAATAAAAATATAATAGGATAACTGGATTTTTAAAATCAAATAGAAGTCAAATGAAGAAATAGAAATGTATAAATCTAGGCTTGTAGCTAAGGGATATAGTAAACAAGAACGAATAGATTTCGATGAAACTTTTGGCCCTGTTGTAAAGCTTGTTAGTGTTTAGGTGTGTTATATCATTAGCTTTTTATAATAACTGGGATTTATATCAATTAGATATAAATAATGCATATCTTTGTGGTGAATTAAATGAGGAAGTGTACATGAAACTTCCTAAAGGGTATTTTAATAAATAAGAAAACAAAGTTTGTAAATTAAAAAAGTCTCTATATGGCCTTAAACAGGCACCAAGGATGTGGAATGAAAAACTTTTAAAAGTGTTGTGTGAATTTGGTTTTCAAATAAATAAGTGTGATCATTCTATGTTTATTAAACATATTGGTTCTATCTTTGTTGTTCTTCTTGTTTATGTTCATTACATAGTTGTAACTAGTAATTCTATTGAAGAAACAGACACACACACACACAACACACACACATTCTCCTGAAGTGTGTGTGTGTGTCGTATACATATATCCCACCAAGAGTGGGTTGTGTTTAAGTTTGGTTCTTCCCACATTAAGCCCTTCTAGTTTGTTACCCTTCCAACATTGACTCAAACCTCTCAAAATTCTACATAACTTGTGCACCTAACTAGGATAGGTGCTTAGTTATTTCACCCCATGCCATAACATACTAAAACATTCCACTAAAATTAAAATTCGGGTTTTGGGGCGTTACAAGTCTACCCTCCTTAAAGAAGGTTTCGTCCCCGAAACCGCCTTCATTCAAAATTCATGCCACGTCACAAGCTTACATTATAGACTATACAACGACTTTAATTGTGAACAACATAATCATATGTCCACACCTTCTAATATTAACACAAGCCTTCAAGCAATTATCAAGTATACCAACTACTACTACCTAGCTACTGCTTCACCTCCCTTATTCGTACTCGACCTGAGAGTCCGACATCGTTCTATAGTCCCTACAGGACAATTATATCTACCATACTCACCCCACCCCTTCTTGGTAGGTTTTAGAGCCATTTTGTTCATACCTATTTGGTTGTTAATTCATTTCGCGCACTATCTACTGTAGACACGTATGTCATTTGCTTAACAACACCGAGTCCAATGCTAAGACTCATTTATTTTCTTGACCTTTAAAGGTCAAACATTTCATGCTACAACATGCGTAAGATATCATATATTCCTACAGGGGTACTATTCGTCATATCAATTCCCTACTTGACAACCATAACAACCGAATTCACTAACCTTCCCTTCGGAATGTTAACCGATCATCTCATTGTCGGCTTGACCTTCTCCTTAATAATTTCATGCCATATTTATCTTGCTTTAATTCATTCATAACTGACTTTCAACAGTCTATACAAAATTTGTTTCCATTAGAATGTATAATTATATACATCTTTCCTGAACAACCCGTTTCTATTTTAACTACCGTATATTATTACCCATCCTTACACATCAAGGTCCTTCCGACCTTGCCCCATTAGGGTTCTCCTACCTATCATACATGATTTCCACCCTAAGAACCGTTAAGGTCCTCCCAACCCTTATGACCCGCTAAGGTCTTTCCATCCAATTTGACCCACAAGGGTACTTCTACAATTTTGACCCACCATGGTCATTCTACTATTTTAACCCACAAGGGCTTTTCCACCATTTGACCTTTTAAGGTCAATTCTACTATTTTAACCCACACGGGCTTTTCCCCCATTTGACCCTTTTAAGGTCAATTCTACTGTTTTAACCCACACGGGCTTTTCTACTATCTTGACCTTTTTAAGGTCAATTCTACTGTTTTAACCCATACGGGCTTTTCTACTCTTTTGACCCGTTAGGGTCAATTCTACCACTTTAACCCACAAAGGGTAATTCTACCACTTGACCCCTTAAGGTCATTCACCACTTTAACCCACAAGGGTATTTCTATTATTTTGATTTGATCCGTACTTGTCTACGGACTCAAACTTTTCATTCCAATTACTCACCCACACGACTACTTACTCCCCAGTCCCATCGGGCATACCTGTAATGATTCTCATGGTCTCACGTGCATCGCATGCTTCTTGTGCACTGGCCAGGTGTACAGTCCACATGCTACTCACGTGCCTTCATGTAATCATTACCTTATGTCTGGGGTCTGGTTTTCAGCTTCGTGCCACATTTCAATTTCCTAAACAACATGGTTATTTCTCCTTCTATGTTTTACCATCCCTGAGGATTTTCCTCCCACCGGTACCAATAGTTAATTATCGCGTACCTGGGGTTATTCCATCTCATCTACAATCCCCGCGATCTATCTTGAATCGTGTCCTTGAGATCTCTTCATTATCCACAAAAGCTCACCTTAACATAAACACCACAATTAGTTTTTAACATGTCATGTGAGTTAATATTAAATTCTACCTTTGGGTCTTGATCGAGCCTCGGATTGTACGGGTCATTTCATTCAGGAGCACAAAAGTTTGAGTTCGAGTACATACTTCCTTGTACTAGATTTCACTCAAACCAGGGCTCTGATACCAACTTGTAACACCCTAAACCAATATACAGAAAACTCGCAACGGAAAAATACCAACCGAAAAATTTATTTCTTAAAACAACCTTGAATGTTTAGAAAACCGGTTCTACTAAGTATTTTGGTGTTACATCTTAAAATATTTCTTAATACATGCAACGTGACTCATCTCTACTTGGTTATGTAACCGTGACCGCGTACAATCCGCCTCCTCGCTCGATCTCCATCCTTTCCTTACTTCATTAGGTAAACAAGACAACCTGCATTCACCACGTAACCAATTCGTTAGTTCAATAGGTGACCTCATGTAATCTACTCACGACACGGACGTAACATCCCACAATACTCTGTGATCCTGTCTAAAAGTCTTCTTTCAAGTTCGGGTGGGTTACCCCGATCCGAACCTCCACATCTCCTGCAATCATGCTTACATACCTACATTTTTTTATCATTCTCAAACAAAGGTTAATAACCCCACAATATGTCCAAACATACAATTTCCTCCATATACTCTCGTAGTACATACAAGCATACACTTCCTTCGTGAATTTCATAATACATGCGAGCATGCAATTCCCTCATATAATACCACCATACATACAAGCATACAATTCATTCGCATAATTCTACAATACATACAAGCATACAATTTCCACCTATAATACCACCATACATACAAGTATACAATTTCTTCGTATAATTCTACAATACATACAAGCATACAATTCATTCGCATAATCCTACAATACATACAAGCATACAATTTCCACCTATAATACCACCATACATACAAGTATACAATTCCTTCGTATAATTCTACAATACATACAAGCATACAATTTCCACCTATAATACCACCATACATACAAGTATACAATTCCTTCGTATAATTCTACAATACATACAAGCATACAATTCATTCGCATAATTCTACAATACATACAAGCATACCATTTCCACCTATAATACCACCATACATACAAGTATACAATTCCTTCGTATAATTCTACAATACATACAAGCATACAATTTCCGCCCATGATACCACCATACATACAAGAAACTCTCTCCCTCTAACCCGAGCATGAGAACACATATGTACATCACATCTACAATCTACATAATCATGGTAACCTACTTACCGTATTTGATGCCGTCGAATAATGCATCAATTAAACTACACGCACTTGTATCATTCCGTACTATGATCATGTTTACAAAACCAACATTACCATTACATGCTACACCCTTATATAGCCTTATACAAGGTCCAACAATGTTAATTGGTGCGTTAAACGCAATTACGGGTCGCGCACATAAGCAAAACATCAAAAATTGCTAGAAATAAATATTTCTTCCCAGGGGCCACCGTAAGGGTACGGTGGCCACCGTACCCTTACGGTGGGCCTCAAAACCCCTACGGTGGAAATCTTCTGCCATACGGTGGAAAATTGGTGCAGGGGCTACCGTAAGGGAACGGTGCCACCGTACCCTTACGGTGGACCCTGCACATTTCCTCACTTTGTTTCTTTTTCCACCCCTTCTTGACCCATCCACGCCGATCCATTCGAGGCCACGTTTATTCCAATATAAACTCCAATTCAAACCTTAACCTCCTTATTTACGTTCCATCATCTCACGGTCCTCATACTACTTACAAACACATATACATGTTAAGATTCATTATCCTAAGTGGAATAAGAACCACTTACCTTATGTCCTCCAAGTTGATGCTTGCTACTTGCCTCCACTTGACCCATTAGCCACTTGTGCTTGAGTCCATGTTGCCTACGCATTCATGTTATCATTCCCATCATTCCGTTAGTATACACAACTACGCATACTATCAATCGTCTTACACTCACTTGTTCCCATGACTTTCATTGGTCAACTACTAATATGCAAATCACATGATTAACTACCACCTTGTTTATCAATCAAGCAATCCAACATATCATCAAGTATGTCACCTAGATAATCTAACATATATCACATGATTTCCTCAATCCCACAATTATATTAGCAAACATAACCATGTTAGTCATCCATTGTTGACTTTTCAGAAAGTCAACTTCCAACTATACAAACTTCCTACTTAGAACATATATTCACATTGATGACTAGATCACATAAAACACACCATAAACATTACATTCCTATCTCATTATCATGCAAGATTATTCATCATTCCAAGCATAGTATTTAAGCATTAGTGTACACACTACTAATGCATACTTTCTACCAAAACATACAATCAACTAGTTCACACACATGGTTCCCATCGAAACACATCCTTATGTTAATTTACTAACAATCACCATATTCCACTCATTTCCATCAATTACTCGCACGCAAGTTCATCTAGACATTTCATCAAACACATGGTGTGCGTACAACATTCTAAGCTCAATGTACATGTATTTCATGCCTACTTCCACAACTCATAACATCAATCATCATATTATTTACCTACATCACATACCCTTCTTTCAATAGATATCAACATAGCAAAAATATAAATTCTTTCATTCTATCTATCAATGTTGTTCAAGGATGATCATGGGTAAAAACCCCCATTTTCCTTGAACATGAACCCTAAATCAAATGCCACTAGAGATTACCACAATCATTGATGACACTAGATTAGTGCATCAAAACACTAGATTAGTGCATCAAAACATGAATTTAGCCATCTAGTGCTTACAATTTACCCAATTTAGGGTTGGTTCATCCAAAACCCACCAATACTTCAACCAAGAGGTTTCATAATAGAGAATGGATACTTACTTGGTGCTTAGAAGGTGATGAACACCTCTCAATTCTCAGATCCTACATGCACTTTCCTTTCCCCTTGATCATATGGAGGTAGAGAGCATTCACAAGACACACACACACACAACACACACACATTCTCCTGAAGTGTGTGTGTGTGTCGTATACATATATCCCACCAAGAGTGGGTTGTGTTTAAGTTTGGTTCTTCCCACATTAAGCCCTTCTAGTTTGCTACCCTTCCAACATTGACTCAAACCTCTCAAAATTCTACATAACTTGTGCACCTAACTAGGATAGGTGCTTAGTTATTTCACCCCATGCCATAACATACTAAAACATTCCACTAAAATTAAAATTCGGGTTTTGGGGCGTTACAAGTCTACCCTCCTTAAAGAAGGTTTCGTCCCCGAAACCGCCTTCATTCAAAATTCATGCCACGTCACAAGCTTACATTATAGACTATACAACGACTTTAATTGTGAACAACATAATCATATGTCCACACCTTCTAATATTAACACAAGCCTTCAAGCAATTATCAAGTATACCAACTACTACTACCTAGCTACTGCTTCACCTCCCTTATTCGTACTCGACCTGAGAGTCCGACATCGTTCTATAGTCCCTACAGGACAATTATATCTACCATACTCACCCCACCCCTTCTTGGTAGGTTTTAGAGCCATTTTGTTCATACCTATTTGGTTGTTAATTCATTTCGCGCACTATCTACTATAGACACGTATGTCATTTGCTTAACAACACCGAGTCCAATGCTAAGACTCATTTATTTTCTTGACCTTTAAAGGTCAAACATTTCATGCTACAACATGCGTAAGATATCATATATTCCTACAGGGGTACTATTCGTCATATCAATTCCCTACTTGACAACCATAACAACCGAATTCACTAACCTTCCCTTCGGAATGTTAACCGATCATCTCATTGTCGGCTTGACCTTCTCCTTAATAATTTCATGCCATATTTATCTTGCTTTAATTCATTCATAACTGACTTTCAACAGTCTATACAAAATTTGTTTCCATTAGAATGTATAATTATATACATCTTTCCTGAACAACCCGTTTCTATTTTAACTACCGTATATTATTACCCATCCTTACACATCAAGGTCCTTCCGACCTTGCCCCATTAGGGTTCTCCTACCTATCATACATGATTTCCACCCTAAGAACCGTTAAGGTCCTCCCAACCCTTATGACCCGCTAAGGTCTTTCCATCCAATTTGACCCACAAGGGTACTTCTACAATTTTGACCCACCATGGTCATTCTACTATTTTAACCCACAAGGGCTTTTCCACCATTTGACCTTTTAAGGTCAATTCTACTATTTTAACCCACACGGGCTTTTCCCCCATTTGACCCTTTTAAGGTCAATTCTACTGTTTTAACCCACACGGGCTTTTCTACTATCTTGACCTTTTTAAGGTCAATTCTACTGTTTTAACCCATACGGGCTTTTCTACTCTTTTGACCCGTTAGGGTCAATTCTACCACTTTAACCCACAAAGGGTAATTCTACCACTTGACCCCTTAAGGTCATTCACCACTTTAACCCACAAGGGTATTTCTGTTATTTTGATTTGATCCGTACTTGTCTACGGACTCAAACTTTTCATTCCAATTACTCACCCACACGACTACTTACTCCCCAGTCCCATCGGGCATACCTGTAATGATTCTCATGGTCTCACGTGCATCGCATGCTTCTTGTGCACTGGCCAGGTGTACAGTCCACATGCTACTCACGTGCCTTCATGTAATCATTACCTTATGTCTGGGGTCTGGTTTTCAGCTTCGTGCCACATTTCAATTTCCTAAACAACATGGTTATTTCTCCTTCTATGTTTTACCATCCCTGAGGATTTTCCTCCCACCGGTACCAATAGTTAATTATCGCGTACCTGGGGTTATTCCATCTCATCTACAATCCCCGCGATCTATCTTGAATCGTGTCCTTGAGATCTCTTCATTATCCACAAAAGCTCACCTTAACATAAACACCACAATTAGTTTTTAACATGTCATGTGAGTTAATATTAAATTCTACCTTTGGGTCTTGATCGAGCCTCGGATTGTACGGGTCATTTCATTCAGGAGCACAAAAGTTTGAGTTCGAGTACATACTTCCTTGTACTAGATTTCACTCAAACCAGGGCTCTGATACCAACTTGTAACACCCTAAACCAATATACAGAAAACTCGCAACGGAAAAATACCAACCGAAAAATTTATTTCTTAAAACAACCTTGAATGTTTAGAAAACCGGTTCTACTAAGTATTTTGGTGTTACATCTTAAAATATTTCTTAATACATGCAACGTGACTCATCTCTACTTGGTTATGTAACCGTGACCGCGTACAATCCGCCTCCTCGCTCGATCTCCATCCTTTCCTTACTTCATTAGGTAAACAAGACAACCTGCATTCACCACGTAACCAATTCGTTAGTTCAATAGGTGACCTCATGTAATCTACTCACGACACGGACGTAACATCCCACAATACTCTGTGATCCTGTCTAAAAGTCTTCTTTCAAGTTCGGGTGGGTTACCCCGATCCGAACCTCCACATCTCCTGCAATCATGCTTACATACCTACATTTTTTTATCATTCTCAAACAAAGGTTAATAACCCCACAATATGTCCAAACATACAATTTCCTCCATATACTCTCGTAGTACATACAAGCATACACTTCCTTCGTGAATTTCATAATACATGCGAGCATGCAATTCCCTCATATAATACCACCATACATACAAGCATACAATTCATTCGCATAATTCTACAATACATACAAGCATACAATTTCCACCTATAATACCACCATACATACAAGTATACAATTTCTTCGTATAATTCTACAATACATACAAGCATACAATTCATTCGCATAATCCTACAATACATACAAGCATACAATTTCCACCTATAATACCACCATACATACAAGTATACAATTCCTTCGTATAATTCTACAATACATACAAGCATACAATTTCCACCTATAATACCACCATACATACAAGTATACAATTCCTTCGTATAATTCTACAATACATACAAGCATACAATTCATTCGCATAATTCTACAATACATACAAGCATACCATTTCCACCTATAATACCACCATACATACAAGTATACAATTCCTTCGTATAATTCTACAATACATACAAGCATACAATTTCCGCCCATGATACCACCATACATACAAGAAACTCTCTCCCTCTAACCCGAGCATGAGAACACATATGTACATCACATCTACAATCTACATAATCATGGTAACCTACTTACCGTATTTGATGCCGTCGAATAATGCATCAATTAAACTACACGCACTTGTATCATTCCGTACTATGATCATGTTTACAAAACCAACATTACCATTACATGCTACACCCTTATATAGCCTTATACAAGGTCCAACAATGTTAATTGGTGCGTTAAACGCAATTACGGGTCGCGCACATAAGCAAAACATCAAAAATTGCTAGAAATAAATATTTCTTCCCAGGGGCCACCGTAAGGGTACGGTGGCCACCGTACCCTTACGGTGGGCCTCAAAACCCCTACGGTGGAAATCTTCTGCCATACGGTGGAAAATTGGTGCAGGGGCTACCGTAAGGGAACGGTGCCACCGTACCCTTACGGTGGACCCTGCACATTTCCTCACTTTGTTTCTTTTTCCACCCCTTCTTGACCCATCCACGCCGATCCATTCGAGGCCACGTTTATTCCAATATAAACTCCAATTCAAACCTTAACCTCCTTATTTACGTTCCATCATCTCACGGTCCTCATACTACTTACAAACACATATACATGTTAAGATTCATTATCCTAAGTGGAATAAGAACCACTTACCTTATGTCCTCCAAGTTGATGCTTGCTACTTGCCTCCACTTGACCCATTAGCCACTTGTGCTTGAGTCCATGTTGCCTACGCATTCATGTTATCATTCCCATCATTCCGTTAGTATACACAACTACGCATACTATCAATCGTCTTACACTCACTTGTTCCCATGACTTTCATTGGTCAACTACTAATATGCAAATCACATGATTAACTACCACCTTGTTTATCAATCAAGCAATCCAACATATCATCAAGTATGTCACCTAGATAATCTAACATATATCATATGATTTCCTCAATCCCACAATTATATTAGCAAACATAACCATGTTAGTCATCCATTGTTGACATTTCAGAAAGTCAACTTCCAACTATACAAACTTCCTACTTAGAACATATATTCACATTGATGACTAGATCACATAAAACACACCATAAACATTACATTCCTATCTCATTATCATGCAAGATTATTCATCATTCCAAGCATAGTATTTAAGCATTAGTGTACACACTACTAATGCATACTTTCTACCAAAACATACAATCAACTAGTTCACACACATGGTTCCCATCGAAACACATCCTTATGTTAATTTACTAACAATCACCATATTCCACTCATTTCCATCAATTACTCGCACGCAAGTTCATCTAGACATTTCATCAAACACATGGTGTGCGTACAACATTCTAAGCTCAATGTACATGTATTTCATGCCTACTTCCACAACTCATAACATCAATCATCATATTATTTACCTACATCACATACCCTTCTTTCAATAGATATCAACATAGCAAAAATATAAATTCTTTCATTCTATCTATCAATGTTGTTCAAGGATGATCATGGGTAAAAACCCCCATTTTCCTTGAACATGAACCCTAAATCAAATGCCACTAGAGATTACCACAATCATTGATGACACTAGATTAGTGAATCAAAACACTAGATTAGTGCATCAAAACATGAATTTAGCCATCTAGTGCTTACAATTTACCCAATTTAGGGTTGGTTCATCCAAAACCCACCAATACTTCAACCAAGAGGTTTCATAATAGAGAATGGATACTTACTTGGTGCTTAGAAGGTGATGAACACCTCTCAATTCTCAGATCCTACATGCACTTTCCTTTCCCCTTGATCATATGGAGGTAGAGAGCATTCACAAGACACACACACACACAACACACACACATTCTCCTGAAGTGTGTGTGTGTGTGTCGTATACATATATCCCACCAAGAGTGGGTTGTGTTTAAGTTTGGTTCTTCCCACATTAAGCCCTTCTAGTTTGCTACCCTTCCAACATTGACTCAAACCTCTCAAAATTCTACATAACTTGTGCACCTAACTAGGATAGGTGCTTAGTTATTTCACCCCATGCCATAACATACTAAAACATTCCACTAAAATTAAAATTCGGGTTTTGGGGCGTTACATATTGGCTGAGTATGGAATGTTGGGTGCAAATTGAGATATCAAATTGTTAAGGGTGTGGTGAAGACTGTACTTTGTTGACACTAAAGATCAAATAGCATATGTGTTCACTAAGGGATTGTTAGCATCTGCCCATGAAGATTTGTGCAAAAAACTGTGTTTACATAACCTATCCAGGTAAAAGAATGGGGGGGGGGGGGGGGGGTTGAAATGTCATCTTAATGTGTCATATTAATATTTCCAATTCTTTTACTAATGACTTATTTATTTTTATTGTGAGGAATAATACGAATTGGGCTGAATGGTTTGACTGCTGATTGCTGGAATTAAGCTGAACTTGGAGCTGGACCGGATGCTGGACTTGGACATTCTAGACTGGACTGCTTGTGGGCTTGGTAAGTCCATTAGTACCAAGGGCTTGTTACATTCTGTTGTAATCTCAACCATTCATTTGTTGAGTCGGTGTATGAGTTCAATCTAATAGTGGAGAGAAGTTTGTTAGACAAAAAGTTATGGAGTCCATTATAAATAAGTCGTCTCTCTCCTCACTTTGGCTCTGTTAAGATATTTTTCGCATATTCTCTCTGAATAATTCTCTCATTTAGTCTAAGCAAATCTAGGGTTTCATATTATTGTTTATCAGATACGGCTTGTATAGTTTTGTTGATTGGTATTGAGAGTTCTTGTTTTGTGAGAGAGTTTCTTTGTATCTCGTTGAGAGGTTGTTTAGATCTTGTAACATTGTGATTCTCTTGTTTGTGTTAGTAAAGATCTTTGAGTTTCTGGCATCATGTCATGTTTGTAACATGCGATCTAATTTCAGACAAATAATTTACTAGCAAAAGACAAACTAGATATGTATATAAGATATAATGACTTTGATTTTGTTTTAGTTTTTTTAAAATTTGGTCAAAGGTAAAAGTTGATTTATTTTGAAACTTAAATAGACATAAAACTGACAAAAATAACTGTAAATAAAAGTTCTACTTAAAGTAAAATTATATAGAACACATTTATGTTATACTAAGGTCATGGGTATACCTTCACATTAAGGGTGTTAACGGTGACGTGACATTTTAACTTTCATTATACATCATTCTCTTCCCATGTTAGACTGACCGTTGTGGCCCGCGAGCTGGCTGCCGCGAGCCACAAATATTTCCACGTGGCTGACGCAATAGGATGTGACCGACAACGAGGTGACGCGAGCCAGTCAGCGAACAGTCTGCCGCTAGAGGACGTGACTCGGCTCGCTTCCGTTAGCGGCCACTTCAAATTCAAAAATTCAATTTTCACCCACTTTATTTATTATCCTCCCCCTATATATTTACCCCAAAAAAAAAATTTTTTCATCCAACCTTCTTCTTCTTCTTTTCTTTAAAATTCTCTAACCCTAACCTTCAATTTTCACAATCCAACATCAATATGCTGCCATGGACCGAAGAGGAGGAACTTGCACTCGTGCTTGCGCATCAACAAGTGCACGGTGCCGGAGCTAGCCCACGCGGCCGCAGACCACAGTGGTATAGGGTCTTGGCCGAGTCTTCGAAGACGCGTACAGAGAGGTCCAGAGAGATTTGCCCGGTGAAAAAAGAAGACGTGCTCCTCGCCTTTACTCGCTTGGAGTACCGTCGCGTTAAAGGCCACAACTTTTCCAACGAATCCGTGTGGCAAATGATGCGCTCGGCAAATCTTCTACGTGGCTAGGGTTTTTTATTTATGATCATGTTCTTTGTTTTTTTTAGTAGTGTAATTTTTTTTTTGTCTAGTGTAATTTTCTTTTTTTTTAGTGTAATGTTTGTGTTTTTTATTTTATTTTAGTTTAATGCTTTTTTTTATATAAAAATTGTGGCAAATAATTAAATATAATTGGTAAAAAAACCCCGCTAGCCCTTACCCATAACACCCTCACGCGAGCAGTCGCCGGCCGCTAACCAGTGCCACGTATGCGTTGACGTGGAAAAATATTATTGGATAAAGCCCTCGCTCACCTCTACCCACAACGGATAGTCTTAAGGAGCATTAAATTGGCACTAAGTTAACATGTTAACATGATTTAAAAAAGAGAAAGTTAAGGGGATGAGGTAGAATTAAGGGGCGTTAAACCATTTCCTTGAAGTGAGCTAGTATGAAAAGAAACAAAATGAAGGATATGACATCTAGGTGGAGTTAAAGATGGTTAGAATATACTCCATGACCTAAGACTATATGGAGTGGAGGGGGAGAAAGAGGGGCATGAAACGCCATGTGGCATTTGTAGGACCCATGTTTAAAGGGTGAAAATTGTGGGAGTGGAAGGGGAAGTGGAAGGAATAATATTATATTATTTAGTGTGTGTTAAATTTGAAAAAAAAAAGGTGGCCAATCAAAAAATGTAACACTAAAACATTTGTTCCGTTCAGTTAATTTAGTTTTAGGACGTGTAACTAAAATCAAACCAGAAAATTGTGAAATAATATAAGTCATGAATTATCAGATTCTTCTAAAAAAAATTCATTATTATTGTTGTTATTATTTGTTTACTGAACCGTCGGTTATATCAGTTTTTCGGTTACATTTCAGTTAATTTTTTGAACTAGTTTAGCATTATTTTGATTGATTTTAATAGTAGAGAAAGTATTTTAACATAGGAAGGGTAGAAAGCCACAAGGGATGATACCTGTAAACCATAGTTAAGTCCAATAAACTCAATCCTGGTTGATTAAAATGGTAATTTAGACTTTTTTTTTCTTCTTTCGTTAACCTCTGATTCAAATTCAATTAATTATATTCGACAATCCAGTTTATAAGAAATTCATATTCAATTCAGGTTCGATTAATTATTTTCGATATTCGATTGATTTTTTAACGAATATTCAATAATTAACAATAGTGGTCGACGATTATGTGATGCTCTGTTTTTTCATCCAATTTTACAATCTTTTTGTTCACGATTGATCATCTACAACATCATACATTCCCTTCGAAAGATCCAAATCTGCTTCTTTTCCATCTTCTAGGCCCGAATTCCCCCTCCATGGTATTTCATTATTTACCAATTTACCAGCTACAAAAAATAATAATAATGAATACATATCCAAATACAGAGATTATGTGATGCTTTGTTTTTTCACCCAATTTTACTTTGAATCCCTCATCTCAACCTCCTTAACTTTAACACAAATCTCCACCTCATCATCTCTTCCATCATCAACAACCCAACCCAAATCAACCCCTTCTTTATCATTTTTCATCTTCCCCACCATCTCTTTCCTAACTGTGCGTTTAAACAAAACACACTCAATCAAACGTGTGTTTAAACAAAACGCACTCAATCATATGTGCGTTTAAACAAAACGCACTCAATCAAACGTGCGTTTAAGTCAATAACTCCTTTTGCTTCTTTTCCAATTCAACCCAATTATGTTCAATCGTGACCACATGGCGAGCATGATACCTTTACAACTAATATTAAACATAATCAAGAACAGCAGTAGAGGAAGCGTACGATGTTTTCAAGAAAATAGGAAGGGGAGAGTTGCAACAGCGGAGGCGGATGATATTGTGAAGGAGGAAAAAACAAAAGAGGAATATTATTGGTTTGTGAATAATATTATTGGGTTCAACTAATAATGGATGGTTACAAATTTTGCTTTTGTTTAAATTTAGATATGGAATAGGAAGAAGCTGGTGCGTGTTTTTATTTTCAATAGAAGATAATTGACAACAAATCCATTTATGTTGGTGCGATTGTTTTTATTTTTAAGGTGCGTTTTTTTTTCAATTGTTATTTCAAGGTGCGTTTGTTTTTATTTCCCAGGTGCGTTTGTTTTTTTTTCTTTTATTTTAAGGTGCGTTTAAAGATAATAACAAGTGCGTTTTTAATTCTAAACATGCGTTTTTTAAGAACAACCCAACTATTAAAGACGCACGTTATATAGACAACAAAAGTGAATGTGCGTTTTTAATGCTCCTCACCACATATTTCCCAATCTTCTCACCTCTATTTTAATCATCTTCTTTCTTTTTCTTCTGCAACATGGGTTAACCTAATTGTTTTAGGTTTAAACGTTTTTCACCACATAAAATCAAAAGTATTTTACATCGACAACGAACGTTTATACATTTTTTCTTCATTTTTACGATCATTAATACATGCTTTGTTTTATTTATTTTTTTGAATGAATATTTATAATCGTTTTTAATTTGGTGTAGATTGTCTGTTATTCATTGAAGTTCAGTAATCGTCGAAAATGAAGTTTCGATTTAAGATCTGTTTAAGAAAAAAAGTTTCGTTTGTTTTATTCCTAATCTACCCCTGGTTTATTTCAGCCGCCAATAATTTAGTTAATTACGATCTTGCACCACCTACATCTAATGGCTGTAAATCCTTCCTACACTTCCTACGTTAATAACGCTTTGTACGTTATCTCTTCCCTTAATAGTATTATTTTTCTTGATAACATAAAATATGTGAGAGGTTATGGTGAAAAGAACCTTAACCTAAAAAAGATAAAAAGGATTTTGTGCTATTAATCTAAATGAATCAATAGATATAATTAAAATGGTGAATATATACGTTGGATTTCCCAAAAGAGAATGGGAAGGACAAAATAGGTATAACCTACCATTGTTGAGTTCCACCCCTAATTTTTAAACGTCCATAACTTTTTCATAAGACATTATTTAAAAAATATATATATATCATAAAAACAAGTTTTTTATCCTCTTTCACTTGCATACCTTATTGCTATACCTTTATTTTTTTAAAAAAATTTCCTCGGTTGATAACTTGCGTTTTTATCAAGTATAACTTGTGTTTTTTATCAGATATAACTTGCATCTTTTTTAGCAGATATAACTTTCGTTTTTTCATGTATAACTTGCGTTTTATCATGTATAACTTGCATCTTTTTATCAGGTATAACTTACGTTTTATCATGTATAACTTGCGTTTTATTAGGTCGTTTTATCAGGTCGTCTTATCAGGTATAACTTGCGTTTCTAAAATGCAAGTATACCCTCAACAAAACGCAAGTTATCAACCCAACAATTTTTTTAAATATAGCAATAGGGTATGCAAATGAAAGAGGATAAAAAATTTGTTTTTATGGTATAGTTTTTTTTTAAAAGTAATGTCGTATAAAAAAGTTACGACTGTTTATCTAATTTAAAAATGGGGGTGAAACTTTAATGACGCAGTGATTTTACCATCGTGCCCCTGATTATCTAATTTAATCTATGGCTAATAATCGTTCTTATACTTTTTATGCTAAGCTCCTTTTTACGTTAACTTTCCTCCATAAAATATGCATAAATTCTTTTCTCCATAATTTTTTGTCGCTCATATATGTCTTGATTAATTAGTCAAACAACCAAACCAAAATTCCCGAAGTCAACGACAATTCCCAAAACCATAACCTATCACAACCGACCATAACCATATCCATAAACCACGCCAAATTTTAATTACGATTCTTACTTCTAATTGACAAGACAAAAAATTCCCATCATCAATCTGACCTCTATACGTCTCTATAGTCTATACTCTAATTCCTCAAAAACCCAATAAACAATTTAATCAACAAACCAATCTCGTCATCACCAAGTTCCAATCTTGCATAAAAAAATCATTCTTTAAACCAACACCACACAAAATTAAAGATATCGACACAAACTTATAAAAAATTCCAAATTAAAGATACAAACACAACACCAAATTCCAATCTTGCAGAAGAAAATTCATTCTTCTAAGCACCACGAGATGTCATGGCGGATCCTTTCATTAGCCGCTGCAGAGGAGGAGGAGGAGGAGGAGGAGGGCGGCAGCGCCGCCGGAGGGGAGGAGGACGAAGAAGAAGAAGAAGGAGGAGGATGAGGATGAAGGAGGGGAAGGAGGAAGGAGGAGGAGGAATAGGAGTTGGAGGAAGGAGTAGGAGGAAGAAGAAGGAGGAGGAGAAGGTTTTGGTCTAGGGTTTGAAAGGTGAGGGGGAGAGATATTTGACTAAGAGGTTAGAAGAGGTGGAACCATGTCTCCGCGGAAAAGAGCATGCGCAGACATTTTTTAGAGATATGTCTTCCAACAAACAAACAATCTGTAGACCCAAATGTCTGCCCACATCTGCACGGCGCAGACAAAAAACAAGCACCCTCTAACTTTTCATACTTATGTTTTTCTCGTATTATTTTTCTCACTCTTCTCTACCTAAAAATGGTTTATGTATTGAAGTGTCCTTGAAAAACAATATAGACCCAAAATTTTCATATATTTCTCACTCTTCTCCACCATCAGGTCCATTACCGATTTTGTTTTTAATAACATGAAACTCAAATTTTTTTTGCTATACGTTTTTTCATATGCATACGACTATTTGCACATCAGATCATATGAGGCAATAAATAGTAGATTTTATTTATGAAAAACTTGTTTGCAAGTCACTGGTTGTCAATGCGTGAGATAAACTCCACTCAACTTAATAAGTAAAAGGTTATTTCAATAAGGAAAATAAATTTACATAAAGAAATTTGTTAGAAAAAAAAAAAGAATCGGACCAAAGCATGCAGACTGCTACGTTGCTATTTTTTTCCTGATATGATGTATGTGTGATGTGAAAAGAAAAAAAGGAATCAGACCAAACCATTTACCAAAACCAATATACAGTCAACAATATCAAGGGACGCGAGAACCGGCCTTTGTGAAAAAATAGGCTGCAATAACTTCAGCACAATAAGGCTACACGAACCTTGATCCGCACTATAGAGAATAACCCCCCAAGAAACGAAAATACAACACGAAACGAACAAGAAAGTCAAATCTTTAATGTATTCAGAATTAAACAAATGGATGAAACAAATGTGAATGCATTCAAAATAATTAGTCAAAATGTAATTAATGAGTAATTAATTTTAACGGCTAATTTCTCAGACTATGGGGTGTGGCCGTGTGGGGGCCGTCATCCCCACGGCTAGCCCGTCATGGTGCGGCCAACACCGTCCCCGACGGTCCAAACGCGGCCAATTCGTCTAAAATTGGACGTTGAAGACGATGATCGTGATTGGTGGGATTCAAATTGATTCAAATTGGTTTGAACGGTCAAATGTGAGTTTAAAAAAAGATTTACCCTTTTCACCTTTAAGACACCCATCTATCTTCTCATTTTTTAAAAACCATTCAAACTTCAAATATCCTCTCTATAATCTTCACCTTTTTTTTTTATAAAAACCACCTAAAAACTTCACTATGGCTTGGACTTCGGATGAGGAGATCAAGTTGGTAACGGCCTGGATCAACATGAAGCTAACAACGAACAAAGATGCAAATACGTCTTCTTTTTGGAGAAATGTTTTGGCTAAATTCAATCGATTAAGCCAAATAAATCATCACACCGTGGATCAGCTCGCTTCTAAGTGGCGGGAGCTATATAGTATGTGTACGAGATGGAACAACCTGTTTCAAATCACGATAAAGGCGAACCCTGGTATTACCCAACGAGCGGGAATCCAATGCACACAACAAGACTATCGGACTGCTCACGGGGAAGATTTCAACATCCCTCATCTTCTAGCATGGTAATTGATGCGGTTTTTTTTAATGTCGGTGTTTAGTGTTTTTTATTAATGTTTAGGTGTTTTTTAAGGTTTCGTTTTTTAAAAAAAAATTAGGTTTCGTTTTTTTTACTTTAAGTTTCGGCATGTTTTTATTTTTATTTTTAGGTTTCGGTTTTTTTAATGTCTACTTCTATTGTAACCTTTTTTTTAATATTATGTGACTTTTTATGTTATTTATTTTAATTATTTAGTTATTTAAAAATTAGAAAATAAATATTAATGTTGGCCAATAAGAGTTGAGGACTACCCAATGAAGACTACCCCCACACCCTTGGGTAGTCCTCAAGTTGTCTAAATACAAAGGTGACCCATTTTTTGCTGGCGTGGCGGCAAGGCTTCCAAAGATGGGTCTCTACCACACCTCATAGTCTTAACCCCATTTCTATATACCTTTTTACACCCTTTTACAACTTTTTGCACACTCTTAAAGTTGAACTCCCAACCTCATCTAAGTAGGCCTATAAATGAACCGAACGAACACGAACACGGGCGTGTTCATATTTGTTCATTTAACTTTAACCGAACACGAACACGAACACATAATCGAACACATTTTTGTGTTCGTGTTCGTTCATTAAGAAACTTGTCGTGTTCGTGTTCGTTTATGTTCGTTCATTTAAAACCTAAACAAACAGTTCATGAACATAAACGAACACAAATGATCAATAAACGAACACAAATGAACATAAACGAACATTAATGAACACAAACAAAAACAAGTTAATAATGATTCATCACAATTCCACCATGTTTAATACATCACAATGCAACCAAAACCAAATTCAAATTAGTAGTTTGAATGTACATGATTTATTAAAAATATCCATCATGTATCTACCAAAAAGAAAGGATGTGGGGATATGAAGCGTGGAGAGCGGCTGATATGTATAGAATGTTAGGGTTAGGGTTAACTTTTTAGAACATATCAAATATATTGTATATAATATAATATGAATTGTATATAATGCAATATGAATTAAGGTTACCTAACAAAAGGGAACTAAATAATAAAAATAAAGTAAAGTCTAATTAAACGAACATATATGAACGAACATAAACGAACATATATGAACGAACATAAACGAATGTTCATGAACTTAAATGAACGAACAAGCGTGTGTTCATGTTTGTTCGTTTAATTAAAGGAACAAAAAATTGTGTTCGTGTTCGTTCATTTATTTAAATAAACGAACTTCCCGCCAAACAGTTCATAAACGTTCGGTTCGTTTACAGGTCTACATCTAAAAGATGATTTTCTCTCTACCACTAAGCTATAACCTAAGTCGCAAAATATTCTAATGTTAAACCCTTGACAATAATAAAAGATAACAAATTAGGTATTTTTTTTTTGGTCACATATTTTCAATTTTTCATATGAGTATTTAGATGTTTGAATTCTATTTTTTTTTAATTATGTTTTCCATTGTAACTATATAAAAATAGCAATAAAGTTTATATTAATGCTCTTTTAGTCCTGATATAATAAATATATGTAACGTGACTATTCTGATATGTTATAATACAAATATTTAATGACCTGTATATTTGTGAATGCCCATCAAAATCATGTTTTTTTGCTTTATGTAAATTTAGTTGGAAGGATGGTATTAGTTCTTAAAATATGTTGTTATTGGGTGTTTTAACTCTTATGAAAATCACATTTACTTAGCAAGTTTTTTTTTCTTGTGTAGTTCATCATTTTATTTTATCAATTTGACTATGATTTACAATCCTCTTTTTGTTAATCTTATTATTAAAAAAACAGATATGTTAAATGTTGAAACTTTTTGTTAAATGATTTGTCTTCTAATTTAACGATTTGTTAAATGTTAATCTTATGTTTAAACTTCAATTTAACAATTTGTGTTCTAACTTCTTAACTTGTTAAAAAAACACACATATACATGTACACGTCAAGATAGAGCAAACTAGAATTAACTAGTTGTTCATTTTACCATTCGTTGGCAAATGTCCTCAGCACATCCAACTAGTCAAACTACTGCCAACCACTACTTGATAAGCATTTGTAGAATAATACTCACTTCGTCCCATTTTAAATGTCCTACTTTCCTTTTTTGTTTGTCCCGAATTAAATGTCCCTTTCCAAAAATAAAAATGTAATTTCCAATTTTGCTTATAAAAGACAAAACACAATCACCACTTTTGAGGATATTATTGTCATTTTACCACAAACAAACAAAATATTTCTTAAAATGTGTGTTTTTTTAACTAGGACATTTAAATTGGGACGGAGGGAGTATTGTTTATAGTAATTACCGATGAAGCCTAGCTCAATTGGTGAAAATTGGGGGAGCTAGAGTGGAGGTCATGTGAAGGTTGAGTGTTCGATTCCTGTCGGAGCCATATTTACCACATGTGGGGGTTCCACCTGGGGAGATCCCCAATCCAGGTGGAATGGGTAATCAGTACAGGTTGGCCCAGGGTGTTAACCGGAGCTCCACCGGTTGCACCACTTGCCGTTCAAAAAAAGAATTATTGTTTATAGTTATATAAATGCATATTGAATTATGATAATATAAACTATGACTGTGGCAAAATAATTCATACTTTCTATATAACGAATTTCATTCATAACTTTCATTTTCGTTGCCGATAACTTTCATTTTCGTTGCCGAAAGCAATCCCCATTACAAAGAAGTAATTGCATCTACTCCAAAGGATCGAGTTGATGGTTTGGTGGTTGAAAATACGACCTTGATTAGTGGATATTACTAGATGGTTGTTGAATCATGTTAACAATCTATAGGCATCCAACAACTATTAAAGATTAGACGCTTCCACACAGTTTCTAGACTTTAATGACCCTAGGATAATGTCTACACAATTGTGTCAATGTATCGACCCAGGCAATTAATAGGTAATTCGGTACATGTCAAGATTAGATGAAATACAATTAAGGAAAACGCTTTTAGAGTAAAGCTAACGAGCTTACAAGTTGTTGAGGACGCCATTTGAAATGACATCACAGATCAAGATTGATCCACGGTGTTTGAACAAAACCTTCCCCAAAAAACATGTGTAAATAATTATCAAAGGAATCGGTTTTCTTAAAAGATAATCTTGATGCAAATGAGGAAAAAAGGTATGAAGAGGGTTTTCTATAAATGTTTTAGACCAATGCAATTTGGCCAGTAACGAAAATTAACATGCAGAGTCGAAAAAGGTCGAGAAGCATGATAGAGCCTGTAAAGAAAATTAACATACTTTTATCCCATTGGTCTTTGATACATTTGGCTCCTTTGCGCCAGAAGTTGTCCAACAAGTTGTCCACAGTAATGTTCCGACCCCAAAGAGACAGGGTTTATTTTTAGTAGGCTATGTTTTTGCAATCCAAAAAAGAGTGGAGATGCAGCATGCTGTCTGTCTATCTGCTATTCTTATCTTAAACATATGAATTAAAATTACAAACAAAAGATAAAAACATGGTTGTACCATGTAAGTAGGCCAAAGGACTAAACTTACCTCTAGAAACAACAATCAAGTCGACTCTTTGTAATAACTAGTGTGATGTTCGTGCGCTTCGTTGCGCGTTTCACTTTAGGCCTCCTAAATGATTGAGTCGACTCTGTTAATATTGATGATTGAAACAAAAATCTTAATAATAATATTAGGGGGGGGGGGGGGGTTATGGTGTTGTGTGGGTGTTTTGTATTATTATTATTTTTTTTATAAAACTTATAACACACACCTTGTATTTTATAAAAACCTCTATATGTTAAATAATTAAAGTTTTTACCCATTTAGCCAATAATAATATTCCCCAACTAAAAATATTTTGTAGCTAATTTGATTATATTAGGGGGTTCCTTACTGTACTGGGTCTCGTACTCGCGTTAAAACCCTCCACTGAGGTCTGCGGACCATTGCGGCATATATTATGCTGTAGGGAATCCATAATGGGAGTAGATGGATTTCGTGTTAGGATTGAGGTTTGGTACTTGTACATCACGTGTGTTAAACTATTTGAACTGTGTAAACTTGTTTATGATATGATAAAACTGTTTTGGATCCATTTATCCACTTATACGGACTCACCAGCGTAATTGCTGACCCAAACTCTTTTAAGCATGTGTTCAGGTACCACTATTGGATTGGAATGGAAATGAGGTACGAGTTATAGATGATCAAGTACGGAACGTTTTGAAGACTATTCTACTAGAGGATTAGAGCTAAGCTTGGATAACTATTTCGATTAGTGGATTATAACCCGCCAGCTTCTTCGACGACCGCCGCGATTCGTCCTGTATAATTATTAGTTAATTTATTTAAGATGTGTATTTATATTTTGGATTAAAATTTGTATTAAAACATTAAATATTAGTCATCGTTGCTTCCGTTGTGCAAGTATGTTGCCAAACTGTCGTAACGTCCAGCCCCCACCTGGTCGGGTTGTTACACTTAAATAGTTAATACGGAGTAATTTAGAAACTAGACTCAAATAGTTAAAACCATCAAAACACAGGGACTCAAATAGTAATTAACTCTTTAAGTTTTGTAGGATTAATAAAAATAAATTATTCATTTTATTACGTGTATTATTCAGATTTATTGTATTCTTTATAGGGAGAGGCTAATGTAAAAATGAGGTTAGCATAAAGGTAGGGAATAAAAGGTTGACACATGTCGCTAGACAAAAGAGTATTGTTGTCCATCATCACAATTGTTGACTTTTTTCAAGTTTCACCGTCATTTTTAAAACGCCAATAATTTTTTCATACGACATTATTTAAAAAAAATACACCTCTTTCATTTGCATACCCTATTTTCATAGTTTTTTTAAAAAATTCGCTGGGCGGTAACTTGCGTTTTGTTGAGGGTCCCTCATACTCTCCTGCTCCTCATTCCATTGAAACCCACAAACGAATCATTATGTTCATCGTGTTTGGATACCCGGTACTGAACCTGTTTGCTCATGTTTTGTTCTTCACCTTTTCCTCACTACTGGTATGTTATAATCCAATTATTTGTTTTAAAACCGCTAAGACAAATCTTGGACTGGTCATTGTTATGGTGGGTTATTTGTGTGATTATTGGGACAAGTCTGGGTTGGGTATTAATCAAATTAGTTTATAATTTTCCCACTAAGATAATCAACCAATCAGTCACTTAGACCAACTGGTTTCTGTCTTCGTTTAACAACTTAAAGACCCGGGTTCGACAAACGCAAGTTATACCTGATAAAACGCAAGTTATACATGATAAAACGCAAGTTATACTCGATAAAACGCAAGTTATACCTGATCAAAAGATGCAAGTTATATTTGACAAAAACCGCAAGTTATACATGATAAAACGCAAGTTATACATGATTAAACGCAAGTTATACCTGATAAAACACAAGTTATACCTGATAAAAAGATGCTAGTTATATCTGACAAAAAACGTAAGTTGTATCATGATAAAACACAAATTATCAATCCATCAAAAAAAAGTTTTTTTAAAGTATAGCAATAGGGTATGCAAATGAAGAGGATAAAATGCTTGTTTTTATGGTGTAATTTAAAAAAAAAATAATGTCGTATGAAAAAATTATGAACCTTTAAAAAATGAGAGTGAAACTCAACAATTATATATTATACCTATTTTACCATTCCCCTTATATTTTAGAAAATCAATGTATGTATTCTCGTTTTTAATCAAATCCATTCATTCGTTTAGATCACAAGCTCAAAATCTTTTTTATCCTTCTTATATTAAGATACTTTTTACATAATACTTTTTCTTAAATTTATATAATAATACACTTCTAGATATTTTTGTTAACTGTTATTTAAATTATTTCAAACTATTTTAGAGAAGTGTAGTAAAATTCCAACTGTAAAACTTGGATAAAGTCATAAAACTTCAATAATTCCAGACATAAAAAATAATGTTTATGACACATTACACTATCTACCAACATTAGTTGGTCTCCACAAACCCCATCAACTCATCATCAATAGCCATCACTCTCAACTTTCTTCCTCTCTCACACACACACAGCCCAAAACACACAGATTTGTATGTACTCCGTATATAATATGTACTACACACCAATACCCCATTTGATAATTGATAGATATCCCTTTTTCGTAATCCCAAAAGGTAAAAAGTAAATACCTTTCACATTCATCTTTTGCTTGTCATTTTCATAGTTAATATATATGGGTCCTTGTATCATATCTATTATATATATTATTTTTAACGTTATCTATGGTACACACCGTATGCTTGGGCAAAAATTATCACACAGGCACTCTATCAATGATTACTTTTCTTTTTAGTGCACCACATCATACGAGTAGTAAGGCATGACATGAATAAAATGGTCATACATGGTTGCATGACTTTGTCACTAATCACATAAGTCATTTGATGTCAGTCAAACACATCTTAGACCGAGCAATATGGTTTTATCCTCATACAACCCATATGACTATTTTTCGCCTCTCATACAACTTATATAATCATTTAACCTTCTCATGCGACTCGTATAATCATTGTTCCTAATGACACGACAATGATGTCTAAATATGTGAATAGTGTGCTAGTCTTGTGAGTAACACACATGTATGCATATACACACATAAGGATGAGATCGGTACTGGTACCGAAAATACCTATACCGAATTTATGGAAAAGTGGGTACTAAATACCGTATCGGTACCGAGATGCTCATCCCTACACACACGAGAAACAATTAAATACAAATGACCCATATCCTATAAAGTGTAAAAAGGATTTTGGATCGTTGATTTAGAAAATGAATGTTTGAGATTGAAGAAACCCAATTCGTGCATGGATAGTAGCTTTCAAGTAAGAAAAATAGTTGTCAAGAGTAAAATTGGTATATCCTACCATTGTTGACCTTTTCTAAATCCCCAAACACTTTTTAAATGTTAATAACTTTCTATACGACAATTTTTTTAGAATTACACCATAAAAACGAGAATTTAACTCTCTTTAATTTTAATTTAGTATTGCTATACCTTTTCTAAAATAAGTGACATTTTTCTTCTTCTAAAAAACTCAATACGTTGTGCGTAATCACACACATGACATCTATATAATAGGGTACGTAATTTTGAAATAGGGTGTATGGCGAAACTAGAAGAAAAGTTGACTCCCTATATCCGCACCTAGTGATATAAGGTACATTAACTCGGCCCATATACGAGGGTGTTTGGGATTGAGTTTCAAAACAACTTATTGATTTATTGGCTTTTTCAAGAAGCCAATAAGTTGTTTGTGTAACCCAAAAACATTTTCTGTTTTAACTTTTGGCTTTTGGTTTTTAAGGGTGGAAAAGCTGTTTTTGAGAAGTTAGAAATATTGGCTTTTGGAAAAAAAAAATTACAAATCTACCACCCATACAACCAATATTCACAATAGGTTAAGCGAAACACTTAAAAAAAACAATCTATTGACTTTTTGATGTTTGTCATCCCAAAAGCTAATCTAAACATTTTTTTTTAAACTCCTTTACAAAAAGTCATAAATCAATAAGCACTTCTGACAAAAACACCTTTGTATTCCCAAACTCAATCCCAAACACCCTCATAATATTATGTATACACAAACACATACTAGTTACTGACTACAGTCTACACGCACGCCCCCCACACCTTTTTATCTGCTTTCCATGAAACTCTCTCCTCTTTTTCTTTAAAAAAAGGCAGATACTTCCTCTAAAGTAAGCTTTTTATTCTTCTTTTCTTTAGCTGACAAAATCTTTACACTATTATATTTATTATTTACAACTTCATAACAAATCTGTCACTTTCCATTTTTTCCCATTTGAATCCTTCAAATCTTGACATATTAATCTCAAAACAACTTACAATCTTTGACACTTTCAATTGTTGGTTTCTTGTTCCAATCTTTATGTTCAAATTTGAAGGCTTTTTTTAAAAAAAGATTGAACAAGAAAAGGTAGACTTTGACAGTTATGATGAAGACTTTGACTTTTGTTTTAGCAAAATTGGTTGATTCCTTGTGTGGTGGGGTCTTGTTGTTTTCCCTCTTTATGCCTCTGTTGACTATTAACATATATTGTCATTGACTTCAACAAACAAACCCTCATTGGATATTATTTTCTCCTTATTTTAGGTATTTTTTTCTTTAATCTGATTTGGGGTTTTTAATATTTAGTCAAGTTATTGTTTTTTCAGGGTTTGATGCTATAATCTTGGCCTGATTATGTTTTAATTTAATAAAAATTGGTTCTTGATAATGGTTGAGTTTTTTTAAAGAATTGTGCAGTGATTTTGTATTTGTTTGTTATTTTGATTTGGGTGATTTATAAATTAGTCAAATCTGTCATTATCTGAATTGGGTAGTTGAAATTTCATTATATAAAGACCTAATTTTATTGAAAAATTGTTTCTTTATAATTTATAATAATGCTTGAGCTTTTGTAAGAATTTTGTCATATGAAGTGATTTTGTTTGTTTATTTGATTTGGGTTATTTAGAAATCAGTCAAATCTGTTATTATCTGAAATGGGTAGTTGAAATCTGATGATATGAAGACCTAATTTGATTGAAAAATTGTTTCTTGAAAATATTTTTGCTTTTTAAAGAAGTGGTATGAGGGATATGGATGAACATGAGGCAAAAGATTGGAGAGAAGCTGTGAAGAAGATGCTTCCTCCTGGAACTGTACTGCCTGAAGATAGCGATGAACTTGATTACTCGATCGCGATAGAATACATGGGTCCGGAGGTATCTTATGAGCTTCCTAGGGTGGAGCCGTTAGATATGAATACGCGGTCGATCCCAACTGCATCGTTAGCCGAATCGTTCTCTGGTTCAAGAAGATCTGTCACTCGTGATGGCCCGGGCCCGCCTGTTATTGAACCTATCCCGTTGCCTGTTTCGTATATTGCAGGAGTGACAGATTCACTGAATCGCAGTCGAAGATTATCAGGAAGCTCGGAATCTTTAAGCTCGGTTTTGCATAACGCTGATTCTTATTCGGCTTCCCCGTCGGGTTCTCCTGGTTCGGTTCATAACCGAGATGATGCTAATGGGAATGAAGTGCGACGAGGCCCTGTGGTAACCTTCAACACGGTTGATAGGTCGGAAAGTAGAGAAGTGGGGTTAGAGAGGCCTGGTCGTTCGGAATACGTTGCGGTTTCTAATGGAACGAAGAAAAAGACGCAAAAAAGACGAGTTTGTTATCGATGCGGTAAAGGGAAGTGGGAAAGTAAAGAATCTTGTTTAGTTTGTGATGCAAAATATTGTAGTAATTGTGTTCTTAGAGCTATGGGATCGATGCCTGAGGGTCGAAAGTGTGTTACTTGTCTTGGTGAGGCGATTGATGAGTCGAAACGTCTTATTTTGGGAAAAAATTCGAAGGTATTGTCTCGTTTGCTTAGTCCTTTGGAAGTTAAACAGATAATGAAAGCAGAAAAAGAATGCTCTGCTAATCAGCTGCGGCCCGAGCAATTAATTGTGAATGGCTATCCACTTAAACCTGAGGAAATGGCGGAACTTATGGGCTGCATGTTACCTCCACGAAAATTGAAACCCGGAACGTATTGGTATGACAAAGAATCTGGTCTTTGGGGAAAGGTACATATGTGTTTCTTCAATATTTCTGTATTACTACATATATGTATGTATGTGCAGGTGCCGAATGGGCTGATCAGACCGGGTTCAGTAACGGGTCAGATGGGTAATTTTGATAAGGGGTGTAATGGTGTTGGTTGGGTTCACCGAAAACACTTTTTGTCCGGATATTATTATGAGTAATTAGATATTAGGCTATCAAATATGATTACAAAAGTCATATTAATTAATAATAACAATCTGTATTTTAGAATACATGTTATTAGGAGGTCTGCGTGTAAATATTGTAATATGTATATATATTTTTTTTCAGGAGGGAGAAAAACCCGATAGAGTTGTGAGTTCAAATTTGAGTTTTACTGGAAAACTTAGTCCGAGCGCAAGCAATGGAGATACAGAAGTTTACATGAATGGTCGAGAAATTACAAAGCTTGAGTTGAGAGTGTTAAAGGTTAATCACTTCAGTCACTGCCTCCCTTTTGGTTTTGTGGCAGATTGGACGGTTTGCATATTGGGTCAAAGTGGGTAGACCCGACCCACAAACATTTTTTCAGACAATTTTAATATTTTTTTTAACAAGTTTTCATTGTGTAAAATATGATTGCAAAAAATTTAAATAATAAAAATAACAACAAACTATTTTTTTTCATTAAACTCATTTAGGAGGTTATATTATATGCATTAGAAATACTATTTGGGGGATTTAGTTTACACATAGATGATAACGGGTCGAAACTACCACCTATAGTGTTCTTCATATGTTTCTAACTTCGGTTTTAATTTCTCATCTTTTGTTATTGTTCATAAGAAAATAGTTAAATTGCTGACTTGTTGTCGGTGGCAAAATGGGTAGGTTAGGTAACTGGTCAAAATAGGTGCATCAAATATGATTGCCAAAGCTATTATTTAAATATGATCCAATTTTTTAAATCGCAATTTAGAAGGATCTAAACACTTGCGAATACATTGAGACGGATGGGCCGGCCATGTTGGGTAATGGGTCATAACGTGTTGGATTGAGACGGATATGTTTTTGGCAGGTTGGGTTGGGTTAACGTGACACACATTTTGTCCAAATTTTACAAACCTTGTGTTGATTTTGATTACCAAAATTATAAAATTTTAACACTATTATATATGACTTAAGGAGGTTTGATGTAATAAAAATACAACTTGTATGATGCATGACCCGATCCATTGTCCTATTTCCGTTAAGAGGGTAACATATAACCCGACTTACCCATATATAAGCAGATGGGCTAAAATTGCCACAGCTAGTATATTCTATTCTTCTGAAATCTGTTTTATCAATTTATTCCAGGTGGCTAATGTGCAATGTCCCCGTGACACTCATTTTTGGGTTTATGACGATGGTCGTTATGAGGAGGAAGGCCAAAATAATATCAAGGGAAATATTTGGGAAAAGGTATATTAGATCTCATATATTCATGGTCAATTTCATATATGGAACTTAGAATTACGCTTTTTGGACAGGCTAGTACGCGGTTTCTTTGTTCATTGTTGTCGTTGCCCGTGCCTCATGGTCAGCCGCAAAGAGAGAAGGATGAAGCCAGCAATTATGCTGCTGTTCCTAATTACTTCGAGCCGAAAAAAATTCAAAAGCTTTTGTTACTTGGACTTGAGGGCTCGGGAACCAGTACGATCTTTAAGCAGGTATTTCATTTTTAAATATGTTATTAGGAATTTTTGTTAATATGATTAGTTGATTACAAAAATCATATTATTTCGATTATATACTAATTTTTGGACAAAATGATCTAAAGATGTTTTGGGGATTAGAATATTCATTGATCAATGTTCGACCTCTTCCCTTTAGCTTTCTTGATTTTTTGCTTGCTCTGTTAGAGATAAAAGCTTAACTCAAATTGACCAATTATTAAGTAAACGGGTCAAGATTGGCATCACCTCTACAATAGAGACCAGAATGGGTGGGTTGTGTAACCTCGGGCTGTTTCAAATGGGTTGGGTTGACGGTTGACCTACCTACACTTCTTTATCCCTTATTTTTAGTTTCTTGAATCTTCAATATGTTTTATATGATTACAAAATCTATTTTTTAAAATAATTTTCCATTTTTAATTAATTTTTATGTGCTTGCTGCAGGCGAAATTCTTATATGGCAACAGATTTACTGATGAAGAGTTACTAAATATTAAGCTTATGATACAAAGCAACATGTATAGATACCTCAGCATTCTGCTTGATGGACGAGAGCGCTTCGAGGAAGAAGCATTGATGAAAAAGAATGCCCATGATCAATCCAATGACACAAGTATTTAACTATATAAAGTTGTTTATAAAATTATACGCGATAAAACACATTTTGTAAGCGTCCGGAGAATATATTATAAACGTGCAGCGTCATTTCAGGCAACGAGGGCAATGATGAAGAAACTAATGTTTGTGTTTACTCCCTTAACCCGAGATTGAAGAATTTCTCTGATTGGTTACTTGACATCATCGCGACTGGAGATTTGGACGCATTCTTCCCTGCTGCAACACGCGAGTATGCCCCACTCGTTGAAGAGGTGTGGAAGGATCCCGCCATTCAGGAAACTTATAAAAGGAGAAGTGAATTACACTTCCTACCGGATGTTGCAGAGTACTTTTTGAGCCGGGTATTTTGTTTCTCGTATCACTTTCGTGCTGTTCTTCATCATTTTGTTTGGATGTGGTGAAATATGCGGGTTGGATAATGGGTCAAAATGGGTTTGGGTGAAGATTAGTAATTTTTATGCAGGTGGAAACATGTTGACCATAATAGTGAAAAATGGCTAAACATGATTACAATAATAGGCGTTTTTTTTTTTTTTTTTTAAATAAGGTTTCTTTTAGGAGGTTGTTCTTTTTAGGTGACTTTTGACCGCTTTGACCATCTCTCTCTTTTGCTAACTTTTTTGATTTTATAAATCTGACATGTTAAAGATAAAACACAACCCGAATCGACCTCTTCATAAGTAAATGGGCGGAAATTGTCCTTTTTAACTTCGTTTTGACATCTTGAAATTGTGTTGGGTTTAGGCGGTTGAGGTTTCTAGCAACGAATATGAACCTTCAGAGCATGACATATTATACGCCGAAGGAGTCACCCAAGGGAATGGCTTGGCTTGTATTGAATTCTCCCTTGATGATCGTAGCCCGATGTCCGAGACATTTACCGACAATCTTGATGGTCAATCACAACCTCTTTCCAGGTATATCTATTATCTTTAGATTCACTATAACCACACCCTGGATTGGTATCAGAGCCCCGCAAATTTCCTTCGCGGGAGCTCTACCACTATGGTATGGCGACCTCAATCGCAACCTCTTTCAATGTAACCAATTTTTATGGTACGGTTATATGTGTATAATAACCTAAACGACCATAAAACCAAAATTTCTATTTATTGAATATATAAAATAAAAAAAATATGAAGTTTGGTTTTATGGCCGGTTCAGTTATTCGTACACATATAACCATAACCACACCATACAAATTGGTTATAGACGAAAGCATAATCATCTGGTTCTTAATTTGTTTGGTTATTTTGGTTTTCTTTTCATCCCTAAGTTTCATTGCTTAGGTAAAATTGATGATCTTTTTTTTTAACGGCTAATTACATCCTCACCTAGTATTCCCCTAATATTCACCCTTATCACCTGAGGGGGGATTCGAACTCCTGATCTCACCTTATACACCCTCACCCCCCACACCACTGGGCCAAAGCCTCAGTGGCCTTATTATTTTCTCATTATCTACGGTCAAAATAATCGGATCTAGAAGCATGCAAGAATTTACAAAAAAAAAAAAGTAAAAAAATACATGTGATTATTCTAATTCTTCAAGTTGCAATAATCACCTTCAAGATGCATTTCAAAACATCCCTTTAAGCAATAATTATTGTTTACGGATGTCCACCCGAATGGGGACTGAATGTCTACGTTGGTTCGGTCTCGAACCCGAGCTTCTAAGCTAGTTCGGTCCTAGACCGAACCTTGACCCTGAAAAAGTTAGGATTTTAGTTATGAAAAATATTAAAGTTAGGACTATAAACCATGGATTGCTCATAAGTTATCTTATTTGTACATTGTTTTGTTAGATATCAACTCATTAGAGTAAACGCCAAAGGAATGAACGAAGGTTGTCGATGGGTGGAAATGTTTGAGGATGTTCGAGTAGTCGTGTTTTGTGTTGCCCTAAGCGACTATGATCAAATGTGGCTATCACCCGACAACACTGGAAGCGGGTCCCTACTTCAAAACAAGATGATCCAAAGCAAAGAACTTTTTGAAGCGATGGTCAAACACCCGTGTTTTAAAGACACCCCCTTTGTCCTAATTCTAAACAAATACGATATTTTCGAGGAGAAACTGAAACAAACCCCACTAAGTGCATGCGAGTGGTTCACTGACTTCAGCCCAGTTCGACCCTACACCAACAACCATAACCTAGCCCACCAAGCCTACTACTATGTAGCCGTGAAGTTCAAGGATTTGTATGCGTCTCTCACGAGCCAAAAGCTGTATGTGTGGCAAGCCAAGGCCAGAGACCGTGTGACGGTTGATGAAGCGTTTAAATACATAAGAGAGATTGTGAAATGGGATGATGAGAAGGAAGATACGTATTATGGTGGTCCTGAGGACTCGTTCTATAGTACAACCGACGTGAGCTCACCACCGCATGTTAGGCCAGAATGAAGTAAGGTGAACCATCTTTATTTTGTGTTTGCTGTTGTGTAGATAAGATGAAGAATAAGTTATCATTTTATTTGGATTTTTACTAGTTAGTGAATGTGTTTACACACTTGGGAGTCTAAACACATTTAATCCCAGTGTGGTATACCTCTTGTGTAAGTTGATATGAGAAGGGTCAAGAAACAAAGTCCATTATATGTTCATAAAGATCGAGTATGTATGCGATACAAAGAGCAAACCTTCAATATCTGGATGTCACCAAACCACTCACAACCATTGACACGCGTGACACGCTCAATGTCTACCAAGAGCTCGTGTCACTGCATCGCTGCGGTTGTTAAAAGATTCCTACCCAAGCCTACCATTGTAACTTGAGTCTTCTGTTTTAAGGTTTTAAATAACAGTTGAGTGTTTTTTTAACCTACAATTTAAGACTAAAAACCTTTGTGAACCAGGTAATCTCTATCCTTTAAGCAATTTCGCCTCCACTGTTCAATAGAAACATATGTTTTTGGTTTGTGGTGAGTCACTTCCCAATATACAATGTAGCAATGAGTGGTATATCACTATATCCAAGGTTGCAGAAGGCGGCGCCAACAAAAAATCGGAATTTGACCCTAGGCGATGAATTAGGCGAAATGGGGATTAGGCGGAGCCTAGGCGGGCCTAGGCGGTCTTAGGCGGTGGTATTTTTTATTTTTTTTTAATTTTTTTATTAAATTTCTAAGTATTTCTTAGTATTATGTGTATATATCTAAACATATTTTCAAAAAACACCTAAATTTGTGTATATATATATAAAATACGTATAAAATACCAAAACGCCTAATTCCACCTAATTTTCACCTAGTCCCGACTAGTCCCTAGGCTGGACCTCACCGCCTGCCTAGCGCCTAGCGACTTCTGCAACCTTGACTATATCTTATCAACATTTGCATAGATGGTGGCGATGAGCGAAATGGAGTTTTGGGGTGTGTTTAGATTTCACGCTACCATTATTTAAATGCACCTTCGCGACCTTTTAAATGAGCACGACGCCCCTTTGAATAGTCATAGCTATGAAGAGTCACAATTCAATGGTTTGTCCATCATGTTTTGACAACCTCAAACCTCAAAGAGTGCGACTAAGCTCGACTGGTATGTTCCATACCTTCGAGGAACCAACCAAAACAGCCTGAGCTGTCACAACCTTTGAAGCGAATTGCACGGACCTGTTTTGGTCTTTTTAAAATTATCCCAACTAGCAATTTTTCCAGAAATTCAAATGCAAGTGTAGAGTGAAAAGTTTCTTTTAAAGGATTGATGATTATATGCATTCACTAAGTCAATATCTAATATGATGAATATGAAAGAATTTTGTAAGGATGCCTACACAGGGTTGCATTTTATGACTTAAAGTGCAACATACTCAGGTGGTCCTGTTTCCACTGATACTATAACCCCTTGTACTATACCCAACCAATTGGCCAGCCGATGTCGCAAGTATTTTATTTGATTCATTCCTAGAACTCTCGGTTGAACCCACGACACATGAAAGGTTCCATCAACTCCATCAATCATCCCCTCAATAAGATGAACCTGAAATATACATACATGTATTTTGTAATTCATAACACCTACTCACTAATTTATTTAAAAATTAGATCATCAATGAACTGATATAGTTTGTATAATCATATAAGAGACAGTTTTGACCCGTTACCCAACCTTCCCATCTGTCATCTTTGGGAGTACAACAAGCACTCTAGTAACAATCAAGAATAAATACACTTACAGATAGACTTTTCAAGAGAAGATGCTCCACTTCTTCAACAGTAAGCTCCATGCGGTCTGCAATGATAGTCAAAGGAATAATTCTGTCTTTTGCTGATCGTCTGCAAGCGGAAGAAGTAAGATATATTCAAGAGTTAGGATATTTTTCAATATATAAGCCGGAAGGAGCAAATGTCTTTATAAAAAAACCTGAAAAAATATTCCATCAACCAAAGAACGTTGATCTTCTCGACAAGTTTCTTCTCATTTTCCACCAAAACAGGCTCAGAATCTAGGCAAGTTTTGTAAACCGCGCATAGTTCTTGATAGCGAACTACACTCCCAGCATTAAGTGCTTCAATCATCTGGTAAATCCATTCATATGGTGACTCTAGAAGACTCTTTATCTGCAAAAGTTCAAAGATTGTTTGAAAGTTCTCTTTATTACAGACAATATACTATTTTGTGTTTAATCTATACCATAATTAGGAGATATGATTTGATTAACTTTTTCTTTGTAATTATCCTTATTACATATAGTTGATTAAAAAATAATTAGCATGCCATCATAAATGTTATTATCATTCAAAAAGGCCATTTATCTTTACTGATCAATTTAAGAAATATAAACAAAACATTGAGGATTGAAATATTCTTAATCACCACTATCGAGCTGTGGTCTCACTGGAAGTAACCTCTTTATTCACACGGGGTAGAGGTAAGACTGTCTACATCTTACCCTCCTCAACCTTAGCTTTGCTATTGGTGGGATTAACTGAGTATGATGATGATGAAACAAAACAGTGAGGATTGAAATATTCTTAATCACCCAAAGAGGTGATGGATATCCTTCAACATCAAGTAACCATGAAAAGGTGAAGATATACTCACAATTGGATGCACAAGAAGTTCTCCAAAGTTGTAAATGTTATCTCCCAACATCGCCGATATGCATATAAAATACGCAATGTACTACAACGCAAAAGAAAACATTTAGATAACATACTAACAATGGCAAATCAACGAATAAGATAGTATGCCTCCAAATAACTGGAAAAAGCATGGCCGAGACCTCTATATTATGTATCAATTACAAAGAATTGTTTATGCATTTCGCCTGTATAATTATGTAAAACATATAAGAATGCACACGTGATTACACACACACGCATACATATATACATATATGTATGCAGACTATATCATATTCATCGTGTGCTTCCTTAACGACACTCTCAAAAATCAAGATACAGTTACGCCACCTAAATTTTCAGTATGTCGAACCCTATGATATGCAGTTCAGGTCTTATAACTGATCCAGTTCATGAAGGAAATGATGCAAATCTGACTAGGAAATAAAAATTATGCATAACTTACTATGATTTGGAAATCATGGAAACGCGTCAAACATATTACGAAAGATAAATTTGCACCAGAGGGAGCATGAAAAGTAGTTAGCATACCTGCTTATGTGAATCTGGCAAATATTGTTGTAAGCCATATGCCAAGAACCGAACACCATTATTGTAGAACTCAACAGCGTCACAGTGAAATAAATGGTATTGGCATGCCGCCCAATAATAGTGGGCATATACAGAGTCATCAATGTCAGTCACGCTATCAAGTGTAGCGTTACCACTGTCAAGAAGATTCTTGCACTCTTCATGATCTCCTTTTGCAAGATTAAACAGGGCTATCTGCATGTTAATATACAGGATTGGCCCTTCTATATGCATCTGGTTTGCAGATTGGAGCTTTTCAATCACCCCTTTAAGATAGTTAATCGCAGCGTCATTCTCTGAATACTTTTGAGCGATCGTAACAACAATCTCTGCAAGCTTCAGAGGGTTGATCTCATTCTCAAAGTGAATGATGAAATTATGATATAGCTGTATGAGATTATCACCGGTCTGCAATAAAGCGATATGCACAGAGTTATATACTCGTATATGTTCATCAATAATCAATTTGCTCCTTCTTAACACCCTAACTACTTTCTAACGATACTTCACTACTACGACTCGTTCAAAACCAAAAATTTACATGTTAAAATAACCCAACTAAGTTCTGACCCATGACCTGTTAACCTAGACTAGTGAAAACCCGCTGACCCAGTTTAGATACCGGAAAGATTAACCCTACACACAAACTGTTTACATATTCTTTATTCTTACACTATTACCCCATTTAGTTAACTTCATAGTAAACGAGAACCTGAAAAAAAAGAAACCGGATCATGACCTTTTCTTTAATGCTAGTTACTTGTATATCTTCATCAATTTGGTCATTTATATCAAAGTTACTATATTCTTTTATTTTTTTTGAAAGGCCGACTAACACTTCTGCCCGACTACCCAGGGGGATCCCCACACTATTGACAGACCCCCATGACCACCCAATGGAGGGCCCATATGTACCTCGAGCAACTGGGTAGCCAAGGCCCGCCCATGTAGTATCCGAAATCGGGGAAGAGCCAACCCCCCACCCGCCCGAAGGCACTACAGTGAAGAATTGGTAAAACCCGGCCACCAGCAGCATTTTGCTGCCGGTAGGACTCGAACTCCCCACCTCCCATAAGGAAAGCAAGGAGGGTGCCACTCCACCATAAGGTGATTGGCCACAGTTACTATATTTTGAGTTCAAAATTGTTTACATAATCTTATTTTTATTACTATAATTACCTTATTCAATTAATATTAAAGATAATGAAAACCTAATAAAGATGAATAACACCTAATCTTAACATTTTTATGCTAGTTACTTGTATATGTTCATCAATATGGTACTTATTATCATAAATACTTATATCTATTCTTCTCCATTCAACATTGTTCACATATGCTTTGATTATTCCATTATTAAGTCATGCAACTGTCGTCAAACTAAATGAAAACACGATAAACAAACACCTAATGTAAACAATTAGAGCCTAACAGATGAACAGCAGACATCCGAATGAGGGAAATACCTGCATAACGGAGAGAAAGATGAAGCGTTGGAGATTAAAAGTGAGTTGGTGCCATAAGTTCCTCTGATAGAGATCAGAAAGTGTATCGCACCAATCGTGGAGCTCCGGATGATCATTAGAAACAGAGTGTAGGTAATCAAGAGCATCCATGTTAGCGAATCAACTATGATGAAGTTGGGAAATTGAATGAGAGAGAGGATTTGGAAATGGAGGGAGCAGAGAAAATTAAAAGGAAAATGGTTATAACCGACTTTTTAAAAGTTTGTTATGATATGAATTTGAAGTTGTTTTTATATATTAATTTTTTTTTGAGGGATAGGGAAATATGCGGAGAATATATGTTGGAAGTAGCTTTTATCCCAGGAGCGTCCCGAGGTTGAAATATCTAATATGACATAATAAAATATATAATATGACAACATAATTAATGACTTGCCAATACATGATTAATGAATAATAATATTATTATTATTATTTATTTTGAACAAATCTCTGCCATAAGTTGTCATATTCAAATATAAAAAAAAACGAATCTCTGCCTATAGTTATGTTTATCATTTCTTATTCAAATATAAAAAACCCTAAGTAGTGATTTATTAGTAGAGTAAAACCCCCACAAAAAATAGTCATTTTTTTCTCCGTTTTTTATATGGCACTATGGTACTCGTTGGAAAGATAATAAAACGCTCGTTAATTTGATGTAATTTTTTTCTTTAAAAAATCTCGTATATAAAAGATATTAACGTTTAAAAGTTATGGGAGGAAACATTAGAGAGAAAATTTAATTTTGTTTTTAAATTCTTTTTTTTCCCCTAAAATAACTCCACTTTTGTTTTTTAATTGATTCACATGTGATCATACATGGCACTCTCAAAAGAGTGAATGCATGTATGCATGTCATGTAGACAACACCATCTCAAATATATATATATATATATATATATATATATATATATATATATATATATATATATATATATATATATAGGGGATGGTTAAAATGGAAACCACAAAAATATGAAGAAACCTTGCAAACCCAATCTAGACCATTGATCTAAAGTGATCAATGGTCTAGATTCATTCTAGATTATTTTAATATATTTATGTGAGTAGATGACAAAAAAAGGGTAAAATGGTCAATTGGCATTTTTCTGAAAAGCACCTATGACAAGTGGACCCCACACATGTCACATCATCTCTCTCTTACTTTTTTCCCATTATTATACAAGCTGTCAGATGCCCGTGTTACATATGTAACATGTGTTGTGTTACGTATGTTAAAACTGAGTTGCCAGTTTATATTATTTAAAAAATGCTGATTTATTAATTTTTTTTATTAGACAATATTTTTTTTCGTTTTATTGTACCAGCACCAAAAAATTGTTGCATACGTAACAAGAATTGATATGGTTATAGGCATTTTGTTACTTAAAATGCTACTTACAAAGTGCTAAAAACAAACAAAACGGTCATTACAAAGTGCTACAAAATTTATAGATCCAAAAACATTCAAATGTACACAAGAATCGTTTCTTACAAAGTGCTAAAAACAAACAAAACGGTCATTGCAATTCAACAAATGCTAAAAAAACTATCATAAATAAAAAAAATTTGTCTACACTTCATTCTTGATAATCATCTTCATTTTTAATGCAAAAAATATGCTCACCTGCAAAAATAAAACAAAAAACATCAATTTACTTGTAAAGACCCCCCCCCCCCCCCCCCCCCGCTTAACGTATGTTAACCAACTGGATTACAAAAAAACATACAAAACTGATACAAAAAAACATTGTTTTATACATTTAGTTATCAAGATTATCAAACTTAAAAAATCAAAACTTTGTATCTAGTAAAAAAAACAGAAACTAATTTATACCAACTTAGTGGTGCTGTTACATACGAAACAGACGCAAACATAGATTTCATCCCAATTCTTCCTCTATAATATGCAAAAAATCAAACATGTATCTGGTAAAAAAAATCGGTAACTAATTTATACCAACTTAGTTCTGTTGTTACATACGAAACAAACGCAATATAGGAAACAAATGCAAACATACATTCCACACATTATAATACTCATACAAACATACACATGCTGGTAAAAAACAAATCAGACATTTTGTTGCATATGTTAAGAGACATTAAAATTCACCAATTTTGATTAAAAAAACATATTAATAATAATAACATATAAAAAAGGTTAATCAATAGCTCAAATTTTCAAAACCATCACAAAAAACTTGTTTTTATCAAACACTAATTTATACCAACTTAGTGGTGCTGTTACATACGAAACAGACGCAAACATAGATTCACCCATGATCAATGACATTAAATTAAACCTTTGTATCTGGTAAAAAAATCGGTAACAAATTTATACCAACTTAGTTCTGTTGTTACATACGAAACAGACGCAATATAGAAAACAGATGCAAACATACATTCCACACATTATAATACTCATACAAACATGCACATACTGGTAAAAAAACAAATCAGACATATTGTTGCATATGTTAAGGGACATTAAAATTCACCAATTTTGATTAAAAAAATATGTTAGTAATAATAACATATAAAAAGGTTAATTAAGATGTAAACATACATTTTCAAAACCATCACAAACAACTTCTTATTACCAAACACTAATTAGCTCAAATTCAAACTCTAACCATTAATTGTTTTCTAACCCCTTTCAAAATCATATTAAAAATGTTTTCTGCTGTTACATACAAAACAAACCAAACAAACCAAAATCATATTAAAAATGTTTTCTGCTGTTAAAAATGTTTTCTGCTGTTACATACGCAACATAGAACAGAGGAAGTTTCAAAATTAGAGGTCAACAAACCAAATTCAAAAAAACCTTATTACTTCAAAACGATAAAAGCTTCGTATCTCAACAAAATACCCTTAGACCCAAAAAACTTTCTAATATTTTTAACCGATCCCATCTTTTTAAATAGCCCAACATTCTAATAGAATGTTGGGCTACTTCTAATAGAATGTTGGGCTATTTAAAAATAATTGTTAAATAATAATAATTGTTATATATATATAACAATTATAAAATCAACAGTCACAACTCATTAAAGGAAGCCATGTGTAAGCTTTTGCCACATCTTGTACCACTTGGGTTTTCCTCGTTGTTGCAATTCGACAAGAGGAACCCTTTTTGGAGCTTTTGTTCCACTGGTTTCACCCTTGATTTGCAAGAACCGATAATTGATTGTAAGTAAAAAAAATTTATTACAGTATCAGGTGTAGAAAATTACATTTTTTGATGAACCAGTTTCTTTCTTTCTTAATTCTTGTAACTAATAATTGACTGTCAGTACACAAACTATCATTTTATCACCAACTGTTAAATAAAATGTCTCAAATGGATTTCTTGGTTTTAGATATTTAGTTTAAGATGTATACTAAATTGGAAGCTGACTTTACTTCTAATAATTGTTCTTTAATTTCAGATCCTCCGTTACAACAATCAGTTACAACAAAAGAAAAGGGGAAAAAAAATCGATGCAGATCGACGAAACCCTAACCTGATTCGCGAAGATTTCTACTGAAGATGAAGACACGTTGATGCAGATATCAAGGCTACCCCTAATTTCTCTTTCTTCATTCATTCATTACTCTCTGTCTCTCTTTTCTCTTTACCGCGAGTGACGGAGGTAAGGAATGGTGGTGGTGGTGGTCAGGTGTGGTGGTGGTGGTGGTAGTCAGGAATGGTGGTGGTGGTGATAATCTTGAAGAGGGCTGAAATAAATATGGAGAGAGAGTGTGTGTGTGGCTTGTTTATATAGGAGGGAGAAGAGAAATTCAAAATATTAAATGGGGGGGAAAAGGAAAATGACTAATATACCCTTCCAGCCATAAAATAATATTTTTACTAATGGATCATGTGGAGCAATGTGAGCCACTAGTTGGGTTTGCTAGGGTTTTTTCAAATTTTTGGGTTTTCTCCCTACCTTTAGCCTATATATATATATATATATATATATATATATATACTAAGTGGAATCCCGTGTGAAAACACGGGAAGACCGAGTCCTGCCTTAAAGCATGTTTAGTGAAAACAACATTAAGAAGCCAATCATCTGCTGCCAAGAAGACCTGTTTAGTACCATCTGTTTATTTCTTTATAACAGTTATATTATTACTACCCAAAATATAAAAAACATAAACAGACCAATTGTTATGGTCTGTTAAGTAAACCCAAATTAAAGAGTGGATCTATTTTAAAAAGAAAAACTGTATTTTGTAACATCTGTTCCTTTCACGCTACCAGTTAATAATACTGATCAGATGTTTAATAACTGGAACTGTTACAACAACGGAAAATATAAATTTAGAGACGGATTAAAGCTCCGTTGAGGTAACACATATAAATCTACAGACGGATTAAAGCTCTGTTGAATAAAACATAAAACTTAATACGAGTCAATTTAGCATCACAAAACATAAAAACCCATATATAATCTTGACAGACATACAAAAGTAAAAACATAAATAAATATAATCAACGTTAAACATCAAGATACATAGCTAGTTAAAGGAATTAATAAACTTAAGCTTCAATTCCATTGAAGCTTCAAGTTGTGCATGTAAATCTTTAAATTTTGCCAAAAATCTACGTCCTTACCCCGGCTTCTGAATTGTACAACAACGACAAATCACGAACAGCAGTCGAAGGCATTGACATCAAAATCCGTTGCTCATCATCTCGGTCAAACGTGCCCAACTGCAAACTGTCAAAACAAATCTTCAAATCTCTTGTAGTCTTCAAATCTTGATAGTACCGTGTTGTAATTTGATTAAGAACAAATTCCTTCATTTCATCTTCTTGGTTATTAGTTGGCGCTGCCATTGATGCTATTGATGAAGACTGAAATGTAAATATTAAGATGGTTTATAATGAACTTCGGAATGTGTTTACTAATTTATACATTTAAAACGCGTGAAATGAAAGGTCATAGCGTAGTATTGTTATTATACTTGGGTTAACGTGTTAAACGAAAAGTTTTGTTATAATAATTATTTAATTTTAAAACGTTTACAATATCTGAAGAGTGTATACAACTTGTGAAACATAAATGGACGAATACTTTAGAAAACGAATAGCCGAAATAATCAAGTATCAGTTGTACAAATCAAAGAATTAAATAATTATAACAAATATCGCGTGAAATTAATTATCTTTCAAAATTATTTCTATAAATATGTTCATATCCAACCTAACATTTATCTATAAATTCCACACAGTACATATTCTAAACTTCATCTACCAAAATGGCAAACAGATCATACTATCATTTTGCTGATGCATCAGACGTTAAGGCAATATTCAGCACTTGGTTACTAATAGAAAAGAGAAAAGACGAAGATATTAGGAATGAAGTAGAGAAGATGGAAGAAACAGTTAAGGAACAATCATGGACAAACATTGGCCTACTAGATATGGTGTTGCATGAACCTCCAACTGGTTTGAGAGACAAGATAGAAGACTACTTGACTCAACAACTACAAATCAACAACAACATTCATGAAGCATTGATGCAGTTAAAAAAGGATATTTCAAGCGAGATGCTGAAAAAGAAACAAAGAGTTTTCGAGATTTTAATTAACTAGTTTATATAGTAGATATGGTTTTTATTATGTATGTTTTAAATGTTAATAATTGTTTAGTAAGAACAACATTAAGAAGCCAATCGTCTGTTGCGAAGAAAACTTGTTTATTACCATCTGTTTCTTTCTTCAAAACAATTACTTTAAGGTCTGTTTACTAAAACCAACATTATGAAGCCAAGCGTCTGCTGTAAAGAAAACCTGTTTACTAACATCTGTTTCTTTCTTTAAAAGAATTACTACCCAAAATATAAAAAAACATAAACAGAACAACTGTTATCCTTGTTAAAACAAAAACTGAATTTCGTAATGTCTGTTCCATTCACAATACCAGTTAATAATACTGATCAGGTATTTAATAACTGAAACTATTACAACTACGGAAAGATAAATCTACACACAAATTAAAGCTCTGTTGGGATAACACATATTAAAACAAAAAAGAGGATGATGAAATTAAAAAATAAATCTAAAGTTGAAAGAAAAATTGTACTTGATAACGTCTTTCAAAGAAGTCCGTCAATAAATCTAGAGATGTGAATGTACTATGATATGGCCTCTACTAAACGTTCCATAAAAACATTGAGTAAGGTGTGTGTTGTCACATCATCCTTTTTGATCGTACAAAAAATGATATTAACAAAACACATGTTATAGACTAAAAAAATATGTTTTAAAATTACAAGTTGGCCAGATGGATGGGTAGTATTTGTGTTAAAAATAATTAAATGTCTCATCGTTTGTGAATTGTGTGGACTTGGGAAAAAAACTGATAAATAATTTTAATTGATTCTAAGAAATCAAAACAAGTTGATGTTTGGTTTGGAGGGGAAAAATCATCAAAAGATGAGTAGTCATATCATAGTATATGATAGTACTATGTTGACTAAAAAGTAAGGTCTACCCTAAAAAAACTAACAATCACCAAAACATTAAAAAAATAGTTTTTTGTGAGAAAATAAAAAATAACCAAAATTTGAAATAGGGAGTTTGTCATACTATTATGTGGGTTTGTATTTTTTGCTAATTCGGATGAACACATGTTATTGTGTTTAGAAAAAAAAATATGTTTTATTAGGACGCGTGTCTCATTAAATCGCGTCCTACAAAATATTCTCACTTAGTGGTTATTTTTTGTGTTAATTTTCAAGAGATATTTAAACACGACGTGTGTCTCATTAAATCGCGTCTTAACACAAATATAGGTAACCAATAAAACAAAAAAATGTTACAAACCTGTTTTTACTTGTTGTTCGGGTTTGGGTGACTTCAATACTATCCCTGGCCTTTTAGACATGGATGTGGCTTTTTTTTTCTTTGGGATAAAGTTTTATGTTGGTGCTCATGCAAAAATATAGGCCCACAATTTATACTGGTTAGAAAGTGCATTTATTGTCTAGATTTTGTTAGGTGGGTAAACATAAGTGTGACAATAGAAAACAGGTTGGCTCTGGGGGGACAAAAAAAGTTGTTTTTTAAAAAAAAAGTAAAATTAATTATTTCCAAAACTTCATCTTACTCTTCTGTGAAGTTCTATTTTTAAATATAATTTGCTATAGTATTACTATACAAGTTTTGTAATTTAGCATATGAAAAAATGGGGGTTTTGTAATGGGTCAACCTTGCCCCTAGTATTACTATGATAAACCTTTATAATGAATATCTTAAAAATGGAGTGGGGGTTGCGGTATCAGAAAGGAGTATGACACAAAAGAGATGTGTTGTCCCATCATGTTTTGTGCTATCCAATATTATATTTTTAAAACACATGTTATTGTCTGTAGGAAAGGTTATGGGCACATGTAATATAAAATTATTAAATGTCTTATCATTAGTGTGCCCTGTGATGTGTTTTTTGTGATTTAAAAAAAAGTTTATAGTTCTTATGGTGTTTTTAGGTAGAAAGCACAATCATAAAAAAAAATAATAATAAAATAAGTAGTCATGTCATAGAACTAAGTTTACTGGAAAGTAAAGTTCTACCTTAAAAAAAGTTACATTAATTGGCATAGTTGGTTACGGGATTTATTTTCTATGAAAACAGGATCTCTTTGTTTGGTTTTACATTATCCCTATTTAAATAATTTCTATCTTTGTGATCCTAATGGTCAAGTACAAAACCATATGTTAAAAAATTAAAATTGGTGTTTACTCCCATTTACAATATGGATAAGTGTAATTGTCTATATGAAAAAGTGGCACCATGCCCTCTACAAAATTGTTAGGTGGTAAAAACATAAGTTATTAAATGTCATATCCTTTTTTTGTTTTACTCCCTTTAACAAATTCACAAGTTAATTGTCTATGTGAAAAGTGACACTATGCCCTCTACAAAATTGTTCGATGTTAAAGACATAAAGTGTGACAAAAAGTAGGAAGGAAAGGTTAGAAAAAAAAAAAGACATATTGACCTAGTAAAGGAGAGTCCATTTGTCACACCCTCAAAATCCACTTGCGGAGTTTTACCGCGAGGCGCATGACAAACCAGGATCCAAGTCAATGATCACAATAAACAATACTAAATGAATTTCAAAAACATAGTTTAAAAATCCCAAACATCAGCGGAAGCTAAATGTCGTTACATAAACAAAATAAAACCAAATGTTTAATGTTCAAAACCATGCAACTCTAACTAGACGCCGTGCAGACGCGTGCGCCCTAGTTCCACTTTGCTACCTTAACGACCTGAGAAAACATGTAAGAGTTTACGTCAGCACAAAAATGCTGGTGAGTTTACAGGTTTGTAATCAAAGTTCCAAGTATAACCTGTCCATACTATAACAATTGTAAACCAAGTACGCTAGCTAGGCGCATGTACCATTACTACTACGATTGGAAAACCATTACTAACTCGCAAACCAGATGTTGTGCCCGAATAGTAAACCTGTTCCTGTTTGAGACAATATGCACCCGCCCGGCGCTCCATGCCGACGGGTGGGGTTGGTCACTCCCAATAGCGCTATTCACATTTCCCCGTTGTGCAAACCAGCACATTCATGGTTCCCCCCGGGACTTCCAAAGATCGTATAGTAAACCGTTTGAAAACCCATAGTATGACAGTTGTTACCAAATAGTTGTTTAACACATGTTTTCTCCCCCGAAAACGAAAACCAAGTAAAGTGGGGCCGTAAACTCACCTTAGGTTGCGTTAACTTCAGATAATAGAATAGTTCAACAAGCTATGCTAGTCCCGTAAAACAGCGACCTAACATATGACAGTTACAAGTACTTAGACTAATAACCCTTAGGTTAGTTAGTCCCTAGATGTCCAGACCATAACCAAGTTCGTTTGAAAACACCGTGACTGTTTAACCGACCCAAAGTACAAGACTCGACATCCCATTGGTGACCCGAGACTCCCGTGTTATGTTTACGCTCCAAAACATACAATCACGCAAGTACACTTAACATACGTTAACACACAACAAGTTATAGCACATAGTTCACGTATCACCGAAATACATCCAAGTATATGTTACCAAGTTATTAGACATGTTACGGGGTTCCTAGCATGTTCCTAGGTGTCAAAACGGGTCTCGGAATGCTAAAATATACATACAGCAGCAGTACAGGCGATTAGGAAAAGTCAACTAGCAATTACGTTGGTCAACAGGCAATTATGAATGCTAATCGCCTACAGTGTAGGCGATTAGGGTCATGTGACATGCAAATTTTTGAGTTTGCATGCAATTAGGGTCATGTGACATGCATTTCAGAACTTATCAGGCGATTAGGGTCATGCAGCATGCAAAAACACAACATAGCAGGCGATTAGCCCCTAATTGCATGCACATCAGGCGATTAGCCCCTCATAGCAGGCGATTAGCTTGCTAATCGCCTAACCCTTAGGCGATTAGCCTTGCTAATCGCATGCTACCCAGTTTTTCCGATTTTTCGCGCGTTTAACACTCCAAATCAAATCCAGAACGTGTGTAACTACCCCATATCATCCCAATAACTATTCTAAACATGTTTAAACCAAAATCCTTCGTTTAACCTCGTATAATCAGTCCTGCATGAAATCAAGTAATCCAAACACCATACACATAGCATGCAATCATCATACTAACATGCATAACAATAACCCTAATAATCAATTACTGAGATTCCTATCATCATAATATCAATATCAATACTGGTCTATCATAATAACATAGCAAATCTTCATCATGAATCATAAAAACCCTAGCTTTTTAATCATACATACTCATAATACATGCATATTAGTTATAATCCGATTAACAACCCTTATTGACGATTTTCAGAAAGCTTTTTCGTTTAACAACAGGTCTGGACCTTTAGGGATTGATTAAAAACGTTTATAAAGGGTTATGGATGAAAATCAAACCTTAGAATTATGAAAGTATGATGATTCAAGCTTGAAACCTTGAGTTTTGATCAAAAATCGCCTTCCAGAGGTTGTTTATGTGTTGGGGCGGTTTATGGGACGACTAGGGTTTGTATAATGAAGTTTAGGAGGTTAAGTATGGTATTTATAGTCGTTTTTAGTCGTCCCTTACGTTGCAGGCGATTAGGTCTCAGTTGCAGGCGATTAGGGCTGCTAATCGCCACCCCCTTAGGCGATTAGCCCCCTAATCGCCTAGAAGGAAGGCTACTCGCCACCTGATGTGGCCTACTCGCCACCTGGGGTGAGCTAATCGCCACCCTACAGGTGATTAGCTCACCCTAATCGCCTGTAGTGTCCCGTTCCAAGTATTTTGCGCGTTAAACCCCGTTTTAACATATGTTAACACATTTTCACATACCGACAAGTCACATAATGATTGTAAACACATAACACTTGTAAATATACACATTCACACTCGTTCACCAATTCCCGGGACTCGAGACTTGCATGTTCCCTATGCTTTGACGATTCTCCGAATCGTCACCCCTTGTACACTTGGTTAAGGACTGACATCTAACGATCCTCTAGGCCAACATCTAATGATTCCCTAGACTCATATAACAGTTCCCGAACCATAACCCGACTCAACTAACCCAGTTAAGTACAGAATACGCGTGACTCGCTAAGGTAGACTTTAATTTAGACGATGTTGTTAACTTGAATTTGCCGGGTGTCACATCATCCCCACGTTAAAAGAATTTTCGTCCCGAAAATTATGTAAGTACCAAGAGTATGAACAAAAGAAACAGACAAAAATAGAAACCAAGAGAGAGAATTACCCGAGTTGTCACATCATCCCCACGTTAAAAGGAATCTCGCCCCGAGATTCATTCCGTTGCAGTGGTAACGTGTCTCGACTCGAATGCCTCTTTAGGAAAAAGATGAGGATACTTAGACTTCATCTGATCCTCGCGTTCCCAAGTGTATTCCGGTCCCCGGTTCGAGTTCCATCGAACCTTAACAATACGAATCTTACTGTGACGCAGACTGCGAATCTTGTAATCAAGGATTTCGACAGGTTCCTCCACTATCCGAAGACGATCATCAACCTTGATCTCTTCTAGTGGAACAATGAGAGACTCGTCAGTCAGACACTTCTTCAGGTTAGATACGTGGAAGACGTTATGTACGTTACCGAGCTCCGTCGGTAAATCAAGTCGATATGCCACCGGTCCGATCCGTTCCAGGATCGTAAATGGACCGACATACCGCGGGTTAAGTTTGCCACGCTTCCCAAAGCGTATGACGCCCTTCCACGGTGAAACCTTTAGAAGCACTTTGTCACCAACTTGAAACTCCAATGGCTTACGGCGATGATCAGCATAGCTCTTCTGTCGATCCCGTGCCGCCGCCAATCGATTACGAATCTGTACGATCTTTTCAGAAGTCTCGTACACCAGTTCTGGCCCAGTGAGCTGACTCTCACCCACTTCGGCCCAACAGAGAGGAGACCTGCATTTCCGTCCGTACAATGCCTCGAACGGAGCTGCTTTGATGCTCGTATGATAACTGTTGTTGTAAGAGAATTCTACTAACGGTAAGTGAGCTTCCCAACCTTTGCCAAAATCGATCACACATGCCCGCAGCATGTCTTCTAGAGTTTGAATTGTACGCTCACTCTGACCGTCAGTTTGTGGGTGGTAAGCTGTACTCATGTCTAGTTGGGTACCCAAAGCCTTGTGCAAAGACTTCCAGAAGTGAGAAGTAAAATGAGAATCACGATCCGAAATAATAGAAACTGGTACCCCATGCTTAGAGACAACTTCTTTCAGATATAAACGAGCCAACCGATCCATGGTGTCGGTCTCCTTAATGGCAAGGAAATGGGCTGATTTCGTCAAACGGTCGACAATCACCCATATCTTATCATTCCCGCTCGGTGACTTAGGTAGCTGTGTGACAAAGTCCATTGTAATCCGTTCCCATTTCCACTCTGGAATTTCGGGTTGTTGCAATAGACCCGACGGTTTCTGGTATTCCACCTTGACCTTAGCACAGGTCAAGCACTTACTCACGTATGAGGCTATATCCGCCCTCATGTTTGGCCACCAGTACAGTATTTTTAGATCCTGGTACATCTTGTCTGAACCAGGATGAATGGAATACCGAGACTTGTGAGCTTCATCAAGAACCAGCTCCCGAAGTCCCCCGAATAAAGGAACCCAGACGCGTTCTGCGAAGTAGCGCAGGCCATTAGGCCTTTGCTCGAGGTGTTTGTCGGCACCGTGCATAGTTTCAGCCTTAAGGTTTTCCTCCTTCAAGGCTTCTAACTGAGCCGAACGGAGTTGATCAGGCAGAGAGGAATGGATTGTGAGTTGCAACGCCCGAACGCGACGAGGGTTTGTCGATTCTTTCCTGCTCAAGGCGTCTGCCACAACATTCGCCTTGCCAGGATGGTACTTAATGGCACAGTCATAGTCGTTCAGGAGTTCAACCCAACGGCGCTGTCGTATGTTCAGGTGCTGTTGGTCAAAAATGTGCTGGAGACTCTTGTGATCGGTGTAGATGGTGCATTTGGTACCGTACAAGTAATGCCTCCAAATTTTCAACGCGAACACCACCGCACCCAATTCTAAATCGTGGGTAGTGTAGTTCCTCTCGTGCACTTTGAGTTGACGGGAAGCGTACGCAATCACCTTCTCGCGTTGCATCAACACGCAACCGAGACCATGAATAGAAGCATCACAGTAAACAACGAAATCTTCAGTGCCCTCAGGCAAGGACAAGATAGGAGCAGAACAAAGCTTAGTCTTCAGTTTTTGGAACGCTGACTCCTGTGGTTCACCCCAGTCGAACTTTCTATCCTTCTGAGTGAGAGTGGTGAGGGGTTGAGCGACCTTCGAGAACCCCTTAATGAAACGACGATAATAACCCGCAAGGCCTAGGAATTGCCGCACCTCAGTTGGCGTCTTCGGTGCTTCCCAGTCCTTGATTGCTTCGATCTTAGCTGGATCGACATGGATTCCCAGTTCATTGACTACATGCCCTAGGAATTGGACTTCGCGTAACCAGAAATCGCACTTCGAGAACTTGGCGTACAGTTGTTCTCGTCGTAAGAGTTCCAAAACTAACCGTAGATGTTCCCCATGTTCGGTCTCGTTCTTGGAATAGATCAGAATGTCATCAATAAACACGATGACGAACTTGTCAAGATACGGTTTACAAACGCGGTTCATCAAATCCATGAAAACCGCCGGTGCGTTAGTGAGACCAAAAGGCATGACCAAGAACTCGAAATGGCCATAACGTGTACGAAAGGCTGTCTTAGCAACATCAGCTTCCCTTACGCGCAACTGGTGATAACCGGACCTGAGATCAATCTTGGAATAATAGCTAGAACCCTGGAGTTGGTCAAATAGGTCATCAATACGAGGAAGAGGATAACGATTCTTGATAGTCACCTTGTTCAATTCTCTATAATCCACACACAGTCGAAAACTGCCATCCTTCTTCTTAACAAACAAAATCGGGGCTCCCCAAGGGGAAGAACTAGGTCTGATGAAACCCTTATCCAAGAGTTCCTGTAACTGGTTAGACAATTCTTGCATCTCAGGAGGTGCAAGACGGTAGGGGGCCCGAGCAATAGGAGCAGCGCCAGGTACAAGATCAATACCGAACTCAACCTGACGATGGGGAGGAAGACCAGATAAATCATCAGGAAAGACATCAGAAAACTCGCGTACAACCGGAATATCGTCGATCTTCTTCTCGCTGGTAGTGGAAACAGATAAGAGTGCTAGAACAGCCGAATAACCCTTCCGAAGATACTTAAGGGCTTTCATGCTAGAGATGAGACTTAGCGGAGCACCGCTCTTGTCCCCGTACACAGAAAGAAATTCTCCATCAGGGAGAGGAATCCGGATGACCTTGTCGTAACAAACGATTTCAGCGCGATACAGCGACAACCAATCCATGCCTATAACCACGTCAAAACTACCCAAAGATACCGGCATAAGGTCGATAGGAAAAGACAAACCCGACAACTCTAAGTGACATTCCCGAAGAACGCAAGTAGCTTCTATCTTCTTACCGTCAGCCAATTCTATAATGTATTTAGCCTCTAAAGGAACAGGTACTACATCTAGCAAACGACTAACTTCCACAGATATGAAACTTTTATCGGCGCCAGAGTCAAATAAAACACTAACAGAGCGATCGTTGAGAAGAAACGTACCAGTGACTGTGTCAGGGTCCTGTCTTGCCTCTGCAGTCCCAATAACGAAGGCACGTGCGTTCCTGTTTCCGCCCCCGTTGTTACCATTTCCATTCCCATTACCATTCCCGTTCCCTCCCTGTTTCAGCTTTGGACACTCCTTCTTGTAATGCCCCGTTTCCCCACAGTGAAAACATCCCTGTTTACCCGCAGTCCCCTGAGTAGTAGAAGTCGGAGTAGTAGTTGGGGCCTGAGTCGATGGAAGAGTCGCCCTACAGTCTTTGGCAAAATGCCCCAACTTCTGGCAGCGATGGCAACGATTGTTGTCACAATTCCCATGATGATGGCGTCCACACTTATTGCATTTCGGTAACTTCCCTACATAACCACCACTTGGCTTAGAACCCGATGAAGACGAACCCCCACTATCAAACCTTTTCCCCTGTTGAGCTGGTGCTGGTGTAGAACTCTTCACATCATTATCCCACTTTCGTTTGTTGCTCTCTGGAGCCTTAGCAGTTGAACCTTTGGCAGGCAAGATACCCTCACTCACCTTCAAGTTAGTCATCCTATGAGCAGATCGGACCACCTCCGCGTAGGTAGGAAGATTCCCCGCAGCCACCAACCCTGCGATTTCTGGCACAAGACCCGAGATATAATGCTCAATCCTCCTATATTCCGGCACATGTAGATCAGGACAAAGTACAGCCAACTCGTTCCGCCTCACAGTATACTTCTCGATTTCTGACCCAGACATTTTGAGGTTCCACACCTCGTGTTCCAGCTTTTGAATCTCCTCCCTGGGACAGTACTCCCTCTTCAGCAGTTGCACAAAGTTCTCCCAAGGCATAGCATAAGCCTCCCCTATACCCATAGTCTGGGTGATATCGTTCCACCAGGTCAACGCAACATCCTGGAGCAACCCAGCAGAATACTTGACTCGATCCTCAGGGAGACAGTTACACATCAGGAAAACAGACTCCACTTTCTCCAACCACCTGAGCAAACCTACTGCACCCTCAGTACCCGAGAACTCATGGGGCTTGCAGTCCCGAAACATTTTGTAGGTGCACATGGGTGGTGGTGGTGGATTAACATGACCACCTGTAAAGAAACACGTAAGAAAACCACGGGAAATGTAAACAAAGTTCACCGATGAGATAGAAGTGGTTAGGTCAACTTACCGCCATTTTGCCCTAGCTGGAAGGCAGCCTGCAGCAAGTTGTTCAAGTCATCCTGCGTGAGGTTCACACCCCCACGACCACCATTTCCACGCCCACCATTGCGACCACCTCCACGTCCTCCTCGTGCTCCAGACATGATTCTGGCAAAAAGGACGAGAAAATTTAGTTTCACAGCCAATGATAAACACTAGCGTTTACAAGATCAAAGCTAGATCCAACCCAGGACTATCCATTCGAACCCAGAGCTCACTAGGGCTTTCATGCATTTCGGTTTATGATTTTGTGTGCACCCAAAATGATAAACCGCTCTACATGGTCCTCCTAGTGTTCTCCTAGTTCAAAGTTCAAATCACCGGACATAGATTCTTAGCTATACACCGTAATACTACGGTAGTTCATGACAAGGGTTTCTATTGGGGTAGGAAGGGAGATGTCCGAGTCTTGGACCAATCTCAAGAGTATACGGTTAACCCCAATGTACCTCACTGTCTAGTAAGCAAGTAACCCAGTAAAAGAGAATGGATGATGTAACACAGAAGGGTAAGATGATTTAGAGACACCCCGACAAGTCTATAAGTTACCCAGTATAAAGTTTAGTACCATGTGATCATCTAGTGTGTGCGACTCAGTTATAGACTAGACTCTACATGCAGTCCTAGTTCACTATAACCATTGGCTCTGATACCAATCTTTCACACCCTCAAAATCCACTTGCGGAGTTTTACCGCGAGGCGCATGACAAACCAGGATCCAAGTCAATGATCACAATAAACAATACTAAATGAATTTCAAAAACATAGTTTAAAAATCCCAAACATCAGCGGAAGCTAAATGTCGTTACATAAACAAAATAAAACCAAATGTTTAATGTTCAAAACCATGCAACTCTAACTAGACGCCGTGCAGACGCGTGCGCCCTAGTTCCACTTTGCTACCTTAACGACCTGAGAAAACATGTAAGAGTTTACGTCAGCACAAAAATGCTGGTGAGTTTACAGGTTTGTAATCAAAGTTCCAAGTATAACCTGTCCATACTATAACAATTGTAAACCAAGTACGCTAGCTAGGCGCATGTACCATTACTACTACGATTGGAAAACCATTACTAACTCGCAAACCAGATGTTGTGCCCGAATAGTAAACCTGTTCCTGTTTGAGACAATATGCACCCGCCCGGCGCTCCATGCCGACGGGTGGGGTTGGTCACTCCCAATAGCGCTATTCACATTTCCCCGTTGTGCAAACCAGCACATTCATGGTTCCCCCCGGGACTTCCAAAGATCGTATAGTAAACCGTTTGAAAACCCATAGTATGACAGTTGTTACCAAATAGTTGTTTAACACATGTTTTCTCCCCCGAAAACGAAAACCAAGTAAAGTGGGGCCGTAAACTCACCTTAGGTTGCGTTAACTTCAGATAATAGAATAGTTCAACAAGCTATGCTAGTCCCGTAAAACAGCGACCTAACATATGACAGTTACAAGTACTTAGACTAATAACCCTTAGGTTAGTTAGTCCCTAGATGTCCAGACCATAACCAAGTTCGTTTGAAAACACCGTGACTGTTTAACCGACCCAAAGTACAAGACTCGACATCCCATTGGTGACCCGAGACTCCCCGTGTTATGTTTACGCTCCAAAACATACAATCACGCAAGTACACTTAACATACGTTAACACACAACAAGTTATAGCACATAGTTCACGTATCACCGAAATACATCCAAGTATATGTTACCAAGTTATTAGACATGTTACGGGGTTCCTAGCATGTTCCTAGGTGTCAAAACGGGTCTCGGAATGCTAAAATATACATACAGCAGCAGTACAGGCGATTAGGAAAAGTCAACTAGCAATTACGTTGGTCAACAGGCAATTATGAATGCTAGTGTAGGCGATTAGGGTCATGTGACATGCAAATTTTTGAGTTTGCATGCAATTAGGGTCATGTGACATGCATTTCAGAACTTATCAGGCGATTAGGGTCATGCAGCATGCAAAAACACAACATAGCAGGCGATTAGCCCCTAATTGCATGCACATCAGGCGATTAGCCCCTCATAGCAGGCGATTAGCTTGCTAATCGCCTAACCCTTAGGCGATTAGCCTTGCTAATCGCATGCTACCCAGTTTTTCCGATTTTTCGCGCGTTTAACACTCCAAATCAAATCCAGAACGTGTGTAACTACCCCATATCATCCCAATAACTATTCTAAACATGTTTAAACCAAAATCCTTCGTTTAACCTCGTATAATCAGTCCTGCATGAAATCAAGTAATCCAAACACCATACACATAGCATGCAATCATCATACTAACATGCATAACAATAACCCTAATAATCAATTACTGAGATTCCTATCATCATAATATCAATATCAATACTGGTCTATCATAATAACATAGCAAATCTTCATCATGAATCATAAAAACCCTAGCTTTTTAATCATACATACTCATAATACATGCATATTAGTTATAATCCGATTAACAACCCTTATTGACGATTTTCAGAAAGCTTTTTCGTTTAACAACAGGTCTGGACCTTTAGGGATTGATTAAAAACGTTTATAAAGGGTTATGGATGAAAATCAAACCTTAGAATTATGAAAGTATGATGATTCAAGCTTGAAACCTTGAGTTTTGATCAAAAATCGCCTTCCAGAGGTTGTTTATGTGTTGGGGCGGTTTATGGGACGACTAGGGTTTGTATAATGAAGTTTAGGAGGTTAAGTATGGTATTTATAGTCGTTTTTAGTCGTCCCTTACGTTGCAGGCGATTAGGTCTCAGTTGCAGGCGATTAGGGCTGCTAATCGCCACCCCCCTTAGGCGATTAGCCCCCTAATCGCCTAGAAGGAAGGCTACTCGCCACCTGATGTGGCCTACTCGCCACCTGGGGTGAGCTAATCGCCACCCTACAGGTGATTAGCTCACCCTAATCGCCTGTAGTGTCCCGTTCCAAGTATTTTGCGCGTTAAACCCCGTTTTAACATATGTTAACACATTTTCACATACCGACAAGTCACATAATGATTGTAAACACATAACACTTGTAAATATACACATTCACACTCGTTCACCAATTCCCGGGACTCGAGACTTGCATGTTCCCTATGCTTTGACGATTCTCCGAATCGTCACCCCTTGTACACTTGGTTAAGGACTGACATCTAACGATCCTCTAGGCCAACATCTAATGATTCCCTAGACTCATATAACAGTTCCCGAACCATAACCCGACTCAACTAACCCAGTTAAGTACAGAATACGCGTGACTCGCTAAGGTAGACTTTAATTTAGACGATGTTGTTAACTTGAATTTGCCGGGTGTCACACCATTTCCCATCGAAACATACTGAAGATACATACAAAAGCTAGTTCGAAAATTAAAAAGGCAGCAGGTTAAAACAAATGTTACATGCATATAACACGTGACCGTTCAAAAACCGGATCATGTACCACACATGTTAGTAACATATAACATGTTTTCAAAAGGGGGGCGAATTATGACTCGGCCCAGGAAAGCGCTGGCAACAACAGAAAGGAAGGGGTCCATGTAGCTGTTGAGCTTCCCAACGAGGGAGTGTCAAAGAAAACTTTACCCGATTTGGAAACCTATCAAATCCAACTATCAATCAACCCAATATGCTCAGATTATCATGTGTAACGAAACCCCTAATCGTATCATTAACAATAACAGCATGAACAAGCCCTAGTTCTAACCCGAAATCCCCAAAATGAGCAAAACATCAACATCTAGCAATTAACAACCTAAGATAACCAAAACTCATAATCAACAACAGCCTCAAAACATTTCTATAACATCTGTACAACATTAAATCATCAAACACAACATAGAGCATCATTAACACATCATAAAACACCATTAACACATGTTAACTTGTATGAAACTCATGTTTTATGATTAGGTTTTGTTTAGAAAGATGTTAGGTAGCTGAACTAACCAGATGGGCCGCCCAAACCCTGGAGCTGGCATTGAAATCGGAAATCAAAGCATTTCCTGCTGAGATCCCAAGTCTCCAAGTAGGCCCTCTTGGCCACCCACGACCTTGGCTTTTTAGAGAATCCCGCTCCTGTCTCGTAGGACTTGTAGCTCGGCAGTCCACCGGCTGGGTTTTTTATCCTTCCAGTTTTTAATTGTGAAAACCATCTCAATACAGATCTGGACCTTTGGGGTTTAATAAAAACGAATCAAAATGCATTAAAATGGGTTTTAGCTCAAGAACAAAGCTTAGATCTTTGTTTAGAAGATGTTTGTAGGTTAGGTTATGAAAAACAAGATCAAAAACTCATTCCCCAGTGATTAACATTGATAGAGAGTGTTTAGAGGCGTTTAGGGTTTGTGAAATGATGAAAAATTGCAAAGTGCGGTATTTATACTCGGTGCTAGTTCGACCCCTTATTGAGGTTGAATGAGAACTGGGGTGGTCGAATGAGGTTTTCCAAGCAGCATGTTGTCTGGTTCGACCCCCCTTAAGGTCGAACCAAGACTCGGCTTTTCCAGATTTTCAAGTTTTGTCGTTTTAACGCATTTTAACACATCCCAACACATGAACATGCTATCCTAACACATGCTAATCATATAGAACCATGTAGAATCACATAAACATCGTTAAAGCACGTATCTACATATCATATCACATATTTAGATCATTTCATGTTTGTTACTTAATCAAATTTATGTAATTCACCAACAACGGGATTCGTAACTTGTGTATGTGTGATAACCCCAATGATCCTCCAAATCATTGATCTCTGGACAATACGTAATGTGACTCGACTCAACTGACTCCGTCAAGTGCGTTTGATAATGTTTTTCGCTAAGGTAGACTTATGTGTTTTATAAAATGTTAACCTGAATGTGTCGGGTGTCACATGTGTTGATGGTGGAGTGGTTTGTGGTGAGGTTTTCTTGGCCAAGGTCCCAGGTTCGAACCTTGGGGGAGGTAGCCTTTATTATTATTATTATTATTATTATTATTATTATTATTATTATTATTATTATTACAACTTTGTTAAATAATATATACTTATGGTTTCATTTCAAAACACAAGGTGTGTTGGTGGTGGGGTGGTTTGTGGTGAGGTTTAGTTGTCCAAGGTCCTAGGGTCGAACCTTAGGGAGGCACTTTATATTTTTTTTGGTTTTCTCACAACTTTGTTAAATAATATAAATCTATGGTTTCATTTCAAAACACAAAATGTGTTGGTGGTGTAGTGGTTTGTGGTGAGGTTTTTTGGCCAAGGTCCTAGGTTCAAACCTTGGGGGAGGTACTTTGTTTATTTTTTTCATTTTAACAAGTGTTTTTTGTTTTTTAAATATTAAATTAAAGTCAGTGACAAAAAAAACATAATTATTTTTTTTAAATGAGTATAGGTAGGCTGGGGCTATAACGAAAGAGCAAAGAAAGTGGTGCAAATTGTGTTTTGCGATGCTATGTTGTACCTAAACAATACGGTGACCGTCAATGCCCAGAAACACGCAGCGAAGCGCACGCAGGGATCTATCGAGTTAATATTATCATTAAATTAGTGTGTTCATTTTACTATACGTTTCATATAACCTATTGGAGTTAACATGTTAATGTCATATTCCTATTCTTGAGATAAGGCTTCAAGCTCTGCGAAACAATTTGGTGTAATATAAGTTGTTTATAAAATAAAATAAATAAAATTACACGTTTTGTCTTTTATGTTTACCTCAAATTGCACCATGTGTCATTTATCTTTAAAAATTACACCGTGTGTCGTTTATTTAAAACTTTTGCATACCACAAGTCCTTTACACTAACCTCATCAAATATTTTAGTTATCTTCTCTAGCCCCATCTAATTTCTTGGTTATCTTTAATTATATTTTACTCATTTAATGGTTCTAATAATTATTTAAAATACATTTACAAATCTAAAAATTCTATAAATTACAGAAGCTTATTTACATCCCAAATTTCATTATTTGTATTTTTACTTTCAGAAATATTTTTTAAATATATTTAATACATTTTCTTTTTTAATTCATAATTAATTCGTTATAAATCCGATTTGAGTGACTCAAAAGCCCAATATTTTTATAAAATTTTTTGTATCATATTTAGCCCTTATAAAAATTATTATTTCAGAAAATACTATATTTTAATGTTTTTAATTATTTCAAATCAAGTTATTCATTATTAAGGAAAATAACTATGTTTTATATTAAAACACAAAATACTTTAAAATATTATTTCCCAACTTTATACATCAGTATATAGGTAAATGGTAATTATTTGATTTAATTAGAAAAATTATAAAAAAATAATTTTATTATAAACTGATTGTTACTGATGTATAAATTATATTTTTATAGTTTTTATACTAATTAAATAAAAACTTATTACAGTTTACCCACCCATATACTAATGTATAAAGTTTGAAAATAATTTTTTAAAGTATTTTTTTGGTTTTTATTGAATATAAAACAGATTTATTTTCATATTAATGAATAACTTCATTATTAAAAAATTAAGATATTGTATATTCTGAAATAATAATTTTTACAAGGGCTAAATATGATAGAAATTTTTTATAAAACTTTTGGGCTTTTAAATCACTCAAATCGAATTTTTAATGTATTAATTAAAAATAAAATATATTAAATATATTTAAAAACATATTTTACGAAAGTAAAAAATATGAATAATGAAATCTGAGATGTTAATAGCTTATATAAAATTTACAGAATTTTTGGAGTTGTTAATGTATTTTGAATAATTAGTAGAACCCTTAAACGAATAATACATAATTAAAGATAACTAAGATATTGGACGGGGATGGAGAAGATAACCAAAATATTGGATGGGGTTAGTGTAAAGAACTTGTGGTGTCCAAAAATTTCAAATAAAAGACATACAGTGTAAGTTTTAAAGATAAATGACACACAGTGCAATTTGAGATAAATATAAAGGACAAACCGTGCAATTCTCCCAACAATAAAATTAAAAGGTGAGAAAGAAACAATGAGTAAAAAAACACAAAGTGGTGGTTCGTGGCTTGAAACTCACTCAAAGAATTCTCCTTTGAAATCAGCAAAGTTGTTTAAAATTTGAGCCGAGGTACTCTAACTCACTTGAATATTTTAATGTAATTTTAAGCTAACCAATTAGCCTAATAACCAACCATAAGTCCAACCCACTTGAACTCCTTCCTCAGTTTCCTAGCAATCGAATTCAGTTGCCAAAAAGAAAACAAAGAGAAGCTAAAAGAATTTTAATTGATTCAGACAAGTGGTGCCATTTTATAGGCTTACTACAGGAAATATAAGGAATGCTACAAACACACTAACCCATAACTATTAGTAACACGAATCAGAAAACATGCAACTAAAAGGAAACATAAGAATGCATGGGAGTGCATCACTAGCTACATGGGTGGATGGATGGCACATAACACAACTTCTCTTTATATACGTTACTACGTACTCTTTCATTTTTTTTATATACAACAACCTCGATCTTCTTTGTTCACATTTGCATCCGCAGATCACTGGCCCTTCTTCTTCGTTCACATCCATAGACACCAACCACCACCGCTTCTTCCCTAAAATAACTAGTCGGCTCATGAAGAGACAACTTAATTCTTAAATGCATCAAGTTTGAGCTCAAGTTTTCAGCTCGGCTGAGTAATTCAAGCCGAGCTGGCTCACTTAAATTCAAGCTAAGATTGAGTGGACCCTTTAGCACCCACATATGTACATATTATCATTCTTATACATTTAAATGATGTTTTGTATTTTTTTTATATGTGCATGACAATTATGATTTAAGGGGCTAATAAGAAGATATAGCTGGTCTATTGGGATAGCAGCCTTCGGGCTTTGCCTCCCCTTTCTAATAAAGAGTTATGGCTTGGCCCGGGAAAGCACTGGCAACAACAAACAACAGAAAGGAAAGGGTCCATGTAGCTGTTGAGCTTCCTAACAAGTAGAGGTGTACAAACCGGGTTTTTTTCCGGTTCCGGAACCTGTCCGCGGAACCGGTTCCGGTTCCGGTTCCGTCGGTTTTCGGTTCCGGTTCCGCCGGTTCCAAAGGCCGGTTTTTAAGACCGGTTCCGGTTCGGTTCGGTTCCGGTTTGGTTCCGGTTTCGGTTCCGGAATCGGTTCTTTCGCGCACACTTAAAAAAAACCAATACGAAAAAGAAATAAACATAAAATTGCGACTTTTTTTATTTATTTTTATTTCGAAACAAGAAACATGGAAATCTACATGAAAAAAAAATTGAACATTACAATGACATTATTTTTTATTAATCTTCGTCCGAACTACTCATGTGTTGCATCGCCGCATCGTATGCGGGTGTATACGATAGCGGGTTTTGCATTTTTGAGTGTTGTGACAAACCTAAAACATCTAAACCTATTTATACTAAACAAGGGTGGCAAAATGGTGATTTTGGATGTTGAAAACGGCTAGATAACGTCTATTTTCGACAAAAAACGTTTTTCAAGAGGAACCGGTTCCAGAACCGGTTCCGGGACCGGTTCTTGAGATCGGTTCCGGTTCCGGTTCAGTTCCGTTTTTTGCTAAAAATGTGGAACCGGTGCTGGAACCGGCGGTTCCTATCGGTTTTGGAACCGGTTCCACTATTTACCTGTTTGGAACCGGAACCGGTTCCGGTTCGGTTCCACGGTTCCAGTTCCGGAACCGGTTTTTTTGAACACCTCTACTAACAAGGGAGTGTCTAAGAATGGGTGAGGTGGTACGTGCTATCTCTTTGCCTCACTCATACACGCTCTCTCTAAAAACGACATTCTCTCTCATATCTCCCCGTTCCACTTTACATTCACACTTTTAGGCGTTCATATGAAAGAACTTTCACTCCCTTTACTCCAAAAACGCCTTATTAGGGAAACTCTTAAAAGGATGCCAAAATGTTATAGACTAAATAAGTTTAACCATTTTTACAAATTTGTTTTTTATATTTTTCTTGATGTGTACAAAAATAATGACATGTCAAATAAACGAAAATGGCTTTAGCCCAAATCCGTATTGATGCACCAGCCAACCCGCCTAAACCCCCTATTCTAAACATTGTGACCCAAATCAAATAACTATGCGTCGTCGGATTAGCTTAGCATGCCATTGCTTTTTTACATATCAATGTACTCGCACATGATTATAAAAACTATCCATAATATCCAATGTGTTCAAATAAATCACCTTAGAACATAATCTAACACATTATGAAACAGTGATGACCAAAGTCAAAAGGCTATACCCTTACTACTTGTACTGTAATTAAGAAGATGGTCAAGGTCTGATATGGTTGGCAAATAATGACACAAAGTTCTATGCCACACAAACCACCCTCATCCTCAACCAACCAATACCTTGATGCCACCTGGCATGACAAATATCCAAACTGCAACAAATAACCACCATGCTTCTTCATGCATACTATCATCACACATGTCAACACCATCTTCATTACCCAATCATTTTGTTTCCAAAAAGTTGGAATGACTAAAATGCCCTCAAACTGTTACCAAGATTTAAATGGCTTGTACCACTTTGAGCTACCTCTTCTTTCATTCTGTATCTCACAAAAACTATCACTTGGAAGAAAATGACCAAAAGCCCATTTTAAGTTACTCATTAAAAAGCTATCTTATCATTCTATTTCTCTCTAAAAGTTTTAAAAAATTAGAGAGAAATAATGGCAGTGTCTACAGTGTACACAGTTCAATCTCTCAACTCAACATGTTCAATCTCAACACCAACAAAAGCCCATTTAGGAAGTCATCAAAGACAAGTGTTGTTCTATACTAAAAAGACCAATAAGGGTAGGGTGAGAGGCGGTGAGATAAGATGTGCAGGGGACACTATAGTAATTGGGCTAGCGGCAGACTCAGGGTGTGGGAAGAGTACTTTCATGAGGAGGTTGACTAGTGTGTTTGGAGGTGCGGCAGAGCCACCGAAGGGTGGCAACCCTGATTCAAACACACTCATAAGTGACACAACGACGGTTATATGTTTAGATGATTACCATTCGTTGGATAGAACAGGGAGGAAGGTGGAAGGTGTGACTGCGCTTGATCCGAGAGCCAATAACTTTGATCTTATGTATGAACAGGTTAAGGCTTTGAAAGACGGTATTGCTGTAGATAAGCCTATTTATAACCATGTTAGTGGTCTTTTGGACCCTCCTGAGCTCATCAAGCCACCTAAGATCCTTGTCATTGAAGGTTTGCACCCAATGTAAGTCCAATTCTCTTCAATATTCCAACCACTGATCTTATCTTGTCTTGTTCATGGGTTGGTCGGTCAAACCTGAAAATTTCACATGAACACGACCCGTTTAACGTGAATTTTTTAACGCATTATATGTATGAATACTTTAAGGTTACAAATTTACTACCAAAAATACAAAAGTATATAACCTTTAAAAAATATATATAATGATAGACGGGTCAACCCCAACACGACCCATTTAACTAAACATGCTACTAGGCTCAATCAGGAATGACCTGACTTCACTAAAACTAAACCCAAACTACGAATTCCTTGTAAGGTTCTTGCCGTGCCAAAAATTCACTCCCATAATCTTGTCTTCCTACCACAATATAAGAAATGATTTAGGGGTTGTTTGGATTTACTTATGTAAATGATTATCTTATAACTATGCTTCTACTAATATTCAACTTTGTTATTTTCCCAACAAAAATATTTACTCAAGCATAAATAAAATTTACCTATTTACTCCTTCATGCAATCTAATTTGTAATTGTGTTTTTCACAAGAAAAGAAGTCCTTTATAAGTCATTTATCTATTAGTTCTTCAAATTATATTCATTTTCAAACATTCAGTAAGCGGTTACTACAAATTCAAATAACAAAAACACATAAAGAAACTATTTTTACGGTCCATTTCCTTAAACTTGAGACGGTGAGAAATCCGTTGACAGAATAACTCATTTGTGACTGAAAGTCATGGTTAAGATTACTCTTTGTGACAATAACTCGACACACAAAACTGTTATGTATAATAAAATAATTTTTTATTCCCATATATGTAGGTATGATGAGAGAGTAAGAGACCTCTTGGACTTCAGTATCTACTTGGACATCAGCAACGACGTTAAATTTGCATGGAAAATTCAGGTATTGTATAAAGTCCGATTACTAAAGAGGTGTTTGGATGTGATTCAGTGTTTAAAGTCAAGCTGTTTATCCAAACAATAAACACACGACTTCATGTCTCAATAATCATAATTAGTATCAAAACGCAAATCCAAACACCCCCTTAAATTATTGTTTCATGAATTGAAAATATAACAATCTGTTTACATGAAATGCAGAGAGACATGGCAGAGAGAGGACACAGCCTTGAAAGTATTAAAGCTAGTATTGAGGCCAGAAAGCCAGATTTTGATGCTTATATTGGTAAACATACTCAATTATATATATAGACTCAAAACTTATAATCAAATTGTATATATAGTATCTATATTCATGAACCATCTTTATCATTTTAAAATAAATGGTTGATATATTTAAAAAAAGGTTCAAATTGACAGAACGCCAAAATCGAAAAACCAAATTGCCAAAATCAGAAAGTAGCTAACCAGGGGTGTTCAGCGGTTCGGTTTATTCGGTTTGAAACTGAAACGAAAACCAAACTCAATTTGGAATAAACCAAGTTGTTATTTGTTACCGAATAACCTAAATGTTTTTTAACCATTATTTTTAGTTGGATTGAGTTGAGCACTTGAGCTATATAAAATTGGGCTAAAATTGTGATTAGTTTGAGCTTAATGACAACTTAGATAACTATTATTGGTTATTTAGTTTATTCTGGTTATTAAGTTCGAACCGCCGATTCAGATTTTTTAAAACCGAAAACCGAATTTGTAATTCGGTTCAGTTTGCATCAATTTCAATTCGGTGAGTTTTTCGGTCTAATCAGTTTCAATTTTCAAACCAAAAATAATTAACGTATCTAGAGTTAGCGATTAGGCTCAGAATTTGGTCAAAACCGGAACATGAACACCCTAACGGAAATGCCCTAGTATGTAATATCAAAAGGCATATATACATAAACAATTGGAAACTTGTAAATAAGAAGATCTGGATTACCTTTTTAAGAACTTGAGTAGATTCTTTGAAGCTGTTTTGAATTTCATTTTCATATTGCAGACCCACAAAAGCAATACGCAGATGCGGTTATTGAAGTGTTGCCTACACAGCTGATTCCAGATGACAATGAGGGGAAGGTATTGAGAGTGAAGTTGATAATGAAAGAGGGAGTGAAATACTTCAGCCCGGTTTACTTGTTTGATGAAGGCTCCACCATCTCGTGGATTCCCTGTGGGAGGAAGCTCACTTGTTCTTTCCCGGGTATCAAGTTCTCCTACGGCCCGGATACTTACTACGGTCAAGAGGTAATTTCACATAATAGTGTCTAGTTTGAAATAGGTGGATCTTTCAACCTGTTTAGCATAGGAACGTGTTATCTTTTCTCCCCAATGAGTCAAACGGGTCAAATTGAAAAAAAGAAATTAGCTTAATAAGAAACAATTCAAATTGGCTGCTGCAAGTCACCTTAAATGCGAAAAAAGCCCTGACACATTACTCTATCCGCCTAACTTTACATAAAAAACTCTCTAATAGAGGTGAAAATTTCAACCTGTTTACTTATGAATATGTAGATTCATGTTTATGTTTCTCACTAACAAGTTAAACAGATAAAACTAAAGAAATTAACTTAATAAGAAACAAGTCAAAGTGGCTTCAATCACCTATAATGTGAAAAAGAGTCTTACCATTACTCTCTACCCAACTAACTCTGCATAACCAGTGGCGAAGCTTGGTTCTCGAAACGGTGGGGGCCAAACTCAATTTTTTTCAATCGGTAGTGGCAAATCGGTGGGGGCCGGACTCAACCCGGACTCGATTTACCTACGAAAATCGCAAAATTCTATCACTGCGCCAAAAATCGGTGGGGGCCAGGGCCCCTTCTGGCCCTCATGATGCTTCGCCAATGTGCATAACAATCTACCTCATAGAGGTGTAATAATCTCCCTAACAGGTCAAACAGCTAAAATCAAATAGATTAGCTTAAAAAAAACAGAAGCCACCTTATATGTGAAAAAGCTTGTTGACCCGTTGCTCAACCCGTCAAACTGGTCCATTTTGCCACCTTTATCTTTGTGCACTAGTATGAGCAAGTAAACCAAAAGTTCTTTTACTTTCCAGGTGTCTGTGTTGGAGATGGATGGTCAATTTGACAAACTGGATGAGCTCATCTATGTTGAGAGCCATTTGAGCAACATCTCCACCAAATTCTATGGAGAAATTACCCAGCAAATGTTGAAGCATGCCGACTTCCCGGGCAGTAACAACGGAACCGGTCTTTTCCAAACCATTGTCGGTTTGAAAATTAGAGATCTCTTTGAACAAATCACAGCCAGCAAAGCCTCAGCTACATTGGAAGCTACAAAAGCTTAAACTAAAGAGAAACAAACTTTTAAGTGTCAGGCTTCTATCACGTTTCTCATGAGAGTTACGCTTGCGTATGTATTTAGTTTCATTTGTCTCTTCCTAGGAGGTCTGTAATATAGGGAATCCAATTCTTAATGAAATCTTGAGAAGATTAAAGAACGCCTTCATTGTCAAAATTACTGCAAATTTAAGTTTTTGATTCATAAATACACATACTTTTCTACAGACCTATAGGTAATAACGTTAGTTCCATAATTAACGACAGTTGTTACTTGTTACAGTTAAAAGGCATACTAACAACAGTCTCAAAAACATATTTTACAATTAGCTTTTCCACACATTTTTAAGATTTTAAACAGAAGATACTAACTTATAAGTGGTAACATAAATTAAGGGCCAAGGGCAAACGGCAAAGCTGGTCCACAAGGTTCCTGCATGCGCGGGGTCCGGGGGAGTTGGGCCTGATGTACGAATCCTTGCCCAACAATTCTGCAAGAGGTTGTTTCCATGACTCGGCCCATGACCTCCAAGTCACGTGGCAACAACCTTACCGTTGCTCGAAGGTTCACCCCGAAGTCGTCACATATAATTATACTTAGCTACAACAAAGTTGTTAGTACCATGTTTGGATGTCAAAGTTGTAAGCAGTTTACTGCAAAATCGATATGGGTATCATATATCCAAACAGAATTGCCCAAATAACAGAACCTCGATGCTAATTTTGCACCAAATTCATGATGTCTACTCAAAGTCATGAACATGTTCAAACCCATATTTGCACATCCATAATTAGTAACATGTTAGTTAGATCAAATTTTCAAGTCATTATGGACTTAGATTAAACCCTAAAATGGAGTAGCATTTCTATACAGAAAAGAAACTAAAGTCTAAACCCTAATTAGGAATTATGGTGGTGGTTAAGCAATGGCAATAGCAGAGCGGCAAAGGCAGTATCAGGTGGGGATTTTGGTAATGTGGTGGTTTTTTACATTTTGCACAAACAAGAGCAGCGAAAAAAACGAACCACAATAAAGTTTCATTCCCCCCTTAAATAACTCATTTTATCCGGATACAACCTTAATATAAGCAAACCAATGGTTTGCACATCACTAATTGCTTATATATAAGAAATCATGTGTTTACAGATGTAGATTTTGAAGATGATGACGTTTGCAAACTAGAAGGACCAAATTAGTGATCCTAAAATGATCAAAACTACTCTAGTACACAAGGCAATGTGTGCCATGAGTTGGGGACCAAAGCCGTAATGAAATAGAAACATCATGAATGATTTAGGTAATTATGGTCAGATTAGACACAGTTCTTATAGTTCTTGACTAACCACATGGACAGGTTATAAATTTATAATTTACCTATAGAAATACAACAATAAGTTGATCATCGTGTAATAACAAATTGCAGAAATAGTGAAATGTTAGTTATCAATACTGATAGTTAATAGTTTATACTTGATAGTTGAATTTTAAATTCTAAATAATTCAGTTTTTAATATTTTAATTTAAGTTTATCGTTATGTACTGAAATTAGTTAATATAAAGAGAACCCTAAAGAACTGAAGTAGCATCTTTTCGACAGGTTTTTCATACATCAAACTTAAAAATGATTGGTGCCTTATGAACAACAATACCATAACTCAAGGAGTAATATACAAAAGAATTTGATATCAGAGAATAAATGAGATAAGAATGCAATACATTGTAAGCTTTTACAGAAATTGAAAAAGATACAAGAAAAAGGACCTGACTTTTTTCAGCCAACAATGGCAAGCAAGCTTTGTCGGACAAGCGGAACTGAGCAAACTAGTGAACCAAAAATACCTGTTAGACCGTATGCTATGGCGCAAAACGGAAGGGCCTCAGGTTCTTTTGCCGATAATGCAGCAGTTCCCAATCCATGTGCACTGCAACAATCAGCATGAGTACCAAATAAGGTGCAAATCATGGGTTTGAATCACAAACAACCTCAAAAGAGATTCAAAATGTCTATACATTTATTTTTGAAGAGATTCAAATCATGTTACGTTTGGCGACAACGGAACGGATCGAAGAGGTTGAAGTTCATCAACATCACTTGTAACAGATACTTCCTAAATCGTTTTATTCAAAAATTTAGATTTTTTGTGATAATATTGTCTTCGTAATTGTAATTAATGCATTATATGTTTATATAATTTGGACAAAGTGTATACAAGTCAATCCAATCCAACCCAACGTCATCTGTTTCAAGCCATATTTGAAATGACCAGTTTGGACTTTGGATAAGTACCCAAGTCCCAACGCATCCGATCCACCCATTCCTAAGCAAAAATGTCAACGAAAAACAATGATACCTAGATGCAGTTGCTATTCCACGAGCAATAGGATCATCAAATTTGAGTGTATCAAGGACGGCTTGAACAAAGTTTGCTCCAATTAGGCCAGTCAATACAACAGCAGCAGCAGTCAGCGATGAATTGGCCCCTACGATGTATAAATAATTAATTACATATGACATATAGCAATCAGATAATATGAAAAAAGACTTTAGGGCTACAATATGTTTTAAATCAAGCTACTAACCTTCAAAAAGTGAAACAATGCTGAGTGCAAGTGCCACAGTAATGCATCTAGGTAGAATCGATATGGTTAAAGTTGGTTCTAACCCAGCAAGCCGCCCCATAAACGCAGTCGAATACAAAGAGAATAAAGTTGCTATGGTAATTGATGTGAAGATCTCAGCTGCATGACGTTTAACAAGCTGCCAAGACAGACGTAAATCAGACTTAAAAGGTGTTGGAATTAGCTTTTGGAACTGACTGTTAGCCCCAATAATCAGTTTTTAGTTTGCATAAACACATTCCGCTTCTAATTATCTGAATAAATGGCTGCAGCAGAACTTAACTAGTTGCATAAACCTTAGTGTTCCACGGATAGGGTACAAAAGTTTGTGCAACTTATTTGAAAACATTAGTTACAACTTACAACATGAAAACAAAGGCCTAGTAGCTATAGAAAAAAGAATATAGATTAATGTCTAGACTCTAGACAACTATTTAGGGTCAAATGCATCAAATAACAACCCACTTTACATCAATTCCATTACTTCAAATTTCTTACATTTCAGGCAACAAACCTTCTGCATTTTACATACAACAGTTACGTTCTTTAAATTTCACACTTTAGGAAATTTGGATAGCGGTTTGGTTAGCAATTAAGAATCAATATGGACACAGGTTTGATATTAGGCTGGAAGCTCTCTTGGTGGGTTTGAGATAAGCCCAGATTTGCGGTTAGCGTTCCTAGTTTTGAACCTCATACGCTTTAACCAAACATCCACATAAGGAATGAATACCTATCCCCTCATTCATATACCCTTCAACCAAACATCACGGATAAGGTATGCTGCCTAAAATGAACAGAAAACATAGTTGTCGATAGCGAATAGTGGCCAATAGTGACAAGCCACCGATATGCTATGTAGCGATGGCGACGAAATAGCGCCCGCTATTTCTTATTTAGCGGTAAGGTATGAAAATAATTAAAAATATTTTTATGTACAAATTTACAAAGTATAAGGACCAAATGTTTATATACACAAACTAATTTTATACTTTCTATGTAAAATTTAGAAGTTTTAGGCAGTATATGTAAACAAATGAAAGATAGAGGGGTTAAATATGAAAATTGTTTAAAGCTTTTAACCCGAAAAAGGCTGAAAACGGAGAAGCACAAATGCACACAGCCGCTATTCATCTTCCTCCTTGTTTCTGGCAAAAAAATTACAGCAACGTCGCCGGAATCATCGCCGGAAATCGCTATTGCCCCGCTAAGCACAAGATAGCGATGGATAGCCGATACGCGACGCTATTCGCGATCGCGGTCACTATCATCGCTATTAACTATGACGGAAAAACTAAAACATGGCTTAAGAAAAGATACAAAACTCTCTTTGCCTAATGAGAGAGTTTGACTTGAAGTAGTTTGATATTATGGCATCAAATGATCAGCTTACCTTTCTTTGTTTGAACATTGAGAAGGCAAAAGAGAGGATAACGGATCCCAGAAACCCCATCAAAATGTCACCAGCTCCAGGGTTGGATGAGACTTTTGTAAGGTAATACCCTGTGTAAATTAATTCAAAGGTTTAACATAAAACAAAGACAAATGGAAAACATAATATACTTTGCAAACGAGGGTTTTTGATATCAGCAGTCCATGAAATTTGAAAAATCACAACATTTCCGATTATGATTAAGCCCCTACAAAGTTACATATTTGCCCATGAATGACACTAACATGGGTCCATGAGATTCCTTTATTTATCCGAACCGAAGGCCATGTTAGACATTTGAGAAGTAACCAATCATTTTACTTGTAGTAATTGTCACCCTTGCTAAAGTAGGAATTACCATTCTACCCTTCTCTTCTTTCTCGTTATTTGCATATTAAAATTGAGCATAAGTTTGTCATTTGTTGCATTGTGTATTTGAAATACATTTCATCCCATTAACATGAATTTGGGAACTGAAACTCAATTTAAGGTTTGACATATTCCTTCGGAATATAAAACTGTAGTAATATTGAAACAGAAAAAAAGATGCACCGGTAAAAGACTAAAAGCAATGTGTGGTTAGTTGTGGTGGGATTTCAACTTATTTACTCAAACACGTAAACGTTCAAATGACCTAGATGGGTCAAAAGTCAGTCAACGTGTATATGTATGCACTTAACCTCCTAACTCACTTTCTTCAAAAAAAAAAAAAATCCATTGCAATAATATAGATATTATAATCATATATACCGCCTTAAGACACTGTTTGTGGTTCATCGTGACCCGAGCCAACCCACCCATTTTACCACCTCTAAAGATGAGCAAATATAGCAACATATGAACCAAGAACAAAACACAATATGTACCAAGAATTGGATAAAATCCAGCCTTTGAAAAATATCCAAAAGCAAATGCCGCAAGATCTGCCGCTAGTGCACAACAGATGATTGGGTGAAAAACCTTCCTTAGACCAGATGGCAACCTGGAGAAGATACATCAGCCAATAAGAAACAATAATGAAGAAACCCATCAAGTGTTGAATGGAATTAAGCTCAAGGAACACGAGTTATACCCAGTACCAATGATGTAGCCTATCACGGTAGATCCTAGCAAGAATGGCAAACATGTTCTAGCATTTGTTCCAAGTAATTCAGGGTACTTAAGGGCTGCAGCAAATGATGCAATGGAAATCACACCCCATGCAGCCAACTCCAGTGTAGAAAAAGGTGATGGTTTTGCCATAGGTTCGGCAGGAATCATTTCTGTTTTCACCATTTTTCTAACGGCTATAGCCGAATATCCAGCAACTGCAAGTGAAGCTAGCCACCCTGCAACTGTAAACAACAAAGAAAAATGTCAAAGTTACACATTGACCATTCCATAAAGACAGTGAGACACACAAGAAAGATTAGCATTTAGAGCTGACAATACAGGTCGGATAACGAGTAAGTTTTTCATACAAGTCCAAACACGTAGTATCAATAACTAGGGAGTAGGGCCACATATAAATACAAGAAATTCAAAATTTTCAATATTAATCCAACATTTTGAGTAAAACTATATAGGAGTTTTCAAGTTTTTATGTACTGAAATTACACAGTGCAGCGGGTGACTTTCAGCTCATTTCCTTTCAAGCTAGTTTTTATTTCTTTTATTTTTTTTATTTACTGGTTCTAGATAAAACATATCCAAACGGGACTGATTCAATAATAAATAGGCCAAGACTGCCACCTCTAATAAACAAGAAATAGTAATGACTAATAGTTTATTAACAGGTGAGAGAGACAAATTATGAAGGATTGCTGGGCAACACAAAATTCAACATCATACCCATAAGTGTGTTTTAGGGAATTAAACAGAATTCTATTAGCTGCCCATTGCATAATAAGTTTTTACATAAGTGTAAGTGAAAAATCTTTATAAACAAAAACTTTGGACACAATACAATTTAGCAAATGTGTAAAAATGCTTCTAGGGTTGTAAATGTAGCAGATTGCTCCACTTGTATCAAATATGAATCCAGAAAGTATACGCGTCTACTTATTGGTTAGGGCAGCTAATAGAATTCTGTTTAATTCCCCAAAACACACCTAACTTAACAACTAATATAGCATTCACTCTAATTTTGCACTTTCTGCAATAAAAATGTGAATTGAGATAAGATATAAGAATAACGAAGCAAAATGAAAACATGAAGGTACCTAAAATGCCGAAGATTTTGATCCCTGAAGCTGCAGGGACATCTTGAACAGCAAGAGGCAAAATTACCAACGATGGGACATAAAACAAAGGCAGCCATCTTTGGATGAACAAGAGTGCAGGTTCAAAAAAGTTCATCAAACCATTAGCAGCTGCGGGAACAGTAACATCAAGAATCACAAGAACCGTGAATATGCAAAACATCCCAAACAGAGCACTTGGAAACTTAATTGCAGCCGAAACAAAAGCCTGTTTCAAGTACTTATCCGCTGCAAGTATGATCCCAAGTGACACAACCAAATGTGCCACTCCCAGTACCTAAAGAAACAGAAACATCTATCACAAAATCATCTAAAAGATAACAAGACCCACAAAACTAATATCCTCTGAGGCTAGGGTTGTTTAAAAAGCTTGAGGCTTGCACGGAAAAAGCTAGCTCGAAGCCGGTTCGTTTGTAAACAAGTCAAGCCCAAGTCAAGGTAAGCTCGCTCGTTTGGCTCATTTGAATTCAAGCTCACACACTTTTTGTAAAAATAAATTATAACCAAAAAATATAACTCCAATATATATAAATTATTTATAAATTCTGCATTATGTGTATTTTAATGTGTAATAAATAAATAAAAAGCTTAAAAATCTTTTGACAAGCTGAGTTCGAGCTTAAACATTTCAGCTCTATATAAGATAAACGAGCCAAACCCGAGCCCACACTGGCTCGGCACTACATTTTCACAAACAGTTTGTAGTATATTTGAGGTAATATGACTATAAAAAAAGACCTACAAAGTTGATATTCGGCATTGTCACAAACAGTTTGTAGGATACTCAAGGTAATGCTACAATCTAAAACAAAAAATCCTCACAAACAAAATTGATATTCACCGAGGCATTTTCACACACAGTTTGTACTTTGTAGTATATTCAAAGTAATGCTACTACCTAAAACAAAAATGACCCACAAACAAAACCGATATTCAATGAGGCATTTTTACAAACTGTTTGTAATATACTCAAGGTAATTCTACTACCTAACACAATATGGACCCACAAACTAAAAAAAAACTAGCTCAAGATCAGCTCGTTTGTAAACGAGTCGAGCCCGATACAAGGTAAGCTCGCTGGTTTGGCTCATTTAAACTAACTCACAAACTTTAGTATATATAAAATTATAACCAAAAATTACAACTCCATTATATATATGTAAATTGTTTATAAATTCTGAAATATATCTATTTATAATTTTACCTTTTTGTTTAAATATATGTATCAATATGTGTAACAAATTAAAAACTTAAAAAGTTTATAAAAAAAAAAAGAGCTGGCTCAACGCGCCACAAGCAGGATCAAGCTTTTGACGAGTCGACCTCGAGCTCTAACATTTCAACTCATTAAGATAAACGAGCCGAGCCCGAGCCCACACTGGTAGCATATTCAAAATAATGAAACAACCTAAATCAAAAAAGACCCATAAACAAAAACCAATATTCACTTAGGCATTTTCACAAACACTTTGTAACACATTCAAAATAATCCTAAAATCCAAAACAAAACCCATTTCACTAACAAATTTACACATACAGTGTTAAGTATGTTGGTTGTAATGCTACTATCAGAGCCAGAAGCTTGGAGCAAACCAATCCGATTAACATGAGTTGTTGAACCACTCATTTGCAAGAACCTGCATTGGGGTCCAAGAACTGCAAGTGGGCAATAAAGTTGGGAACTTTTGGAAGATTTGAGAGATGGGTTTGGTGGGTTTGTGATATTTGGGTGTTTGGAAGAGATAGGGGATAATAATTTGAATTTGATGGGGCGTTGATGGAGGGTGGTGGAGAGATGGGTACAGGAAAGAAGGGAAGATGCAGCCATTGATTGGTTAGTGATGATGATGATGGGTTAGGAGAGAGGAGATGAGATGGAGAAGGCATTTTGGAGGTGGGATTGGAAGAGGATCGTGTGGATGTGGGAGGATATGATGGGGATGATGATGACTTGTTGAGTGTAGTTATGTTGTGTTGACTTTTTGGAAGTCAAGGTAATTTGAAGTCAAAGAAGGTTATTTGAGTCATGGGACTAGCTAAGTTAACTCGCATTGATCGGATATTCGTGAATTGGGAATTTTTCATGGCGTGGCTGAATGCGGAATATTTAGCGCTTGAAAGAAATATTTCGGATCATAGTCCTTTGGTATTGAAAATTCGGAACACGAATTTGGGTACAAACCATTCAGGTTCTACAATTCGTAGTTGGCTCGGGATGGTTTTGTTGATATAGTTAGGCAGGCCATTTGTGAAGATTATGGTACTGGCGAGCCAGATGTGGTGTTAATGAGGAATTTAGAAAACTTAAAGGTGTTATCTCTGCTTGGGTCGATCATTGCAAACAACAAGAAGTTGGTGAAAAACAATTGTTGGAACAAGAGCTTAGAGTTTTGTATGAGTCTATGGAAGAGAGATAGATTACTCAAGCGGAGGAATGGGTTCTGGTAGGGTCTAAGCGTCGGTTACGAGAGATTGAGAGTTTCCATCAACGCGACTTGAAACAGAAATCTCGGTGTAACTGGGCTACGTTTGGGGATGATAACTCTAGATATTTTCACGGTATTATTAATAAAAGAAAGGTTGCAAATTATATTCCGGGTTTGTTGGTCCGTGGAGTGTGGGAGACAAGACCGAATTTTATAAAATGTGAAGTGTTGCGTTTTTTTAGATCCAAGTTCAAAGAGGTGTTGCCTAGACGTCCAAAGTTGGTGGTTTACAAATTGAAAACAGTGCAGGACGTTGACACGGATGAGTTGATTAAGGCGTTTTCGGCTCAAGAAATTAAAAATGCGGTTCTTGATTGTGGCGCGGATAAAGCTCCTGGTCTAGACGGGTTTAATTTCCGTTTTATTCGGACTTTTTGGGACGTTTTGGAGAAGGATTTCGTTAAGATTATGAACCAGTTCCATAGTACCGGGAGGTTTAGTGATGGGGTAGCTTCGTCGTTTATTACCCTCATTCCGAAAGTTGGTGATCCTGTGAATTTGGGGGACTTTCGGCCGATTACTCTTATAGGGTGTATTAGTAAGGTGGTGTCGAAGGTGTTAGCGAACCGGTTACGAGGGGTGATGGCAAAGGTAGTTTCAGAACACCAATCAGCTTTTTTATCGGGCAGGTACATTCTTGACGGCCCTATTATGACTAACGAGGTTCTAGCTTGGGCGAAAAAACGAGAAAAAAAAGATGTTCCTTTTCAAAATAGATTTTGATAAAGCTTACGATAATGTGAATTGGGAATTTTTGATTTCGGTTCTTGAGCAAATGGCTTTTCCTTCGAAGTGGTGTGAGTGGATTCGCGGAATTCTGGTTTCAGCGAGATCGGCAGTCTTGGTAAATGGGTCACCTACGTTTGAGTTTGGTTGCCAGAAAGGTATTCGTCAAGGTGATCCAATTTCCCCTTTTTTTTGTTTATTATTTTGATGGAGGCTTTTTCGGGTTTAATGAATAAGGCATGTGACATCGGTGTGTTTTGATGGTATTCGTCTTCCTAATGATGGCCCGGTTATGTCGCACTTACTTTATGCGGATGACGCTATGCTTATGGGAGAATGGTCCTATTTTAATTTTGCTAACATGAAAAGGATTTTGAGAATATTCTTTTTATGTTCAGGTTTGAAAATTAATTTGAATAAATCGGTTTTGTATGGTATTGGGGTTGATAGTGAGGTGTTAAAGGCCGAAGCAGAAGATTTGGGTTGTAAAGCTGGAGATATTCCGTTCGTTTATTTGGGAATTAAAGTTGGGGCCAATATGAATAGGATTTCTAATTGGGATCCAGTAGTGAGTACATTTAAGCGAAGGTTGTCGACGTGGAAAGCTAATACCTTATCTATTGGTGGCCGAGTGACTTTAATTAAATCGGTTCTTGATAGTTTGCCTACGTACTATTTCTCATTGTTTATAGCTCCGATAAAAGTCATTAATATGTTGGAAGGTCTTATTAGGCGGTTCCTTTGGGGTGGCTCGGATGAGGTTAGGAAGATGAACTGGGTAGCGTGGGATGTTGTTACAAAGCCTATCCGGGACGGTGGTTTGGGCTTAGCTCGGCTGGACGTTAATAATAGAGCGTTGATTAGTAGATGGTTGTGGCGATTTTATAATGAACAAAACGCGTTATGGAGGAGAGTCGTCGTATCGATTCATGGAACTAGTCGTTCTTGGGGAGTTGTGGCGGTTAATAGCTCTGTTACCGGAATTTGGAAGAATTGTGTCAAGTTTTGGAACAAACACAAGGTCCAAGGTTTCGGCTTCAACACTCTTATACGGGGTCAACTTGGTGATGGAAGGCAAATACGTTTTTGGTTAGACACATGGGTCGGTGATGCGCCTTTAAAGGAAAAGTTCCCGTATTTGTTCATGCTCGAAAGGAATAAGCGAGTACGTGTCTGTGATAGAATGCGTTATCAAAATAATGCCATGGCTTTGCTTTGGGAATGGATCCGCATTCCAACTTCAGTGGACGAGATTGAGGCAAAAATTCAAATTGAGCTATTGATTCAGGGGGTGCAATTGGTTGGCAATCAAGACTCTTGGGTGTGGAAAGTTGGTGAGGAGCTTGGTTTTACAGCAGGCTCGGTTAAGAAGTGGTTACGGGGAGTGGGTGATAATAATATGGGGGGCCTTTGTTTCACATGGAGCAAATGGGTTCCTACAAAATGTAATATTTTTATGTGGAGAGCGTTCTTGGATCGGCTCCCTACAAAGGTGGACACGAGACGTGGCATTTTTTTAGACAATAAACATTGTGTTTGGTGCGAAAGTAGTGATGATTCTATCGAGCACATTCTGACGGGTTGTGTTATCGCTGGTGGTATATGGCAAGGCATTTCGACTTGGTGCAAGATCCCTGATACGTTTTTGTTCCACGTTAATGATTTGGTGGAGTGGCATGCGCACTGTGACACTTCCCGAAATACGAAGATGGTACTTCATGGGATTATCATTATTGCTTGTTGGTGGATATGGAAGGCGAGGAACGAGACTTTTTTTTTCAGGTAAGGAGCCGAAGGTTGTGGACATGCTTGCGGATATAAAAGCTTTGGGATTCTTATGGTACAAACATAGATTTAAAGGTGATGTAGTTGATTGGGATAGGTGGTTTTCTTTCCATTTGATGCAATATTGTGGATTTCGGCTCCCTATTCGTGTCTTAGGAATAGGTGGCTTGTGTTTTTGGCGTTGGTTTAATGAAAGTTAAGTTTCACAAAAAAAAGTTATGTTAATAATACTAGTTGGTGAAGTGTGCTTTGTTGCGGATCGTGTTGTTTATGAAAAGGACAAGCGGAGGTCAGTAAAATATAGTTGATTCAACAAATTGTCATGTTTATTGCAATACTAGTACGAAACCCGCGCGATGCGGCGGCACAACAATTTACAACGTTGTACTCATTTTATGTTAGGTTAGGTTGTCAATCCTATGATGATAATATATTGTATATTACTGTTGTTAGTTTTGTTTATTCATAGAATAAGTATCTCTTATTTATACCTTACAGATCTTGAAACATTTGTTTACTTGTGGTTAATATAGTTATGTTTGTGAATTCATTTGCTAATATTAGCCAACCTTTGCCCATCAAATCAAACAAAGGTAGTGCAAATATGTCGTTCGTGGTAAAAGAAGAATTTATTAATATAACAACAAAAGGATGTAAAGTATAAAATACTAACAAATCATAAATCCTACTAAGAATGGCAAGGAGAAAAAACAAGCCAACACACGAAACATTAAAAACAGGTATTCAAGAAATGTTAACAGCTTAACTAATGAAGTATGAAACCATACAGATGCATATTGAATTGACCCTTTATTTCAAGCAAAAAAAAGTATATTATTTTTCAGTCACGGTTTATTTCAACTTTCATAAGCTCAATCGACATTTTTAAGATAATGTGTCCTTAGGTCATCAGGAGCCACAAAACATGGAGATTCACTGTCTTTGTCGCTACATTTGCTAGCCCACCGTTCGTTACATCCTTGTGGAATTTCACACCCACTAATAACAAGGTCTTCCGATGGAAACTAACACGACGACACCTAATTCAACACCATGCCATTATTTAAATGGACTATTTGGCACAATAAAATAGAAGCGAACTACCTGGAATGTCTTATTTCATACCTTATCTCACCCATATATAAGCATTCTTTGACAGATAGAAACCTTGTATGTCATCGTTTCAAACAACCTGCAAAGCAAAGAAAGATGACCCGTTATGCCCATCTTTCTCGGACAAATTAACATGTAATCCAAGAATAGCAACAAGAAAATCTAATTCTTGGTTATTAATGCACATATTATTTTTATGGAAAAATGGAAATAAATAATCCCAACTATTGACTATTGGCCAATAACAGTCCCAACTACGAAAATCACCAATATTGGTCCCAACTTTCGACATATTGGAAACCAATGGACCCAAACTAACGGAGGCTAACTCCGTTAGTGTGATGCTGACGTGGCATGCTTAGGTGGCAAGATGATCCTACGTGGCATCCTACGTTGCATGCCACGTGGAAAAATGATCCTACGTGGCATGCCACGTGACAAAATGATCATACGTGGCATCCAACGTGGCATCCTGCGTGGCATGCCACGTCAGCATCACACTAACGGAGGCTAACTCCGTTAGTTTAGGTTCGTTGGTTTCCAATATGTCGAAAGTTGGGACCAATATTGGTGATTTTCGTAGTTGAGACTGTTATTGGCCAATAGTTAATAGTTGGGATTATTTATTTCCATTTTTCCTATTTTTATTATCAACCGGAAGGACTGATATGTCGTTTTGATCACTTATACCGGGCAAATATGAGTTAAACGATGGATAATAGCCAACTATCATACCAAAAAACATCTCCAATCCTCCACATGAAGCAATTTGTTGACACCCCACAAGATTTTCATTTGTTAAGTTCATTAAAATTTGTAATAAGACTTTTATTGAGTCAAAAACAGTTGAGCGATCTTGGATATTGACCAATCTAGTATTTATAAAAAGTATTGTAGATAGTTCACCTTCACTACTGCGAGGAGGCAATCAACAAAAGATTAAAAATTTCATCAGCATCCATATGTGAGCAAGAAGCTTGAGGAGAATCATTCCATTCCACATTGCTCGAATCTTGTTGACTATACACCGTTAAGTCAAACTTTGACAGTTGGTCTTCACCCTTTTCATCTGTTGAACCGCTTTTTTGCATCTACATTTATTCTATTTGTGTCAAAAGACATATAAAAGTAAGTGACTTCATGTGTCATCAAACATACCTCTCAATACTGAGAAAGTTCTCATGAACTTGATTAACTGTCTTCTCAGATGAAGCAGGTGCGTTAAGACTAACTTGTGCCTGCTGAACCTATACAAAATGCATAATACTGATGAATCAAGTTATAAGTTGTACTTAAAGTAAATGGGGGAATGTGCGACTTTTAAGTGTTTTTTATTAGCACATTTGATATTAGGTTTTTTCTAGTTGGATAAACATATTACTAATGCATGTTTTGAGGGGGATATTGCCCCAAAAGAACAATGCTAAACAGTAAACATAGCTTATAAAATTAATCAAAACATAATTTGATTGATAGTACAGATCCATTCTTTTGAAAATATTTACTATTAAGTAGTTGTTATCCATAATAAAAAAAATTAATTACTATTGATATAGTAATTTCACAATTAATTTTGACACACTAATTTCTAAGAACCAAACAAGAGTACAAGACCAAATAAGAAGTTGAGTCAAACCTTCATCAATATTGGAGCTCAAACACTTTAACAACAAACACTCTTTGTTGACAGAAACAAATGGAAAGTAAATGAGATAAGCTCAAACATTCACCAAAACTCTAATTATTGAGAAAACTATCAGGCTAATTGCATAAACAGGTAAGAAACTTTGGTCCAGTTTCAAAAACTTTATTATGAGGTAACCACCATTCAAATAATTCAAGTTAACGTCATATTACGTACCCGCTAAGTGGTTAAAAACAAACATAACATTTGAAATTTATTTATATTTCTTATTAACTTATTTATTGTATTATAAGCTATATTTGAAAATCAAACATAACATTTTTACGCCGACTATCTACAAAAGCCAGGGACAGCTTGAACACTCGCTAAGTAAGAAAAACCACAACTTTCTTTTGAGTATCATCATTTTCGTATTAATAGACATTTGTGGTCAATTCTAAGGCACGTCATTTTTGTATCCAAAGAAATTCTATTTCAACAGAAAAGAGAAATTAAAATTTTCCAGCATCTTAACATTTAAACTCACCTAGTTCAGACCAAAATTCCCATATACTGACAAGGTCACTAAGTGGCACCAATGGAACTTCGGTTACCGAAAACGCCTTTGCTAGCCACACTGAGAGAATCGTCTCCATGCCAAAATAAAGGACACCCTGTAAACATTAACAATGCAGATAAAAAAGGTTTAGAACTAAGTAATGTAAAGATTAGAAGCACCGGAAACCCAAATGTCGGGTCAAACCTTACAACACAAAGAAGATATGAAAAAGAACAGTCGTTATAACTAACTAAATTCAAAAAATATACGTAGTGTGAAGTGTGGACCTAAAAGAATGAAAAAACCTTACAGTTTATAGACGGCTAAAATCATTCTAGTACAATCAGTGAGCTTGAGATGGTGATTTTCCTGGGAGGATAACATAAAAAAAATAGAAAACTACTCTTTAACAACTTAGATATTTGTTCAGGTTATACGAAACACTTTGGTAGACTCTGTTTAGCTTACAAGGGATAATAAAAAAGATTAGAGATATATCACTTATAACAATGTTTCCTAAATTTTACAAGTTATACAAATAATATATGGATAAGCTCTGTAATGAACCAAGTATCGTTCTTGTGGACACATAAAATAAGATACAAAGAGACAAAGCAACTGGAATCTGTGGTTGACTGTCAACAAAAACAAACCTATTTTACATCTTACATATTCAAATTTAGTACTTTCGAATTTGGATCCCTAAATATAAACAAACAAATAAGAGCAAAAAATAAATAAACAAACGAATAGAATTATAGAAACCCTACCGATGATGCTCTTATCCACCTTACACAACTACGAATTGGTCAAATTCAAATCATCAACATCATAAATAATCACACGATCCATATCACTATGCATTCTAAAACAAACTTACCGCTATCACCGAACAAAAGGAGCTTAACCAGGTAATCATAATCTGCACGTGCTCTTTCTGGACAAGCAACCATTGAATATTTAAAATCCAGTCGAATAAAAAGCCCTAAAAAGTAAAAACAGGTTTCGTGTACCCGCCTACTGTCAGTGGTCACCGTTTCTGAAACAGTAAGGGTTATCGGAACCTTAGCTCAATATCGTCATTGGTCAACCCTAAAAAAATCTTTACATATCGTTTGCATCCACATCTGTCGTAGCCAGCGCCTGCTTTTGTCGCTAGGAGGCAGCTGCCACCGCATAACCCTAACACCGTAAGAGGAGAACCATTATCAAACATCGTTGCCACCAGCGTGATGGAGCCATTCGTAGCCTATGAAGAAAACCTTGAAAGGAGGAGATGAACACACGCTTGAATATAGGGAGAGAGGCTAAATTTGGATTTTGAAATTTGAATCCATGAAAATTTCCTATACGGCTTAATGGCATTCCGTGATATGAGGAAATTTAGTTGGGATATAAAAAGACGTATTTGCCCCTATAAATAAATTAGCATATGGATTAAGGGTTGTAATTCTAGCAATAATACTTGTATTACTTAAAATTTAAGAAGTCCTTGGCTCATGCATTATATATAGTATAGATATGACTTGTCACTTCTTAGTTACTTTCTTGTTTACTTTCTAGATTCAGTACAAATATTTGTTTTTGTAACAAACTTTATACAAAGATGAAGCAAGGGCTAAGCTTTTAGTTTCATTGCAAAAGAGGGGCATTGATTTCGATTGGAGTTTGTTCATCATAGGGCTATAATTTAGTTACAAAAGAGAATTTCAATATAGTTCCCTTCATGTCCATAATCCATATGTAACGCGTATGCATGTTAGCAATATATGGATGTGGGCTTCTTTTTATGCAGTAAAGTATAGAGACATTAATATTTAACATGGCAACCTTTATGTTCACTTATTACCAAATTGTCAAGGATTATCAAATTGCTAAAGCCTTGCATTATGGCTTTAGCAATTGGATCAACTCATGTTGTAAACTAGAGGTATTGTTAAAAATGACTTTTCATAAATATTGCCCAAATTCAAGGTGTCTCAACAAATTGGCAAAGCCTTTTATTATGCCTTTAGCGATTGGATTTACACATAGTATAAAAAATGATTTAAATATAGTGAACAAAAATATTACAAAATTGGAAGGCAGGCACCTTTATTTTGTAATGGGGCACTTGTGAGGATTTGTTTTTGTAGCGCAAAATCAATCACATGGACTTCTTAGTTGTGTGACCAAGACATAATAAAATCTCATCCTTGCTCAACTTCATGCAAAGGGATTGAGATTCATCATCACAACCCTTACAAAAGGCAACCATAAACACTAGTATGAAACCTAATCCAAGAACGAATATATACATGGGAGGTTCTTCACTAGGGCTAGATCGGGTCTCGGCCCACCCAGTTTTTTCGTTTCGTAGTGTAAATTTATCAAAAAAAATTAAAAAAATTATATGTATTAAGTCCGGCCCTACCAGATTGAGCCCGCCCCTACTAGGTTTTTCATTCAAGATCCGCCCCTGAATATATATCATTTGTTTGCTATAAAGGACTAAAAATGAAACGATCAGCCTACACATGATGAAGAGAGTCATCATTTGTTTGCTATAAAGGACTAAAAATGAAACGATCAGCCTACACATGATAAAGAGAGTCAAAATGAGTGATTAGAAACAGGTAAAAACAATGATTGGAATTAGATATGAACACAGTCAAAGAAGTAGAGTAAACGTGGCATGGTTGCAAACTAACTAGTTGTCATATGAAAGTAAATTCAATCACATGGTCTTCTTAGTTGTGCTGTCAAGCCATGTCAAAATCCCATCCTTGTTCAAGCTCACACAGGATGTGAGATGCATTATCATAACCCTTTCAAAAGCCTACTACGTTTTCATCTCCACAAAAGTTAAGAGCACGAAATCAATCGATGAACTTATACAAATTGAAGCTATCCACGACAATCAGGTTGTATAAGTAAAGTATACATCAATTTCATAATGGCAATAACTTAGAAATCATGCGACAAAAACGTGTGTCAAACACATAACAAATTTGTACATATTGGAGTAAAGATATATTTTATAAATGGTAAATTATTATTTATTTTTCTCTCTTGTCAATCTCATAAATAGGAAATCAATAATGAGGATCAGATACGGAACAATCAAAGAAAGAGAAATTACTTGGTTTGGCTGCAAACTAACTGGTTAACACGTGTAAGCAAAGCCAATCACACAACCACCTGAGCTGTCAACCTCAGAAACAACAACAAAACAATAATGGGGCTTAGATATCAGACAATCAGTAAAAGAGAAATTACTGAGCATGGTTGCATAGTAACTGGTTTCCACGTTAAAGCAAAACCAATGACATGACCATCTTAGTTGTCTCGCCTAGGCATATAATTTTTTAACTTCCTTCAACATAAAACACATCATCACCACATCAAAATAGGGAAAATCAAAATGAGACAAAGATATACTAACAACCAACCACCAATTAACATGAACACTAGCTAAACCATAGATTTTCGTTTTATATTTAGATTTTCGGATATTTCGGATGTTTTTGGATATCCGAAATATCCGAAACTTTTTAAAAACACTACCCGAATCCGAAAATTCAGATCCGTTTTTTCGGATAGTTACGGATTCGGATATCGGATATTTCGGATCGAATTTTCGAATTCGAATATTTCTGAACACCCCTACATGCATTGCCAATGACATCATCAAACTAGTATACAAAAGTATCACTATGCCTTAAAGGGAAAGTTGGTGGGTTTTCTGCGAGCACCCTAAAAAATATCGACAAAATGCATTTTAGTCCTTTGCCTTTTTCCACCACCATACGAACCTTTAACTTTTGAAAAATACAGTCTTAGTCCCTACATTTTTACTTCATTTTATAACCCAATCAACTTTTAAAAAGCACTGGTCTATTTCAACCCCCCACCTTCTATTTTCACCCCCTCAAAGCGCCTCTCTTAGGCCTAAGCGAGGCGCTTTGCCCTCATTTCGAGGAGGTCAGTACGAGCGGCAGAAAAAACTGATTTTTAAAAGCGAAGCGCCTCGCTTAGGCCTAAGCGAGGCGCTTCGAATCAAAGATTTATTTTGGGAGTGGTTTTTGATGTTTTGAGTTGGTTTTTTTATTGATGTATTGTAAAATACATCTATTTCCAGTGTAAAGTTTGTACAGTTTGCGAGTCGTTTAGATAGTTCTTTTATTAGTTTTAGGCTTGTATTTGTCTATTTTATTTATTATAGGTTTTTATAGATTTTTATTAGCTTTGGTTCATTTTTAGTACTTATCTATTTTATTTTATACTTTGGTAGGTGTTCATGGACGTTAGAGCGTAAACGAACAACTTTGGTCAAGTCAAGAACACCCGAGGCGAGAACACGGAGCTAGAATGCTACATATATATTATATAATAATAATAAGAGTTAAATGCCAAAATGGCCTCTGTTGTTTGACCCAAATTGCCACTTTGGTCACTTTTTTGAATTTTTTGTCAAAACCACCCCTCAAATATCGAAAAGTGCCAAAATGACCCATATTTAACTGAGTTTTTAACTGAGGATGGAAAGTCAGTTAAGTCTGAGGGGCATTTTCGTCCTTTCACTCTGTACTTCATCTTCTCCATATAAAACCCCCAAACCTAAAAATCAAGCCAGACCACCCCCATTCTTAGACCACCCTATTCTCAATAAACAAACCAATCTTCAACCTAACAAATGCCCTATCTCGATGCAGAGTCACGATACAGACAATTAAAAACAAACCAATCTGCAATATATATATACACACAGACAATTAAACCTGCAGAGTCACGATACCCACCATCTTCAACCTAACAAATGCCCTATCTCAGATGCAGAGAGAGAGAGATAGACAGACGAGGAGGATGAAGAAGACGACCCTACTGAATATTATAGAGAGAGGAGCTAGGGAGAGAGAGACGCAGATGCAGAGAGTCCAGGAAGGTCGGGCAACACATACCCATCAAAATTCTGCACCTCAGGTGTCGAATCAACGGTCCCGATTGCTCCATCACTTATCGGTTCATCTTCTCCAGGTGACGTGGACCCTCTTTTGTTCTTGCTGTCGAATTTGCATGTTCTAGAGGATAGCTTTTTGGCAGCTGAAACGATGTGGAGACGTGTACGGATGGATGATGGGGGAAGGAAGGATGGACGGTGGAGAGGGAAGCGGGTGCATGGTATTATGGTGGAGGTGTCGCAGACAATCCGGAGAGACATTGTAGAGGGAAGTGGGAGGGAGAGAATCTGTTGTTGCAGATGGTGTCGAGGTTAGGTGGGTCAAGTTGTTGGTTCGGGTCAGGACCGGTCAAACCCGATCAACTCAAGGTCCAGGTTCTTTCTGGGTGGATTTATGGTGGCAGCTGCAATGAAGGGGTTTGATTATGCTTTGAAGGGTAGGTATTGATTTTTAGTGGATTAGTACTAAATCTAATATGTGAAATTGTTCAAATCGAGTAAAATAGGCCGGTTTGGCTGGATTAGGCTGAATCTCAGGTTGTGGAGGGTGGTGGTGGAGGGTGAAGGGTGGTGGTGGACGGTGAAGGGTGAAGGGTGGTGGTGGTGGTGGTGGCTGGTGAAGGTTGTGGAGGTGGGTGGTGTTTATATTTGCAGAAGAAGAAGAGGGGGGTTGGGATGAAATGACGAAAATGCCCATGATACTTAACTGACTTTCCATCCTCAGTTAGAAACTCAGTTAAATATGGGTCATTTTGGCACTTTTCGATATTTGAGGGGTGGTTTTGGCAAAAAATTCAAAAAAGTGACCAAAGTGGCAATTTGGGTCAAACCACAGGGGCCATTTTGGCATTTAACTCTAATAATAATACTCCGTAATAAACAACTAAAAAAAACGTGACTTTTCTCCTTTTGGGCCCAAACCCAATTTTTGGAGCAGCTTCATGTTATAAATCGGAGAGGGACAACAAGAATGATTGGAAGGATATCAAGCAGCAGCGAATATTTTTGGGGGGCGGCCAATATTATTATTGGAATTGGGAGGAGAAATATTATTTCGAAGAGAGCATAACAGCGGCCAACAACTTCAGACGACATCAACAAAGTGCCGAAAAGAATACAAGAGGAATTTAGAGAAGAGAATCAAGAGTGGAGGCATAGGTGTGAGCACGGGTTGTTTCTAATTCAATTATTTATTTATTTATTTGCTATCCGTTGTGAACACCATGAATTTGTCTTGCTTTTATTGTTTTGATTTTATCATGACTCTTATAGGCTAGACCTTTTTGCTACCTAGGTTAAAGATGATTGCACTTGAATGATTTATTTTCTTTCGGTTTTGGAACTTTTGGTTGTGGGTGAATTTTAAAGTAAAGAACTCTTTATTTTCTGGTTTGATGTGTATGCGTATTTAGTTTTATTTAAGTAACTTTTATAAACTCCACTTGCGTTTTTGTGAATGTCTTTCATGTATGAATGCGGGTTAGGTTGCGGACTGGGTGTTAGTGACTAGTTTATGGTTAATTTCTGCAGGTTATCCATAGGAGTTGTAATTGTTAGTTAGATATTTCTAAGTGTTCTACCAATTCTCAATAGCTGTAAGGTGCGAGATTGTTGGTCTGTCTAGGGTGTTAAATTGCTAAATCTAGAGGTTTTGTAAGAAGATCTTCCTAGTTTCCCTAGCATTCCTTGTAGGCCAAGTCTTATCAGAAATATTGTAGTTACCCCTTGCACTTTCGGGTGTATTGTGACTTTCGCGCTGTGAGGCAGACTGTCTAGCGGGTACTTTAAGATTCGAGTAGGTAAGCCTGTGAGGGTAACTTCTCAACCGGTGGTTTAACAACACAACAATATTCTAGGGTTTCCCTTTGAGAAGGGTCGAGGGTGTCTAGTTTATTCTTGATGTTTAGTATTTTAAGATCCCGGTTCCACACCAGTTCCATAACCATTAGAAACTTATCATTCATTTGTAGGATTCTAGCCTAGGTAGTGCCTTCCCATCACCTGATCCGAAGTTGCAGTTTCCATTTTGTGTCTTTAGTTTATTTTAGTTTTATTTTATTTATTTTTAATTAGTTTGTTAAAAAACCCCCCTGTAAGCATCAAAACATTATTAAATAAATATTTAGGATAAGTAGTCGAGTCTAGTTTACGTTTTCCAGTAGAGTCTCGTGGGTTCGATACTCGGACTTACTTTAGCTGTACTACACTGACCGGTACACTTGCCGGTTGTGTGGTTTAGGTTTAGAGAGTCTTAGGTTATAAATTTAAAACTTAGAGTGTCTAGTTTAGGTTAATTTAGTTAGTTTTTACTAAACCACTTTGAGCACATCATTTATTTTTTTTAATTTAATAATTATAAAAAGTAAAAAAATTTAAAAAACAAAGTAATAACCCTAATCAAACGTCAATGACTTAAACTTGACATCATCAACCACGTATAGTCAATAAATGCGGTATGCGCGTTAAATTTCATTAAATGCGGCAATCTATGGATCCGGTTGGAGTCTAAAGCTTCGTGTGTCATCTTGGTCGAACTCATGTTGCAACATTCGTCTTGTGTCTGTTAGGGTCCGAAATTTTAGGGTTTTTTTGTGGGTTTTTCCATCCTTGTGTTTCCAATTTTTTTAATTATCTTAAATCTCTCTGATCCATGGTACCTAGAAGACTAGATTCGGTGCAGTCGACGAACATCATTCAAAATTTCAACTTCCCGTTCAGGTGCTTAAATCCACCAACCTACTTGATCGTTGACAGATATCTCTCCGATATAGCACCTTGAAGACTGGATTCGGTGCAATCAGAATCCGAATGCGGTATGCGCGTTAAATTTCATTAAATGCGGCAATCAAGGGATCCGGTTGGAGTCTAAAGCTTCGTGTGTCATCTTGGTCGAACTTATGTTGCAACATTCGTCTTGTGTGTGTTAGGGTCTGAAATTTTAGGGGTTTTTGTGGGTTTTTCCATCCTTTTGTTTCCAATTTTTTTTTAATTAGCTTAAATCTCTCTGATCCATGGTACCTTGAAGACTTGATTCGGTGCAATCGACAAACATCATTCAAAATTTCAACTTCCCGTTCAGGTGCAATCGACGAACATCTTGACAGAAGAGGCACCTTGAAGACTGGATTCGGTGCAATCAGAATCCAAATGCGGTATGCGCGTTAAATTTCATTAAATGCGGCAATCAAGGGATCCGGTTGGAGTCTAAAGCTTCGTGTGTCATCCTTGTGTTTCCAAGACACAGGCAAGTCCTCGTCTGATCCACACCTCAAAACAATAATCTTGAAGTTTTTTAATATAGCCATTTTTCCCTGGTTTACCAGGAATGGGTTGAAGGTGTGTGTTGCAAATATAATAAACAAAGATAATACAAGAAGATGATCAAGGATGCTCCAACATAACTTGCACCGGCTTGAGATATGAGTTTGATTAACTTAAATCTCTCCGATCCATGGTATCCACTTTTCAAGTTGTCTTGATCGTTGACCGCTATCTCTCCGATAACAACTGAAAAGTTGTCTTCAATGATTATAAAGAAACTTGAAAGTAATTACAAGAAGATGATCAAAGATGCTACAACATAACTTGCAGCGGCTTGAGATATGAGTTTGATTAGCTTAAATCTCTCTGATCCATGGTATCCACTTTCAGGTTGTCTTGATCGTTGACCGCTATCTCTCCGATAACAATTGAAAAGTTGTCTTCAATGATTATAAAGAAACTTGAAAGTAATTACAAGAAGATGATCAAAGATGCTACAACATAACTTGCACCGGCTTGAGATATGAGTTTGATTAGCTTAAATCTCTCTGATCCATGGTATCCACTTTCAGGTTGTCTTGATCGTTGACTGCTATCTCTCCGATAACAACTGAAAAGTTGTATTCAATGATTATAAAGAAACTTGAAAGTAATTACAAGAAGATGATCAAAGATGCTACAACATAACTTGCACCGGCTTGAGATATGAGTTTGATTAGCTTAAATCTCTCTGATCCATGGTATCCACTTTCAGGTTATCTTAATCGTTGACCGCTATCTCTCCGATAACAACTGAAAAGTTGTCTTCAATGATTATATAGAAACTTGAAAGTAATTACAAGAAGATGATCAAGGATGCTACAACATAACTTGCACCGGCTTGAGATATGAGTTTGATTAGCTTAAATCTCTCTGATCCATGGTATCCACTTTCAGGTTGTCTTAATCGTTAACCGCTATCTCGCCGATAACAACTGAAAAGTTGTCTTCAATGATTATAAAGAAACCTGAAAGTAATTACAAGAAGATGATTAAAGATGCTACAACATAACTTGCACCAGCTTGAGATATGAGTTTGATTAGCTTAAATCTCTCTGATCCATGGTACCTTGAAGACTAGATTCGGTGCAATCGACGAACATCATTGAAAATTTCAACATGGTACCTTGTACGATGTCTTTTTCAGAGGAACCCATGTTTGTTTGATTATACTCGTGTTTTGCCTTTATCAGGTTGCCTTCATCGTTGACAACTATCTCTCCGATAACAACTGAATTTTACTTGCTTGCCTGAAAAGTTGTTTTACTAATTTCATAGTATTGATACTTTTAACAATCGGATCGGCGCTAACGGCAAAGCATCTAGATGGACCTCGACTCTTGAGATGTTGCAGGTGTTTGAAAAGTTTGAACTGAAATTGAACAGTTATTTGGAATGTTCCTGATCATCATAGTTATGCCTTTTTTGATCAGAAAATATATTCCCAAACATTTAAAAATAACTTTTCATGCAAGCAAGTAAAATTCAGTTGTTTTACTAATTTCATTGTCTTGATACTTTTAACAATCGGATCGGCGCTAACGCGCAAACCTTCGTTTTTGTTTTTTGATAGAAAGGAACTAAGTTGCAAATACGATAATAATGTAAATAATATAATAATAACGTAAAGGTAAATCATGGAAAGTTGAACTCAAGAAACAAAGATGAAACTGATTAATGTTCTTTATGTATGAATAATGACTCTCTGGCAAACCTGCGTAAAGGACTAAAGCCACATATCTTGCCATTAATATCAACGATGATTGCCAGAGGGTCACTATTCATATATAAAGAACATTAATCGGTTTCATCTTTGTTTTCTTGAGTTGAACTTTCCATGATCCACCTTTATCATCTCGGAGAGATATATGTCAACGATGAAAGGGAACCCGAAACAATAGAAGTCTTGAAGACTAAAAGTCTTTTTGCAAAAAGGTAGACCACACCACTAGAGCAAAAAGTTGTGTGAGTTTTATTTAGCGTAAAAACATCATTGTACATATACCTCCTTATCTAAAACAAACCACATCATTGTACATATACCTCCTTCATCGTTGACAGATATCTCTCCGACAAGAGAAGATGAAGGGTTACTACTCTGCACTTCAAGTAGAAAAAGATGAAGAAGAATAAATGAAGTCTATTATAGAGGTTAGTAGGTTACTCATTACCGTTGGACTTTAGCGGTGTGTGTTGATCGTTGATCGTTGAAGGTAAACATGGACAGTGAGTAATATGACTGGACAGTGAGATTGATAACTTCTCTATGGAAGTTGCTAAAATAGTTAAACAAAAGCTGAAATTGAACAGTTATTTGGAATGTTCCTGATCATTACAGTTATGCCTTTTTTGATGAAATGAACTTGAAGAAATGATTTGGTGGATCTGTCATGAGTTAAACAAAAGCTGAAATTGGACGGTTATTTGGAATGTTCCTCATCATTACAGTTATGCCTTTTTTGATCAGAAAATATATTCCCAAACAATTAAAAACAACTTTTTCATGCAAGCAAGTAAAATTCAGTTGTTGGACAGTGAGTAATATAACTGGACAGTGAGATTGATAACTTCTCTATGGAAGTTGCTAAAATAGTCAAACAAAAGCTGAAATTGAACAGTTATTTGGAATGTTCCTGATCATTACAGTAAAATTCAGTTGTTGGACAGTGAGATTGATAACTGGACAGGTTAGCCAGACGTTTGTCAAACGAACAATTAAAATAAACTTTTCATGCAAGCAAGTAAAATTCAGTTGTTGGACAGTGAGATTGATAACTGGACAGGTTAGCCAAATCATACGAGTGGCAGGAAAAAGCTGACATTTTGTTCCTTGTTGCAGAAAGAAATCAACAGTCGGATCGACGATTTTGTTTACCCTCCCATTGACATCAAAAATGTTCTTTTAACAAACGTCTGGCTGAAAAAAAAAACTAACTCAAAAGACCAAAAAATATTTTTTTTTTATTCGAAGCGCCTCGCTTAGGCCAAAGCGAGGCGCTTCGGGTCACAAATCAACTTTTCCTGACCTCGTACTGAGGCAGTTAAAAAGTAAAGAAAGCGCCTCGCTTAGGCCTAACCGAGGCGCTTTCAGGGGGTGGGGGGGGGGGGTGGGGGTTTAAATATAACCACCCTTTAAAAATTGCAATATTTATCTAACTCAAACTAATTCCTACATATTTAACTAATTTTCTTTTACAATTCTCTTTAAAAAAACTAATTTCTTCTTGTTTTTAAAAAACTTTTTAAGAGTTTCTAATTCCGAGTTTACCCTTTTCGTTCCTTTACCTAAAAAACTATTTTATGCGCATATTTTTTTTGTATGTTTCCTATGTATGAGTCGAGTCACATATAAATACGTTATGATAAATTTGATTACTTTACATGTTGATCTAATCACAATGCTTTTGAATTAAATCGGATATGCGTTTCCTTATGTTTAATGTTTCACACAACACTTGGCCTAATACATTTAATGTTTAGTTTTATTAAAATTACAAATCGTACACCAAAACAAAAGCATTTAAGTAATAAACACTATAGTTAAATTAAGGGAAAATCACGAAAATAGCCGTTGACCACCTCCACTTTACGAAAATGGTCAGTGGAACCGTCTCTGTGAGATGGTCGAGTTACCTTAAACGATTCCCATGACCTTTGATAAAAAGAGCCACTAAGACGTCGCCACGTGTCCCAAATCCTCCGAAACGTCTTTGAGACCTATTGACGCCGTCGTGTCCTGTCCGAATATCTTGGAGACGGCTCCAGCACATTTCGGCTCATGCCTTGAGCCGACTACCAAACGGCTCGACTAGTTTTTCGGATACGTCTTTAGCCACTATTTTTTTAATTTTAAAATATATTAAGTCTGACACAGCTGACATAGTAATACCACACAGAGTAGGAACCGAGTCGGAGACGTGTCAACCGAACAGTTTTTTTATATTTTTTTATTTATAAATGTTGGTTTAAATTTTTTTATATTATTATGTCCTCACATCTGTTTTTACATTATTTTGTTACAACTTATCAAAAGGGTTGGATCGTAGTTACATTTGCACGTTGTATAAGACGTGTAAAATGTAATTTCTGTTTTGTATTTTACAATATCCGAACGATCATCCATCCACCTCCCATATCTACGTCATGGCATTAGTTGAGATCGCAACCATAAACTATGTTAAACGCAACCACAAACCATGAAAATCTCAATTACAAAGCAAGTTAAACGCAACAACATGGCATTAGTTGAGATCGCAAGTATAAACCATGTTAAACGCAACCACAAACCATGATAAACGCAATTACAAACCAAGTTAAACGCAACCACAATAGGGATGTATACCTTTGCCATAACTAAGCTATCAGATATAGGGAAATGGGAGTTTCAGGAATAATGAGCGGGAGAAAGAGGAAACCGGAAGCCGTAAGTAAGCTATCAGATATATGGAAATTGGAGAACTAACCTTTTGTTATTTTAGATCCACGTCAAAATGTGTTTATTTATTTTTGTCCATTTAATACCGAGTAATTTGTATGTTAATCAGTCACTTGAATATATCATGATAGCAACATATAATTATGTTTTACACTATCTTCTTGTTTTATATTTATTTTTTAAAAATTAAATATTATTTCAAATCCAACATTATTTACGAGTAAAAACATAAGAAACAATAACAAAAAGCATATTTAAGATTAACCTTTCAGTGCATTAAAAAAAACATAAACAAACATTTTACACCACAATCATCACCACCACATACGTCATCATTTGCCAAAGCAAATATCACTACAATGAAAACGAACACCTGCGAAAGCTACCCGTTAAGCCTTTCCCTCATGATTTGCCAAGCAGAGATGTGTTTAAACTCTTTATTTTGCTTGCACTGATACTCGACTTTGGTTATTGCGATGGCCACGTCTTCTGATGTGTCTGAAAAGTCTCGCAGTGTTTGATTGTGGTACGCGTTGAAGATTTGACACTTGGCATTCAAATCCGTCCATTTACGGTTTATCGAATCGATTGTTCTGTTGGAACCCCCTACCAAGCTATTGAACTCGTTTAGGATACGGTACCACTTCTTAATATCATTACTGCTGTCTTCAACGAGTTGCCATCCGACTACAAGGGCGATTTCTTCCTCTTCAGTCCAACGAGCTGGTGCCATTTATTTTGTGTTGTTTTTAACCGGATTGGGCACTTCGGATCGGATCGGATCGGATCGTTACAAAAATTTCCGTCGAAATTTTTACGGTGATTGGACTAGGTGGTACATCTATATAGTTATGGATGGAATTTGAATTCGATAAAGTTCATCTTGGGAAGCTTTTAGGATGGGACACGTGTAAGCATTTAGGATGGGACACGTCGATGTTATAGAGAGTGATGCGTCACTATGTCGTCACAGAGTGGGATCCGTCTCTGTGTCATCTTACTGAGTCTAAGACATCATAAATGCGACACGTGTAAGCATGCATTTAGCTAGACATAATTTAATTTAATTTGTAAATGTAAATAATTTAATTTGTTAATAGAAAGTATAAATAATTGAAAGTGAAAAATGAAAGTAATTTAATCTCCAAATAATTTTTTTAATAATTTTTTTAATGTCAAACTATTTATATTTTTGTTCTTTTTCTCTTTATTAAATTTTCAATTTTAAAATATAAGAATTTGTAAAGAAAGGACGCAACTCATGAGATAAAACAAAACAAAGACGCAACTACTAGTTTTAACAGAACGCAATTACAAATTATTAGGGTAACTTATTATACGCAAATTCAAAATTTTTACAAAAACAAACTTAGACGCAGGTACAAAAAAAATTATATTAATATTCCTCATAAATTTATTAAACAAATTTTACTTGTATTATGGTATTATCTAGACGCAAGTAAAAATAAATTCAGACGCAATTAATATATCTACAAAATAGATATTCTAAAGAAAAGGTTTAGTAGTCTAAAGGCTAAAGTCGAAAATACATACATCTTCGGACACAAATTGTAAAAAAAACAACTATATATAAAACAGAATGATAGAGATAAATAAATGTGCAACTTCTACTTTGAAATAAAAAAACCCAACAATAAAGTTCGTAATATATTTTTTTAGAAAGGGATATTATATTTCATTTTTTTTAGAATTAAGATTTGATAGTTTTCCAAAATTTGCAACTCCTTTCTATTCTGTATTATACAGTTTTCCAAAATTTGCAACTCCTTTCCATTCTGTATTATATAGAATATAGAATTAAGATTTGATATTTTATTTATTTATAAATAAAAAGTAAAATATCCAATTTATAAAATTCATTAAAATATTAAAAAATTATTATTATTACATGTATTAAAGGTACTGTATTAAATCATCATGAGGTGTATTTGAAAAGTCAATAATGTTTTCGAGGAGTAGTCTGACGGTTGAAAATCTCGTCTTGTGTCAGAGGCACGTCGGATACTCGGACGGGACATGTCAGAGAGGTCACAGATTCGGTTCCTTCTCTGTGTCCTCTTACTGAGTCTTAATCGTCAGACGTTTGTATATAAAATTGCACCATACGTCCTCTAGATTTTCAACTCGTTCCCAAAATTTGCAACTCCTTTGCATATTGTATTATTATACAGAATTCCAAAATTTGCAACTCCTTTGCATTTTGTATTATATAGAATAAATTTTTTAATACATCTCACCTTTTGCTTTTCAATCCATGGCGTTTTTAAATACTCCACTTTTCCAACCGAAGCCTACCGCCTTATGTAAATGTTGTCCGATTATACTTGGATCGTTGTTACATCTGCGTAAAGATACTTGGATCGTTGCTACATCTGCACGTGGGTTAACCCCCCGTGTAGATGTTATCTTCGATTTTTGTTGCTCTACATTACTGGCAAGTTGATTCTCCTCCCCAATCTACTTCATTCTCCTCAGCAAAGTCCGTTCACATGAATGCACTTCTGCTCATCTATTGGGGAGTGCTTGCCGGTGTGATTTTCACCGATTGTAAACATCTGTCCTTACCTATATTTCTTCATCATCCGTTGATGAAGATGAGATAGGACAATCGGTGTAAATCACGTCCCCTACTGGATTCTTTATCAACGCCTGTGAGGGTGGATCCATTGACGATGTGTAAGTCGGCAAGGGTATCGCTATCGTCGAGGACAATATCATTAAATAGCAGCAGGGGACGAAACATCTAACATTAGGAACTAGTCATCAATATTATGTTATACTTGTAGTTATTACTGCTGAAAGATACTTTGAGCAAAAAAGTTGTTTGAAGCCTATTTCTTTTGGCGACAGGTACAGAAATCCCATGAACATTTAAAACCTTTCTGTAACTGTGGCCCAAAGAACTAGGCTTCAAACACTACTTTTTGCTCAACGTAGTTATTTAAAACCTTTCAGTAGTAATACTACATGTCTAACCTACTATTTATGACTAGTTCCTAATGTTAGTTTTTTCATCTCCTAATGCCCTTGATGATAACCGTACCCTTGCCAACTCACACATCGTCAACAGATCTATCCTCACATGCGTGGATAAAAAATCCAGTAGGTGTTCTAAACGATGATTACAAAGCTTGTGTTGAGGGATTAACCATTCGGAATGGGCTGAAGATGTGTGTTGAAACAAGTAGGAAACTGCGAACATCAGGATCTAGTCTTCAATAGTTTTAGACATTTATTATAACAACACGAGAGTTGTTATTGTCTTTAGTTTGTTTGATTAGTATGTCACATATGTAAAAAATTCTATGAATTATTATATAATCATTTGTTTGGCTTATTATATATTTTTCTTACTTAATGTCAAACTCTTTATGCTATTATTCTTTTTCTGTTAATTAAATTTTATATTTTAAAATATAAGTTAAACGCAAGTAACTTTATTAATGCACAACAAACTAAACGCAACTTATGATCGTTCGTTGTTACAAAACAAATGCGCAACTACGATTATTTAACAAAACGCAAGTATATATTATTTTGGTAACTTGTTAACACAAATGCAAAAAATAGAACTATATTTTTATAAAAGAGACTTACACGCAGGTGCAAAAAATAAATAACATATTAAAAATTCTTCTTTTAATTTCCTGTTTTCTAGACGCGATTATAAAAAATTCATTAACAAATTAAAAAATTATTCTTATTACATGTATTAAATCACGTGTATTTGAAAAGTCTTGTTGTTTTCGAGGATTAGTGTAACTGTTGAAAATCTCGTCTTGTGTCAGTGTGTCACGTCAGATGGCACACGTTAGAGACGTCACACAGTTGGTTCCGTCTCTGTGTCGTCTTACTTAATCTTAGACGTCACACGGGGTTATTATAAATTTGCATAATTATTTCCCCCAGATTTGTAACCCCTTTTAAAAAAATCTAACCCTTTTGCATTATGTATCTTATAGAATAGAATTTCTTATATTTTTCTTACAATACATCTCACCTTTCAGCTTTCCAATCCATGACGTTTTTAAATCCTCCACTTTTCCAACCGAAGCCTGCTACCTTTTTTAAAAGTTGTCCGGTTATTCTTGGATCGTTGTTACATATGCGTAAAGATAGTTGGATCGTTGTTGCATCTGCGCGTGGGTTAACCCGGAGAAATATCATCTATGATGTGTGTTTTCCTACATTAGTGGCATTTCCATTCCCCTCTTCGAACATCAGGATCTAGTCTTCAATAGTTTGTTAGACATTTAGTATTACAACAAAAAGAGACGATGGATGGATTAGACGGCGCAATGGAGGAAACTTCGAACATCAGGATCTATTCTTCAATAGTTGGTTAGACATTTAGTATTACAACACAATTGGTGTTATTGTGTTTAGTTTGTTTGATAACTATTTCACTTATGTAACAACTTTAGAAGAATTATGATTGTGTTTCATTTATTAGGATAAATTATTTTCTTTTTAAACTTTAAATTCTTTCCTCTTCTGAAGATAAAAATTAAATTTATCCTCACATGCGTGGATAAAAAATCCAGTAGGGGTTCTAAACGATGATTACAAAGCTTGTGTTGAGGGATTAACCATTCGGAATGGGCTGAAGATGTGTGTTGAAACAACTAGGAAACTGCGAACATCAGGATCTAGTCTTCAATAGTTTTAGACATTTATTATAACAACACGATAGTTGTTTTTGTCTTTAGTTTCTTTGATTACTATGTGACATATGTAAAAAATTCCAAGAATTATTATCATGTGTTTGACTTATTATATTTTTCTTAATGTCAAACTCTTTATGCTATTATTCCTTTTCTGTTAATTATATTTTCTATTTTAAAATATAAGTTAAACGCAACTAACATTATTAATGCACAACAAAGTAAACGCAACTTATGATGTATAACAAAACAAAGACGCAACTACGATTATTTAACAAAACACAAGTATATATTGTTATGGTAACTTGTTAACACAAATGCAAAAAATAGAACTATATTTTTATAAAAGAGACCTACACGTAGGTGCAAAAAATAAATAACATATTAAATATTATCCATTAATATTTTAAATAAATTCTTCTTTTAATATCGTGTTTTCTAGACGCGATTATAAAAAATTCATTAACAAATAAAAAAATTATTATTACATGTATTAAATCAGGTGTATTTAAAAAGTCTTGATGTTTTCGAGGATTAGTGTGACTGTTGAAAATCTCGTGTTGTGTCAGTGTGTCACGTCAGATGGCACACGTCAGAGACGTCACAGAGTTGGTTCCGTCTCTGTGTCGTCTTACTTTATCTTAGACGTCAGACGGGTCTATTATAAATTTCCATAATTATTTCCCCCAGATTTGTAACCCCTTTTAAAAAAATCTAACCCTTTTGCATTATGTATTTTATAGAATAGAATTTCTTATATTTTTCTTACAATACATCTCACCTTTCAGCTTTCCAATCCATGACGTTTTTAAATCCTCCACTTTTCCAACCGAAGCCTGCCACCTTATTTAAAAGTTGTCCGGTTATTCTTGGATCGTTGTTACATCTGCGTAAAGATAGTTGGATCGTTGTTGCATCTGCGCGTGGGTTAACCCGGAGAAATATCATCTATGATGTGTGTTTTCCTACATTAGTGGCATTTCCATCCTCCCCATCATCAGTATCTAGTCTTCAATACTTTGTTAGACATTTAGTATTACAACAAAAAGAGACGATGGATGGATTAGACTGCGCAATGGAGGAAACTTCGAACATCAGGATCTAATCTTCAATAGTTGGTTAGACATTTAGTATTACAACACAAGTGGTGTTATTGTGTTTAGTTTGTTTGATAACTATTTCACTTATGTAACAACTTTAGAAGAATTATGATTATGTTTCATTTATTAGGATAAATTATTTTCTTTTTAAACTTTTAATTCTTTCCTCTTCTGAAGATAAAATTATTATTTTTTGTTAAAAGTTATTCAATAAAATTATTAAATAACTTTTCAATTTATACGCAAATACAATTAACATTATACGCAAATGGAAAAGTTTAATTAGTTTTGTATTTTCACATTTTGGGAGACGTGTGGGAGAAGTTTAATTATTTTTTTTAAACTTACTCTACATTTTAATGTTTTTTTATTTATTATTATAAATAATTATTTTAAAGTACCTCATTTTGGTAGACGTGTAAGCATTAAGTTAGAGATGGGACATGCCAGAGACGACACAGACTGGTATCCGTCTCTGTTTCGTCTTACTTGGTATAAGACATGATATTGGGACACGTGAACAGAGATGTGACAAGCCAGATACGTCTTAGACTGGGAGGATCCGTCTCTCTTTCGTTTTAGTTACTCTAAGACATCATTTGTAAATAAATCTTATAATTTGATTTATTTTCTAAATAGAAAGCATCATATTTACCTAATATAATACTGTATTGGTTTAGGTTATCCACATGTAAATATCCCAGTTGTGTTGGAGAAGTTCGGAGAGTGAGTTTAAAAAAAGAAAAACAATCCCAACAATTTATGTCCAATATCATAAAATCTTTGATTTATCTCTAATATAATACTTTTTATACTAAAATGCCAAAGGGCAAAATAGTAATTGGACCAAAACAATAAAAGAGCGGCAAATTACAGACATCACTCAACCCACTTTCAGTTTCTAAAATTACAAAGAAAGTTCAGAACCGTTCGCTAAATTCAAATCAACACTAGATTCTAATCAACACAACTACGGTTTTTATCATATTTTGATTTTATATATTTTTTTAACATATACATTTTTATTGCGTCTTTCAATGTATTATGTTCTTAGTGGTTTTGTAATGAAGATCCATGTAAATTTGTATTCAATATTATTTGTACTAGCATTACCTATTGTCATTGTAAATCAGTCGGCTTTTGCAGTAAAAAAAATTATAATAAGTACACACTAATAAAGAACCCTAACCTAATCTCCACAATTAACCTTTATATATAATAAAATTAGAATATGAACAATCATACCATTTTCACTTGCGTCTGCTATATTTAAATTACAATGTCAAAACGTTATATCTCTCTCCAAGAGCACCAAGATGAAGTAGACGCTGCTGATGCCCTACTATTATTGAAAAAAAGTGGTGTTGTTGATGATCATATAAAACAAGCAATAGATAATGACGTTTTAGACGCACTTAATAACAAAAACAACCAAGATCAAGTTCAGGGTCGATATGGTTTGGTGTATCATCGTAGGAATAGGAACCATTTAGTTCCTGCTCAAGAAGGAGATGTTGAAGCTGCACCGGATTTCCAAAATGAAGTTGTTATTGAAATCAATAATAATGTTCAAGAACAAGAACAAAATGTGAATATGGAAGAACAACAAGAAGGGGACAACAACATAATCTATGATGTGTGGCACACTCCAGAAGAAGTGTTAGAATCCCTTAGTTAGCACATGATCATCCGACGCTGTATTTAACATTTGTTATGTAAATTGGGTGATTTTGTAATACGCAAGTGGTAATGTAGTTAAACGCAAGTGGTAAGATTACAATTAAAATTGATCAAAATCTTGCAAGGCTGTTGTTTTTTCAGTATAAAAGTTTGTACAATAAAAAAAACCACACGTTAAGAATCACATTTTTTATAAGTATTAAAGTCTAAATTACATTTTAAAAGTATAAAAGTTTGTACAAAAAAAAAGAAAGAATAAATTAATGTATTATAAAAATAACAAAATTAACATACACCCGTCAATACATGTGATTTCACAAAATTAATTTTTTGAAACGTGGATAGTTATTATAACTGCAGACTGTTGAAGTTATTAGCCCTTGTGATCATTGAAACGGCAAAAGTCTTTTGAGGTAGTATAACCTAAACATTATAAAATAACCATCAATTGTACACATTTTAACACACATCTACACCATCAATCTCTCTAGAAAACCCCCAAAAACTAAAGTCACTTCAAACTCTAAACAAAAAATGGCAGCCAACTCAAGCCTAAGCATATGGTGGTATGAGCAGACTACTTTCTATCTGCTCATGAGTGATAATAAAAAACATGTGTACAAATGTAAAGAAAGTGTGCTACGAAATTGTAGCAAGGAGGTACTCAAAAGAATGTTGGCTTTAGGTATTCCATATCTAAGCCATTCAATAGAGGTGGACAAACTCTTTCACGTTTTGAAGAAAATGTTTAAGAATTGTGAGCTGAGGGGAGTGAGCAGATGGGAGTTTTTTGAAGACAGATTTGAGGTGGATGTGACGTTTGATGACGGAAGAGTTGAAGAATTCCAGCCTAAGGAGATATCTTTCTCCACTGATATGGGTTTTCTGAAAAACCTGTCGGAGAAGCCACTCATAGACCATAGTGGATCAGCGTTTGGTTCAAAACTTGTTTCGATGGTCAGGGCACAGGTTGAATTGTGGTCTGGTATGGACCCGGAATCAGAATACGAAGAGGAAGAAGGAGACCTTGATGACTACAAGTTGTATGACCCAGAGCTAATGGAGGTTGTTCATGAGGACATGACTAATTTCTCTCCTTAGTTTTTTTTTTTAAAGTTTTTTTAAATGTTTCGTTTCTTATTAATGTAACTGAACAACTTTTTTGGTAATATTAATATGATATTAATATTAATGTTTTTTTGTATGCTTTATGATTCAATTTCAAGTCACTTATATGAAGTGTGATTAAGGCAAGAAATAAAACTTTAACGCAATTGATAAAAAATTTACACGCAAATGCAAAACAATTAAAACGCAACTTATGACTGACGCAAAACAAAAAAAAATACATACAAACTAAAGAAGGACGCAAATACTATTGCTGTGACTTAATTCTCAAGTTCTATTTTACTTTAAGTTGTGATAAATTTAGACAAATGTGTATCATCAGTGTTGGTCTGGTGGATTTACATATAAATGCGAACAATTTATGAGAATTAAAAAACCCTAATTTTTAAGAAATTAGTTATTTAATGGTATACAATTAAGCTCTAAATATTTATGAAATTATGATTACATGTATTAAAAATTCCTGAGGTGCATTTAAATGAAAAGTCATGAAGTTTTCGAGGAGTCGTGTGACGGTTGAAAGGCGGATGAAATCCTTGAAAATTTCTGCAAATTTCGTCTTGTGTCAGGGGCGTGTCCCCCACGATCAGATGTGGACTGTCACTTTCCTGGAGGTGGGACACGTGTCGCCTATGGTCACGTTTTGGGCTCTGAAACGTCAGCCACGTTTCTTCCACCTTTTTCGCTACATTCATTGCAGTACCTATACCTATATATATGCATCTTCCTTGAATTGATTTCTTTTTTATCACTTCACATTTCCAACTAATTGCTTTTCTTCTCCGGCCATCTTTGCAATCCTTCGATTTTTTTAACTCCGAAAAATAAATAGTTTTCTTTCTTCTCCTTAGATAAAAATGACTGAAGATAAACCTGCTAAGCCCGAGTTGGCCATGGTAGAGGCCCAGATCAATTGGTCTCCTGACAAATACACAACTCTTCTTGAAAACTATGAGATTCTGAGAGAGTGGGAGCCTGAATTTCCACAAAAGGGGAAAACGCCTATCGATGCCCCTACAGGCAAGATCTGCCTGTATGAGGCTTTCTTCAAGTATGCATGTTTTAGGATTCCGACGAGTCGGTTTCTGATTGATGTCTTACAAAAATATGGCGTGCATATAACCCAATTGAGCCCGTTCGGAATGGCGAGGGTGATGCACTATGAGGGTACCTGTCGTGCGATGAGAAGGGAGCCTGTTTTTGACCATTTTAATTGCTTCTACAAGCTGGAGGTGAAAGATAGTGGGTGGGTCTCCTTTGCTGAGCGGTCGAAGTCGGTGTCTTTTGTGATAAAGAGAAGCTCACCGAAAAGCTTTCGGGACTGGAAGAGGTGTTTCTTTTACGTTAGAAAGGAGGTGATCCCTGTAAATATGGATTGGTTCACTCTCCGGTCTGGGCAGCAGCCTCCTTCTTTTGAGTTTGACAGGCATTTCCAACAGCAGGACTGGTGTAAGATCCTGGTGTCTCATGCTACACGGTTGGACAACTTGGAACATTGTGATGAAGGAATGCTAAGGTTGGTGGGGCTGAGCCGTGTGGGTATGAGGGAGGGCATGGATGTCCTTCCCTATGGCGACGGAGGTATGGATCTAGTGGCAGGTAGGTCGTAGTTTATTTGTGTATCTTTTTTTGCTTATCTTGTAATCATTGGATGATGTATATTGTTGTCTTGTTATGTAGGTGAATGTCTGTTTGACTTTTGGGCGAAGAGGGTGTCGCGAACCATGTTTACGCCCGTCCCACAGGGTGAAGTTGCCGGTGTCGACCTGAAGCGCGCCAATTTTATTTTCCCTGCTCGGATAGAAGGTGCGCCTGAGAATCCTTTAGCTCTTGGTTTGTTACTTGATCCCGAACCCCTTTCTGCGCGAACTGCGGAAGGGGTTGACTGGGTTGTTTTGTCTGATGACGAGTCTAGCGGCTCGTCTTCTAACTTGATTCCCCGTTCACGTCACTCTGTAGGTGGCACGGCGAAGGATTCCAAAGGGAAGGAGAAGGGTAAGTAGTAATCTATACTTGTTAAGTTGTAATTTCGCGTGAGTCCCACTTACCTTGTTTGTTCATTTTTGCAGAGGGGGAGCTTAAGCGTCGTCGTCTGGTGATGACGGGGGAGGGTGACGTTGATCAGCCCGTTCAGAAGAAAACCGCCCCGTCCAAGGGTGTTGAGATTAGGCCATCAGATCCGATGGGTTTAGATCTTACTCCTCCGCCAGTACGTGAGCCGTTTGGCAAGAAGACTCTTCGTAAGCTGAGTGGTAAGTGATTGTCTATTTGAGCAATACTTTTGAATATGATTGATCTTCTCTTATTATTGTTGCTCTTTGTAGGTTCTGTTGCAGCTTCTGTTAAGCAGTCTCAGGAAGAGAAGAGGAGGAAGCTTTTGGAGGTAAAGGCTAAAAAGAAGCTTGAGGAAGATAATCGTGATGCTGCTGCCGCTCTAAAGAAGAAGGATGAGGAGGATGCACGTGTTAGGGATGCTGCCATTAAAAGGCAGCGTGAGGAAAAGCTGAAGGAGGAGGAGGACCAGCGTCAAGCTGAGTTGAAAAGGCTGAAGGAGGAGGAGTACCAGCGTCAAGAGTTGCTCAGTAAGCATGCGGCGGTGGTGGCCATGAAGAGAGAGGAAAGTAGGCTGCCGTCATCTTCAGGTGCTGGTGGGTCGCATGCGGAGCCAGTTGTGGTAGATTTGGACGAGGGTGACGTCCCGGTTGATAGGTTGGTTGTTAGCGTGGCTGGTGGCTCTACTGGCCCACAAGTTCAGAATGTAGAACGGGCCAAGGCGTCTACAAGTGAGCCTGGCTTTAAGCTGGACGCTCCAGTGTATACGCCAACTTGGCGTATAACTGACAGCTGTCGTTTCCTCAGCCCATTCGTGGCTGAGGAATTTGTGAACTACTGTCTTCCTCCGGCTGAGCGAATATATCAACGTTCGCAGGACCGCGCAACACTGTTCTCAGAGCTGTGCATGAACTTGGCGCAATCTCTGGGAAACTTATATGCGTTGCGTCGAGAGGAAGATGATTTTGTGGATCAGTCTTCTGCTGTGAAAGCCGAAACGGATCGCTTGGCGAAGGCGAAGGAGGTTTTTGAAGGTGCCCAGCAGAGGTTGGTTGACCAGGTCAGGCAACTGGAGTCTGGCTTGCGTCAGAAGGATGTAGAGGCGGCTGGAAAGCAGAAGGCCTGGGAGTCATCTTCTCAGAATATCAATAAGGAGCTTGAGCGTCGCCGACTGGCGGTGCAAAAAGCTGAATCTGCTTTTGCTGAGCAACAGAAGATTGTCGCCGCAAAGGATAAAGAACTGGAGGTTTTATCCTCAAAATATGCTGATGCCACGGGGCAGTTGAAAAAGAAAGATGATGAGGTGGTGAAGGTGACCAGCCGCGTGTCGGAGTTGGAAGGGCAGGTCGGCGCCTTGTTGAGAGAGAAGGAAGCCTGGGAGCTGGAGAGAGCTTTAATGCTTGATACTCAGAAGTCTTATTGCGAGAAGGCTTTGTGGATCATGTCGGATGGGATCTCCGCCGTAAGTCCTGTTCTTCTGTTTTGCTCATCTAATTGGTATTTCTTTTTCTGACTTTTCTTTGTGTTGTAGGTCTTTGATCGTTGTTGGAACGAGCCAAAGATGGGTGAACAGGTTGCTCAGATTGTGGAGGCTGCCCGTATAACGGGCCTTCATAGTGGCTGGTTGGAAGGGTACCTGTGTGCTACAGACAGAGCTCCTGTGGAACACCAACCTTTCCAGGATTATGATACTGAGCAGGCGCTGATGGCGGAGCTCGATAAGCTTGAGCGGATGGACTTTCCTGTGCTCCAAGTTGTTAGGCAGTGCCTGGCTGATCCTGACCCTATTGCGCGATTCAAAAGGTGGCTGCAGGATTCTGAACGTGCTGGCCGCGAGCGTGCTGAAAAAGAAGCCGCTGATGCTGCCGCGAAGGCCAGTGGATTGGGTAGTTCGGGGACGGCCCATGAGCCTCCCCAGTAGTTTGGGTAGGTTAGAATGGTAGTTTCGGTAGGTTAGAATGGTGAATCTAACTGTCTTTTATATATGTAAAGATGCTTATCTTATGAAATAGAATATAACCTTCTTGTCATGTTTGCCCCTTTTGTTGGGTGAATATAATGTATAGAGATTGGAGTTCGTTAATGAATCAACTTTGACAAGTAAAGCTAGCGCATGTTGTAAAGAGTGAATTCACATTAACTTCATATATTAGGTGTAGGGATGACGCAGCGTCACCCGCCCGTTCTACGTCGGCGCAAAGACAACGGATGACGCAGACTTGAGCGCCCGTTCTACGTTGGCGCAGCATCGCCCGCCCGTTCTACGTCGGCGAGACTGACACACAGTGAAGCTTCTTCAGCAAGATAGACAAAGCTTCACCATCTTGCGTGCAATTGTCTTCTTGACGTATTAAAATTAATTTAGATATCTATAGAAAATTAAAACATTAACCTTCATTTCAAAATTACATCCATTACATTCTTAAAATTAAACATAAATATGGACGTAACAACTGCAACGCCGAAACATATATGAAGTCTTCATCGTAGTCCAACATAAATCGGATGTAATTCCAAGAATTTCTTCTTGTGATATGTTAGAAACGTTTTTATGTGAAGAGTAGGTGTAAAAAATTATGTAGTTAAAATAATAGTATATTAAAATAAAATAATTTATATATTTAAATGGACAATGGCTGTTCGGACTTTATGTCTTTTCAAACTGTCTAAGACGTCATAGAGACGGGACACGTGTTAAGGATCGAGCGTATTCGATTGTCTTCTGTCAGAGAAGGGACTACTCCCGAGACGTCAGAGAAGTGATCCGTCTCTGTGTTGTATCACAGACTCGAAGATGTCAAAAAGAGGAGTCGCGATTTTCAATGTTGTTTATAAATTGCTCCCCAAATTTGCATTATACTAACCAAAAAAATGTTTTCCGAAAATGTTTCGGTTCACATAAAATGTATGTTTATTCGAATTATCAAACCTAATACTAGCAAAATACATCAACATTCCACGAAATTTTTTGGATCGTTGTTACATCTGCATAAAATCTACTTCGACGTTGTTGCATCTGCATGTGGTATAACCCATGTAGACTGCAACTTTAGTCTGGTAGTTTTATAACATTGCAACGATGGTGAACCTCCCATTTCTATGTCGTTGAGCGTTAAAATGACCGTACTCCACGTATGTAAGGACATCGGTGGATTTGTTTGGAGTAGTTGATCCCGATGAGTTCCTTGATCACACTTGGTGTACGGTAATCATTATTGACGATAGGATATGGGGGAATTCGGTTTTATGATTCCCTTCAATATACAGTGTTTGTAAACATCCGATTGTATATCCTTCCAAAAACGCAACATGTTCGTGTTGTGGTTCAGGAAGAGAAGGGGATCATTTCAAACTTGACTTATGGTCTCAGCCGTTACCGGTTGCCACCAAGTCATGTTTATAAAACCCGTTCACCATTGACCGCGAAACAAATTACCAATATAGCACATTTGGCAATTCAATGGCCATCTTGCCTATGTTGGTAATTTATTTACATTGGGTCGATGTTACATCTGCAGGAAACAAGGACGTGGTTGTTTGCAATCATCAAGTCATGAGGCAAGGTGTCATATCCGGTACACCATTCCAGTTGGAACTAGTTCACAAACTCACTTGTTACTGGAGACCTCATTATTGCAAAGGCTGTATACCACACTGAAAGTTACTATACGGACGTGGTGTATTGCAGTTTTCAACGGCGTCGTCAACAACCTAGGGAACAACCGCATATCTGTTTTCATTATTGTAATAGCATTAAGAATTGTATCATTATCCATTGTAAAATTAATGTTACATGTACGTATATATTATATTGCATATTATGTCATGAGAAACTTTACGGTAGAAACGGTTAATATTGTACAAATTGTAACATGTATTTTAATAAAAAATTACAATATAACTTTTCCATACCATATTGCGTGTATATGTAAACACCTTATTTATTAGTTGCGTGTAAAAATTTCTAAGATCAAGTAATATACGTAGTTTTTAAAAATTTGCTGCGTTGCTAGTACTTGCGTCTGAATTTTGAACGATTGCGTTTATAATATTGTTCAAATTGTAACAGTTATTTTAATATAAAATACCATATTCAAGTAATATATGTACTTTAATAAAAAACTACAGCTTAACTTTTCCATACCATACTGAGTATAAATGTAAACACCTTAATTTATTAGTTACGTTTAAAAAATTTCTATGTTCAAGTAGTATATGTACTTTTTAAAAATTTGCTGCGTTTATAGGACTTGCGGCTGAATGTTAGAGAATTTCGTTTATATTGTAAGAAGTATGTTATTTATAAACGCAAGTGTTTAAATTTCAGTCGCAAGTACAGATACTATTTTTTAAAATTACAGATACTATTTGATCGGGTATAGAAATATTTTAAACGCGAGGAACAATAACTTAATCAACGGAACATTGATGTAACCAATTGTTGTTTCATCATGTTTGTTTAACGAAAAATATGTCTTAAAATTACAATAGAATTACAATAAGTTAAGCAACGTTCGGACGGGGTAAACACCGCCAAAAATACAATTTTTCGGCCATAAACCGTCTGTATGACAAACATGCTTGATTTAGATCACCATCCACGGCAATGGGTTTATCAGTGACTAAATGTTCCATTAGCATACAAAGATACACCGCATCGTTACCAGATAAAGAATTGGATGCCGCAACATATTCTTCATTAAGGTTAAACGTCATACATTTTTCGTGATGCCCTGACTTTTTCCAGTATCGCATGTGCACTAACGTAGCTCCTAAATATATTTGTACCTTCGTCAACCTTGGGTGAATATTGTTTCTGTATCTTCCACCGATACAAACATCTTGATGAGCATACATGACTAGCTCTTGGGACAACAATTCGAGTCGCACGAGTAACCATTCATTATTTTCAAGTGGAAGCGGGAAAAAGACATAATCTACATCAAAGAATGACGGAAACGGTTTTACCTTACCATTGCAATACTTGACCACGTTTTTAGGAACAGATTGCAATAAACAATCATAAAATTGTGGTGGCATTATCGTCCACCGCATATTTAGCGAACCATTTTCTTGAATCTTTCTACTCCTCCAGTTCATTAGTCTTCCAACCCATCCTTCTATATGCTGTAAATAAACGTCAACAACGTTTTAGATTATAAACATAAAAAAAAAAAGGAAATATCAAAACATTTAATAACTAACTGTTACTGAGAGTGATCGGGTAGAATTGACTCCTAACAAAGTTCCCCAAAATGTTTTATCCAACGCCACTGTTCTTGAAAACGCTGCCGAATAACAAAATGGTGCGTCACCTCTACGGTAAAACTCAAAAACATCTTTGGACCACTTATCTGTTTCATCGTCTGGAATAGCCCATTTTCCAGTATTGTGTTGGTGTAAGCTTTGTCGATTGTGTACATATTTTCTTTCTTCAGTATTCTGTGCGGACTTAGAAGTTTCCGCCCTATTTTTGGGTTGCCTCCATTGTTCTAAGATCCAATTGGATGATTTCTCTGCTGGTAGAGAAGAGTATTCCGCAGGCGGTATGTTCTTTAGTCGTCTGTCAGACATTTCGTTGGACATTTCTTTATGTGAAACACTTGCTTCCATATAACAATTCTTTGTAAAGTTATTTATAAAGATTGTCACACCATCCCCACTGGTGAACAATTACCGCTAGTTCAATTACAAAGATAAAAAAATAAGTTATAAGTTCGCAAACATGTACTGGTGGACCAACATCGTGAACAACGAGAAATGACACTTGTCAATGTTTGATTGGCAAATTGTTTTTTTTTCTAAATAATTTTTTTTTTGTTTCTCATACCCAGATATTTTCTAATCATTTAATTACCCAACCAAATTACTTAGTTTATTTTTTGAACATTTGGATATAAATGTTATTAAAAACAGACTTGTTCAAAAAACTATGTTTTTAGTATATATAAAATTTAAAGGGGTTTGGTTGGGTTGGGTAAAGTGGTCCCCCATCCCAATAAGTCAAACACGTCTCACATTTTTTGATAAGAATTAAATTCGTGTCACACATTCCGAGACGTCTTCTCACCCGTATACGAGTTCCTTTGCCGAGCTGTCAAAGATTTCTTTCCCACCAAGACTAGACACAAATACGGTTCCCGAAATTATTTTTTCTAAATTCAAAAGTCTTGTCCCAAACCATCTCGGGACCACACCGACAACCCATCCGAAAAATCCCTGGACCACATCGCTGTCCTAAGGCAATTCCGGCACTCCTTCAACTCCGGCGATCAATCACAATTCCGGCAACTCCTTTAACTCCGGGACTCTTTCAACTCCGCCGACCAATCCCAATTCCGGCAAATCCTTCAACTCCGGTCCCACAGGTAAGGACCACAACACGTTTCGGTGCTACGTCAAAACAAAGTTTGTCCAACCAACCGCATTTGTACCCGACCCGGTTTAAATAGTAATACCCGACCCGTTTGACAAGTCAAATGGATCCAAATCAAACCGATTACCCGAATCTAGTGTTTTCCCCACAGTTAGGTGACCTTGCAGATCTCCCTTCTCTGAATCTGCAACAGAATTATACCCAACAACAACCTATTTATTTCCAGCAAGAGAATTATATCGAACAACCGATTTCTAACCAGCAAGCGGGAATCGATTATATGCCGCAAAACACGTTGAACTACCAGCCAACCAATTATAATATTAACCCACCATCTATTTGTGTGCAACAGACAGCTAATTTAATGTGCCACCAAACAAATTTGGTACAGAATCAGAATGTTAACACGCAACCCATTTGTTACCAGCAACAATTTCCCAACGACGACGAGGTTCCAGTGGTAAGTTATTGTTTTTTACATTTTCTTCATTTTTTAAAATTTTATGTTCGGTTGTTCTGTTGGTTGACTGTGTTTAAACATTGCCTACTGCATAGGAGGATGGTAGTGTTAGGGTCCGAATTGCTTGGACATTTTTAGACAAATTCAAAGAAAAAATTTCAACATTAGGAGATCGAGGCCGCTCCATAGAATCCAAATTTAGGGAAACATGTTTTGGCCGCTTTCTTGATGTTCAGGCGAGGGTATGCTGTAGCAACGTCTTGTACGGTGTTCTTCAACATCAGGTTGATACAAATAACCCAAAAGACGGTATTTATTATAGAATAGGGGAACAAGAAATATTCTTTAGCCCTAAACAGTTCTGTCTAGTAACCGGTCTCCGGCTGGGGGTAACTGACTGGGTACCGCATCACCATCCCCAGTCTTTCAGAAGAAGATTTTTTGGACATAACGAATCGCGTAGAGTGGGTGTTCATGAGGTCGTGTCCCTTTTTACGTCTGATTGGACTACCTTAGGGGAAGATGATTGTGTTAGAATTTGTATTTTGATGATGATAGCGGAGTGTTTTAAAGGAAGCCAAAAGAATGGGCAAGTTGATCAGAAACTCATAGATTTGGTTGATGATTTACAAGTTTGTAACAACTATCCTTGGGGGAGTTATTTTTGGGATGAGCTGTGGCCACAGTTGTATAATTTGCACCGAAAAAAAAAGAAAGACAAAAAGACTGTCAGCGTAAACGGATTTGTTTGGGCATTCAAGGTATTTGTTTACAATGATAAATGTTTTTGTTTATTCCAATTCGATTGTTTGTCTTACAAGTTCTGTATGCAGATTTGGATCTTTGAAATTTTTCCGGAATTTAAAATTGGGCGAAACAATTTTTTTATTAGACAACAAATTCCTAGATTTCTAGGATGGGGAAAATGTAGAAGATTAACTAAGGGTAGTGTTGAGACCATCATAGCGGATGCAGCTAAGGTAAGTTTCGATGCTCACGGTTTTACAAAAATTTATTTAGGGTACCGGAATATTAATTGCAAACTTATCACTCAGCATGTTGATTATAAACCTCTCGAATATTTGGTGGCGACCGAGTCGGAGATGCAATCTGATTGGTACATTTCAAGTTCCGCTTTCCTGGATGCCCAGATGGCAATGCGAAATCAACAACTGCGGATTGATAATGTTACACACAATCACCAGGGCAATCCTGCAGGTGATATGCTTCAAGTTAATGATGGGGTTTATCATTATCATCAGTCGAATAATGTTGATGATTCGCAGAGTGATTTAAAATCAATAATTAAACGGTTGTTGGATGAACAAACCAACACGTTGCGTGACTTGTTTAGGGAGGTATCGTTTACTGACATCATCTTATTTTATGTAAACATAGCTAACTGAACATTTTAAATAATTTAACGATATCTTTGCTCTTAGGCACAAAAGTCAATCTCTGCGAAGTCGTCTAAACGAAAACAAGTAGAGGATGAAAAACAACAGGACGATGAGGTTTATATGATAATTTTTTTATATTACATTGCTGAACAAAGGTAAATACAAATAAATAAACCAGGTTCATTTTAACTGATTATTTGTTTTGTAGGTTAATCAGTATTTAAATCCCAATGGTTACAACGAAGAGATCACCAACATGGAAAAAGTGGGTGAAGCCAATGATGTAACTTAAAGCCACATTATAGTTTTATTGTTTAAACGTGTAAATTTATATATTAATTATTAATTTTTTTTTAATTACAGAGTGATAAGGCCCAACATGTCGAGTTGAGAAGGTCAGAACGGTTAACAAGGCCGGGGCCTAAAACGCTTTACCCGTATCATGTAGGTCCGATAAAAATCCAAAAGAGAAGAAGACAAACTTCGAAAGAGGATCAAGATAGGATAACAGAAATCAAAGCTTGGTATCCAAACAATGGATCTAGAAAATGCATCTTGACCGGAGGAAATCGGCTACCACATGATTTTTGGAGTACCTTGCTTGGTGATGATGGTGATGGTTTGTTGAGCGACGAGGTAACCAATAAAATATTATTTTTAGATACTTTGATTTGTTTGTAATTTTATAAATACAACGTAGTAACTGAAATTGGCATTGTTTAACAGCATATTGTCGGGTGGATAAATCACCTGTATAAATCTAGGAAGGAAACCGACCGCTGGAGCATTCTTCCTCCATCTTTTCACCAGGGTTTGATTAAGCAGCTCTCAACAACGACCTTTGGGGATTATTTCCATGGCTCTGCACAGTATCCATGCATCCGAGATGTTGAGGAGGTATTCTAAACATTTAATTATATTTTTTTTTATTATAAATTGTGGTATAAATTGTGCTTTATTTCATCGATATATAAAACGCAAGTACATTCAATGTCAAAACGCAAAATAGTGATATAAACCAAGTTTTGTTAATAATAGAACGATAATAATTATTAAAAACTTACTTATTAAAGAAAATAAGTGTTGACATTAATAATAAATTTAATTTTTAAACGCAAGTTGAATATATCTAACAAAATCTAAAACGCAAGGGTACATTCCTTTAAACGTTAAAGGTATACATTGGGTGCTTGTAGTAAAATATTGTATTTTTTTTTTTGCAGGTGTACATTCCTTTAAACGTTAAAGGAATACATTGGGTGCTTGTAGTATTCAACCTACTACGGAAAACTCTAACCGTATACGACAGGTATGTCACGTTTCTAATTTGGTATTATTGATGTTGTATACGTGCATTTTCTAATTATGTATTATATTCTGGGAATTTCAGTTATTCGAGTGCGCCGCCTGGAATTGCATTGGATTCCAGAGAGTCTACCTGTCATATGAATTTTGCATTTGACAGATGGTTACGGAAGAACAATTATTACAATGAAGAGCAGGAACCAAATCACTCCTGGTACCCGTTCGATAATGTTTATCCGCCTGTAGCACCTCATCAGGACGGAACACAATGTGATTGTGGGGTTTGGGTCTGCATCTTTCTTGAAAGGTTGATTAATCAACAACAAATTAATCAAGATGAAGACTGTCAAGCTGCAGAACATATGAGACGTAGGCTTGCACTGTTGTTTCGTGATAACATTTTGAATGAAGATGATGTTCCGGTGGCCTCTCCGATTCGGGAGACAAAAGATGATGTTAAAATGATGTGAACATTTATTAAATTTTTATTTAAGGTTTAAACATCTAAAAAAACACCATATTACAAGAATAATTTATTTAAAATATTTATGGAGAATATTATTAACATTTTTATTTTTACACCTGCGTGTGTAAGTCTATTTTTTCAATTGCGTTTTAAGATTTTTTCATTTGCGGTTAATAATTTTCGATACGCAACTCATCAGTTCCGAATCTTCCATCACCGCTTTGAGCTGATACGGTATTTTCAATTTATATTAAAACAAAACAAATGACGTTAAGAAAACACGGTTTCCCAAGGCATTTCGGTAACCGTGAGACAACTAAAAGTCGTCTCGGGAGCCGTGAGACGATTCAAAGTCGTAACCTACGTATATAAATACCCCACTTAGCTTCAGAAATTGTACACACACTCTATCATGTTTATTAAAACTTTATCATCCCTTGGACCTTTCCAATTCATGCGGGTTTTAAAACCACACCCACTTTTTCAACGAAGCCTACCGCCTTACGAAAATATTGCCCGATTATATTCGGATCGTTGTTACATCTGCTTAAAGATACTTGGATCGTTGTTGCATCTGCACGTGGTTAGAACCGTGTAGATTGCCTCTATGATGTGGTGGTCTTTTTGCATTTGCTAGGTCGCTTCTTTGTCTATGAAGAGCACAAGAGGCATTCAAGCAAATGCATATCCCAGTGAACGGATAACTATCGGTGGTCGACGTGTGCAATGAGTTACTTTACGTTGGCCCCAGCTAGCTTTAATTGTTAAAGAGGTTAGCTGTTTCTGAAGGAGATTGAGAAGGAGACTTCTCTACGAGCTGTAGACCGGTGCAGATATGTTTTAAACAGGTGCAAATAAGAGGCGCCTTATAATAATGCATTTTATATTTGACCTTGTGTTTAGTTGTTGGCCAAATGATTTGTAATATGGGACCTCGTAATATTTGTTGTGCTTTGAAAATCAAAGTTGTTGTAATATTGGGTCAAATTGTAATGTAATAAATTATATTAATTATATAATTATATATATATTAATAAAATTAATTTTATATTTCTAAACAGTAAATGGTTGAATTTTTTGTGATGCTTGAATCGGTTCATACTGTCTGGGACACACAATACGTCATGGTTAGACGTCTCACTAGGACCCCATGCCGTTTTGGGAGACGTCTTTTGCTTTTGCAGGTATCTTGTAGGCTACAGAGACGCAACACAGTTCTTGACCCACGTGAATGGCTGTCAAACGGACTGACACTGTAAACGGGCCATCTTGGTCATTTTACCCATCTTTAAATACCACCTACTATGTACAAACAATGTTGTCATTACTTGAACCACCACGACCATAATGACCAACATACCTAATCCAGTAGAAAACACAAATTGGTTACATCGAACAGACAAATCAAGTTTTTGGTCGACAAATGTTCTGGAATTTTATTACGAAGGTGATAGCTCGTGTTGCTTTTCAACCTATATGGGCAGAACACCGTTAAGCAAAGAGTGGTGGGCTAGTCTTTTAGGTTATTACGGAAATGGTTTTATTCAAAAGACGGTACGTTATGAATCCAGTAAAATATACCGATGTAACTATGCAGAAATAATTTTTAATTTTTATTTATTATTTATTTTACAGCATGTGCGTGCGTGGTGTAACTACTTGATGTCTTTAAGAGATACTGATGGAGGGAGACAAAGGTCTTTTTCTAGTAATAATCGTTGGTGTGTACTCCAACCCAATTTTTATACTCTTCTGCTAGAGCAAGATAATCATGCATCTGAATATGCAGACGGTTCAAGAAGAGTCTATCCTGCCTTTTGGGAAGTTGATACGATATATATATCGGTATCCTTAGACACAAATAACTGGTTAATTTTAAAGGTTGACATGCCGTCGATGCAAGTAACTGTGTATTTCGAAAATACTTGTAGTGAGAATAACTGTGGTGACACATTCTGCGTTCACAGAAAAATTCACCAAATTCTTATAGAATTTGAGTCTGCGTTCTTATGGTTTCTAGAAGCAATAATGTACTGGCAAAAATCTGCTAGGGACCAAATCCATTCTATACAAATTTGGGGAGAAGTGGTCTGGCCTGGCAACGATCAAAAAATAGGTCGGCATTCAGGGGTCATAGTTTGTATGCTGCTGCGAAATTTGGTTCAAAACAGGCCAATGAGGTGGGAAGAAATGAATCTTCATGATGCATGTATGAGATACCGTCGTTTTATGGCAGATGAAATTTATGCTGCCCGTTTCAACCCGTAAAATAATTCAACCTAGCAGCTTTAGTTTTTATTCTTATCTTCATATCATTATGTACGTGCGAATTAAAGTAAATTAAAAAGAAACCAAATGTATTCTGATGAGTTTTTAAAAACATAACATTATATATACAAATAAACAAATGACACATGGCGAACTAACGGCAGAATACAGTTGTTTCATCGGTTTTCCATATGACGCGCACCTCTACCTTTAATTACCAAACAAACAAACGGCTAATCATCATCCAAGTTAACTGTCGCCTCACACGTATTTTGATAAATAAAATCTTGGAAGTTTTCAGGTTCGACATAAATAGGAGACGGTCTTTCACAAACATTTACGTTCCTGCCTGAACCTGAAGGACGCCTTGATAATCTCGATTCAGATTTCGCTGGTGCTGAACATCGGTCACGATGATGCCCATAACTTTTACAGCGACTACAGTACACTAGTGTGGGTTGCTCACCTCGCGATAAGATTCGACTGTTTTCAGGAGGACGACCTGATTGTCGTTTTGTAATATGCGGGGGTTCTAAATGTATTATTCCATCGGGTATCTCCCAATCAGACCTATGGGGAAGCGGATAAATCGCCTCTTCATATGTTCTTTTGTATAGCTCATTGCTGTACCAACGAGAAGTATGATGACTACAATCATCTTCTCTTAAATATCTTGATACCGCAATCATGTGCCCACATGGGAAACCAGATATCTGAGGCACCTGACAACTGCATGTTCGATTCTGCATATCAACGAAGCCATTTTTCTTTCCATCTTCGACTTGAAAACTGTTAACCTCAACACCATGAACAGTCCACGTCCTAGACCCTTTAATTTTTTCATGAATTTTTCTCACCGCGAAGGGAGTAAGTGTGTGGGTGTTTTCAATACCTTCCTTTCGACGATGATAGTACCAGCGCTGAAGTCTTTCTCTAAAGAATTCAACAAGGTGGGTTATGGGATTTTTTCTTGAATGCTTGCATAATGCGTTTATCGACTCTGCACTGTTTGATGTCATATAATGATATCTTTTACCCGTGCAGTGTGCTCTTGTCCACTTGGCCAATCCGATATTTAACAAAGTATCCCTTACTCGCGGGACCTCTGCACACAAGGAATTGAAGTTATCATTAAAATCTGATATTCGATAAGCTTTACAAGTTGCCCACCAGAGGTCGTGTAATTCCTTCTTTTGATCTGAGGGTAGGTTTAGGTTGACCAACAGATGGCGACAACACAACCCATGATAAGCACGGGGAAAAACAGTACGTATCGCCAAGTCTATGGAATTCGCGCGATCAGAAATAATCGCCAGATCTGGAGGTTGACCGATACACTCTTTAAGCCTAGACAAGAACCATATCCAACTTTCACCATCTTCTGATTTGCCGATACCAAACGCAACCGGTAAGATTTGGTTGTTACCATCCATTCCAACCGCGAGAAACAACGTTCCTTTAAACTCACCGCGCAAGTGCGCCGCGTCAATAATTATCACAGGTCTTAAAGAATGAATAAAACTCCTAATCTATAACAAATTTAAAAACCAAAAAAAATCGTCAGTTTTATAAAAATAAAATAAACTTATAACAACTTGTGAAAAGTTTGACACTAACAGCAGCACCAATGGAAACAAATAGAAGTTCAAACCGACTCTTCTCATCAGTCCGGATGCGAGTAATTGTCCCCGGGTTCGTCCTTTCCAAATTGTAGCAGTAAAGTGGGAGCTCCGCAAATGAATCTTTGCTATTTCCTTGCAAAAGTGCGAGAGCGTGACACTTCCCACGCCATGCTTGAGCGTAAGTTATGTCCACGTGAAATCTTTGTCGAAAATCTACGACAATTTCATTACCACGATAGACACGACCACTATCTCTCAATTGGTCTTTTAATATGTTCCCAACAACTTTCGGGTTAGCTTGACGAAGATGAGGGTGAGTTTGAGTCTTGGAACATGTGTGATTATCATTAAAGTGTTTAACAAAAAACTTTTTACAACCTTTGAAGGAAAATGCCGTAAACCGCCAGCTACAATTCTCACTGACACATGATGCCACATAACGTGTTTTACTAGATCTTTCTACTTTATAAGAGAAACACTCTGACAAACACAATTTCCCCAACTCCAGTTTCATTAAGTCTTTGTTAGGAAATATATAACCTTCAGGAAAAGGACACGACGAGAGAGCTTTTCTTTTTCTTTTTCCGAGAGAAATATACGGGGTTGCGTTCTGATGTGAAAAGCTTGCATTTTCATTTGAAAAGCTAGCGTTTTCATTTGAAAACAGATTTTTGTCAGGACTTGTGTAGTTTTCGAAAGGCACATTTAAATTAGGAATTTTAAAATCATTTGAAGGAAAGCAATTCGACGTACCGACACCACAATCGGAAATAACATATAACTTGAATATTTCAAGAGGATTTTCCTCAGCAATTTTAAAAAGATAGGATACATCACGGTCAGTAAGTATGTCGATTGTATCATCAAACTTAGACATTTTATATGATAAACATGAAATTGGCAAAACCTGAAACGTATCCGCCAGATAAGATAATATACCAAGATAAGACATGCTTGATTCGATTTCAAGAAGACACCTTCTACTTTTTGAATCAACGACATATTCAAGCCTGCCATTTACGACATCCCACTTCACATTAAGGTATACGACAAACCGAACCATTATATTTTAAATTTTTTTTTAACTTATTTAATATAAATAACAAACAGAAGAATGACAAACAGAAAAAAGGGAAATTTCGGGGGGAAGCATTAAATACAGTGATCCGATCCCTTATATACAACTTCGCTTATGTACGGATTGTACTTGTCACAACGTGCATATAACATCTGACATACTAAAGCCTTTCAAAAAAAAAAAAAAAACTAACATACTAAAAACGTTCGGAACTCACCAAAAGTCTTGAGGAGCCGTCTTTGTCAGCTAATGGCCCTTCTCCGAGACGGATCCCAGTAAGCCGATTGACAAAATGGTAGTCGGCTCAAGCCATGAGCCGAAATGTGCTGGAGCCGTCTCCAAGATATTCGGACAGGACACGACGGCGTCAATAGGTCTCAAAGACGTTTCGGAGGATTTGGGACACGTGGCGACGTCTTAGTGGCTCTTTTTATCAAAGGTCATGGGAATCGTTTAAGGTGACTCGACCATCTCACAGAGACGGTTCCACTGGCTATTTTCGTAAAGTGGGGGTGGTCAACGGCTATTTTCGTGATTTTCCCTTAAATTAATCTATGGTATTATTCTTCAAAATGAAATCTAAAAATGTCAAACATCTTTCATTCTCTCTGTTTTTTACCTACAATTTAAAAACCAAATTCAAAACAAAACAAAAGAAAAGAAAACCAACTCATCTCCTTCTTTCTCTCCAACAAATTACCGGATCATATTTAACTCTTCATCTTTCCCAATAATCTCAAACATTTTCTTATATAATTCTTTCACATTTTCTAAATCCAACAAAACAAACAACAATGAGTACAACAGGGGACCTTCTCAATGTTGAACCATTAGACCTCAAATTCCCATGTATGTTTCAACATTTTCTTTAAATGTTTATATTAATTTTCCCTCAAATTGTTTCTCTTTATATGTTTATATTAATCTTGTTTTTATATAATATCAGTTGAATTGAAGAAACAGATTTCATGCTCCCTTCAGTTATCTAACAAAACAGAGCATCATGTTGCTTTTAAGGTAAATGTGTTTAATTATGATTGAATTGGGTTTTTTTTTTTGTTAATTTGAAAAGGGTTATTGAAAATTTAGTTTTTGAATGTTTGTTTGTGATGATGATTGAAATTTTTAGGTGAAGACAACGAATCCAAAGAAGTATTGTGTTCGCCCGAATACCGGGCTTGTTTTGCCTAGATCAACATGTGATGTAACAGGTGCATTTTGCCTTATTTGAATTGGGTTCAAATATTTGTTAAAAATATATATATATATATAAGGGCAAACCTGGTGCACGAGGGCCCGCCTGCGCAGGCCCTAGTGTGCCAGGCCAAGTTGGCATTATGTACACATTTTTATTCTACATTTCTATTTCTGCAAGAGGTTGTTTCCACGTCTTGACCCTTGCCAACAACCTTATTGTTTTGCTCATTTATAATAAGGTTGCTCCAAGGTTCGCTCATTTAAAAAAAGAAAAAAAAAATCTACGAAGAGCAAATTTTAGAAGATTTTTTTTTGGGTATTTAGCACTTTGATGCAAACTAACCATTGATGTTGTGGAAATGAAAGAAAAACACAAAATGTTGTTGCAAGATTGTCTGGTTTTGGAAGTGTTCCATCAAAATTATGCATTTTTTTATGGAAATGTCAAAAGAAACACCTAGGATTTTGTAAGAACGCGCGCTACTCTGAACAAATCATGGAATTGGAAATGCACCGAACTTGTATGTATGTATGTTTGTTATCGGATGAATGGCCCTAATTCATTAATTTTGGCTAAATGTTTGATGCCCAAATTCAGTTGTAGGTGGTTAACAAAAATATTAGCACAAGAGTTTTTTATTAGGGCCAACATTCTAAACACAAATGTAAAACCAAAAACCGACCCATAAGGAAACCAAACTCATAGGGAAAAACCGAAAAATGAAAAACCAAAACCAAACCTTTGGTTTGAGCCCGAAAGTATTTGGGCAAGCATATTGTGTCTATTTACATTTATCCAATGAATTTTACTTGTTTCATTGTTTGTAACGAAAAGCCTATGTATGATTGTTTGGAGATTCATGCATCAACGCACTCATAACTTTATATAGTTTTAAGGAGCATTACCAAGCATAGTTTAAATTGAAAATTTTGATAATTATGTTTATTTTTAGCAGAGGTAATACGAATTCAGTTAGTTTCAGAACTCTGTTAATTGGGATTTTGATTATATCACCAATATGAAATCTGTTTAAGAATAATGGTGGCTCGTTCTAGATCCATAAACTCAACTGAAACGCACATATTTTCGAAACGCGCATGCTTGTTAAATATCTAGTTTTACTACTACAGTAACAATGCAAGCTCAGAAGGAAGCTCCTCCTGACATGCAATGCAAGGATAAGTTTCTGCTTCAGAGTGTTGTTGTAAGCCAAGGAGTAGCCCCTAAGGACATCACCCCGGAAATGGTAATAAAAGTTCTGCATTTTCTCTAAAAGTTTCTGCTTTGCGTTTTTTTTAATTATTTTTTTAATAAAAATAATTAATTTGTATTAACCCAACATGATTAAAATAGTAATCTAGATATTTGAATAATATAAGAGGTTATATGCATTAAAAGTTAGGCGTAGCAATCGTTTCAGAATGCGAGTGACGTTAGGGACCTACATGTGCTAAAGCTAGGCACCTCGAACGATGAAAATAAACAAATAAAAACTAATTGTCAAGAAATTGTTACTATAGACAAGAACCCTTTATTGGCATTGTTTTGTAGCTTCATGTTTGTTACTTTATGGCACTTTGAGTTTACAGTTCAGTAAGCAGCCAGGGCGCGTCATGGAAGAGTGCAAATTAAGAGTGATATATCTTCCTCCACCGCAACCGCCTTCACCAGTTCTTGAAGATCCCAATGAAGGGGCTTCACCCAAAGTGTCATTTAATAGTGGGAATTTGAATGGATCTGAGGTTGGTTTTATATTTTAACTAATGAGTGTTCGGTTTTTCAGCTACATTAATATGTTATTTCTTGTTCATGCTTTCAGGTTACAAGACAATATGTGAATTCTGATGATAAATCCTCTGAGGTGAGTTTATGCATGCGTGTGAATTGTTTGATTTAGTAGTCATTCTCCAGTCTACAACCAGCTTCGGGTCAAACAAACAAATTTCAGTATGGGTTCTTTGAGTTTGGCTGACCTATATTACTCCTTGTCCAAATTTTTTCAACCTGTTATAAACATTTAGTGTGCTAAACATTACTAACAATGTTATATAATTTCAAAAATAATAGTTTTTGTCACAAATACGATTTAGGAGGTTTTATGAACTCAAAGTAAACTTTCGGTGACTTTAAATCTGTTTGTTCAGTTTTTTATAAGTTTTTATAAAAAGAAGAAAGCATAATGAAGATGGACCCGTTGGTATATGGGTCGAAAATATGAGGTGGCCACCTCTATGAAGTAAAAACGATCCTAATCACATCTTCGGTTTTAAACCATTAACTTGTCTAGTCTTTGGTGATCAACTCCCTGGTATGCAGCACATTTGATTTGTCTAATCTTTGGTCCATAGCGAACGCCTTTTTGTTTGTTGTGCCGTCTTCATGTGATGTTTTCAAATTTACATTAACAATGACATAGTATTGCAGTATCATGACTCGGTGAGCAACACATGTATGACTTTGAATAGAAAATGTGCAGATTTCTTAAACTTTTTGACATATATTTTCCTTTGCCTTCAGTTAACAGCTTCAAGAAGAATGCAAAACTGTCTATGTTTATTGTCATTTTACTTTTGGTAATTATGTTGTGTTAAAATTTTAGATTAAACGCTTATAAATTTGCAGGTAAGATCTCTCATTGCAAAGTTGACTGACGAAAAGAATGCTGCTATTCAACAAAGCAACAAAATTCGTCAAGAAATTGTAAGATATTTTTCAAGACTTTTAACGCTTTTTTCTCCCTTTTCAGGGGTGGCAAATGTGAAGGTTGGGTAACAGGTCAAAAGTGAATCAAAACCGGGCGGTTTGGCCTATATCTTTTGTCCATCTTTTTCTATTGTCTTCAATAATTGGTATATTAATATTAAATATGATTACAAAAACTATATTTCTAAGGTAATAATATAACTATATTTATATAGAGTGATTTAATTGTGTTTTAAGTATTTAAAACACTTTGGGCAACTTTATACTCAATTTACTGTAGCTAAGTTATTAAACTTTACCTTTATGAAGTATTGAAGAAATACAGTGAATATCGACCTTTTTTAGTTAAACGTGTCAAAAGTGACACCTTTGCTTTCTGTTTTTATTCCATCTCCATCATAAGTTCTTACTTTTCCCTGTTGTTCATGATTTGTGTTGTATTCGCTATGACGTACAGGAACTCTTGAAGCGTGGAGGCAACAAAAGTCAAGGGGGCGGTGTTTCGATGATGGTTGTCATCGCCATTTGCTTGATTGGTCTAGTTTTGGGATACATCATTAACAAATGAAGTGAGGCTCAAATTCCCTTTTTCACATTATATTTGCCAAAATTAATGTAAAAAAAAAAGAGAGAGAGAGAGAAGGCATTCATGGTTTCAAAATTTTTTGCCCTTGACATAGTCTTGTGGGGTTAGAAGATAACCTTATGCAGGTAGCTTTGATTTGATATTATTTCCATTACATTTTGTATTACATATGAATTATAATATTCCTTTAATCATTTTGTTCCAACGAGTCCATGGACTCCATGTCTCCATACTATCCCGTAGAAGAAGAAAATCTGAAAACATATGTTTTCTTATCGACCTAGACGTTCTGGGTTAGTGTTGTAGAACTCGGTAGGCGCTAGTCAACCGGTGGAGTGAGGACTAGCGATTAATAGGATTGGGGTTTTTATATGTAATTTTCAGTTTTTTATATATACACACACATTTTTATAGGCAACTATTTTAAATAGACATGTTTTAACCCCTCATCGACCCTTTTTTTCAAGTATACATGACTAATCGCAAGAATCTACATCGTGATTGGAAACTTGCTTGAATTTACAGGTTTTGGCCAAAATTTGTTCGGAAGTTGGCCGAAAGTATATATTTTCGCCAAAATCTTGCTGGACTGGTTAATGAAAAATTACTCAGTAACATACCGATTAGCGATTAATCACCGATTTAATCTCGATTTTCAGTCCTCACTTTCCCGCTTTTGTTTTTTCACTTAATCGCCTTGCCTTTTTTTGGGAACGAGCTACTAGCCAGTACTACATAAACAAGTCCAATACATAATAAAATAACATCTTAGAATGGGGCTCCTAAGCCCATGCTTTAGTAGAATTATACTTTAGCCAAAGTTTGGTTTTGGTTATTAACAAATTTAACTTAATTTACGTTAAGCGTAAATGTATAACAATCTAGCCCCTAGGAACATAAAACTACAACTTAATCCAACAAAACTATAAAAGCGTATGCTTTCAAAGAAATTTATGCAAACCATGGAAGAGATAAGGGAGTCTTGAGATTCAGACTCTTAAAAACATCAACAAACGTTGTTATGAATAACAAAAAAAAAAAAATCAATATAATTCACAACAGAAAAAGACCACCCGCTGATTAAATGAAAATATGAAAATCAAGAATCCTACATGTTTTCGAAAAATTAGTCACATATCTATCTGACTCCCCCATATATACATGTGTGTTGCCGCGAATCATTCTAGCCAAAATTTATATGATGCTTTTTTTTACCCTGTTAATCTCTAATCTGAAAAGCATAACCCCTTAAGCTTGTTTGTAATGTATACTACAAATGTTTTAATGTGTAGTGCCCGCAAGATCGATAGGGAACACAACCAAGTAGGCATGGCTCGGTTTAATTCAGTTATTAGCTTCAACAAAAACCAATTCATTGGTTAAATAATCTTATTAATCAATCAGTTAATTGGTTTGGTTTATTTGATCAGATTGTCAGTGTCCAGTCCAGTTAAGTTAAATTTGTTAATAACTAAAACCAAACTTTGGCTAAAGTATAAGTCTACTAAAGCATGGTCTTATAAACCCCATTTTAAGATGTTATTTTAATATGTATTGGACTTGTTTGTGTAGTACTGGCTAGTAGCTCGTTCCAAAAAAAAAAGGCAAGGCGATTAAGTGGAAAAACAAAAGCGGGAAAGTGAGGACTGAAAATCGAATTGTGTAGTAACAATGAAAGTTCAACTATCTTCTATTGTGTTCTTGCTCTGATTTTTTTACAATCAATATCGAGATCGAAATCACAATCTAACATATTGTAATTAGCGACTTAGCTCATTCGAAACTGTCAATCAAAGTTGTTAATTTGCTACACATTCCTTGAAGGTAAATTGATAAGCTATTAACTTTTGCCACTTAACTGTTGATTTTTGGAGCTTACGAATTATAAAGATAAAATATGACATAACGTGGATAATAACTTCATGTTTTTAATAAAATGCTAGGTCTTTATTGATATTCATAGTGATTAAAATTAAGATTGCGAAAAAAAATTATGATTAAAATTTCATTATGTTTATATTATCATAATTATAGCTGACACTAAGATTTTGATATTCGTATTCGTATTCTGTTTCAACTTTAGGATGTTTTTAATGTCCTATACTCTTGGTTTTGTTTCATATTATCTATCTTTAGTGTTTATTAAATTAACTGTTACGATTATACTTATAATTGATTCTTTTTTACAACCAAAATTCACGATCCATTAGGCCCCCCAAAATGGTCGAGTCGACCTTGGTTAATCACGTAATACATCAACTATTTAAAATTAAAAAAATGATGGCAGTACTATACCCAAATTAAAGAGAATAAAATGCTCTTTTCAATGATGTAGTTTTTTTTAAATATTAACGTATAAAAAATTATGGCCGTTTAAAAATCATGGGGTAGTTGCCTTAAAGTGTAATTAAAATGGGAAATGAGAAAATAAAGTTAAGGGACTTAACGTGTAATTAAAATGAGAAATTAAACAATAAAAGTATTTGAATGACTATTTTATCTAATTTTAAAGGTTGCATATTGTGCATTAATGTTTTTTTTTTTAATTTTTAGGTATCTTAAAAGAGAAAGTATATGGTATAAAGCCCCTTAAAATAAGAAGCATAAGAAGCCACCAGAGATTGACACATGTCAATCTAACCTAACCACACCTAACCACAGTTAAACACAATAAATCCTATCTTCCCTGTTCAAATCTTAACCATTCTCATTTTAAAACATACCAATCTAGATCTGACAACCACGACCACCACCACCACCACGACCACCACCACGACCACCACCACCACAACCACCACCACCACCACCACCACCACCACCATCTTCCTGTACCTTCACAAAAGTTTATAAACGTCTCTGTTTTTACTTCACAAAAGCCGATCGAGATCTAACCACCACCACCATCACCACCACCACCACCACCACCATCACCACCACCACCCACCACCACCAAACCTGCAGTAACAGCACCACCAAGGGAATGAATAATACCTGGTTTTTGAACAACCACATCTATTCCAGATCTGCAACATCAAGCAACGATCTACAAATTTTGATGCAAACTTACCTATTCCAGATCTGCAACATCAAGCAACCATCTACAAAAACAGAGCATGAGTGTTTGTTTGTGATGAAGGTTTCTAAGGTGCGTTTGATTATAAGGTAAAGGTGCGTTTCTTTTTTTTTTTGGATTTTGATGAGTGCGTCTAAAACTTTCAATGAGTGCTTTTAAACTTTTTAATGAGTGCGTTTAAAATTTTTGTAAAGTGCGTCTGAAAATTTTAATGAGTGCGTCTGATATTTTTTATGAGTGCGTCTGAAATTTTGATGAGTGCGTCTGAATTTTTAATGAGTGCGTCTGAATTTTAATGAGTGCGTTTGAATTTTAATGAGTGCGTCTGAAAATTGATGAGTGCGTCTGTTTTAACCCAGGTATGGTTAGGGTTTTTAATCTGCATCCTTAATCTAATGGCTGAGATTGCTTCTTACGCTTCTTACGTTAAGGTGGCTTTATACGTTATCTCTCCCCATCTTAAAATACCCTTATCTTATGCATTAGATATAAAAATATAAAAAAGTATTATAAATGTAGATTTACATGTTAAATCCGCCATGTTTGCAGGCTTCGTGTCAAAAAATTTATAACAGCCGATAAAAATGTTTCACCATCACTAAAAAAAAGGGAAGGGGGTAAATTTACATCTGTAAATATGTCAAAAAATTTATAACAGCCGATAAAAATGTTTCACCATCACTAAAAAAAAGGGAAGAGGGTAAATTTACATCTGTAAATATTTACATTCAAAAAATATAGTATGGGGGTAATGGAATGGATGATGGAGTGGAATGGACGAGGTAATGGAATAAACAAGGTAATGGAATGGATCATTACCATTCCATATCTTGTTTGGTTGACATGTGAGAATGAAACAAAACATTACTTTATGTTGCTAGAAAGGTAGGAAAAGACGAAGGAATAAAATCGGCGATGCGTGGCTGTGGTGGGTGGTGATCAGTGGCGGTGATGGTGGGTGGTGATATGTGGCGGTAGCGGTGGTGGTGGGTAGCGGAAGCAGTGGTGGCGACGGTGGAGGTGGATGCCTGTGATGGTCGTTGGGCGACATTGGTGAGCAGTGGCGGCGGTGGGTGGTTGTTGGTGGCGATGATGGTATATGGTGGTGTGTGGCGGTAGCGTGGTGGTGGGTGGCGACAGTGGTAGTGGGTGGTGGCGAAGATGGTGATGGGTGGAGGTGGATAGCGGTGATGGTGGGTGGGTGACGGTGGTGGGTGGCGGCGATGGTGGGTGGGTGAAGGTAGTGGGTGGCAGTGGTTGGTGTCGGCGACTACAGTGGTGGGTGGTGACGACGAGGGTGGGTGACGGTGGTGGTCGGCGTTGGTTGGTGTTGGATGGCGGCGGCGGTGGGTGGGTGACGGTGGTGGGCGTGGGCGTGGGTGGGTGAAGGTAGTGGGTGGCGGCAACGGCGATGGTGGGTGGTTACAATGGTGGGTGGTGGCGGCAGCGGTGGTGGGCGACGGTGGTGGTGGGTGGTGATGGTGGTGGTGGTTGGTGGGTTATGGTATTGTTAATGAAGGGTGAATGAGAGATGGAATGAAAAAAAAAACATAGGGGGTGGATGGAATGGTTTTAAGGGAATGGAATGCCTTATGGAATGGGTGATTCAATTCCTTTAACCAACCAAACATACTATTTTTCATTACCTTGTAATGATCCATTTCATTCCTCATTCCATTCCATCATACCAAGCACTACCTAAGTGATAAAAAATGGAGCACAAGTTTTAATTTAAAATGGAAATATGATGATACTGCATATGTTGTCCTGACATTTAGCTAAATGGTTGATTCCATAGTTGGTTACCTTAATATGACAGTTGGAAGTTGAGAGCAGTTGCTACCTTTTTGACATTACATTCACTAAAAAGTTTCAATTTTTAGAAAGAGAAACTTGATTTAGGGGCTGTTTTTCACACCCTCAAATTTCACATGCGGGGTTTTATCACGAGGTGCGTGACCCACCGAATCTAAGTCAGCGGTCACAATAAACGATAACAATATGAATTAAAATACGTAAACCAAACCATGTAATAATTAAAAACCATAATCTCAAATACAGCGGAAGCAATTCAAGTTTATAAAACCGAGGTAAAGATAAAAGCATGTGTTTAAAGTTTTGACACCCAAAACATGATCCTAGACGCAAGTGCGACTCCGTGCGCCTAATCCGACTGCTGCTACCTTAGCAACCTGAGAAAACATGCTAAAAAGTCAACATATAATAATGGTGAGTTCACAGGTTTTATTAAAGCGTTCCATAAGTTTTTTAAAAGATCAATCCCGTTACTATTATGTTATGCAACCGTTAGCTAGACACTGGGTATGTTACTACTGAGATTGGGAAACCTTTACCGATGCGAATACATGAATACACGGATACCTGAATACACGAATGCATGAATACACGGATACACAAATAAACGAACACACGAATACATGAATACAATTAAACTACCGTTATCCACATTCCCCCGTTATGCATCACCGCATGTTCATAGTTTTCCCCGGAACTTAAAGTGAGTCGTTTAGTAAACAAAGAATAACTATAGTATAACTAATCTTTTACGTATACAAGTTTTTATGAACACAAGTGTGTAGCATGTTTCCCCCCCCCCCCCCCCCCCCCCCCGAAAATAAAACCAATAAAAGTGGGGCTGTGAACTCACCTTAGATTGCGTCTTCTAAAACCGAATACCCAGTGTGAATTGATAGTCCCAACTACTGATGACATATCACAAAGTTTACATAAGTGTTGTGACTAATAACCAATAGGTTAACTAGTCCCCGATTGTCCAGACTATAACCGTGTACGTTTGAAAACATGTTTGAACGTTAATCTGATCATACAAGACAAGACCCGACATCCCATTGGTGACCCGACATCCCATGTGTTAGCCAATTATAAGTAAGTAATCAAGCAATCATATGCAACTATGCCCTTAACACGCACAATAGTTCACCAAGTCTAGCATACAGTTCACAAATTGCATATACGAGTCCGAACACGTATTATCAAGTTTCTAGACATGCCACGGGGTCCTAAATATGTTCCTAGGTGTCAAACCATGTTTCGGGATCTCAAAATATATACTTACAGCAGCAAAACACACGACTAGGCATCAAAACATGTGACTAGGAATCAAACAGGCAATTAGGAATCCTAATTGTCCCCTCTTCAGGCGAGCAGGGGCCTACTCGCCCCCTACAAGTGGCAATTAGAACCCTACTCACCCCCTGCAGACCAGGAGCCACTTTTCGCGCGTTTAACCCTCCAAATCAGATTTGAAACGAACATCAATCCAAAATCATCAAGCAACATATCCTAAATGAAAACCCCTAATTTATCATCAGTCTAACACCCTATTTGCAAGCATTTTCCCAAAATGGAATAATATTATGAAAACATCACATCAAAGCATGCATAAGTTACTCGAAATGGCAAATAATCAGATTTCATCACATAATCACTTTGCAAATCATCATCATACTGTTACTACATCATTCTAACATAAACCCTAACATCATACAATCATCAAATCACTTCATAACATACTAAATCTCCCTAAATCACTCAAACTGATCAAAACGCATATTATCATCAAAACACATCAAACAACCTTCAAACTCCAAGATAATCATCCTAACAACTTACCATATCAGTAAAACATCAAACACATAAGAATCCCCATGTTTTAATTATAAAAATCCGTTCTTTGCATGAATACTTCACATATAACTCATATAAAGGATTAGACTTGTTTTAAAACTTGTTTTCAAAGGTTTTCAAAGACACAATCTTCACAAAACCAGGTCTGGACCTTTAGGGATCAAAATAACAACATGATAGAAGCTCAGATTTTGCTAAAGAGGATGTGTAAAGCTTGGAAACGGTAGGTTTTTGGGCAAAAACGAGTTCCAGAGGTTAAGTATAGTGTGAGAGAGGTTTGGGGCGAGTTAGGGTTTCACAAATAATGTTTTACAAGTCAAGTATGGTATTTATAGCTGTTTCTAGTCGTTTATGATGTTACACGCAAGTAGGAACTGCAGGTGGCAATTAGGAATCCTAATTGCTACCTTTACAGGCGAGTAGCACCCTAATTGCCCCTGCAGGTGGCAGTTAGGAATCCTAATCGCCCCCTGCAGGCTGTTGTGAGTTTTCGACACGTTAAACACTATTTTAACACATATAAGCACATATTCACATATCGACAAGTTATATATTGATTATAAACACATAATACTTGATAACTAACACGTTCACATCCGTTCACCAATCCCCGGGACTCGACACTTGCATGTGTGCATTAAATGACTCGAGACTCATGTGTGTGCATTAAATCCGGCAGTTCTACAAATCACTAATCCTTGTACACATGGTTTTGGACCGACTCCCAATGATCCCTTGGATCATTGTAACGACTCCTGATGATTCCCAAAACCATCGATATGACTCAATTGACCTAGTTAAGTATAATGTATGCATGACTCGCTAAGGCAGACTTACTAGTTTTTCAAAAGTTATTAACCAGAGTTTGTCGGGTGTCACATCATCCCCCTGTTGAAAGAATTTTCGTCCCGAAAATTGCTCAAAGCCGAAAAGGAAGAGACGAAAGAAAAGAAAAAAATTCCGGTTGCTACACTGTTTGGTAACTTTTGATTGAGTAAGCGCTAAACCAGTAAAAAAGCTGAACTATTAAGTGCTGAACTAGTACGAGGTCTGAACCATTCAGACTCAGTATAATGCTTACCCATTAAAAGGGAAATGTCTGAGCGATTCAGATTTTCGCTCCCGAAACAAATAATCTGAATGAACTATGTCTGACCTGTTCAGACATCTGTCCCATTAAGAGCTCATTAAGAACTGAAACAAATGGCCCCTTAGAGACAAAAGGAGAACCAAATTCTTCAAAAGTCCATATCGGATGGTAAATTAAGTTCAAAAGAAAGAGGCTTGGGCAAAGTTTACCCATAGCATGACTCCCATAAATCATAGCATTACCCACAACAAAAACTGAGTTTGTTTGACAATGAATGTAAGACAATAAATTCACACATATCATTGATACCAAGAATGCTCTACTTCTGGTTTATGCTTCTCCATCACAAGAGAACAAACATGAAAAAAAAGCGAGACAACCAAGACCGATCCCAATAGCAATTGCTACCCATTCAACTTCCAACCTTATTAAGCATTTATAAAGAGAGAAAGACAATCAAATTGTTCAAAAGTTCATACCCGGTGATGCATTTATAGTTGATCATTTAAGCCTTCATCATGAGGGCTCCCACAAATCATAGCATTACCCATAGTACTGATAAACACATAAAAATGCAATCATTTTTAGTACCCAATAAAATAAAAATGCAATCTTGCTTTCACATTTACACATACAAATGGAAATCCACAAAAACTATTTACTTTAAAATTCAATAAATACAAACAAAAATTATCAGGATATAAAAAATCAAAATAAATTTTGCAATCCTAGATCTATATTCACACAAAATTATAATCGTTTATCAAGCAACACAAACAAAATCGTTAGAACACATAAATATAAAACAATAACCGCTGTCTTCGTCGGATTTCATGACAGTGTGTGAGTTCTAGCGATGTGCTTCACGAATCTGATTATCAATGAGAGATGCGATTTAGGGTTTATGTGGCGAGAAGATGGCAAAGGGAACGATCTTTTGTTGACAAAATCAAAGCTAGTCAAACCCCAAATTAGCTCCTTATATAAATTGACTTGGGATAGGCGGATTAAACATGATTTACTAGAGTTGCAACTCTCGGAAGATATGATTCAGGATAGGAGTTCATGAAGGCATAAAGTACAGGTATGGATTACTAAGGGAGGGTACAGTAGTGGCTTAGTTGGTCTTTAGGGATCCAGTTTTTCCTACATCATAGGTGCTTTTGGCTTGCAATTGTCTTATATGTGGTTTTGTGATGTTATATTTGTGTCTAGTTTTCTATGTGTGACAATGTTACTCTCTCATCACTTATTCTTTAATGTTGTATATTTCTACTTCTAGTTTAGTTATTTTTTGTCTTTTGTTTGTTTTGGAGCTGTGGGTCTCTCGGGAAGCAACCTATCTATCCCCAAAGATAGAGGTAAGGTTTGCCTACATCCCACGTTCCTTAGACCCTACCGGCCTTGCTATTTGTTGGGTATGCTTGTTATTGTGGCTGTTTTTATACTTAAGTTCAAGCTTAATTTAATTGGAAAAGTCCTTCCATTAAGATCATAGTGGAGAATTAGACAAAACTACTCTCCAGAACTCCTATGTTGTAACAAATTCATCTTAATATGTTCTCATACCCCCTCAATAAAATGAGAAGTTAAATATGCATGATTTACACCATTATTAAGGTGATTTACACTCTTACTTTTCAAGCTCACCTCCATAGTGAATATTAAGTTTATACTATGATTCTATCCATATTGTTTACACTCGTTGTTGCGATCCATCTTTTTATCTTGCTATCAATGTCTAGATCTTCAAACCAATCAACCCACTATGAGTCATGCATGTCAGTTTTTATGCAGTTTAAACATATTATTATAGTGGTTTACACCTCCTCTTTTCATGTCATGTAATTTTTTGTGAGCAGACATTTTCCCTTATTTCATTTTCTCCCAAACATTCTATCAAGTGAGTTTTTGAACTTGTTTGATCCACTTTTTTTATCTCAACACTTTCTCGAGTATCACATTAGCGATCAATGCACTATGAGTTTCCATCATTGGATACCTTACCGTTAACCCTACAATATTATTATTTATATTAGTCATTTTGAGTTACTTTTGTTATTTAACTATTTTCGGGGATTGTTTCTATGACATTTGTACATGTATCTTTCTATTTGAAAATAATATTGCTAGAAAGTATTATACAGTGGAAAGATATCCACCACCCTTGTGGAAACTAGCTCTAAAGTTGGTCTTACGTAGTTGAGGGCTCCTTATTGTTTCAAAGTGTTAGCATTCACCCTATATGTTTTTAACATCTTTTATACATACATGATCCTCAAGCACAATGATTTAATGCTTTTAAATGTAACATGCAATACATTCATAACACCTTAGATAATGGGTTATAACTATACGCACGATCCATGTTAAACCTTAGGCACATCCAACATATGTTTTGTTAACAAGAGAGATACTAGGCTACAAGGAATGCCTTTCCTCAAATATTACCAACGAATTTCAGACGGGTTGGCTGTGGATGAGAAAAAACTCTATTGTATAGCGTGCTTGAGTGAGAGTAGTACTAGGATGGGTGGCATCTTGAAAAGTCTTACCTGGGCAACCAAAAACATACCTATAAGCTCATAATGAGCAAAGTGAACAATATTGGATGGTATGGGAGACTGAAAGTTATAAATACATCAAAGCTACCCATGTTAAATTTGGTTTACAATAGTGGGGTAAACCTCATTGGGAATTATAAGTCACAAGAGGAGGTGTTTGTCTCACTATAGTCGAATCCCACGTCATTTTGTTATATCCATCAGCAGGAGAGAACTGGGCTATAAGAGTTTCCCTTCCTTAAATATCATCGACATGTATTGGGCACCTTATCTATGGACGAGAGGAGAAATCCACAGTTAGCTATGCTTAGGTGGAGTAATACTAAGATGGGCAGGGGCTAATATAGCAGCTTGGAAGGGTGGGCATGTGCCCACCGTAGGTCTAGCCCAACAGTCAGTGTACGATCCGACGAGAGGTGCAACCGTGTAGGACGTTGGGGGAAGGCGATGCTGATAATTTGGTAATGTTAGTCTTATTGAAGAAGAAGATAGAATGAGACAGTTAATGGTGGACCACCATTAACTTGTTAATATTGTTGAAGTCAGTAGCTTGTTAATGTTTTTGAAGAAGATGGATGAAAGAAATAAAAATGATAAATAAAAAAACTAGAAGGTAAAGTACTAAAGTTGGTGGTGAACTACCATAACCTACTTAGGGTATGTTTGGCAAAACTAGCTGGTGGCTGTTAGCTGGAGCTTCTAATAAAATGTATAAAATGACCAAAATGAGCATAATTAAAACCTTGTAAAGAAGGTTTTTATTTTATTTTTAAAATAAAATGGGTATTTGTGTCATTTACTAATTAAAAGCTAGTACTAGTAGCTTTTTCACTATAGAGCTTTTTCTCCGACCTAAAAGCTCCTTCAATCAAACAAAGCTTTTTATTGAGTATGAGCTTTTTCTTAAAAGCTTGAAGTTTGAAGCTTTTAAAAGCTCCTTGCCAAACATACCCTTAAACGTACTATGAACAATTATTTTTTAACCCCACTCTTTTGTTTATATATTTAATTATTAGCTGTAAATAACATTTTAGTTTTTTAAATTAGTTTAAGTTACTTTATTATTTGATTTAGTATTTTGTATGTCTAAAAACATAAATTATTAGTGTAAAAATAAAATGACAAAAAGTTTGAAAATATATCATCTTTAGTATCATTATGTAATGCAATATTAGAGTCATTCTTATTTGATGTTCGTTAGTTGGTACTTTTTTAATAGATATAAACTAGTAGAGATTAAAAAAAATCTATTCCGACTTTTGAGACTGATGATCAGTCTCCGGTCGAGCCGAAATGTGCCCACCCTACAAAAAGTTTCTGTATCCGCCCTTGAAGATGGGTGACCAAATGGAAGTCTTCACTCAGTACCATCTTGGGCACATGGCTATGAGCTGTCTCCTACTTTAAAACTACCGTTTCAGGGTGGGTGTACTAAAGTAGACAAATACTTTCAATTTAGAGGTCCAGAATTTGTTTTAGGTGATCTTTAGGGGCAGTTTGGAAACTTTGCACCAATAAGTGACATCTATTAAGATGTTTGATTGGATAAGAGATTCTAAACCAATAAGAAGTCTGACTTGGCTCGGCTTGAATAGTTGGTGGTGGAGAAGGTGAATGTGGTAGTGGGTTGAGGAGGGGGTGCTTGAGTGGCCGACTGAGGTTTATTAACACATGTGAATGGATAAAGGGGTAAAATTTTCATTCAACATCATTTTGAAACTTAACGGGTAAGAGACTTACTAACTGATTTAGACATGTCATGTCAATATATTAAACAAAATTAATGTTGATTGATTCAGGGATAGTCTTTAGTGAAATCATAAAGAAACTACCAAACAACCCCTTAGTGTACACAAAGTCTTAGCCAACGTAAATGGTTTTCGTTCGTTTGTTAAAGCAAAAAACACTACTGGTCTGTTTGGAATGAGGCAATAGAATGGATGAGGGAATGGAATGGACACTGTAACGGAATGGACAAGGTAATGGAATGGATTATTACCATTCCATGTCTTTTTTGGTCGCCATGTGGGAATGAAACAAAACATTACTTTGTGTTGTTGGATAGGCAGGAAAAGATGAAGGAATAAAATCGGTGATGAGTGGCTGTGGTGGGTGGTGGTCAGTGGCGGTGATGGTGGGTGGTGATATGTGGCGGATGGCCGTGATGGTGGGTGGGCGACGATGGTGAGTAGTAGCAGTGGTGGTGGCGGTGATGATAGTGGTTGGTGGCGGTGATGGTAGGTGGTGGTGTGTCGCGGTAGCGATAGGTGGAGGTGGATGGTGGTGATGGTGGGTGGGTGACGATGGTGAGTAGTGGCGGTGGTGGGTGGTGACGGTGGTGGTGAGTGGTGGTGGGTGGCGGGGCTAGTGGTTGGTAAAGGAAATTGTGATGAGTGACAGTGGCAGGTGGTGGAGGCGGCAGTGGATGGGTGACGGTGGTGGACGGCATTGGGTGGTGTTGGATGGCGGTGGTGGTGGGTGGGTGAAGGTAGTGGGTGGCATTGGTTGGTGGTAGCGACAACGTGGTAGGTGGTGATGACGGTGGTGGTTGGTGGCGGTAGGGTGGTGGGCAACGGTGATGGGTGGTGACGGCAGTGGTGGTGGGTGGTGACGATGGTGGTGGTGGTGGGTTATGGTGTTGTTAGTAAAGGGTGAATGAAGGATGGAATGGAAAAAAAACATGGGGGTGGATGGAATAGTTTTAAGTGAATGAAACCTCTTGAAGAAAGGGTGATTCCATTACTTTAACCAACCAAACACACTATTTTTCATTAACTCGTAATAATCTATTCCATTATTGCTTTTATTCTATCATACTAAACGCTACTATGTAAAGGCATTGGTTTGGATCTGTTACCTTTATCTGATGTCTAATTTAATTTCTCGCAATTCATTTTTTATACGGTACCATATTACATATTTTTCATACAAATAAAGATGGTATTTTTACTTTTTTTAGTAAAGAAAAAGACCTATTTTTCATAATGAGTTTTCTTTAACTGACTTCATTTGAACCCATCGGTTATGACTCCGACCGATAAACCCGAAAGGAGATACGACTAAATGTTCTAAATTTATTTGTTTCCTCAAGAATATTACATTTCCATTACTGGTTTAGCATCCATATTTGTTTTCTCGAGACTTTACATTTTGTTAACCTCTAATAGTTTTATATATAATTTTTAAGTTTAATACCAAATTGAAATATCAAGTAATATAACTTTTAAAACGCATTGTACAAATATTTAAAACCTATTTTTGACTTTGAAACAAACCATTCTCATAATTTTTAAAAGACCATCACCTTTTCATACCGTATTTTTTCTCTCTTAAAAAGTTACACCATAAGAAAAAACATTTGAGTATATTATTACTATGGGACAGGTTCAAATACAAAGTAATGAAAACGTGCGAAGTGTGCGAAGGCTCACTTGCACATGATAATTACGTAATGATAATTACGTAATGCCTTCATGAATATACAAAAACATTACGTAATTATCATTACGTAATTATCATGTACAAAGTGCATGATAATTACGTAATGAGAATCACGTAATGATAATTACGTAATGTTTTTGTAAGTTCATAAAGGCGTTACGTAATTATCATGTACAAAGTGCATGATAATTACGTAATGATAATTACGTAACGCTTTCATGAACATACAAAGACATTACGTAATTATCATTACGTAATTATCATTACGTAATTATCATGTACAAAGTGAGCCTTCGCACACTTCATTACTTTGTACAATAACCGTCCCCTTCTTACTATAGTTTTTAAAGTTTAAAAAAATTAACATCCCTTGCCACATCGTGTGGTAAACCCTATTGTATGTGTATTACTTATGATTCATGAGGTGGTTTAGTTTATAAAACCAATCAGATCGGTCCAATCAACATTCAACAAACCGATAGTTTTTGGCACTCTCCTATTTCATGGCCAAGTAAAGAAATACAACGCAAATTTAGAGGAAAATCTTAATATACTTGTTATTTTCAATAAATAACTTTGTACTCAAACGGCAATAATAATATTGACTTAATATAAAACCATAAATTAGTGAAGGATAAATTCCCTACTAACTGATATGAATATCCATCAAAGTAATAAAGTTGTGAAGTTTTTTTGAATAAAGGTTAAACAATGAATGTAGCCAACATGTCAATTTTTTTTCAAAAACATCTCAGGAAAATATATATAGATAATGCGATGAGGTAATATTTGAAACCCGTTATCTTACTCAAATAATAATAATACAATGATTCTATATCATATTTTTCTCCCAATTATTCTTGAAATTTTGAAGATAAGGCGATGGTGTAATTGGATTTTGTTTGAACGGTTAGGTTGTCTCCATCAGAATGAGAATATAAATGATTCACATCAGGGAAATCAGAACAATTATGGCAACTTCAAGGAAGTTTCCTAACAGAAGATTGAAGGCCCACACATGTTGCCAAACTTTCTAAACCATAATCATTTCAAACCCCAATTTTCCTCCTAACACTAAACCACTCCAACTTGGTTCTACCCCAATTTTCCTCCAACTTGGTTCTACCCAAATTGTATTAAACCACTTAACTTGTTTGTTTCATTAAAAATTATTCATAAAGTTTTATAAAACATATAAAAACCATATTAACTGCAGTAATGACAAATATGATATTTACCGGTAATGACAACATGACATAATTTTTTGTCGTCTTCTCAACCAAGTTTATCATTTTGTTACCTAAATTAATAGTTTGTTTATATTTATTTTCTACAAGTCCAAGAACCATGTTCCCCAAGTTCCCCACTGATATTAAATAAAATGAAAGTATTTGATGAGGTGGATATGCTTAGAGGCATCCACCTCATTATCCACCTCATGACATACTTTTCTTTTATTTTATAGATATCTGATTTGTATAATCTATTTTTAGTTTATCTAATTGACAATATCATTTCTTCCTAAGTTATTTAATTTAATTAACACACCACACACAAGTACACACAAACTTACTGAAAATTTAAAAAAATAGAATAAGGAAGAGTGATTTAGAGAGAGAAATTAGAGAGAGAAACAAAGTGATCGGAGTAGAGAAAGAAGACGGGAAAGAGGGAGTCGGCTACGACTTCCTCACTCAGATGACAAAGAAGGTGGTTGGACATGAGTGGTGCGGGTGTCCAGTATTGTGTGTAATTATCTATGTATGTTGCGGAATATTGTGCATAATCATTTTATATGCTGAATAATATTGTACGTACTTAAATACTTATCAATATACATTACGTAATTTGTCCATAATTACGGTGCGGGGTGGCCTATATATTGACGCATATACCTCGCTCAAGTCACATGTTGCATTTTGGTGTCTTTTCTAAACTTAATTCGGAGGTTAAACCTCCTTTGTACGATAACCCCTCTCTCTATATAAACACACATGTGGTTGCACGCAGACACACATATATACGTACATACTCACATATAGAGAATCTTTTTATTCACCGGTTTAATACACGATTTATTGAATTATATATTTGAATTGCTATATTTTTTTTATCGAATCAAACAGGTATTTACATATAAAGTGTTTAAGTGATTTTAATTAGACACATGTTTACATTGTTTCAATAGTTAAGATAGTAGCAGTGACAACGTTCTTTAAAACCACTTATAATTACATGAATACATAATCCTTGTTTAGGATACGCATGTCGGGTCCCAATCTTCATACTTGAAAAAAAGAGCACTTTGTAAAAGAACCGGCAAGAATAAGGACTAAATACAACGGATTGTTATCATACACGTACATCCTAAAAATTATTATATAGGTTGCGTAATTAATATTGTTCGTGATTAGGTATACATGTTGCGTATTTATTTACGTCAAGTCAAACGTAATTAACTATATATGTTACTCCATGCGTAATTATGGCACGCAAAGCCTTGGTACGCTTTGCACATTAAATGTCGTTTAATTATACATCAAATACAATTAGAAAATCCAAGAACTAAATCCTGTCCCCATACGAAGCCAGCTAGGAGCAAGATATAGGACAACACATATGATGTCTCTCACCTCACAACACATGATACACACACATATACATACATATATATATCGAGAGAGAGAGAGAGAGAGAGATTTGTTTCAAGGCACAACAAAAACACGTAGAACCTTTTGCTATTACAAACCCATCAAACACCATTCAAAATTCTTCCTCTCTTCAGTATCAAGCAATGACTTTGCCCTTTATCCTTGTAGCAAAGGTGAAGCTTATGGGGCTTTCACAACTACACACGTTTACAGCAACACCAATCCTGGCTTCCTTAATATGGCCATTCTGTTTGAAACTACTATTAAACTTGAGACCTATAAAAGACATCGCTGAATCCCTTACACAAGATTCAAGTCTTTTCGTCTTTCAGATGGGCCGAATAATCACTTCTCCAGCCGTCGTTGGACGAAGATGGGATCGCATTGTCCGGTTAGCGCACGAAAGGATCGTTGCTGCCCGAGAGTCTGTGGCTCTTGTAAACCATGATGATGGCTTCCATACTCTTTCAATGGTTGCCCTTTAAGATTTAATTTGTGTTTTCTTGTTGATGTCTCCTGAGCAATATTAGTTTAGTTAAGAATTAAGTTTAAATTATTAGTTTAATATTTTTGAAAGCATTTTCATTATGCTATGAGTTTTTCTTGGATTATGTTTTTATTGATTGTAATTAGAATATCTTTTTAAGACATACACGGTTTTAATTAATAATATATGTGTATTGTCAATTTGATTAACAACGTTTTTAACCCTGTCGACCTCTATAGCGGTTATTAGTCACATTGCCGATATGAATTAATAATGGTTTAAATTAAAATATTAAAATCCATTTTGGTTAGTGGCTGTTTGGTAGCCTCTTAATCAGCCTCTTAACCATTCAGGTCTGAATCATTCAGCATTTAGACTGTTTGTTTCAGCATCTGAATGAAATGATTAAGTGCTAAACCATTAAGCTAATAAGGGATGCTGAATGATTCAGCTCTTAATCATTCAGAGCCTCTTAACCATTCAGACCATATTAATGATTCAGCACTTAATGAACCAAACAGCCCATATAGTCACTAAAAACAAAGTAACCAATATTCTTTTGCCCGAAGAAAAAGCTAGAACAACCTAATTAATAGAGATTACAAAGATTGTGTATTTGAAATGCATATGTTATTTAATTTGACATTCATTAAGACCTAGTGTCATGGTTGCCTTTCATAAAAGTATTGTAAGCTTCAATCCTTGTAAGTATAAAGTCATGTGAATATAGATGTAAAAAAACTACTGTCACAAGAAACTTTAATTTAGCATTACAGGAAATGAAAATGGAAGTAATAAGTAATATAAAATATGAATTATTCCCAATTAGATTAATTTTATATTTTTTTTTCTTCCAAATAAATTACCGTTAAAACCATTTTTTTAGATTAAAATGACCCCAAAATTAAATACAAAACACGCAAAACTAATAAAACATAAATAAGAAATCTATAACAAAACACACAAAACTAATAAAACATAACGTGGAAAGCCATTGCTTAATTCTGAAGAGAGGTAGCAGAATTTGGAATGGCATTTTTGTGTTCAAAAGAAAAAAAAAAGGACAATGAAAACTAGACACGTTCCTGTCAGTAGTATGATTAGATATTATGTACAATTATATTCGTAAGGATTGATATAATATATTATGGTGTAGGGCATACCTTCATTGCATGAAGCCACGAATTAGCCATCCTCTCATATGTCTTTTGTTTTGTTTGGACTTTTTGTCTAATTCATCACCTTGTTGTCTACATGGAAAACAATAAAACTTAAAAGGTACGAAATTGTCATAAGAACTTTCCATGAAGCTTCGTAGAGGACCTACCAATATTCTTACATCTTACCGGTCAGCACACAAAAGAGGGTTACACTTGGTTAGGGTTTTTGGTTTCTGAATGCAAAGTCGTTATCATTTGATGCATATATTTCTTCCCGAGTATAAGGGATGTTGAAGAAAACGAGTTTTATAACTAGCTAGTAGGATTATCACGCGCTATGTGTGCGTGAGATCAGTGGCGAAGCTTGACCCGAAGGTTTGGGGGGTCGGAAGTTACTAGTTTCGGGGGGTCGAAAACCTGTTTCACGGGATCGAAACCCTATATTTCCAAAATTTTCTATACGAATACTATATAATCGGAATTTCTGTGCGAAAATTCGGGGGGGTCGGCCGCCCCTCCCCGCCCCAACTAAGTTGCGCCCCTACGTGAGATATTTAGTGATTATCGATTCAGTTTGTTACAGTATGGGTGTTCGTCATATCGATCGAAAGAGATCAAAAATTATTAAAATAAATATATATTAGTACCGGTTCCAACAACATCAATACCACTACCGTTAAATGTTAAAATAGTTATGAGTAAAACTTATATCAGTATGTCACTACTACAAACAACATTTTTTACAACGATCAAAATTTAATAATGTAGTTTCGGGGGGGTCGAAAACCTGTTTCAGGGGGTCGAAACCCTATATTTCCAAAATTTTCTATACGAATACTATATAATCGGAACTTCTGCGCGAAAATTCGGGGGGGGGGGGGGGTGGGTCGGCCGCCCCTCCCCGCCCCAACTAAGTTGCGCCCCTGCGTGAGATATTTAGTGATTATCAATTCAGTTTGTTACAGTATGGATGTTCGTCATATCGATCGAAGGAGATCGAAAATTATTAAAATAAATATATATTAGTACCGGTTCCAACATCAATACCACTACCGTTAAATGTTAAAATAGTTATGAGTAAAACTTATATCAATACGTCACTACTACAAACAACATTTTTTACAACGATCAAAATTTAACTAATGTAGTCTTATATGACATCGGTGTTGGAAACAATCGGTTAAATCGAAAAATAAGAATTCGAGATTTGTGGGAACACCACGACTACGTTTTATTAAACTGAGAATAAACTTGAGAACACATGCTAATGACTCGATGAGGACCCTCTATTTATACACATTATTCATTGCCAAGCAAGTAACTTAATTGACTCAAATTCTATCTAATAAAAATAAATTCAAAATAAACTAACCAATCCTAATAGGTTACTGCATCCACATTTGATTTGCATTATCTAGTTTTGTACCTTAAGTCGGTTCAGCTTCAACCCATCTTCTTTATTATTGGACTTAACCCATTAACTTAAATAATCCAATCTAGTGGCCCATTTAGATTAAGCCCAACAATCTCCCCCTTAATCTTGACGGGTGCCACCAAGATCAATCATACCAAGTAACCCACGCATTTCCTCAAGCTTGATTCTAGGCAACGCCTTTGTTAAGATATTCACCTTTTGCTCACTTCCACTCACATGATCAACTTGAATTTCTCCTCATTCTATACACTCACGAATAAAGTGCTCCCTCGTATTGATGTGCTTACTGCGACCATGGAATACGGGATTCTTCATCAATGCAATTGCTAATTTGTTATCAACTAGTAACTTCACCACCTCTTCTTCTTGGTTCACCGAGTTTCTCAATAAACCTCTTAACCACAATGCTTGGCATAGTGCGGATGCGGCTGCCATGAACTCCGATTCACATGATGATAAAGCCACAATTTGTTGTTTTTGTGAATTCCAAGATATTAAAGAATTACCAATATAAAACGCCATACCCGTTGTACTCTTACCATCGGTTTGATCCGTGCCATGACTACTATCGCAATATCCTACCAACTTAGCTTCTTTTTTGGATCTATAACATAATCCAAACCCGATGGTACCCTTAAAATATCTTAATATTTGTTTGACAATTAGAAAATGTGATCTTTTTGGTTCTTGCATGTACCGACTAGCAATACCAACCGCGTAGCTTATGTCGATCTTGTGTGAGTTAAATACCTTAGACTCCCTATAAGTTTCCTGTATTCAGTTGCATCAACAGGTTCACCATCTTCGTCTTTTGTCACTTTAAGTCTTGGGTCCATTTGGTATCGACAAGAGTTACAATCATGCATTCTGGATAATTTTAAAACCTTCTTAGCATATGCCTCTTGTTTTACTATAACTGTACCGGCCTTTTGACTAACTTCTAAACCCAAGTAGTAGGTTAGAAGACCAAGATCTTGCATATCAAATTTATTTTTCATTTGTCTTTTAGTACTGACTCGAACCTATTATTATTAGATCATCCACATAGATCCCAACTATAATTGTAGTATTACCTTCACATCGTTTGTAAACAACATTTTCTCGTGGGCATCGAGTGAATTTTAATTCTTTTAACGTGGTGTCAAGTTTCTCATTCCAAGCCCGCGAAGCTTGTCGCAATCCATATAACGCTTTTTTAAGTCGGTACACCATATTTTCTTTACCTTTTACAATATAGCCGTCTGGTTGCTTGACATAAACTTCCTCCTTTAGGTCACCATTTAAGAATCCTGATTTGACATCTAGATGGTACACTTGCCATGATCTTTGAGCCGGTAGCGCAAGAATTAACTGTATGGTTTCGATCCTAGCAACGCGTGTGAATACTTCATCAAAATCCACCCCATGCTCTTATACGTATCCCTTAGCTACTAACTGTTAGAAAAAAAAGAAAAAATTTAGGGATCAGTCAAGCGACATCATATCCCAAATTAGAGGGGCCAATTAATTGCTTGCTCATTGCTAGCCATATTTCCAACCAAAGTTTTATTATGTTTCCTTTTATTTCAACTTGTAATCGTCTATAAGTTTGGCTCTTTTCTTCCAATGTAACATCATCACAAAAGCAATATATTTTAGCTTTATTAATCTCTTTTACTTATCAAGATGGTATCAGAGCGGTGTTTTTGATTCATGGAAAACTCTGCTCATCATCTTTGATCTATCTGAAAGAATTCCAAACTCAAACCCAGAAAAAAAAATCAAATCAAACCCCCAAAATCAAAAACCTAGTGTCAAACCAATTGCTTCTGAAACCAAAGATCGTCACCTTAATAACAAACTCAAGAATCAAATTCTCAGACCTGTTCAATCGACGGTGAGAAGCAAGGTTCAATTGTTTTGGCCCTCGGTACAACCATTCATAGCTAAAACAAAACCAAAATCATCACGCTAAAACACAAACCAGCAAAACCACAACCTCTTCAAATGTTTCTTCTTTGCCCATTCTTTCTTTTTCCCTTTTTTTTTTTGTCTCACCTATATCCAACGTCCGCTCAAACCCATCAATGGAGATCATTTCTGATAAAGAATCTCATCTCTGGCGAACTCTCCTTCTAGCAACCGCAACAACAGCAACACCGCTCTCCCCAAAACATCCCAGATCCAAACCCGATAAAACACATCGAAAGTGTGACCATTGCGATATGACAAGACACACCAAAGAACAATGCTTTTGGCTCGTCGGCTATCCCGAATGGTGGTCCGATGGTCACAAGAAAGGCACAAAAACCATGGTTGAGGAGACAGGAAAATTAATCAGCACCAGTGACCGAGAGGACACCGGAGATGGAAGCAAGACCGACGATGGTTTTGTAGGTATAGCAGCGGCCATGAACAATGAAGAAGATGACTTATGTTGCGCAGGTATTGGGGTTGAGAGAGACAAGCTCTGGAAAGCATCATTTTATCTAACAAATAATTGGAGTTCAGTCCCTCAAATAAAGAATAATGAATTAATAGATTTTATAATCGAAAGTTTTAAAAGGTGCAATAATCGACCAAATTATGTTGGGTCTCTAAACGTGGCTCAAAATCATGGTAACAAAGAGGTTGAGTCATGGATATTTGATAGTGGGGCAACCGATACCATGACTTATGATTTGGCCGACCTTATCTCCTCAACCGAACCCAAAATATCAAATATAAAAGCGGCAAATGGTGGAAAGATGGATGTAAAAACCGGAGGGACAATTGAGATCCCGTCAACACCTAGACTCATTAATTGTTTATATGTGCCTTCATTGTCACATAAACTTCTTTCAATAAGCCATGTTACGAAAGAACTTAATTGCTAGGTTCTCATGCAACCTACCTTTTGTATTTTACAAGATATCAGGACGGGACGGATCATTGGGTGTGGCACTGAAAGACAAGGACTGTATTATGTGGATGAGGTGACTCAAAATGGTACTATGATGCTTGCTCAAGAAACAGTAGAACGTGAAGCATGGGTATGGCATAGAAGATTGGGACATCCATCCACGGGGTATTTACATATTTTGTTTCCTAAAATTTTTCCTTCTAGTAATACGTCTCCTTGTGAAACATGCATATTGGCCAAAAGCCACAGATAAACCTTTAAACCAAATAGCACAATAGTTAATGTGCCATTTTCATTGATTCATTCAGATGTTTGGGGTCCCGCACCCACTATTTGGGGGGGGGGGGGGCAAAACTTTCATTTTTTCGTAATATTTGTTGATGATTGTACTCGGATGACTTGGATTTATTTCTTAAAAAATAAATCCGAAGTCATTGACAGGTTCACCATTTTTTACACTATGGTTCAAACCCAATTTAGAAAAAAACATCCAAATTTTCCGATCTGATAATAGGGGGGAGGGGAATTCGTTAACACACAATTGAGACAATTCTTTTAGTCAAAAGGGATAGTTCACCAAACTACATGCCCTCACACTCCAGAACAAAATAGTGTGGCTAAGCGAAAGAACTGTATTCAATTAGAAATGATGAGAGCTCTTATAATTGTGTGACACCCGGCAAACTCCGGTTAACAATTTTTATCAAATCAGTAAGTCTACCTTAGCGAGTCGTGCATACATTACATAACTGGGTTAGTTGAGTCATTGGGATGGTTTCGGGAATCATCGGGATTCGTTACAATGATCCTCGGGGGCATTGGAAGTCGGTCCATAACCATGTGTATAAGGATTGGCGATTTGTAGAATCGCCGGGTTTTAACGCACACACGCAAGTCTCAAGTCCTGGGAATTGGTGAACGAATGTGAACGTGTTAGTTAACATGCATTATGTGTTTATAATCATTATGTGACTTGTCAGTATGTGAATACGTGCTTATATGTGTTAAAATAGTGTTTAACGCGCCAAAAACCCGAAAACAAATGCTGTAGGCGAGTAGGGTATGTGGGGCGAGTAGGGAAGGGCGATTGGGCCCTAATCACATGTAGTTGTTTGTAATCGCTTGTTTTGTTCTTGACGACTAGAAACACCTATAAATACAACCCTTGACTTGTGAAACACCATTTGTGCAACCCTAACTGATCCCAAGCCTCCCCCACACCATAATACACCTCTGGAACTCGTTTTGCTTCAAAACCCATCATTCCTAAGCTTACACTCCTTTCTTTAGCAAGATTCAAGGTGTGTTATCTACCCTAAGCCTTTATAATGTTGATATTTTGGTTCCCAAAGGTCCAGACCTAGTTTTATCAAGTTTGTGTCTTTGAAAACCTTTGAAATGAGTTTCTAAAACAAGTCTAAACCTTTATGCTTGCTATATGTGAAGTGTTCATGCAAGAAACGGTTTTTAATGGTCTAAACGTGAATGTTTCCATGTATTTGATGTACTTCTGATGTGTAGGAGTTGTTAGGATGTTTTCCTAAGGATTTGAGCAATTATTATGGTGTTTTGATGATAATATGTATTTTGACCCGTTTGAGAGATTCTTGAAGATTTAGGGTGTTATGATATGATTTGATGATTGTTTGATGTTAGGATTCACACTAGAAGGGTATTATAACAGAGGGATGATGATTTGCAAGGTTGTAGGTGATGAAATCTGATTATTTGCCATTTAAGGAAAGATATGCATGTTTAATGAAACCTAGTACTTTGCCATTTTTGGAAATAATTGCAAATAGGGTGTTAGACCAGTGATAAATTGGGGGTTTTTGTTTGGAATGGGTTGGTTAATGAATTGGGTTTGATGTTTGGTGTTTTTACATGTTTCGGATCTAATTTGGAGGGTTAAACGCGCAAAAAGGCGAAACACAGCTGCAGGGGGCGAGTAAGAGCTCTACTCGCCTGTTGGAACAAGCGAGTAGCCCTACTCCCGTGTAAATAGAGGCGAGTAGGCCTCTAATCGCCAGTTTGACTCTCCTACTCACCAGTTGACTTTTCCTAATTGCATGTTGATTTCCTAATCGCGTGTGCTGCTGTTGTAAGTGTATTTCGACATCCCGAAGCATGATTTGACACCTAGAAGCATGATAGGAACCTTGTGAGTTGTGACATGTCTAATAACTTGGTAACACGTGTTCGGACTCGTTTTTGCGTTATTTGAGCTGCATGCTAGACTTGGTGAACTTTTTACGCATGTTAAGTGTATAATTGCACATGATTACATGATATCTTGTATTTGGCTATGGGATGTCGGGTCTTGTCTTGTGTGGTTAGGTTATCAGTCAAACATGTTTTCAAACATATAATGGTTATGGTCTGGACACTTTGGGACTAGTTGACCTGCGGGTCAATAGTTTGGGTACTCATATGCATTTAATGATAGGTTGTCGATACTAGGACCGTCATTTGCACTGTCTGTGGTTTATTAAGAGGAACGCAACCCAAGGTGAGTTCACGGCCCCACTTCTTACTGGTTTTGCTTTCGGGGGAGAAAACATGCTGTATACTTGTGTTCTTTAACGTGTGTCAACTTACGTTTTCATAAAAGATGTGTCAAACTACATTTTGGTATTCATAAAACCTATGATTTGCTAAGTACTCGTATTGGTAAAGCTTACAAGGTAGTCGTTGGTTACTATATGGTATTACGTAATGGTATTCTTGAATTCTTTATGTATTGGGGTATTCTTTTGGGTTGCTATACGATTTGTTAAAGTCCCGGGGAAAACCATGAATGTGCGGTGGTTGCACAGCGGGGGAAATATGGATAGATCTATTTGGACGTGACCGGCCCCACTCGTCGACTGGAGTTCGGAAGGGTGCATGTTGTCTCTTCAGGTATTCTTGCATTCTTGCATTCGTATATTCGTGAAGGTGTATTCATGAGTTCTTGCATTCGTGTCAAGTAATGGTTTTCCAATCGTAGTAGTGACAGGTATTCATTTGGTTAGCACACATATGGCTGGGTTTGGCCAGGAGTATTCTTGAAACTTGTGGAGTCGTTTTACTTAAAAACCTGTGAACTCACCGGCATTATTTGCTGACGTTTTTAGCATGTTTTTCTCAGGTCGCTAAGGTAGCAGCAGCCGATAGGCGCACAGAGTTTTGCACGGCGTCTAGGGTTCTAGTGCATGTTTAAATAATGTTTTCAGACTACGTTATGTCTTTTGGTTGTAAAACAAATTTATGCTTCCGCTGTTGGTTAATGATTCAAAACTTAATGTTTTGGTTTTCATATATTACATTTAGTGTTTGTTTATTGTGACCGTTGACTTGGATCCTGTTGTGTCACGCGCCTCGCGGTAAAACCCCGCATGTGGAATTTGAGGGTGTGACAAATTGAATCACGAGTTCCCAAAGTCTTTTGGCCAGAAGCCCTAGCTACAGCTACCTACCTTATCAATTACCTTCCCACCAAAATTATCAACCTCAAAACCCCCTTGAAAACCTTAGAAGAATTTACTAAACTCCTATCCTTACACTCGAACCCAAATTCTTTGGTTGCACAACTTTTGTCCACATACCAAAATCCCATCAAAGTAAACTTGATGCATGTGCTGAAAGATGTGTCTTTGTTGGTTATGGAGTTAACCAAAAAGGGTATAGATGTTATAATCCTAAGACACGTCACATGTACACCACCATAAATTGTAACTTTCTCGAAACCAAATACTATTACTCCTCCCAACACAGTGGTCATGGGGAGGAAGAGTTTGACCCACTGAGTTGGTTAAAATTTGCCATAACACCAGAAGGAAACTATAACAATCACAGTACCAACAATGAATCACCTGAAAACCCTATACAGTCAAGTTCAAACGTGACTGCCACCGAAGTGACTCCTCCCAACCTGATACCCGAGGTAAGTGATTCTTCTGAATCTGTTGCAAACATTGAATCTACTTATGATCTTAATGTGTTTGGTCAAGAAGAAGCAGGACAAGATGTTGAGGTGTTACCGGAAAGTGAAGAACCCTCACTACAAGAAGTTTCTAAAAGATATGTGTTACCACCAAGAGTAAACATGGGAGTTCCGCCAAAAAGATATTCCCCGGAAAAGGAGTCTAGAAGTTCGAAATATCCCATGGCCAACATAGTTAAAGGGAACTTATCTCAGGAAGCAAAAGCATTTGCTGCAACTATATGTTCTGAAGATATCCCTTCCAATGTAGAATAAGCCCTGAAATCAAAGAACTGGAAAAATGCAATGGAGATCAAAATGGAAGCCTTGATAAAGAATGGAACATGGGAAATGTGTACTCTGCCACAAGGAAAAAGACCAGTTGGATGTCGATGGGTCTATACAGTGAAATATAAGCCGGATGGTATGATAGAGAGGTATAAGGCCCGACTAGTTGCTAAAGGCTACACTCAGACATATGGGATCGATTATTCTAAAACATTCTCTCCAGTTGCAAAACCTGAAACAATTAGGGTTCTCTTCTCCATAGCTACAAATAAAGGGTGGCCACTTCACCAGTTTGACGTTAAAAATGCTTTCCTACATGGAGAACTAAAAGAAGAAGTTTATATGGAAGCACCACCCGGATTCTCGCATAACTTTAAGAATGGTGAAGTCTGTCGCCTGAACAAGTCATTGTATGGACTAAAATAATCTCCTCGAGCGTGGTTCAGGAAATTTGCCATTGCAATGAAAAAATATGGGTTTAGACAGAGTAAATCAGACCATACCTTGTTTCTTAAACGAAAAGGAGAGCTGGTAACTTGTTTAATAATCTATGTTGATGATATGATTATTACAGAAAATGACAAAGAAGAAATGGCAAATTTGAAAGAAGGCTTATTTACAGAATTCGAAATGAAAGATCCAAAAAAGCTTAAATACTTTCTTGGAATTGAAGTATTAAGTTCAAGACAGAGGATCTTCATTTGTCAAAAGAAATATATTCTAGATTTATTGGCAGAAACTGGGATGCTTGATTGTAAACCAGCTAAAACTCCCATGATGACAAACCAAAAACTTTACATGGAGGAAGGAGCGGAGTTGCCTGACAGGAACAGATACCAGCGAATAGTGGGGAAGCTAATATATCTTTCATAAACCCGTCCAAATATAGCATATGCAGAGGAGTAATAAGCCAATTCATGCACCAGCCACAAGTTACTCATATGGAGGTAGCCTTAAGGATTATAAAATCTCTCAAAAGAACTGTTGGTCATGGAGTACTCTTCAAATTAAATGGCCATTTAAACACTCAAGTGTTTACTGATGCAGATTGGGCAGGAGATAAAGGAAACCGAAGATCATCATTAGGTTACTTTACTCTGGTTGGTGGTAATCTTTTTACTTGGAGAAGTAAAAAACAAAAGGTGGTCGCTCTCTCAAGTGTTGAAGCCGAATTCAGAGGGATAGCAAGGGGATTGGCAGAGGCCTTATGGATACGAAAACTTCTAACTGAAATTTGGTTCCCTCCAAAAGAGACAAGCAAGATTATGTGTGATAATGAAGCTACAATTCAAATCTTAGAAAACCTCGTGCAACATGATCAAACAAAACACATAGAGGTGGACAGGCATTTTATCAAAGAGAAACTTGAAGCTAATATCTTTGAACTACCATCTGTCCGATTTGAAGACTGATATACGTTAAAATATACATATTTAAATCCCCGATTAAACTCCCAAAATACGCGTTTTCGACCCTAATTGCATGAAATTGGTACTTAATCGCTTTATATATTTATTTCAGGTCTTAAACGGCGCCTCGAAGACAAAGTCGAAGAAACCGGGCTAAAAACGGACAAGACGGACAACTTCTACAAAATTGACCAAGTCTGGAAGTTGTGCACAGGGGTGCCAAATCTGTGCACCCCCGTGCGGGTCACATTTGCTCGGGAACAAAGGTGCACGGCCAGGTGCACAGGCAGTGCACCCCCATTTGCTCGGCAGCACCAAGATCAGCACGGCCGTGCACCCTTATGGCACGCCCGTGCCAAGTGAAGATATTTTCAGGAATGCTTCTGCCACTTGCCCACTAGCCCACTTGCACGTCAACTCAACAAAGTAAAAGTGCACGGCCAGGAGCACGGCCGTGCACAACTTCGAGATCAGCTTAAATACAGAACACAGCCCACTGTGAACATTGATTGGGTTTTGGAGAGCGATTTTGGGGGAATTTCTGGACATTCCAAGCTGCTGGTGAGGCGTTTGACAAGCTCGGGATCTCATCCTAATCATCTAACATCCTCCAATCCTTCACATCAAGATTTATGGTTTGATCTATAAACTTTAAGTTTGTTCAAATCTGAATATTTTGGCTTGTTTGTGTCGTTTATGTAATGTAATATAGTCTACGGATAATATCTAGTAATCGTTTGTAGTTAAAACAATCGTTTGTATGAAATCGCGTTTTGTATGAATTTGGCGTTTTTCATGTCTGGATCTTGATGATCATAGTGCAACCTTGTTTCATTGTTGTTGGATTTGTGATTATGTTTTAGTGACTTTGATGATTGTCGAATGTGTTAGGCGGATTACTTGTTGAAGAAACCGTCCGTTTAATCGTCCGGTAGTAAACTAGTTAACTTGTTGATAAAGTTTACACCATGAAACTGTAACCGGGTATTGGTTTGGTTAAAGTCGCTTGAATAACGATTATGAATGTTTACCGGCACGTAAAAGAGTTTTAAAAGCTTAATGGTGTTGTTACCAATCCTTGACACGGTTAAATATCTTTGTTAGTTATTTTGGTAAAAATGGCGATCTCAGTAGATTTGTGTTCAAAGTTGGTAAAATGGAATAGGTTGTGAAATGATCTACTTTATGCTAGTCTAGGTGGTCGTATTGTGTATTCGATATTGCTTTCCTGAACTAGTGCGGTTGAGGACTCCCGAAAGGTGATACTAACCTTTATTTAAAGATCCACATGAGATTATATCAGCTGCTCGCTAATGAACGACTTGAAGTGGTTAACGTGTGTATTCGTGTTAGCTTTCTGTATATTTGTCATGTTAGGATGCCTGAGAGGGACACTAACTGTTGGAAAATGGGAATGTTGATCACACGCCTGTGTTTTATATGATTTGTAGATAACATGCTAAGGGTTGTGTTTATAGTTATATTTTCTATTTGGAGTCTTATATGCGTCATTAACATGTTTTAGAATTAATTTAGTTTTAAACAAAACTCAAACTTATCTTTTACTTACTGGTGAATCGGGGATAGAGTTTTAGTACCATTGCTCCGCGCGCGTCCATGGATCGATACTTGGTTCTTATCTGTTCTTACTACATATATGACAGGGTACACTTGCCCTATTGTGTGTGTTTTAATATTAAGGTCGAAACCATTTTTATAAATATTAAAGCAAAACGTGTGTTAAAATCCATCGAAAAATATGTATAGTTACGCGCACGTCAAGTTTTTGGCGTCGTTGCCGGGGATCGAACCAATCCCAGCAGAGACCGAACCAATACCAGAACCAGGGCGCCGGGAGCAGCTCCCAGCAGCACGCCCCTCATGGTATGTCTAAACTGGAGGAGATGATGTCTCAACTCCTTACCAACTCCTCTAATACCAATCAGATCGCTGAGCAGCGCTACCAGCAGCATGAGGAGCGCTTTACGAATTATGAGGGAGAGATGAGGGGCCAAAAGGCGTCGATGCAGGCCATAGAGAACCAGGTAGGCCAGATGGCGAAGATGATGTCTGAGAGACAGCAGGGTGGTCTTCCGGGCAACACTGAGCCGAATCCGAGGGGGCATGTGAATGCCATAATGACGAGGAGTGGTAAAACCACGAGACCTGACATATCGGACTCACCACCGATCACTGAGACGGTCCAGACTGAGTCTTCGGACGAGGTTCACGCTAGGCGAGTCCCAGCAAGTACAGCACAGTTTCCGAAGCCAGTCACAGATTACACTCATCCTGTCCCGTACCCTAGCAGACTTAGGAAACAGAAGGACGAGGCCCAATACGGGAAATTCCTTGAGCTGTTCAAACAGCTACACATAAACATCCCGTTTGTGGAAGCCTTGGCCCAGATGCCTAAGTACGCGAAATTTCTGAAGGACATCCTCACAAACAAGCAAAAACTTGAGGACCTGTCCTGTGTTCTATTGAACGAGAACTGCTCTGCTATTCTGCAGAATAGACTGCCCATGAAGATGGGAGATCCTGGTAGCTTTACCATCCCTTGTCTGATAGGTAACATGACTGTCAGTAATGCACTTGCAGACTTGGGGGCCAGCATAAACCTTATGCCTTATAAGGTTTTTGAGAAGTTGGATTTGGGTGAACCTTCACCCACCAGGATGAGTATTCGCCTCGCTGATCGTTCGATCAAGTATCCACGGGGATTTGTAGAAAATATGCTTGTCAAGATTGACAAATTTGTTTTCCCTGTGGACTTTGTTATCCTGGATATGGATGAGGACTCTAAAGTTCCTCTGATTCTCGGACGTCCTCTCCTTAACACGGCAAGGACGATTGTTGACGTGGCTGCGGGCCAGATCACACTCCGAGTGAATGATGAGCACGTGATTTTTGACATTCAGAGGTCGATACGCTATCCTGAGAGCCAGGACGATACACTATACTATCTTGATATAGTAGACCAGTGTGTCAGCTCTCATGTCAGAGGTGCTTGGGAGAGAGATGTTTCGGACACACATCTGTTGTGTGGGAGCCTAGATGGCATTATGCAGGAGGGCCATAGAGATGAGCAGCCAGTCTATCAGATTGGTGATGATGGTTCCCGAAGTCCGGAGCGTTTTGTGGAGATTGAGCGAGAGGAAGAGGAGAAGGCGAAGCCGTCTGTTGAGGACCCACCGTCTTTAGAGCTGAAAGAGCTCCCACCGCATCTCGAGTATGCATTTCTGGATGAGGAGGGGCGTTTACCGGTGATCATATCATCTTAATTGTCTGTGGAAGAAAAGAGCGAGTTGTTGAAAGTTTTGAGACTTCATAAGCGGGCAATTGCCTGGAAGATCATGGACATCAAGGGGATTAATCCCTCATTCTGTACTCATAAGATCTTGATGGAGGATGTCCATAAGCCTTGTGCGCAGCACCAAAGGCGTCTGAACCCGAACATGCAAGAGGTTGTTAAATCCGAGGTCATTAAATTGCTTGATGCTGGTTTGATATATCCTATCTCGGATTCTGTTTGGGTTAGTCCTGTGCACGTCGTGCCCAAGAAGGGTGGCATGACGGTGGTCACGAATGATAGGAATGAATTGATTCCTACGAGGACCGTCACGGGGTGGAGAGTTTGCATTGACTATCGCAAGCTCAATGATGCCACCCGCAAGGATCACTTCCCGCTTCCATTCATCGATCAGATGTTGGAACGACTGTCGGGGAAGTTGTATTATTGTTTCCTTGATGGTTTCTCGGGGTATTTCCAGATCCCTATTGATCCTGTGGACCAGGATAAGACGACCTTCACATGCCCTTTTGGCACATTCGCCTACAGACGTATGCCATTTGGGCTGTGCAATGCGCCGACGACCTTCCAGCGTTGCATGATTGCCATTTTTCAAGACATGATCGAGGACTCCATGGAGGTGTTCATGGATGATTTTTCAGTCTTTGGGAGTTCTTTCGATCAGTGTCTAGGGAATCTGGAGCGGATGCTGCAGAGGTGTGAGGAGACCAGTCTTGTGCTGAATTGGGAGAAATGCCACTTCATGGTGAAGGAAGGAATAGTCCTCGGGCACAAGGTCTCTCAAAATGGGTTGGAGGTTGATCCTACCAAAGTAGATATCATTTCTAGGCTCCCTCCGCCCTCCTCTGTCAGAGCTATCCGCAATTTTTTAGGTCATGCGGGTTTTTACAGGCGATTCATCAAAGACTTTTCAAAAATCGCCCGTCCGATGACCCGATTGTTGGAGAAGGATGCACCGTTTGTGTTTGGTGCAGAGTGTGTGAAGGCATTTGGCCTTCTGAAGCGTTTGCTTGTTGAGGCCCCTATATTGGTAGCACCCGACTGGGGACTGCCATTCGAGATCATGTTCGACGCGAGTGACTTCGCGATAGGGGCGGTCTTGGGACAGCGGAAGGATAAGCACTTCCACCCGATCTACTACGCTAGTAAGACTCTTCATGATGCTCAGGAGCATTATACCACGACTGAGAAAGAGCTTCTAGCTGTAGTGTTTGCATTCGACAAGTTTAGATCGTATTTAGTGCTGTCGAAGACCATTGTCTATACGGACCATGCAGCGATCCGATACCTTTTTAGCAAACAGGACGCGAAACCGCGCCTGATTAGGTGGATCCTGTTGCTGCAAGAGTTCGATATAGAGATTCAGGACAAGAAGGGTGCCCTGAATGTTGCCGCTGATCATCTGTCCAGACTCGAGCATGATGATGCCGAGAACTGCGCGTGGGATACCATTAATGACAATTTTCCCCACGAGTTCTTGATGAGCGTTGAGTCGGTGGAAGATGTATCGCCATGGTTCGCGGATTTTGCGAACTACCTCGCGTGCGGGATCCTCATCAAAGGATTGTCGCACCAGCAAAAGAGGAAGTTCTTTGCGGACCTCAAGCATTACTTCTGGGACGACCCATTTTTGTTCCGGGTCGGGGCGGATCAGCTGATTCGCCGTTGCGTGTTCGGGGTTGAGGCGGCGCAGATATTGCGTGATTGTCACAAGGGGCCTACCGGAGGTCACCACGGAGCGAATTACACTGCCAAAAAAGTGTTAGACTCCGGGTTTTATTGGCCCACACTTTTCCGTGACGCTCAGATATTGGTCGGTGCATGTGATTCATGCCAGAGGGCGACGAACATATCGGCACGCGACCAAATGCCGCAGAATCCCATCCAAGTCTGTGGGGTCTTTGACATTTGGGGCATAGACTTCATGGGACCATTCCCCTCCTCACGGGGTAATAAATACATACTCGTGGCGGTTGACTATGTGTCAAAGTGGGCTGAGGCGCAAGCCTTACCCACAAATGATGCCCGAGTAGTCGTGAGGTTTGTTAGAGGCTTGTTCTCACGGTTTGGTGCCCCGAAGGCACTGATTAGTGACCGTGGCACGCATTTCTGCAATGCGCAGCTTGATCGCGCATTAGCACGATATGGTGTTCACCACAGGTTATCCACCCCGTATCATCCACAGACAAGTGGACAGGTGGAGGTCACAAACCGTGGATTGAAGCGAATCCTTGAGCGGTCGGTTAATCAAAACCGCAAGGATTGGGCTGACAAGCTTGATGACGCGTTGTGGGCCTTTAGAACGGCCTACAAGACGCCTATTGGGACGACCCCCTTTCGGCTGGTCTATGGAAAAGCGTGTCATCTCCCTGTCGAGTTAGAGCATAGGGCATTCTGGTCTCTTAAAACGGCGAATTTGGATCTTAAGACCGGCGGTGAGACCCGTTTCTTACAGATTCACGAGCTGGAGGAGCTTAGGCAGCAGGCCTATCAGAGCTCGATATTGTATAAAGAGCGCACAAAGAGACTGCACGACAGTCGCCTGAAAAGCCAGAAAGATTTTTAGGTAGGCGATTTAGTTTTGCTTTATAATTCTCGCCTGCGCCTCTTTCCTGGAAAGTTGAAATCCCGCTGGACAGGACCGTACACCGTTAAGGAAATATATCCGTACAGTACTGTCTCGATCGCAAATTCTGAGGGGTTGACTTTCAAAGTCAACGGTCATCGCCTAAAAGTCTATATTGAAGGGCCGGTTGACCAAACCGTAGAGGAGATCGATCTCTACACCCCACACGCCTCATAAAGTGTGGGGAAGTGAGTCTAGCTAGCGACTCGTTAATAAATATAGCACGGCGCGTATGGGCGCGCCAATTGGGGTAGTAGGTAATTAGTTAGTTAGTTTATAACTTAGTTAGTTTAAAATTTCTTAGCTTTAATGTCGTTTCGAGTTTTGTGCAGGTTCATACAGGTTTGATCGGAGCCGGAAGGAGCAATGAAGCGCATACAGTCGCCAAACAGGTTAAACTTAGCTAAAATGATGTTTTCGGACGAATTGAAACCGCTGCGCGTGAAACTGCAGTTGCAGCCTCAAAACTGCAAGTCTGCAGGTCTTGCACGGCCAAGCGCACGCCCGTGCAGCTGACTGTGCATGACCCAGTGCACTGGGGTGCATAAACGAGTGCTAAAGGGATGTTCACGGCCAGGAGCACGCCCGTGCACCAGACCGTGCGGGCCAAAAAAGCCCAGTCGATTTACATGGGTTTAAATACATCCTTAACTTCATAACCCTAGCACCCTTGCACCCCCAACCGCACACTCGTTCCTCCTTGCAAAAACCACCCGAAAATCATCACTTTTGGCTAAAAATCTTCACTCCTTTCCTTCAAATCCACCAAGGTACGAATCCCTTCATATTATTGCACTTGTATTCGGGATTTATAGTTTAGATCTGCTTTGTTTTCGTATATTAGGTCTTGATTTGGGGGGTTTTCTTCATAAAGTTTAATAAACCCCCAAATTATTGTTTAACCTTGTTTAGTTTTAGTTTGTATTGTTTAGTTTTTGTTTATTGTTGAAAAAAACCTTGCACTAGCCGCCCCCAAATCGTGTTTATATTGTTAATCTAGAAAGTAAAGTTATGATTTGGCGGTTTTTGGTAGAGTTTGCTGCAAAAACCCACGAATTTCAGCAAACTGTGCAGTCATGCACGGCCAAGCGCACGCCCGTGCAGCTGACCGTGCATGACCAAGACCTGTGCTTATAAATCAAGGCTGAACGGCCAGGTGCACTGCCGTGCACATGACCGTGCACCCCCAACAGATTCAGGTCAGAACGTACAGAAGTCTATTTTGGACATCCGGGACTTCTATTTTTGGTATTCTAACAGCTGAATCGTCAATTTTTTGTGCAGATGGCAGCTAAGTTCACCGATTTTGATAACCGAAAGGCAAGGGACGCCCCGTGCATCCCCGAATTCACTAAGTTATGGAACCGGAGACGGTCAATTGGGCATCCTCTTCGACTCAACCTGGGGCTGCTGGACACGCTTAACCAGCGTGCCAGGTTTGATGCGATGATTTCGCACCAGATGTTGAACCTATTGACCATAAACCGACCGGTGTACCTTCAGCCTACGCTCGAGTATTTAGCTACCTACCAATATAAGAAACCGAAAGAGGGGGAGCAAAAGACGTTCCATGAGAAAGACATTAAGTTTAGGTTGGGGGGAAAGTGGCATAAAATATCGGTTGCTAGATTGGGAAGAATGCTGGGAATATACCATGAGCTAGAGACAGAGTCAGAGGATTTCCCGACGACTCATTCTTTTGCTGATAATGATGAGAGGGGCGCTTTTTGGTCGAGGATTGCCATTGGACCGCCATATAATCCACGAAAGTCCAAGGCAACCAAGATTAGGGACCCATTACTTCGTCTGCTTCACCACGTTTTTAGTCACACCATATGTGCTCGAAAGGACAGTTCGGGGAACTGTCCTACTCCCGATCTTTTATACTTCTACCATATAGTTGAGGGTGCCCCCTTGAACTTGGCCGCACGAATGGCCGAGTTCTTTCTCACTGCCGGGGGCACCAAAGACGGGAGTGAGATTCACGGGGGTGAATACATCACGATGATCGGTGAGGCCTTGGACGTCTTGACCGACGAGGTCAAAGCTGGACTAGAGCTTGTTACAAACGGGTCCTTCATTGATCTGCGCTCGCTGGGGAAGCAGAAGATAGTAGTGAGTACACCAGCTGGACCACACCTCATCTCACATGTGGTGATTTGGGACCCTTACCCTCCTTTGCCTCCCACACCCCCTGAGGATGAGCACATGGTAGATGTTGAGCAGCCGGGAGGAGGCCATGAGCACGAGGGAGGCGGATCGCCTCCCCTTCCGACAGGGACGCCACCTCAGACACCACCGCGTCCCGATCAGCAGCAATGGCCTCCTGGGATCCCCTCCTATCCAGAGTTCTATCAGCAGTTCCAGACCATGGACCTGACAGTGCAGTAGATTAGTGCACAGCAGGGGACTTACCAGCAGGAGCAGCAGTACCTGCGCACCGGTCTGGAGCAGGTGCAGGACGATATCCGTGCTGGTTTTGACTATTTATTTTCAGGTTTGGAGAGAGCTCATCCAGGATACTTTAGCAGTCCTCCCCGGTTCACTCAGAGAGGTGCCCCTGGCGACCAGCCAGGAAGCTCCAGTCAGCACCAGAGGGGTTGGGGAAACCAGTAGCCGCCCGATTTGCTTGGATTCAGTTGTTAGTGTTTATTTATTTATGCTTTCAGTACGTTCTTTTCGGGTCTGCGTACCCAAGACATTTTAGCATTTGTTTTTGAACTATTTCTTTTTCAGTATTTTTATCGCTTTCAGTAGTTTAATTTAGCTAAACATGTGGATGTGCTTGATGGTTTTGATGATTTGTTTTTGTCAAGAATGTTGGTATTGCAGGGAACTGGCGAGCACCGTTATCGGGGCTCATGCCGTCCACTTACCCGGGCGTTTCTTCGACACCAGGGGAGTATTATTCTCCTTTTTCCCACTATAGATAGCTAATTCATAAACGCTGTCTATCGTCACATTTGGGACAATGTGAATTTCAAGTGTGGGGAGGGATTATATCTTGTTTGTCCTCTTGTATATATATATAAATGTAACAAAAAAAAACCTTTAAAAGTACATATATGTATATATTCTATTATAAACATCAAGCCTAACTAAATTTTGATAAAGATAACTCGAGGCGCGACAAACAGATGAGATACGAGCGTGTTAGATTCGTACACTTGCACCCATTTCCTTCCGGTTACGTGAGCATTTTAGCCTTAAAGTATATTATTATTTCTTTGACATGCTTTCGAGTGAGCCGGATGTTTTGTGTAATTTAGAACTTGTCATTAGCATACTTGTTTAGATCAGAAACGTGTGAGACTGTTCGAACATGATTGAGGCATTTAGGATAACCTTTTGATTTGAGCCTTTTCTTTTCGTTTTATCTGTTTTCCCGCACCCAAACATTATCCCCTAGTTATGTTGAACCTAATCCTGTGTTTTTTCTTGTTTACCGTACCATTTCGCCACTTACCCAAATTTAGCCTTTTTCTTTTAAACCTTTTGTGTTAAAGCTCGGTATAGGTTAATGTTTGACTCGTTTTTGCGTTGTAAATAGTTCGGGTTCGGGTTTGTATATTTAGAGCCCGTTTGTTGTTTATATTCGTGTTTCTATGTCAGTTATATCTTATATATATATATATATATATATATATATATATATATATATATATATATAAAATCCAGAAAATTCCATAAAAATAGAACACCCTAAAATAGGGTGAGTTAGCAGTGATCGAGCAGTTTTTAGAGCTTTAAAGTTAGAAATTTTGTGTTTAGCTCGATTTGAATAAAATGCGGTTACGTTCGCATATGTATTGTATAGTGGTTTTTGCTTCAGTTTAGTTAAACTTAACCGCCGAGTTTTAGCCTTTTCGTCACTGTTTATATTTCCATTTCACACCCTTACCCTTGCCTGACATTACAACCCTCATAAGACCTCTTGATTTGTGCTTTTTCACACGTTAGTTGGTGAAGACTAGATCTTTTGACAAGCTTATGATATTACACGATTCATTGTCTTGGCAATGGAGCGATTTACACATACACATTACACGTATGTATCATAAATAAAACCGAGTGTGTGTGAACATTGTGAGTCGTGTACGGGTTAGCATGCTTTGTGGATCGGAAGCGAGTCGTTGCTTTTTAGTATCTTGTCCCCTGTTTATACCTTATGTGGGCTTTGATTATTATCGTTTGTACAGGTTATATATTTTGTCTTTGTTGCCTCTTGGCGAGTTTTTCGTTTATTTATGTTTTGTTGTTTGCTTGAGGACAAGCAAAGTTCAAGTGTGGGGAGGTTTGATATACGTTAAAATATACATATTTAAATCCCCGATTAAACTCCCAAAATACGCGTTTTCGACCCTAATTGCACGAAATTGGTACTTAATCGCTTTATATATTTATTTCAGGTCTTAAACGGCGCCTCGAAGACAAAGTGGAAGAAGAAACCGGGCTAAAAACGGACAAGACGGACAACTTCTACAAAATTGACCAAGTCTGGAAGTTGTGCACGGGGGTGCCAAATCTATGCACCCCCGTGCGGGTCACATTTGCTCGGGAACAAAGGTGCACGGCCAGGTGCACAGGCAGTGCACCCCCATTTGCTCGGCAGCACCAAGATCAGCACGGCCGTGCACCCTTATGGCACGCCCGTGCCAAGTGAAGATATTTTCAGGAATGCTTCTGCCACTTGCCCACTAGCCCACTTGCACGTCAACTCAACAACGTAAAAGTGCACGGCCAGGAGCACGGCCGTGCACCTGACCGTGCACAACTTCGAGATCAGCTTAAATACAGAACACAACCCACTGTGAACATTGATTGGGTTTTGGAGAGCGATTTTGGGAGAATTTCTGGACATTCCAAGCTGCTGGTGAGGCGTTTGACAAGCTCGGGATCTCATCCTAATCATCTAACATCATCCAATCCTTCACATTCAAGATTTATGGTTTGATCTATAAACTTTAAGTTTGTTCAAATCTGAATATTTTGGCTTGTTTGTGTCGTTTATGTATTGTAATATAGTTTACGGATAATATCTAGTAATCGTTTGTAGTTAAAACAATCGTTTGTATGAAATCGCGTTTTGTATGAATTTGGCGTTTTTCATGTCTGGATCTTGATGATCATAGTGCAACCTTGTTTCATTGTTGTTGGATTTGTGATTATGTTTTAGTGACTTTGATGATTGTCGAATGTGTTAGGCGGATTACTTGTTGAAGAAACCGTCCGTTTAATCGTCCGGTAGTAAACTAGTTAACTTGTTGATAAAGTTTACACCATGAAACTGTAACCGGGTATTGGTTTGGTTAAAGTCGCTTGAATAATGATTATGAATGTTTACCGGCACGTAAAAGAGTTTTAAAAGCTTAATGGTGTTGTTACCAATCCTTGACACGGTTAAATATCTTTGTTACTTATTTTGGTAAAAATGGCGATCTCAGTAGATTTGTGTTCAAAGTTGGTAAAATGGAATAGGTTGTGAAATGATCTACTTTATGCTAGTCTAGGTGGTCGTATTGTGTATTCGATATTGCTTTCCTGAACTAGTGCGGTTGAGGACTCCCGAAAGGTGATACTAACCTTTATTTAAAGATCCACATGAGATTATATCAGCTGCTCGCTAATGAACGACTTGAAGTGGTTAACGTGTGTATTCGTGTTAGCTTTCTGTATAGTTGTCATGTTAGGATGCCTGAGAGGGACACTAACTGTTGGAAAATGGGAATGTTGATCACACGCCTGTGTTTTATATGATTTGTAGATAACATGCTAAGGGTTGTGTTTATAGTTATATTTTCTATTTGGAGTCTTATATGCGTCATTAACATGTTTTAGAATTAATTTAGTTTTAAACAAAACTCAAACTTATCTTTTACTTACTGGTGAATCGGGGATAGAGTTTTAGTACCATTGCTCCGCGCGCGTCCATGGATCGATACTTGGTTCTTATCTGTTCTTACTACATATATGACAGGGCACACTTGCCCTATTGTGTGTGTTTTAATATTAAGGTCGAAACCATTTTTATAAATATTAAAGCAAAACGTGTGTTAAAATCCATCGAAAAATATGTATAGTTACGCGCACGTCAAAGACCAACTGGCAGATATTTTAACCAAAGCTGTTGGAAGCAGAATCTTAAACAATTGCTTGGACAAGTTGAATTTTGGAGATCCCACTATTCAACTTGAGGGGGAGTGTGGAATTCATGACCCCTCAAGATATAAAACCATAACTGATATGATCAATACAGCCTGTGAGCGGGACTGAAACTGAAAAATCAAGTTAAGTGGGGTAAAAGAAAGTTAGCAGACTCAAATCCAAGCCCAACTAAAAAGTAGAAAGTGGCTGAATCTCCCAAATATGGAGGCGGAAAGGGTGGGTTGCCCAGTTCATGTAAAATCTGTGGCAGGGCCACCGTGGGGAATGCTATTTCAAGAATAAGCTGTACCCCAATTGTAAGAAAATTGTACACGTGGTGGCTAACTGTCCTACAAAAGCCGAAGTCTGCTTTAAATGCTACCAACCAGGTCACAAAAAGTCTAAGTTCCCGGAGATGAATAAGTCAAGTACCAACACCAACGGCACAACTGAGGCTTCAAATCAAGCTCAAGATCTTTTAAAATCACTGCCGAGGAAGCCAAGTTAGACCCGAATGTGGTCGCATGTACTTTTCTTGTTAATTCAATACCCGCAAAAAAAATTATTTGGCACGGGTGCAAATAAGTCTTTCGTCTCGCACGAACTTATTCGACACCCATCATTCATACTTGTAAAATTACCTATTCCAATTGAAGTAGAAGTAGGTAACAAATGTAGCAGTGGGAATGCAACTACATTCTTTTCGGGAGAAAGTGCTGGTAATATTATGTTAGATTCGGACGGTGAAGTGTGTTTTGTGTCTATTTCAGGTGAGTCAACAAAAGTGAAGGACATTCCCTCAAGAAAAGACAAGGGAAAGAGCACTGCTAAGTCCAACAAATCTGACTCCAAATGCGACCATAAGTCATGCAAGTCAATGCCTATGAGTGTGAAATCCGCAGAAAAGCAGCTTGCAGTTTTGTCTTCCTTTGTAGCAACTTATGAGAACTACATACAAGGGAAGATAAATGATCCGGCCATGTTTGATGATGACTATGATCAGATCGATCCGGATGACGTGGATGAAATGGATCTCCAGTGGAATCTTGCTATGATTGTGAGAAGAGCAAGAAAGTTTATGGAGAGGATCGGAAAGAAGCTTGTTGGAGGCAGACCTGGTTTTGATAAATCAAAAGTTAAGTGTTATAACTGCTATGGGTACGGGCACTTCTCCAGAGAATGTGCCAGACCAAAGAGCCAAAATCAGGGAAACACCACAAGGCAAAGCTCCTTAGTGGCGCCTACTCAGAGCAACTTAAGCTCAAAGGCACTCATTGTGGCTAAGCCTGATGGTTCATATGACTGGAGCAGTGTTTTAGATGGAGCTGATGGTTCAAGTAATCAGGATCTCATGGCTGAAATTGTAGAAGAAGGGACTGAGAATGACGAGAAACCTGCTAAGCAAGTGACTGAAGAACAGGTTAATGAGACAGAGACAGAAGTGAATGAGTGCAAGGAGAATGACGCTGAAGCAACTACAAAAGAGAGTGATGCAAACAAGGAGGTATCTACCCAGGTGCTGGATCTGACAGCATCAACTGAAGGGATGTCTGCTAAAGAATTCATGGCATACATGGCAGGCTTATCATCAAATGAGACAAAGGTACTCCTACCTTTATCTTTAGTTGTAGAAGCTTGTAATAAGTGTGTTGATTATGCTGAGCGTATTCTGTTGCTTGTGAAAGAGAATGATAAAATAGATGAGCATAATACCGAGTTAGTTGTGCTTCTAGACAAAGAAAAAGAGTTTAACATGGGAAATAATATTAGAGAAGGGAACCTGAAAACTTCCCTTGATGCTGCTAAGAAAGATTTAAAGGAACTGAACTATACCCTTAGGGAAAAGATAGATTACCTTAATCTAACTCAGTTGGCCTTAGTTGATAAACAAGAAGAGATTGCTAAGAAAAATGCTGAAATAGACCAACTTAAGGTTAAGGTAGTCGATCTGAATAGGCAAATAGATCAAGTTCGCAGCTCAAAATATCTTATTAATGCCTTAATAGACTCTAGAAAAGACACCAAGAAGCATAAAGATGATAATGGTGGCTTAGGTTACCAAGATGTACCTCCTCATGTAATAGGAAACTATTCGTTTTTACCATCTGAAAAGGAGATTACTGAGGAAATTTGTAAACCTAAGTTAGATGAAGTGAAAGTTGATGTAAGTGAAAATGAGGTTAGTGCTGAGAATGGTAGTTCATCCAGTGTATCTGAGGATGAAGAAAAGGTGAAGTGCTCAAGAACACTAAATGGTCGGGGGTTAATAAAACTAATACAGTTAAAACTAACCCAACTGAATCAAAGAAGGTTAACCCATTAATTTCAAAAACTCAAACCAAAAAGGCTGAACCAAAAACCATTTGCAAATCCTAAATTTGTTAAGCAAGGTAAGCCAAAACAGAAATCAATTAGGGTAATGCTGAATGTTCAGGCAACACTTCACCCAAATCTGCTAGCAATGAGGGATCAACCTCAAGGGGACAGTACAAAAAGCCCCTTGAGAAGCGGTCTTGTTTTAAATGTCATCAAAAAGGTCATGTAGCTAGCATGTGTACTGCCAAAAAGAAGGAGAGCACTGCATCAACTGATGCAAAGAAAGGTGAGACTCCTGCTAAGTCTGAAAGCAGGAAAGAGGTGAGTAACTCTGCAAAGAAATCTTTGCAGAGGCAATTAGAGAAGGAACATGATGTTGGGTCTAGGGATCCAGTCAAACGACCTATTAACAAAAATTTTGAAAAGCCTATGTTTCTCCCTAGACAGGTAAGTGTTGGCCAGGCAAGCACTTCTGGTGCTGTACTTCCAAAGCAGGCACCTCTTGCTAATGCCAACAAATACCAACCATCACATAGGCAACAACATCACCAAATTCCACAAGCTGACAACTTTAATTATGTAAATAATCAAAATATTCAAAATGGTTATATGGATAGACCTTATTCAAATAACCAAATTTTTTCTTGAAATAATTACAATCAGGGATACTCCAACAGATGGAGTTATCCTCAAAATAACAATAACGGGCCAGTGAATCAAAGAGGATATTACAATCCTCAGAATCAAAGACCCTACAGGCATTATGACCGAATGAACAAAAACAGCCCACCAAGATCCAGGACTCCAGTGAGGAGTGATGGATATTGGAGGGAGTTCACTGTTGTCAATGAAATGGGATGACCCAAGACTTTCACAGCTTAGGTCCCCTACTCTAACTAATTATCGTTGTAAATGCAAGAGCTGCTGAGGAGGGTTATCAACTGGTGGTATGTTGATAGCGACTGCTCCAGGCATATGACAGGGGAGTTGAGATTGCTGATTGAATTTATGAAATGTGATGGAGGTTATGTGAACTTTGCTGGCACCAAAGGCGGCCGCATCTCAGAAAAAAAAGGAAGGTCACAAATGGCAAGATCACCCTAGAAGGAGTGAACTATGTTGAGGAGCTTAAACACAATCTCATGAGTGTCTCACAAATTTGCGACAAGGGGCATTTGGTTCACTTCGCCAAGATTGAAGCTTTAGTGTTGAAACCAGGGGTGGTAATTCCAAAAGAGTGGATAATTATGAGGGCTCCTAGAAGAAACGACACGTATATCATGGATATGAGCATGCCTGACGATTCTTCAATGCAGACCACTTGTCTATTATCCAAAGCATCTGCATCAGATTCACTTCTTTGGCATAGGAAGATGGGACACATCTATTTCAGGAAGCTCAACAACATTGTCAAACACGGTTTGGTAACGGGTGTTCGTTTGAAAAGTTTTGGGATTGAGGACAAATGTGTCCCTTGTAAAAAGGGAATGCAACACAAGAAGCCTCATCACCCAAAACCTATAAATTCCATCTCCGCTCCTTTTGAACTACTTCACATTGATCTTTTCGGTCTAGTGAACGTTCGGAGCATCGGTGGAAAATTTTATTGCCTTGTGATTACTGTTGATTTCTCTAGATTCTCGTGGGTGTTTTTCTTAGGTACGAAGGATGGAACTGCTGATATCTTGACGAGTTTCATACTTCAAGCAGAGAATCTGTTCAATAACACACTGAATAGGATCAGAAGCGACAATAGCTCGCAGTTCAAGAACAACACGTTTTCAATCTTTTGCATTCGCAAAGGAATTGAACATCAATTCAATGCCCCCTATGAGCCTCAACAGAATGGAGTCGTAGAGAGGAAAAACGAGACTTTGATTGAATTTTCTCGAACCATGCTAGCTGATTCTAAGCTTCCCATCCATTTTTGGGGGGAGGTTGTGAACGTGTTATGTGTTGAATAGGGTTTTGACCGTTAAGAAACACAATAAAACGTGTTATGAACTCTTGAACGGTCGTAAACCCAATATCAAAGATTTTGAGCCAATTGGGATGCCTTGCACTATTCTGAAAAATAAAAGCCAATCTAAATTTGTGAGCTGGCAGACGAAGGATTCTTCCTTGGTTAAGTTCCCGAGTCACCAAACAAACGTGTTTTTAATAAATCCAAAGGTGTAGTAGAAATTGCTTTTAACATTGAAATAACAAGTTACTCACCACCGGATAGTGCACAGGAACTAAGTTGGATGTTTGATTATGATTCTGTTTTTAAATCCTTTAATGTTCCTCATACCTTTAATGCAGATCCACCAATCAAAGAACCAGTGATTGTTGATGAGGATGATGAAGACTTTGTTTCACCTCGATCAATAGTCCCACTTTCTGTAGAAAAGGGCAAGACAGATGCAAGTACTAACTATTCGGGAAATAACCAGTCTTCATCTACAGACAAGGTTACTGAATCTAAAGAAGAACCTCTCAAGAATCCGTTCGAGGTAGATTTTACTGATGATGAAGTGACTGCAGGAGAAATAGGCTCCAGTTTAGATGAAGAATTGCCAGTAGACACCGTGACACGCGCAAATAAAGATCATCCAGTTGACTACATACTGGGAGATCCTAATGCGGGTATTCACACTAGGAGAAGTTTTGCGGCTGTGAATTGCATGTACGTAAGAATAATTGACTCAGGGATTGTGAACAAATGCTTGAAGTGCTTTATCTCACAAATTGAAGCAAAGAGTTATCAATTGACTCTTCGTGACAATTCATGGGCAGAAGCTATGCAGGAAGAGCTCGCTCAGTTTAGGAAGCTCAAGGTCTGGGAGTTGGTTGATCTCCCTTGGGGTGCACAGGAAATTCGCACCAAATGGGTTTTTCGGAACAAGAAAGATGACAATGCTGTAGTGGTCAGGAATAAGGCTCGACTTCTGGTAAGGGGGTATAATGAACAGGAAGGGATTGACTTCAATGAAGTGTTTGCGCCAGTTGCAAGGCTAGAAGCAATTCGTCTGTTTCTAGCTTTCGCATCTCATAAGGTCTTTAAAGTGTATTAGTTAGACGTTAAAAGTGCCTTTCTGTACGGTAAAGTTCAAGAGCTGGTGTATGTCTCACAACCACCGGGGTTCACAGATCCAGAACATCCAGATCGGGTCTACAAACTCGATAAGGCTCTTTATGGACTTCATCAGGATCCTCGGTCCTGGTATGAGACACTATCTTCTTACCTCTTGAATAATGGCTTTGAGAGAGGAAAGATAAATAGTACACTTTTCATTCGAAGAAAAGGAGAAGATTTTCTGCTGGTTCAGGTGTACGTGGATGACATCATCTTCGGATCATTTAATGAAGACTTATGCAAGGAATATGAGCAGGTCATGAAGAAAAAGTTCCAGATGAGCGCGATGGGGTAGTTGAAGTTCTTTCTCGGTCTACAAGTGGATCAGAAGGCAGATGGAATGTTTATCCATCAAACCAAGTATGTGCATGATATCCTGACTCGTTTCAAGATGAATGATTGCACACCTTACTATACTCCTATACCAGTGAATCACGGACTCGGCCCAGATACAGAGAGTGACAATCATGTCGACCCAACAGAGTACAGGACAATGATTGGTTCTCTTATGTATTTAACTGCTTCTAGACCGGACATTATGTTTTGTAAGACCCTAACCCGTAAATACGCGATTATTGCTTAATCTTACGAGTTATAGCCTTAACTAAAAACCACTTCCGATTAAAACTTTGAAATTTGTTATAAGTCAACCCATTAAGATCAAATACATGTTTGATTCACACAAATTTTTACATTTTAAGAGTTAAAACATATTTTAGGATGTTGCGTTTTAACAGGAGTTCCTTAGATTCTAGTGCGAAAGCTTGAATGAGTGATCGGGTGTGTCCGGCTCTTATCGCGACTTGATCCTTGCTCCGGGACTTCCATCACATGTTTACCTAGCACCATTACACAAAGAATGGTTAGTGAGTGGTCAAATGAAACATTTAAACTAGTACGATGGTCATTACACGTCGAAACGGAACGAACCAGGCCAAACGGCCCTTTATCAGGAGAACAAACTGCCGCAACTTATGCGCAACAGCTGTTCGGATCGCTTTTACCCTTTCTAAAACCTAAAATCCGACTTTGACTTTCAAATGAGAATTGTTCTACGCTCCGAGAGCTTTCCAGGCATATAAAGAACACCTCCTAACGATTTTTCTACGATTTTATATGGAATTTTAAAGATCGTGCTGTCATGCAGGTCTCTGAGCGCGGCCGCGCGCTCTATGTTAGTGGCCGCGCACAGCTTCTGATCATTGTTTGGTGATGTTTAAGCATGTGAATCATGTCGCAACCGCATTTGATGATTCCCGAAGCCTAAGTATTGACTTTCCGACTAAATAAACCTTTGTTTGACTGAAATTATAGTCTGGTTCATGATGCTATGACCCGGTTCAAAGTTTTAAGTGTTTATGTTGATTTTTACCCATATCGACCCGTTAAGGCCTTGAAACAAACAAGGCACTTTTTGACCACACCAAATGCCTACCGATTAAGTTGTCAAGTCATTAGACACTTGATCAACAAAAGCATTTATCCAATTTGTTTCATTACGATTTAGTTTCTTAGATTCAACCTTTAGAAATCTTATAATTTCCCAAAATGCCCTTCATGGCCAAATATTTCAATTTAGCCATTCGTGGCTAAACTTCTTGTTCCTATTCCAATGTTTTTGACTCATTGACTTGTTTAAAAACCTCTAAGTCCTTCCGAACTTAGATTTTCATCCTTTCTCACGTTTTCACTTGTTTAGTAGATTCTAAGCGCATTAGCGCGCGTTAGACATAATTATGGAAATAACTTACTTGATTTGCACCCACAATTCATGTGGGTAGTTTTAGTACCCATGTTGCTTCGCCCGAAGGTGTTTAATTAGCTACGGACTTACCGGGTGCCCGTGTCCCATATTCATACCTTGTGCTCCTCCTCCATGATACTTAGCATCAAGCAAGCATACGCGAGTGCGTTTACCTGTGTGCTTTCTAGATAGACACATTAACTTCTCGGAAGTCAAATGATAATACTTTGCCATTTGATCCGCTTAAGATCGTGAATCTTAATGCTTGGAATACAAGCATCAAGTGTTGGACTCAAATGATGAAGACTTCACCATTTGACCCATTTAGACCCATAGTTCAAGATACTACATTACACAAGTTTTTACCTATGGTTCAAATGACACAACTTGACCCATTTAAAATCATGTTTAACGATTTCATTCAATTGATTCCATTTGGATTAAAACATCATTTTTTTTTCACATACCTTCTTAATTGACCCGTTTGATGAATTTCACCATTCGGTCATAACTCATTGTCTCAATTAATATACAGGTACGCGAATGTACCCGAGTCCGGTACGCACAATTGGATTCGCGGTACACAGGTAGATTAGGGAATCCTGTGACTATGATATGGATATAGTACTTATTAAGAAGCTAATATGTGTGCTAAATTTTGACATTTTCCTATTGAGGCACATAACAAAAATGAAGATGGCATGACCGTGACATAGGTATGTCGAGATATACAAATCACGAGATCAAGATGAGCATGAGAGGGGGCGAGCGACGGGGTATCCAAGGTTGTATTTTGTGGCAAAACTATAGCAAGAAAGCTGTCAGATTAGTGCAGCGAATAACAGCAGTCCGCCATTTTAGTTGTAGTTTTCCGATTTAACTGTGGCGTACGGGGAAGCCTCCCAAATATTAACGGTTGTGGGCTGCCAAAGTGGACTATAAACTAGGCAGAAGTGTCACACTTTCGGACAAGATTTCAAGACCAAATTGTGTGGTACAAATGTAGCAGCGTGTCGGGGTCTTTTACAGTTGTTTGAGAGGTGATTCAGGGATGAAAACGGTGTCCAAATAATCACGGAAAGTGTCGATAAGGGTTACCCAAAACAGATCGAGAACTGGATGACAACATCGAGTGTCATTATCATCTAACCTTTACTTATGTGTTTATGTCAGGTCTTGATATGGCTAGAACAGACATGAGATAGTGCACTTGGATTTTATGACAAGCCGGAGCTTTTTGGCAAGCATTGGGATTTTCTTTCAGTTTATGCTAGGTTTCATAAAGATGTCGGTTATGGTCAATGTGGATCTTAATTTCATCATGAACTTCCTTTTTATTTTTTGATAGTAACGTGTAAAGACTTACAACCAGATTTAAATTTTTACACTTATACATATACTAAACAGGGATAAGTGATCTTTGCTCTCCCATGAATATGCTTCTTGAAGCTGAAGCTGATGCGTTTTGGTGCTTTGAACGTCTTATTCGCAGACCTGTAAATATACAGGTTCTTGCTACATCTGTCTTTGATTGTTTTCAAGCAATGAAATGTGATTTGTTTTTGCTTTTGAAGTAAGGGAATTTAAAATGCATAGGCAATACTGTGGGGGGTAGAGACACACCTTTGCAACTTAGCCAATGTCATTCAAGTTGTTGACCTAAACTTCATAAGCACTTAGGTATCTTTCATTGTGGATCATCTTTTCTATTTATGTGTATTTTTTGTTCCAATAAAACATCAAAGTAAGAACTAGGGGGTGTAAACAAAGAACGCGCCGCGAAGCGCGCGACAATCATACTAGTTATTTTTTTTGGTAATGTGGATGACATCATCCTCCCTTGGCGACATAGTACACAATCTTTATAAAGACAAAATTACACATATTGTCCTTTATTTATTAACCAAATTGCATCTTCTGTCCCTTGTCAATTTGCACTCATTCTGTCTTTTACTTTCTCAATTTGCTACACGCTCTGTCCTTTAACCTAACTAAGTTAAAAAAGTTAGTTAACTTTATTTTCTAACTTTACATTTTTAGCCCCTGTAGTTTTCATAAGCCTTAACTCCGAATAAAACGACGAAACTAAGGCACGACATGAAACGAAATCATAGGGCTTTTAAATTACATCAAATTACGATCAAAACCATAATTTTGAAGTAAAACGATCGATGAAAAACATATATTGTTTTTACAAAAACTTATTTTATATATAAATATACACATATAAATAACCGAAGTTAAGCGAATTCACATCAAACATAACCCGACAAACATGAAACCTGACCGAAACTTGTTAAAAACTTATATTGAGTCCAACTGATACAAACCGGATCGAAAACGGGTCAAAACCCAAACCGAACTTGACCCGCGTTAACAAAAACGAATCCTACTCATTCAAATCGCACCCAAACTCAGATCTGAGCACACCCACCTGTTTCTAGATCCCAATCGCACTAACATCTGGAAATCCGCACTAAAATTTGCAAAATCACGCGTCAAAAATTTCTGAATTTGAAACTTTAACGAACCCACTTGTAAAACCAGTCACTATACTATAAATTGGAACCTTGTATAGATTCATACTTCATAATCGACCAGTTCTGTGCAAAAAGATATAAAAAAACATCCACTAAATCCTTCACAATTTGAAGAACAAGAACAACTCAGTTGCAACTTTAATCGGTCGATTACAACTCTAAAACAAACAAGTAAGTATCATGTTATATATGGTTTTGTTGGGAATTTTATGTTCTATAATAGCCCTATGATTTCGTTAATTACCGTGGTCGAATTCAAGGTCAATCAAAATGGGATCAAGGGTTAGGGTTCAATCAAAACTACAGGGGCTAAAAGTGTAAAGTTAAAAAATAACAACTTTTTTAACTTAGTTAGGTTAAATGACAGATGGTGTAGCAAATTGAGAAAATAAAGGACAGAATGAGTGCAAATGAAAGACAAAGGACGGAAGGTGCAATTTGAGTAATAAATAAAGGACAATCTGTGTAATTTTGTCATCAAACCCCCTTCTCTCACACATAATTTATAAAAAGCCACATACATCACACTTCACACAACAGTTAGAGAGAGAGAGAGAGAGAGATGGAGCTACAAAGAGAAGGAAACCATGGGTCACACATTTTTCTTCTATTTTTATCTTCAAACCACAAAGTAAAAAAAATGGAGCCAGCTTCTCTCTGTCTAGTCTTTTTCTGTCCATATTGCGACCGCCACCGCCGGACGACTTGGTCGGTGGTTACATGTACTTAAAACACCCAGATCTGTCGCATGACTCACACTTTCTCTTTCTGTCTCCATAATAACCACCATCATCATGTTAATCTTTCAATAAATGACATCGCAAGAGGCGACGATAGTGATGGTGGGTTTACAACGGAATTAAGCGTTGGTGGTGGCGCTGGAAGTGGTCGTGTAGTCGATATCGGTTACGGTGGCGACGACGGTGGAGACGAAGCAGACGAAAGCGGTGGCGAGACGGTCTGCTCAACGGAAGCAAACGTTGGTGGCAGCGCTGGAAGTGGTCGTGTATTCGATATCGGTTGTGGTGGCGCGACGGCGGAGACGAAGCAGAGAAAGTGGCGGCGAGCCAGTGTGCTGGAGCAAACCGATAATAGGTTGAAGCTGAAAGGGCAAACTTGTAGTTTGTCTGTGCCTACCAATGCTGTGGCCAAAGCGATAAAAGAAAACTTTGTGGCGAAAGGTTGGAAGACAGAAAGGTGACTGTTCCACCGACCGTTACAATTAATATATATACTAATAAGGATAATTATTAATCCAATTAGGCCCAATTATATTCAATATGTATGTTTATATTTTTTTGTTCATCATCGGCCCCAACTACAAATTTATGTTTCGTTTAAGTTAATAATCTGGACCGGCCCACTTGCACACAAACACAAGGTATCTTCGGTCTTTTTTTTTTAACTTCGTTGGTTTGGTATATGGAAGGCCAAGGTCAAAAGGTGATCTTTAATCATCACTTTCAAAACCCCACAGCCTCTTGAACGAAGATACAGAAACCGGCAACCATCATTATTTTGTGCTTCGTCTGACTTCATTAACTAGTAAGATCCCTAGTTTTGTTCATGGATTCTTGATCTAAACATTATTCCGAATCTAATGCTGGTCAAATCACCAGATTTTGTCCGAAAAAAGGGGTGATTTTGGGTGGGTTTTAGGGCTCGGGTTTGTTGTTGACTGATCATACTGAAATAACAATCTCCGTTGATGGGTATTGACTGGTCAAACGCACTTACTACTTCGTCGATAGACTGGTCACACGAAGATGACCATCTTCGTTGGGGTCATCTTCGCCAGATCTAGTTTCGTTTGATTGACTGGTAATTTCGTTGTTTTGACCTGGTCAACACCTTGGATTAATTGACTGGTTTATATTCGTTATTTGTTTGACTGTCCCAACGGAGATGACTGGATCTCTTTATGTTTGAACTGCTTGTTTGAATGGTTTATATTCATGGGTGTTATTGTTGATTGATCTGTCTATTTGACTTGGTTTCGTTAATGTTATTATTGTAAAGATGATCTTCGTTCATGTTGAATTTGTTTGATTGCCTGTTCACCATAGTTACTTTTGAACTTGTTTGATTGTTACTTTTGAACCTGTTTGATTGTTCAGCATATGTTTGGCTATTTCAAGTTCAATCTTACATTTGATATGAATAGTAACCATTCCGTTTTCAAAATTTCATTTGTTAGGATGCGTTACTAATGTTGAGTGCAGAAAATGGCCGAAGAGGAAATTCGTGAGTTCTATAACAACCAGAACAGATCTTTTGGACTTGTTCCTGGTCGTGACCAAGCAGAGTATTATGCACAGATTCTGTCATTCTTTCAGCGCTGCAGGATTAACTATGCCCTTACACACTCGCCACAGATCAGTGTTTCTTATCTGCAGCAGTTCTGGGCTACTGCTGCGTATGACTGCAAGGAAGAACCACCAGTTATGAGAGCTACTGTGAATAACCAAGCGATCCAGTTTTCAGCAGATACTATTCGCCAGGCCCTTCGTCTTGGCACTGTTGAGCAAGAAGGCGGTCCAGTGATTTTTCCTGCTGAGTTTAGGATGGGCGCTTTTCGGCGTATGGGTTATTCTGGAAATGTTAGGAATGATCAGTTGAGCAAGAGTTGTGTTTATGGGCAATGGAGATTATTGATGCACGTTATGATTGTTTGCTTTTCAGCACGCCGGGCAGGACCAGATGCTATGGGGTCCAGTATCCAGTCTGCTATGTTATCTTTGGTGTACAACAAACCATTCTCTTTCTCTCAGATGATCTTATATGAGTTGGAGAAGCAGATTAGAGCTGTTGAGAAGAACCGTTTTCTGGCATTTGGCAGGTTTCTTATGATTATCTTCAAACATCTTATTCCAGATTTGCCGGATGTTCCACCTCTTGTTCAGGCAGGTACAGTGGAGCGTCGTACTCTTGCTGATTGTCGCACACACAATGTTAGGAGACCAGAGAACGAGCGTCCACAGGAGACTCCACTCTTTGGGTTTCTCATTGATCCTACTTATCAACCACCGGCAAATGATGTGTGGTTTGAACCGCCTGAGCAACAACAGCTGCAACCACAACAAGCTCTAGTTCAACAGCCTGAGGTTCCGGTACAACAGGTTGATATACAGGTACAGGATCAGGAACCCGCTGTTGAGCAACCTGTTCAGCAGCCTGGTCCGGTTATCGAGGAGCAGGTTCAGAATGTTGGTGGTGCATTCTTACAGCAGTTGGATATGGATTTGGATCGCCTAGGTCCGTCGGGTACTATTCATGGGGAAGAAGGGTCTTTGGGTATTCATAACATACCTTCTTCGCCCGGTATTGATGATGATAGCAGTTCTAGCTCGGGGAGTTTGATTGTTGCTGACTCACCACAGAGGTTGGAACCTCCTACTGACACTGTGGGGGAGAAAAGAAAGAGAGATGTTGATGAGGCTGACAAAGACTATCAGCCACAAAATTCTGATGATGATGGTGATGATGATGTTCCACCTCTTCGCACTCGTCCGAGGAAGAGAGGAGTTGTTATTCGTGAGTCAAGCTCACAGGTACCATCAACAACCTTAGCAGTCACCATACCACAACCACAACCACTTACTGCATCCGTTACCACCACACCACCTACCACTACCACACCCATTACCACCTTATGTACCAGTGCTGGAACTGTTGGTGAATCTTCACTTGACGCTTCTATGCTTCCAAGTTCACTAACTGCTCCACACTCTGATCCAGTTTTCACCGCCTCAACTCACACTACCACATTACCTACATCTACTACTACCCAAACAACCATTGTAGCCTCATCCTCAATACCTGCTACTACCCAGCCTTTACCTGAGGTCCACAGAGTTGATGTTTCTGATCTGGGTGTCCGTTTTGACACCTCACTTTTAGACAAAGCACGGATTATTCAGTTGGAGAGACGGGTGGAAGAGTTGACCTCACAGATGATGATTGCTAATCAGACGATACAAAAGTTTGTTCACTATACTGAGGTTCAGATGGAATTGACCCATCAGTTGATGCAACAACTGAAGGCTCAGGGGGAGAATGTGACATGTAAGGGTGATGAGTTAAGGATGAAGAGGCACGATGATGATCCAGACAATGATCCCAACCGCTTTGCGGGGAGTGAGCCCCCAAGTACTTCAAGAACACTTGGTGTGCCTGCTACTACTTAGGGGGAGTTGGGTGCTGGAGTTCATGTTACTGGTGCTGGTGATCCAGGGAAGAGGTGCAGGGGTAAATGAGGAGGTGGATGAGGTCGTAGCTCCTAAGTTATATACGGAGACAATCTTAGAGAATGGTAATGAAGAGGATCAGCAGCACATTGATTTACTAATGAAGATGTTGACAGAGGATCTACTTAGTTCAGATCATGAAGAAAGTACAGATCCTATTGACAGTTCTGATCCTGATGCAGCTTGGAAAGCTTCGTGGTTAAGAATGAGGGAAGAATGGAAGAACTCTAGGCCCAAGCCTATAAGGTATATGAAATCCTATGATGCTTTGAGTCAGAAACATGAGACTAGTGACATTGTGAGCTGGTTTTATGATGAAGAGTTGAAGTTGTTTGCTATCAAGCGGTATGATGGGATTCAGTATATGCCGCCTAGAGTTAGTGTTTCAATTCTTTACCTTTACTAGAGTTTCGATCTTAGAACATGCATGATGTTATATGATGAGATTATGATAACCTAGGATATATAACATGGTTTGGATTAATTCTAGTTGTTCTTCTTAACCTACCAATAATGGAAACTTTGCTGATTTTGATAATTTAATATTGAAATCTAGACATGGTATGTGTTATTTAATGTTAGAACGTGCTTAAGAATGATTATTTGAGCACGTTAGAGCTCTCGTTTTGATAAAATCAAAGACTAGGATATTAACTTACTAAAAAGGAAACCTTATGCATGCAAAGTGTTTATCATGTTCATAGGTTACTAAAAGTGGAAGCTTGCATGTAGTATGTGTTGTAGGATACACATGGAGTATTATGCAAGTGTTTCATGTTATAACATGCTAGAAGTAGGATGTATTATTAAAACCCGAACGCGTGGTAAGTCCCATAATTGACATGTTATGTGATTCCTTCACATGCTAATGGACTAGGATTGTATGTTGGGTATAACTTGAAATTTCTAGGGTTATCAACATGAACAAAACTAACTTGGTCATCAATGGGTTGTTGGGTCAAACTTGGTTAACACAATCAAATAGTTTTGTAAAACACAAACCTGCGTCATTGTAGGGATACAATGGGTTAGTTGAACAAACTTAAAACTTGACCAAACACTTGTAAGCTATTGTATGATAGGATACCAATAGTGGGGACATCTTTTATATGCACTCTTGGTATTTTATTTATCACACAACCTAAGGTGAGTTTCACGACACCTTTTACTTGTTTTTCTGTTGGCGGAGAAACATGCTATGATCATACAAACATTTTTAGATCACATAATGCTTTTATATCACTTATTTACTTTCGCGTAGTTCATCATAAAAGTCCTTTCAGTATGAACCGTTAGTATTTGAGTATTCATAGTGACAAAATGTGGACAGATCTTTTGGGTCTGACAACTGACAAGTCTCACCTGTTTCGACTGGCGATCGAGCGGGTGCATATTGTCCTAAACTCTTGCCAATGTTATGATAAACAGGGGCGGAAGGCAAACAAAACTACCAACAGTAAGCTCATTTCATGACGCTTACTAACTTGTATAAATGTCTACCTAGCATTGTATATATATAGTAAACATATGTGAAACTGGTAAAACTTACATTCATTAAAACCTAAGAGCTCACAAACTTAATTGTTCACAAATATTATCATGCTTTTCTTAGGTCTCTAAGGTACAACAGTATAAGATGCACGTGGAGTCTCACTTGCATGTTTCAAACTTTATTTTAATTACATTTCAATCTTTTGGTTTTATTTAATTTTAGTAGTTTTTTGGTTTATCGCACATGCTTTGAGAGACATATACTTTGGTTAACCTTTTGCTTCCGCTAAAATTATTTACAATCTTAAACTATTTTCTCGGGTTTTTGAGATACATTTTTTACAAACATATAGAATTTGTTTAGCACAACCATTGACCGGATCCAGGTGTGTCACGCACCTCGCGGCGATCTCAATATTAACGAACCCTAAATTCATAATATCGCCTAAACAAGATCATTAACACATAACACGACATGTTCACAACATATATAAGATCCAACATGCAAGATTTTTCATAAGTATTAATACCTATAAACCCTAGATCATCAATAATCATTAACATGCAAGTTACATGCAACATACATTATAATAACACAAAAACACATTTAATCATGTTAATCTTTATAAAACTCTTGTTTAATCTTTATTACTTCACAACAGATCTAAACAAACAAGTTTTATTATTTTCAAAGCATAATTAAAGATACTAAAACACATAAGATTCAAGGTTATACTTAATGTTCTTCAAATAAGCAAATCAAAAACTCTTTCAAGCTTCCCGAATGGTGTTTTTGAGCCAAAGTAGGTGTTTGAGAGGTATAATATTCGTATATGGTGTTTGGGGGTGAATTAGGGTTGTTGTACGTTATGATAAAAACTGGGTTAAAACATGTTTAAATAGTGAATTAACCGACTTTGCACGATCTGACACTGCTCTGTGGACCGTAGCGGAGAAGCCTTCTTCTCCGCGCTTAGCGGCGCATCCGGTTTCCAAAAATTCATATTTTAATCCTCATGTACCGTGGAGGATTACCTTATTCCTCCGCGCTATGCGGGGGAAGGTTATTTCATGATTTTTATTTTCTTTTCATTTTTCTTATTAAAAACTTATTAATAATAATCCCCTTATTATTAATAATCTAAAATACGTCGAAGATGTTCATGTCATAGATTCTCAGGTCCCAGTCTGTCCCGTCCCGGTTACCAACCCGATAACATTTGATCACGTCAATTCACATAATCACGTAATATCACATAAGTTCAAATAATCAAACACAATAGTTGTATTTCAAAATTTCACCAATGTTCAAGGTTCAAGACTCGTGTATGCAGTCCGTGTATGGGTCCGACAAGTCCCACCTGTTTCAACTAGAGGTCGAGGGGGTGAATATTGTCCTAAACTCTGCCAACGTTATGATGGACATGGGGAAGGAAAACAAAACTACCAATAGTAAGCTCATTTCATGACGCTTAGTAACTTGTATAAATGTCTAGCTAGCATTGGATATAAATAGTAAACATATGTGAAACTGGTAAAACAAATAAATTTACATTCATTAAAACTTGGGAGCTCACCAACTTAATTGTTGACATATAATATCATGCTTTTCTGAGGTCTCTAAGGTACAACAGCATAAGATACACGTGGAGTTTCACTTGCATGTTTCAAATTTTATTTTAATTACATTTCAATTTTTTGGTTTTATTTAGTTTCAGTAGTTTTTTGGTTTATCGCACATGCTTTGAGAGACATATACTTTGGTTAACCTTTTGCTTCCGCTAAAATTATTTACAATCTTAAACTATTTTCTTAGGTTTTTGAGATACATATTTTACAAACATATAGAATTTGTTCAGAATAACCATGGACCGGATCCAGTGTGTGTCACAGACCTCACGGTAAAACCTTGCAGGTGGAAATTTGAGGGTGTGACAGACTGGTATTAGAGCCAATGGTATTGGTGAATTAGGACTGTATTTAGAGTCTAGTCTATTGCCTTAAACGCACACTAGTCAAACACTTACACACACACTTGAACAATATTAACCAAGAAACACATAAACTTAAACCAACTTTGGGTGTAGGAATGTCAACATCATCTTCTACATCTATTCCCACTAACCAGGAACTTGTTGTTCCTACTTCCTTACTACCGCCTGCTTCTCCTGCTGCTTCTGGTTAGAAGAGGTGTCATACTGATTCTGTTGGCCCCTCCAGGAGGAGTTATGAACCTTTTGTGATATGTTGTCGTGGCGATGTATATGATTGGTAGTGGTATCCTGGCATCATTCGGAGATGGGTTCGTGCTGAGAAAGTCCCATCATTCAGGACACGCTACCTTACCACCTTTACCATATCCACTTAAGCAGACTATTGTTGCGATAGTGGCAAATCTTGACACCCATTTCTGAAACATAAATACAACTACCAGTGAGAAATGGCCTCCTCCTGCGTGATGCTGAGCCGGCACACCTTACGGAGAAACTCACTTATAACATGGCTGAAACTAGCAAGTGTCACAACAACCTAGTTGATGCCTTTCAAATGATGAAGTTTCGAGTAGCTGCACTTGAAACTCGAACACAGTTGAACTAAGCGAGAGTTACAGAAGCTCTAACTGTCACCACCGCAGCATTGACCACTGCAAATGAAGCTTAAGCTGCATTGGCAAATCCATCGAAAGACCCTATGGAAAACCCTGCTGAGCACATAATGATGAGACAACATCTGGTCTCTCTTCAACTCACCATTCTGAGTGATTTTTGTTTTATTTCTTTTTTTTCCATAAACATAGATGAGCGGGTTGTGCTCATACAACTATTGAAATTGGATGTTTGATGTTCTGATTCAAATACTTTATGCGGATTACAATATGTTTTTATCAAATATTATTACTCAAATTATGATGTTGTGTTTATGTGATTGCATATTTGCTTACTCTATGCGATTGTGATAAAGATATGTTATATTTATAGTCTCATTTTGTATATTGTGAATGCTAGAATCATTTCTGGTTTGAGCGGTAATATCAACTTGGTTATTGCTGAACTTAATGCCCTAACTGATGTCAAGGTAGCTGAGACACTTACTGCCCATCTAACTGCTCAAAATCCCGGAAGTAATTTTTTTTGCATCCATCTATAGAATCGAACTCTTTTGTATACTCAATTTAAACCTTGCTATTACACAACATCATGTTTTTTATTCAGGCAGGCAATGTTGTTAACCCTCTACCATCACCACCTCTACAAATCTACCCTTTTGGGACATTTAAGGACTACTCCACAAGACCCCACGGACTAGCTATTTTATGTACATCTATTGTCACACATGCTAGTGAGTGAATTGTATGGTATGTTGCCGGTTTGGCACCACCAATCCAGGGATGGTCAAGCGTTCTACCTCTTTGATTATCCAACAAGCAAAATACTTACCCCATGGACACACTACTCATGGGTATCTCAAGGTGCCCTGCCTTCCCAGGTTGGGGTCCCAGGTCACCAACAACAAGCGAAAATGGGAGGGAAACAGTTGTAAACTAATGCGTTGGGTTTCGTAATGTAAAATATATCATTTTTTCGATGCCAACAACTTGGTGTTTTAGACCATTAAAACATTGGTTTGGGAAAAATAGGATTGTTACTAAACCATTAATCAAGTTTTAAATTTATAAGTAATGATAATTACTTAATTAAAAACTAAAACTAACACACATGCAGAGAACCTGACGTGTATAGTATAGATTTTTAGGGTAAGTACCAAGTATCGTATTCCAGAGAACACATTTTCCTCTACTCAACCTTCCATCACTTTTGTTAATTGGACTTTGAAAAGAAAATAAAACGGATGAGTTCTAAAAGAAAATTAATTTTTTAAAAGGTTTTGGTTTTAAAATAAAAGATAAAAATGGTAGGTTTAGAAATCATACTAGCCATGGGAACCCTCCGAATAAGTAGATTAACTATTGATGTGGAAAACGGTTTTGAACGGTCCCTTCCGAGCTAGGAAACGTGAAAAGAAATAAATAAGGGACGACGTTCGGGCAACTAAATGGGTCACGCACAGGGTAAGTGTACGAGTCCCCATAAAGGTGTCTTCAGATTACTGGCCCGTAAGCCGGTCTTCTCCTTATTGACAAGTGTCATCGATCCTAACGCACACAAGTCATGTAGTTGATTGGAATGTTTGAGTCCTGCTTTTTAAGCACTTCCCAAACCACCGCAAAACAAGTCGTTTAAGCACTGGGTTTTCTAATTTATATTCTTAAATTGATGTAGAGGCTTAATCCGACCAAGAATCCCTTCCACCTCTCTTAACTCTCACTTTCCGTACCGAAGAACTTCACAAGCCATCATCATGTGTGACGGGGAACCCTCTAAGAAGTAAACGGCTTTGTACTAATGAGAATTAGATAAATGATCCTTGTTTTGATTATTTTTAAAAGTAACAACTTAAACATTTATTGACCAAGTAAATATAAGTTTGGTTTAGTGATTAAGTGACTTAACAAATTCAACCCTTAACCCCCAAGACTTGTGAATAATAACCTTAACAAAGGTGGGACATAATCCTAAAGGTGTGAATTCCGAAGATCACTGGTGCACCCATAAGGAATCCGCCCTTTGCCAAGAAAACCACTCACACATATGGTGTGATACCTAAAACTTGTCACCTGGATATTGTCCACTTCAGAAACCATTGCGTAGGACCCGGTTTGGATATCAGAAACCTGAAGGATCTGACTCACTATCGGTTTCCTTGCCTTGGATCTGGCTTGGGACTACCAGAATCCGTACGAACCCCATGATAATTTTTAGATAAGTTAAGTTTTGGTTGATTGTAGGATTATTAAGCTAACCACTAGTTGAACCTGTCACGAAAGATAAACAAACAAGAATTAGTTAGGAAGATAAATACATCAAGTTACTAAACTAAACTACTAATAATATAAAAAGTCTATCGAATCAATAGGTTTGGAGAATACTAAATGGATACAACCATATAACGATAACAACATAAGAACATGAATATCTTCCGCTCATAGACAAGCTTCCAACATCCCTTTGACCTTATGCGTATAATGTAATTTTCGCAACCCTCAACTTTATTGCATGTAAACTACTCATATGATGCCATTATTTGATCGAGAATAGAAGGTAGGAAAGCTCCTAACCTTGGAGAGGTGTTAGGCGGCCCTAAGGCCTTCCATAGAACCCCAAGATGGCACACCAAATGGTTGAGCTGAGCTTGCTATTTACAGGCTGATCAAGAGGTGCACTGTCGTGCACAAAGGTAAGCACGCCCGTCCACCTGACCAAGTGATGTTTTCTTGCCCCCAAGTTTGCTGCTTTGTCTTCTAGTGCGCAGGGCCTTATACCAATGTGCATGGCCGTGTTTTGTCGATCCCAGACTAATTTTAATGTTATTTAAGTCTGGGGAAAGTCATTACACATCCTTGGAATATGCTTCGGGTCTCATATCTTCAGGAATCTCTGGTTTTAGCTGTTTTTATCTGGAAATTGCTTCTTTTTGGGTTGGAGCTCCAATTTCCTGATAAACACAAATAGGAATGATTAAGTAGTTTTAATTATCAATTTTAGCCCAATTATGTCCTATTATGAAACTACTTATGCATGTTTTTGGGTAATTGATGGCACATCACAGAACCTCACACTTAGGAAATTGCTTGTCCTCAAGCTACCAAACAAAAATCTACCTAAGGCAAATAGTAAAATATATAAATCCTCAAGCCACCTGCTTTATTTATTTTAGAAAAATAAAGATAACATGACAAGCCTACTTGACCTTTGATTATGCTCAAACCTATACCTGCTCACAGGGTTCACTCAACACTCGAGTTGAACTTTTTGCTGAGTTTTGTGGATGAACAGTCAAGTCCAAATCGAAGCTGACACAAGTCATAGGCTTGTATGCAAATCAAGTACTTGTTCTAAATTAAGTAACTAAAGTAAATCAAGAGGGCTTTAAAAAGGGTTGTATTGTAAGGGTTCTAAAAATATCTAAGAAAAAGAGAGATTTTTTTTTATATATAATCTAGGGAAATGGGTCACCGAACCAATGTAGTAAGTGATAGACGAGCATCATCTAGTCATGGAATAGGACCGTAGCGGAGTGCAACCTGCTCAGCGACGATCTCTGGGAGGAGTTTGGTGTTTATACCCTGGTCCTGCATCATCGCTATTTCTTCTCTCACAGTGTAGTCGATATTGTTTCCATTCCGGACACGACGCTCAGCTTTGTACCGTATTGCACCTTCCTGAATCAGCATCGTATGTTCTAACTGCGAGTGAGACATGTTTTGTTGTACTTGCCTTTATGTGTCCAATTTTCACACTTGACACATTTCTTATACCGTTTGGCCTGCCTCTTGACAACACTTTTTGATTGGCCACAAAAGAGTGGATTCTTCTCCATCCTATGCCATAGTTTTTTTTTTCATCAGCAGTCATGGCAAAGATGATTTCTAACAATTCTGGAGGCAAACGACGCTGAACAAAGTGGAAGCATGCAAGCAAGTGACGATCAAGTGGATGCATCTTGAGGAAACGAGGGGGAAAGCAAGAGAGGGATGACATATCAGAAAGAGAATGTAGAGAGAGTGCAGAGAGAGAGAGAAGACTGCTAGTTCTTTTACGACTCGCCGGTCAAAGACCATTTATTTAACTTTGATGCTCTTTTGTTGCTTTTCTTCAAAGCTCTCTCTATTTTGGGCTCTCTTTTAGTTGGGATCTCTTCTATTTTTTTAAGAAGACCTCCCTCTTGGCCCCGTCTTGTGTTGTTCCTTCATTTTTGACTTTATGGCACCACATTTTCCTAGCTTGCTGTCTCGAGCCCTTGATGATGAACAAAATACTTGAAGCTGTCTCCATGACGAAGGGTTGGTACTCATTTTATTGGATAAAGAAACGAAAGGCTACGGCTCAAAATGGGTTTTCTATGGGTATGTTTTATTTGAGATTGTTCCTAAATGCCTCAATCACTTTTACCTAGTTACTAATTTTGATCCAAGATATGTATAAACATACAAGTTCTATCCATGTAGGACTAAGGTCGGATATCCCTCAAGCAAATGAAACGAGCAATAATGATATAGATATAAGTGTGGTGCTCCATAAGGCACAAAGAAACTCTCATGGACAAGCAGGTAGGATAAAGTATGGATTTTAAGCATAATTTTTGGGCCTTTTTCTACTTGCCATGCAACCTACTTTTCTATTTTCATTTATATATATTAAGTGCACTCTTTGAATTTTCATAAAAATTGTCACATTTCGACAATCCTTTTGGTGTGAACCGTTCGGCAAGATGCCTAATAGCGTCCACTCGGATAAGCCAAATAGACTTTAATAATTTTCCTTAAGTGATTTTGAGTGACACTACGGGTATCAAGCGGCTAAGAGGTATCGGATAGTGCACATGACAATGGTCGACCAGATATATATAGACAAGCAGCAAAAATAAACCACCCCACACTTAAAATTTTGAAAAAAAAAATTAAGTATAGAAATGGAAAATGAGGCAAGAGAAACTAAAACTCCCCTGATTGCGGCGAATCCACCAGCGTGTAGTCAATACCCACATCCAACAAACAAGAACGTCCAAAAATCCGCCTCATCCTAGTAAGCTATCCTCAACCTGTCCTAAATAACTAGAAACGAAAAATAGGATAAAACAAGTAAAATAAAACTAAGCTAGGGATAGAATACTAGACCATAGGTGCTAGCGGGTGAAACCTGTGTGAAACATGCATCCCGCATGCCAAATAAAACATACAATCCACAAAGCATAAAAAGAAAATTAAATAGTGTCTCGGGTCAAATGTCATCACAACCCCTAACCTCTATGACCACCTCTCTTGAGCATCCTTGGAGCTTATGTTTTGATTAGGATTTGTCTAACAAACCTAGATGTCCGGATCTGACCTAAAACCTTTTTAACAAATGAAAACAATTTATAGATGTTTATTATGTTTGTTGGTGATGATTTGGATAATTAGATAATAAGATGCATGTTAGATCCCAATCTTGATTTATGTTGAAACTTTTTTAACCTAGATCATAAGGTTTTTATCTTAGAACTGTGTGATGTTGGTATATGATGAGATTATGATAACCTAGGATAGATAACATGTATTGAATTATGTTTTGGATTGATTATAGTTGTTCTTAACCTGCCAATAATGAAAACTTATTGATTTTGGGAATCTGATGTTGAAAATTTGAAATCTAGACATGGTATGTGTTATGTAATTTTAGAACTTTCTTTGGGATGATTGTCTTAGCATGTTAGAAGTCTTGTTTCACTGTAAACAAAGACTAGGATCTTAACTTACTAAAAAGGGAAACCTTATGCATGCAAAGTGTTCATCATTTTCATAGGTTACTAAAAGTGAAAATCTTGCATGTAGCATGTGTTGTAGGATACACATGGAGTATTATTTGAGTGGTTGTTATAACATGCTAGAAGTAGGATGTATGCATAAAACACAAATGTGTGGTAAGTGTCATAATTGACATGTTATGTGATTACTTGACATGCTAGTATACCGAGAGTGTTTATTGGGTGTAACTTGAATTTCTAAGGTTATCAACATGAACAGGCCTAACTTGCTACACCAGTCACCAATGGGTCGTTGGATCAAACTTGGTTAACACAGTCAAACAGTTTTCTAAAACACAAACTAGGTCATTGTATGGATACAATAGGTCAGTTGGAAAAACCTAAAACCTGAACAAACACTTATAGGCTATTGTATGATAGGTTACCCCAATAGTGGAGTCACCTTTTATACGCACGCATGGTATTTTATTTAGCACACAACCTAAAGTGAGTTTCACGACCCTTTTTACTTGTTTTCTTGTTGGAGGAAAAACATGCTACGAACATACAAACATTTTTAGATTATATAATACTTTTATATAACTTGTTTTCTTTAACATATTTCATCATAAAAGTCATTTCAGTATGAACTGTTAGTATGTGAGTATTCATAGCAAGGAAATACGGATAGATCTGTTGGGTCCAACAAGCCCCACTTTTTTTAGTAGTGGTTAAGCGGGGGCATATTATCCTAAACTCTTGCCACCGTTGTGATGAACAGAGGCAGAAGGCAAATAAAACTACCAACAGTGAGCTCATTTCATGACGCTTAGTAACTTCTATAAATGTTTAGCTAGCATTGGATATAAATAGTAAACATATGTGAATCTATTAAAACAAACAACTTTACATTCATTAAAATCTGTGAACTCGCCAACTTAATTGTTGACACATATTAGCATGTTTTTCTTAGGCCTCTAAGGTACAACAGCATAGGATGCACGTTAGGTCTCACTCGCATGTTTCAAACTTTATTTTAATTACATTTCAATCTTTTGGTTTTATTTAATTTTCGTCATTTTGTGTTTATCGCACTTGTTTTGCGAGACATTTACTTTGGTTAACCTTTTGGTTTTGCTAAAACTATTTACAAACTTAAAATTGCTTTCTCGTGTTTTTGAGATATGTATTTACAAACATATAGTGATCATATAATGTGACCATTGATTGGATCCAAGTGTGTCACACACCTCGCAGTAAAACCCTACAGGTGGAAATTTGAGGGTGTGAAATGTTGGTATCCGATGGCTATAGTGAACTAGGACCGCATTTAGAGTCTAGTGTATAGCCTTAAACACACACTAGTCAAACTTACACACTTAAACACTATTAACCAACATATAAACAAACTTAAACCAACTTAAGGTGCAGGAATGTCAAAATCATCTTCTACACCTATCCCCATTGACCAGGAACTTGCTGTTCCTACTTCCCCACTACCCTCTACTTCTCTTACTGCTTCTGGTTTGAAGAGGCGTCATACTAATTCTATTGGCCCCTCCGGAAGAAGTTATGAACCTTTTGTGATTCGTTTCCGTGGAAATGTCCATGATTGGAAATGGTATCTTGACATCATTCGGAGATAGGTTCGCACTGAGAACGTCCCACCTCCACTCTCTTTTGACACTGCAGAGGACACGCAACCTTTACCACATTTACCATATCCACTTGAGCAAATGATTGCTGCAATAGTGGCACATATTGACACCGTGTTTCGTCACCTACATTCAACTGCTAGTGAGATTTCTGGCCTCCTTCAGTGTGATATTGAGGCGGGACACCTTATGGAGAAACTCACCAATGACTTGGCTTAAACTAATAAGTGTCACGAAAATCTAGTTGATGTCATCCATAGGAGGAAGTTTTCAGTAGCTGCACTTGAGACTCGAACCCAGTTAAATGAGGCAAGAGTCATAGAAGCTCTAATTTTTGCCAGCGCAACATTGACCATTACTAATGAAGCCTTAGTTGCATTAGAGAATCTAGGGGAAGACCTAGTGGAGAAACCTGCTGAGCACATAAGTGATGATGATACAACATCTGGTGTCTCTTTAACTCACCATTCTAAGTGATTTTCATTTCACTTCTTTCTTTTTCCATAAACATAGATGAGCGGGTTGTGCTCATACGGCTATTGAATTTGGATGTTTGATGTTTTGGTTTAAATACTTTGGACGAATTACTATCTATTTTTATCAAAGATTATTACTCAAATTATGATGTTATGCTTATGTGATTGCATGTTTTCTTACTCTATGCGATTGTGATGAAGATATATTTGTAGTCTTATTTTATATATTGTGAATGCTAGAATCATGTCCGGTTGGAGTGGTAATATCAACCTGGCTACAGCTGAACTTATTCCCCTAATTGATGTCAAGGTAGCTGAGGCACTTATTGCCCATCTAAGTGCTCAAAATCAAGGAGGTAAATTTATTTGCATCCATCTCTAGAATTGAAGTCTTTTGTATACTTTGTTAAAACATTCCCATTAAAAAAAAAATCTTGTGAATGTTGTTAACCCTCTACCATCAGCACTGCCCTTTTAGGACGTTCATGGACTACTCCATAAGACCCCATGGACTAGCTATTTTATGTCCATCTATGGTCGCACATGCTGGTGATCAGTGAATTACGTTGTATGTTGTTGGTTTGGCTCCACCAATACAGGGGACGATCATGCCTTCTAACTCATTGATTATCCAACAAGCAAAACACTTACCCTGTGGATACACAACTCAGGCGGTATCTCAATGTACCCTTCCTTCCCAAGTTGTAGCTCCCAAGGTCTCTAGCAACAACAAAAAATGGGAGGACAATAGTGGTACAATTTTTAACTTGTCTTAGCCTCAACCACAGCAGCGAAAGTTCGAAACTTCCAATACTCTTACTCACCCACCAATGCCAACCCCAGAAAGGGAATGCTTATGTCGGTAAGTTATCAAATATGCCGAAGTAGATTTCGTGTTGTTTTTATTTCCTGCCATTGCCATATCTAAATCAATAAAACCAACAGGAATTGGATCTCTATTCCCAAATGTTATACCCAAATTGGAAGTACCACTTAGCTGCTTACCAATGCTTCTTACCTGGATTTAATAGAAACCGACTCACACACATACTACATGGGCAATATAAGGCCTTGTACACACAATTGCATACATTAAACTTCCAAATGCTAACGCATATGGAACTCTATCCATTTTCTTAATATCCATCTTAAAAGAAGGTCAATTTTTGCTAATTAGTTTAATGTTAGGAATAAGAGTTGCATAGCTGCTTTAGCTTTATCCATGTTGAATGTGCAAATCACCTTCTAAGTGCATTACACTTGTGACATGTGCACCTTCTTGGAAGCTCTAAATCTAGTAATCTGATTGCCAAGAATTTCTATTACTGGCCCAGGTCTTTCATAGGAAACGACTTTCTTAATTATTCATCAGCTGAACAATCCTCTCTGCATTCTTGCCAACAATCAACATGTCATTGACATAAAGTAATAAATGATTAAATCAGCATCACCAAACCTCTGAAAGCAAACAATGTGATCTGAGGTAGTCTTTCGGTAGCCTTGCTCGCACATTTTGGCTTAAATTTGTTGTACCATTGTATCGTTGCTTGCTTCTACCCATAAAGGCTTTTCTGAAGTTTACACACATAGTTCTCTTTACCTATAACCTCAAAACCATAAAGTTGATACATATAGATTTTCTTGTCTAACTCACCATGAAGAAATGTTGTCTTGGAATCCATTTACTCAACCTCAAGATCAAGACTTACAGCCAAACCAAGAATCACCTGAATGGAACTCATCTTCACAACTGGAGAGAAAGTCTCATCAAAATTAAACCTTTTCTTTTACTGGACCATTTGACCACCGATTGAGCTTCATACCTAGGCTGTGAGGTATGTTCTTCCACCTTCACTTTGTGTAGCCACTTGTTCTTCAAAGCTCTCTTTCCCTTAAGCAACTCCACTAACTCAAAAGTATTATTATCATATAATAAATTCATCATGTTATCCTTTTATGTTCATCTTCTATGGCCTTTGTATAACACTCAGGCTTTCCCTCATCACTACGTAATATATACTTGTTTTGGTCAAAAATTACTTAATAAAAATAACTTTGTTTTCCAAATTAGAAAATGTGAATTAGAGTGCTAAAGCTGTTTAATATGTTCAAAACTTAGTTATATCTTTAAGATGGCACGTTAGGATAATAAAGAAACAATTATTGACAACTATGCTCAGGATGGCAAAGGAATTTATCAGGATGGACAGTTTTATCCTGAGGATGTAACTGTCTGGCAGAGCGATATGACAAGCAAAGATAAATGAATGTAAATGTAATGAAACGATGGAACAACACTCGATATACGAGGAAAGCCCTTGATCAAATGATGATCGCCGGCACAAAACCTCGGGAGGAGTCTAAGCCCCTGCCTTGTTTGTTAATATTAATGAACAAGAATGTTTACAACTTTGTAAGTGGGATGAACGAATGGCTAAGATTACAATTCAGTGGAGTGTGTGTGTAAGCTAAGAAAAGTGTGAGTTTTTATCAGTGAGTAAGTGTTCGTAAGCTAGCAAGCATCAAGTGTTCTACTTTGTTCATCACACCCCTTTATATAGTTACAAGTAAATAAATAAAAGATCCCATTAAATCCGCCTTCTTTAATGAGCTTCTTGACTGTTTCATGTGAGCTTTGAAGCAGAGTTAACCAATATAGACGTTGGTTAACCGTTTCCATGATTTTCGCCTAGTAATAATGTTGGTTACATTTGACTCCTTCCTCATAAAAGACTTGCGAAGGATGTTATCTTCATTTCCTTTGACTTGGAATTAGTCAATAGAGCCGTTGGAGCTTTGTGGTGTGTCTTGGTATTGTTCAAGTATACCTGCAATCATAATAATAAGATAATTCGTTAGTCCATCATCAGGATGCACATAAGATAATATGCAGTGTCATCCTGAATCCTGTTCTGCCTTTGGTATCCTGAGGATGTCACTTATAAAATATAAGTTAGTTCCATCCTGAATATTTCACCACCAACAATACTCATCAGCAAAAAAATACAGGTATAAGGATGATGGTCTGTTGTAAACCATCTGAGGGGGACAAATTATTGGCTCTGAATGAGAACCCTCATCCAAATCTTGCTGCTCTTGAACATCATTATTATGAGTACCATGTTATTCATCATTTGAAGATCATCTCCATTTTGTGGCTCAGTGTGCCGAGAAGGAACTAAATCCAAACAAGTAAGATCACCAATATGTTGAGGAACTATCTTTGTCTTCTCAACATCTTTAAAAATTTGGTATTCAACATAATTAGTATCACGACTTCTTATGATTTTTTCTAGAACTAGATCATAAAACATGTATCCAAAGTCATCTCTCCCATAAACAAGGAATATACATGACTTAGTCTTCACATCAAGATTTGTTCTTTCAGCTTTGGGAATATACATAAAATCCTTGCATCCAAAGACCCGCAAATCCTTGTATGAAACATATGTGCCACTTCAAACCTTGTCAGGAGCATCAAAAGAAAAAGGGAAAAAAGTATTAAGATTAATAACATGTACTGATGTATTCAAAACGTCACCCAAAAAAAATATATGCAACCATGCATGTGATCGCAAACATCTAACCCTTCCAGCCAATGTTGTATCCATCCATTCTGTTAAACCATTCAGTTGTGTTGTCTTTGGAGGAGTCTTTTGGTGTCAAATACCTTTTTCTCTATAACAAGCATCAAAAGGGCCAATGTATTCACCTCCATTATCTGTTCAAATATGCTTGAGCTTCTTCTCAGTTTGTCTCTCAACCAAGGCATGAAACTGCTTAAAACATCTTAAACCTGACTTTAGACTTCAAAGTATAAACCCATACCTTCCTCGAATGATCAGTGATAAAAATGACAAAGTATAATCTTCATTTGACCACAAACATCTGAATGTATCAAATCATGTAAACGTTCTTTCCTATAAGGAGAATGACACCTAAAGGAAATTGTCTTTTTCTTACCCGCTAAACAATGATAACACTTCTTCATGTGAACATCATGCAAATAGGGCACGACAATTTTCTTCAACAATATAGACATCCCTTTTTTGCTCATGTGAGCAAGTATTCTATGCCACAATTTGATCATATCAACATTTATTAATAAATTGACCCAGTCTTTGGAGATCTTCAAACGTGTTCTGTATAACTTTGAACTTCTTTTACCTTTTGCCACAATCAAAGAACCATGAGTGAGGTTCCAAATTCCATCACTAGAGGTACTATGGCAACTATTATCATTAACTAAACCTAAGGAGATCAAATTCAGTCTAAGATCTAAAACAAGTTTTACATTGTGTAAAGCCAACTCCATCCCAGTCTCAAACATCAAGCAAATATCCCTAACATCCACAATCTTTGATAGCTCATTGTAACCCATCTTAACAATCCCAAAACTCACTAGAGGTATAAGATCACATGACATGTAGCACCACTATCGACAACCCAATTTGAATCATACGTGCAGTGTTCACCATGTCCTAATCTTAACAAATTAAGAACACTTCGACAACACCATTAACTTTAGAAGTGTTATTGACACTGTCATTTTTCTTATGATTGTTCTTTTGCTTGCTGTAATTATCTTCTTGATCTCCTTTTTCAATGGTTTGCAGAATTTAATTGTGTGTCATTTCCTACCACAACGATGGCACTCATAATATGCAAACTTACCCCTAGACTTACTACGATGTTTTCCTTTGTAAGTAGGACCTCTACTTTGACCCCCCTACTTTCTGTGATTAAGACATCTGAAAATGAAAAAGAACACTATTATTTTCTTCTCATCTCTTCATACAAAGTACCGCCTTTAGTCAATTCCATGGTGATGATACCATTAGTTGCAGAGTTGAAGAATGATGTCCTAAAAGTCTCCCAAGGATCCAATAAAGTACAAAGAAACCATAAGTCTTGTATTTCTTCTTCAAACTTAATACCCATTCCTCCAAACTGATTAATGAGAGCCTGAAAAACATTCAAACGATTAGTAACATGATTTCCATCATTGTACTTCAAGATTATCAATTGTTTAAACAAGAACAGTCCGGTCTTTCAAGCATACAACTTCTCAAGCTTGTTCCACAAAGTACAAGCATGAGTCTCACCACTAATATGGTTCAAAACATTAACCCATTGGCGACTATAGCCACTTACCTTTTTATGCCAAATATTCCATTCTTCAAATGTTTTATCCTCACGTTTGTTAGTAATAAACACGTTCTTATTCACATAAAGGAGATCTTCGATCTTGTCTATCCAAACATGATAATTAGAACCATTCAAATTCACAATCATACTTGTATCAGCTTCCATCATTTAGAAAAGTCTTAACCAAATAACAAGCGCCAATGGATTTGATACCACACATATGGGATAAAATAAACGAAACCTAGTCACAAACGGTAAACAACAAATGCGGAATTATCATTGTTTGACCAAAAATTTTCTCAACCCGAATGAACCTAAGAGGATGTAAACAAATAGGGTATACTGAATGAAATAAATAGACCAAATTTTATAATGGAAAAGCTCTCGAAACAAGAGTGAAAACCACGGGACTACTAAAACTACTTCAAATCCACTATCGTCAATATTAATACAAAGTCTTTTCGAGGTAAATTAGGGGCATACATTAAACGTCATATACTTAGCACAATTCACTTCAAGTATACGGAATTAGTAAACTAAGATGAGAAAGTGAGTAAGAGATGTCACCAAATGAGAAAATAGCCATCTCTAAAACATTTCTTTTTATCTTCAAAAAAAGACACCCAAGAATAAAGCTCTGTTCTTCTTTACGGCAGCAAAATTGTCCTAATCTCTTTTTCGTACTTGTTTGTGTATAATCTTGGCCCATCAAATTATCCAACCCACCAAATTATTCACCACAATTTATTTTGGTTATTTCCTTGACGTTAGTAACCATGTGGCCCAAGGAATAGCACACAATTATTTCACTAAACTTTGATTTTGTTTATTGTTGCTTGTGTTGACCAGCCCACACAAAACAACACTTTTTCTTCTATCGTCTTAAATAAAATAAATAAACCTATGTAATTAGAGATGGGTTAAGCTTTCTCATTAAAAAAAATACACACACAAGGTTAGAACATTTTTGTAATTTACTCAAAATATTAGTTATCAAATACATTTATTTAAGAAGACAAAGTAACAATCCTATATTTTTTCTTAAACATTCTTGCTAACATTTTTTATAATTTAACGCGACCACATTTTTCCAGGCGTATGTAAAATAAATTTGGACAAGCGAAGGGTAAAACGTCAAAGTACCTTCTGCATGTGTTCAACTGGTTACATGTAAAGAGTTACTTTCTCAAAGGTACACAAATTGTTTATATCTGTTATGGTAAAAGTCAAGGTGCAAAAAGGTTGAAATGTCAAATAGTTTTGTCTTGTCAATATAAATAAATTATTATAAATATAGTAGACTTGTATTACAATATTTTCCCTAATTTGGTTTTGATTTGTGAAAACTCTAGACCTAATTTTAGCTTTTTTGAAACTATAAAACACTCACGTTAAAGTTGTGAAGTTGATATAACATTAATAATTTATTTTTTTTGTTTTAAAAGTCTGAAGATTCGAAAGTAAATAGAAAAATTGAGTTAATATCTTAGAAGTTTCATTTGGTATGTTCATATTACACGTTTGCACTCAATTATTTCTGATATTACATTTATGCGCCCACTTGTTCACAAACCGGTAACGCTAATGGTTCTTAAAGTGGATAATCGAATGTTAAGTTTAATGTTATTTTTACCCCACTCATATACACTAAAATTAAAATGTAGGAAAAAAAACTCTTGAGACTACGACCCTTCACAATTCACCCTATTAGCCATTTGTAAGTTCACACCCACCATTGAGCCCATTTCCAATTAATACCCAAATATCATAAACACTGAAAAAAATTACGGTGGCTAAGGCTTCAAGAATTCTAATCAACACAACACGACTAGGGCTAACAATTGGTAACATGTATAAGACACGATAGACCTTTTAACCGGAAAATACACTATGATTTTTTACTTTTTTTAAATAATTAGAATTAAGAGACAAAGATCCTTCATTTATCTTTTTTGGTACATAAAACATAAAACTGTGTTATAAACATAAGACATAAAGTAGTTAAATGAGTCTTGTTCATGTTTAGAACTTGATTTATTCGCGTTATCAGAGACCTGTTAAACCTGATAAGACACGATTTGCCAACCCTAATCACGACAATACGACATCACACACTCACATTGTCACGCACAAATAGGTCAAAGATGAGTTTTGATTTCTAAATTTTGATCGAAATTGACTCATAGATGGCTAATCGGAGAGATTAGTTTTATACATTTATATTTGTCTTGTTTTTTAGACAAAATTACACTTTGTGTCCTTAATGTAACACTAAAATTATGAAACGTGTCCTTTATTTTTATTTTTTTTTGCATTTTATGTCCAAAATCCAGTTTTTTGTTGCATTTTATGTCCTTTCTGACTAACTGGGTTAGAAATCTCAGTTAACCTCAATACAACCAGGGGTATTATTGTCCATTCACGTTCCTTTGCTATAAAACCCCCCTTTTAACTCCTGATAACATCATAACCCTCACACACAACTTCTTCCCCAATTCAAAAACCCTAAAAATCCCAAATAATAATAATCCTACTGTCAATACACCACCCAATAGTCGTAAGAGACTGTGTACAGACTCGGTTCAATTCAGTTGGTTTATGTGATCTGTGAATCAGTATTTAAGAGAACATACTACATCAGTGGCTAATGCTTCTCCCTGCGGTGTTTTAGCAGGTAATGATTTAATTACGCAGGCTTCAAAACGACCATTTGTGTCATCGTGAATACTTAATCGCTCCTAAATCCAGCATTAACCGATCTGACTGGTAGTATCTTAATTCTTGATCTTCTAGTTTAATGAATTTTCGTGTTTCTTGTTTTTCTATGAATTACTTATTGATGTTCTTGATGATCTAAGTGAACTGATTCATGGATAAATGTTAGGTGTGCTGTCAATTTTTATTTTTTAGGGCCAGATCCAATATAGGATATATAATCTTTACCCACAATTTAGGATACATTAAATGTCAGTTGTTTGTGATATGAAATTTAGGTTGCTTCTTGTCGTCGTTCCAAAAAAAAAAAGGTTGTTTCTTCTCATATGCTGATGTCGAGATATCATTCATCACTTCATCAGAAACTTATGATTATGACTGATTTTTGGATTTGTGTATAAAGTAGGGGTCTTGATTTTAATGGTTTTTAATATATGAAAACTGAAATCAAACCATTAAATGGTAAAACCGGACCAGACCAAAAACCATTAGTAATGTTTGACTTTGGTTTGGTGTGAGGGTTATGATGTTATCCGGAGTTAAAAGGGGGGTTTTATAGCAAAGGGACGTGAATGGACAATAATACCCTTGGTTTTATTGAGGTTAACTGAGATTTCTAACCCAGTTAGTCAGAAAGGACATAAAATGCAACAAAAAAACTGGATTTTGGACATAAAATGCAAAAAAAAAAAAAAAAAAAAAAAAAATTAAAGGACACGTTTCATAATTTCAATGATACATTAAGGATGCAAAGTGTAATTTTCTCTTTAATAAGAATTATTGCTTGTTACATCGTGTGATTGTCAATTACTTATTTGCCATTTGTGACAAAAGAGATCATTAGTCTAGGAATTAGGATAAAAAAAGTTCGTCCAACAAGTTTCAGTCGAAAATGCAAACGTTTTCAAAAGATAAAAACTCATAGAGAACAACTACTATAAGTATTTTTTTTTAATTCGTAAATACCATTGAATTTATATTATATATACATTTTTTTATTTCTAATAGACAAAAAAAAAAAAAAAAAAAAAGCTTAACTTTCAATAACAATGTTTTTTTATTGTTATATCGTGATATAATCAGAGAATGCAAAAATGGATAATAATTAAAAATCTGACATATAGGAAGTGTTTAGTAGATCTCGTAGTTCTAAATTAAAATTGGCTCAGGCTAGCCTCCAAGCCAGTGAGCCAACCACGAGCCTAAGCCGCCATAAGTTCGGTAAAGTCACACTGTTTTTATAAACATTATCAAATATGACCTACCAAAATTTGAGTTTTTATGGTCAAAGTAAGTTATTTCTCAACTTACTAGCCCTGAAAATTTTCTTTTGACCATTAATCGTGTGGATTTGAAAAACCAGAATACCATAATAGTACAATGATATAACTAAAATATTTTGTTAGTGATGTTAAACACAGAAATGATATATCTTTATAAATTTATGATTAATAGTGTTTTATTTTAACTTACAAACGACACTTTATATTAATGAATGAGAATGAGCAATTAAAAGTGGATATGTTTATAAGTGAGTTTAATATTAAGTTGGTGGTAAAAGAATTCTTAAACAAAACTTGCGATATATTTTAGATTATTATATACAATAAAAGATATACAAAGACATTTGGTACCGAGAAGAGAATATACACCGTATGGTCCACGATGCTAAACAAATCAGGTACCTTAACGTATGCATGTGTCTTGGTATCTTACTTATAGGTATTTAATTTATTATTAATAACTTATAATATTGTTCTTAACATTTGTTCCATAAAACTTAAATATTTTCAACTTTTAATCTAAGACGATATTATATAAAACTTGTATTTCCACCCGTTAAGAAGGCATGTGTGATTTATTTATCAAACAATAAACATAATATTTTGGTTGACACATTAGTAGGTTATTATTTATTTAACACTTCTAGCAATATTATTTAGGTGTTTTCTCAAAGCATATTAAGATGTTTACATAGTGGTGTTTATCTCTAAGTGGTTGATGGTTCTAATCATGCAATGACTAAATATCTAGATTCAGAAGTAGTATTAGAGAGTGTGAGTTAGCTTGTTAAAAAAAAAAATATTTAGCATTAACTTTTAAAAAAAATATTCCTAAGTGGTTAATGGATCAAATAGAAGTATGATTAGTGTAGGAAATGTAAGAAACAATATAGTTCCATTCATCCTGAATTAATAGAGTTGATATTGTGAGAACTCAATCACTTGAATATTATTAACAAAACAATTACAATATATATAGACCTATACAATATCGAATAAATGGAAACTAAATAATACATAATAAATACAATTTACTGCACATAATTTTCGGTCTTGATTGCGCAAATCATTGACATGATTTGCTTACGCTATTACCCCCGTCAATCGAACAGGTGGGGGACCAACACGAAGTAATCCCCGAAATTTTTCGAAGAGCAGACGTGAAAGGCTCTTGGTGAAAATATCCGTAACCTGGAGATTGGATGGAACAAACTTTGTATGAAGACGACCGGAAGAAACGAGTTCCCGAACAGAATGATAGTCAATGTCAATGTGCTTTGCTCGTTTATGAGCATCTGGATTTTGACTCAGGAAAATTGCACTTTTCTTGTCACATAACAGAGTGGGACGTGCCATAGGAAGCGCATGAAGCTCACGGAGGAGATGAGTAATCCAGATGATCTCAGTTGCGGTGTTAGCCATAGCACGATACTCAGATTCACAGCTAGAGCGTGAGACGATTAGTTGTTTCTTGGCACTCCAAGACACAAGATTGCCACCTAAGTAAATAGAATAGCCGTAAGTGGAACGCCGTGTGTCAATGCAACGTGCCCAGTCAGCATCAGAATAGCCGACTAAATTGGTGGTATCTGGTTTGGAGAAGGTTAAACCGAAATCAATTGTTCCTTTAACATAACGAAGTATCTGTTTCACCGATTGAAAATGAGAGACTGTAGAGGCTTGCATATGTTGACTGGCTTGATTGGTAGCATAGGAGAGATCAGGCCGTGTAATCGTGAGATACTGAAGAGCCCCGACAAGTGACCGATACAAGGTTGGGTCATGAAAAGGAACGCCTGCGCTGACAAAGGTGTCAGTTGTTGCCAGAGGGGTCGCTACTGGTTTAGAATCCAACAGACCTGCGCGAGCTAGTATGTCATGGGCATACTTGGACTGACTGAGAAATATACTATTGTTGGAGCGGGTTACTTCAAGACCAAGAAAAGAACCGAGTGGACCCAAATCTTTGACAGAGAATTCTTAATGAAGGCGGGTGATGAACTTCTGAATGAAAGAGGTGTCACTTCCAGTAATGATAATATCGTCAACGTAAACCAGAAGATAAATAATCTCATTCCCATTCTTGAAAATAAAAAGTGATGTATCGGATTTGCTGCAAGTGAAACCATTTTTGACCAAGAAGGTATTGAGGCGCTGAAACCAAGCGCGAGGAGCCTGATTGAGACCGTAAAGAGCTTTCTGTAAACGACACACATGAGTTGGAAATCGAGAGTCCACAAAACCAGTAGGTTGTTCCATATAGACGGTTTCAGTGAGATTTCCATTTAAGAAAGCATTACGAACATCTAGTTGGCGAAGTGACCGCCCATAAATAATGGCCAAAGCAAGTAACACACGAACCGTTGAAGCTTTAACACCCGAACTAAAGGTGTGGGAGAAATCATGGCCGGGAACTTGAGTGAACCCTTGAGAGACAAGACGAGCTTTTTACCGATCAACTGACTCGTTTGCTTTAAACTTTGTCCGAAAAATCCATTTAGAACCCACAATGTTTGCGTCAGAAGGACGTGGTACAAGTACCCAGGTGTTATTTTTATGTAAGGCGGTGAGTTCTTCCTCCATAGCATGAACCCATTTAGAATGTTTTGCTGCGGACTTCTTGCCGCTGGGTCACGTGATGCAAAGAGCGCATGATGCAACGAACCTGAAAACAAAGACACGTTAGCAAAAAAAATTTTTGGTTTGTAGATGCCGTTTTTGGATCGATGTCTCATAGAGCGAGATGGCATCGGCTCCGCAAGAGGTCCCGAGGAAGAGGGTTGGTCGGAGGACGGATGTGAAGGGATGGGATGAGAGTGAGATATGGTGGATGGATCGGGTACGAGTGGTTCAGGTGTGGGACTAGGAAGATGAATTTGAGATTGGATTGGATTGGAGAGGTGTGTGAAAGTGGGCAGGAGGAAGGATGAGCCATGGGCTGGGAGTTATGTGGTTGATGGGCTGGGTGTGTATGGTTTTGGTCCGAGGGATTTGGACAGGGGGAGTTTGTTTGACATAGGGTGCAAGGTCGTTTGTGTTAGGTAATGGAAATAAGGACCGGTTTTGAGGTGGAGGTGGTGGGGTCTGGAATCGGTGTAGGATGGGAGAGTGGAATCGAAGGGAAAGTTTCATCAAAGTTAGAAAAAACTTATCCTCATCAATGGGTTTAATGGAGCCACTAAACCGAATATTCATCAAATTGAGCATGGCGAGTGACGTAAATCCGTTTAGTGCGCGGGTCAAGACACATATAACCTTTGTATTTGATGTCATATCCAATGAAGATACATTCGGCACTTCTGGGACATAATTTGTGTTTCGCATAATCCCGTAAGTAAGGGAAGACACGACAACCAAATACTCAAAAATTGGAATATGTGGGGGTGTGGCCATACAAAAGTTCAAAAGGAGGTTTAAAATCGAGTAAGGCTGTGGGAAGGCGGTTAATGATGAAGATGGACGAAGCAAAAGCGTCAGGCCATAACCTGGCTCTGATACCATGTGAGAACTCAATCACTTGAATATTATTAACAAAACAATTACAATATATCGACTTATACAATATCGAATAAATGGAAACTACATAATACATAATAAATACAATTTACTGCACATGATTTTCGGTCTTGATTGCGTAAATCATTGACATGATTTGCTTACACTATTAGATATGTTTGGGAGAAAAATATCATATGAAAAGAGGGGGAATGGTATAAAGGGACTAACTACATTTGTTGACTTTATCTCTCTATATGTAATACACATGTCAATTCCTCATCGATTTAAAACATCCAAAACTTTTTCAATTTTTTTAAAAAAGAAAAGAAAAGAAAAAAAGTTTCATCATAATAACGAGCGTCTTTTATTTATAATAATAAGTATGATGTTGCTATATAAAATTCTAATAAGAATTATGTTTTTAGTGGGTTTTCTATCCATTGTGTTATAAGTTTTGATCTTTGTGTTTTTCAACTGGGGTTCAATCTGTTTTCCGTTGTGTTTTTAGTTTGTTGTATTTTTAGCATGTTGTATGTTGCTAATTGTGTTCTTAGCCTACTACTTTCATTATGTTTTACGTTGTTTATTGTGTTTTACCCAATTAGGTCTTTGAAATAGAAATAAATTCAACAGCATATTCTGTTCATTGTGTTAGTGTGATGTCAATTGTGTTTCTCTGTTGCATCACACATGCAACCCTCTAGATTTCTGGTATAATATAGAGAAACACGTATAAGGAAAAGTAACATAATGATCAATACAAGACAAATGAGTATTGCCGACAAACGGGAATGGTCCGTGAAAGTGTTATCTTTTGTAGTGGGTTAAATGACTAGTCTTAGTCTTAAATCATCGCCTGAACCGTTAAATCTAAGCACAAACTCTACCGGGTAGTTGATCTAACCATTAAAATGTCAATTGCTAAACCAACCAATTTTATATAGTTTGGCTGGTCCAGTTGGCTTTGTTTGGGATTCGGGTATTGCAAACCACATACAAACACAAACATAATGCATGAGAAAATTTTACTAAAAAAGAGCATGAGAGATTTACATAGTTTGGTCGATGTGACGTACGTATACGTCTAGGAGCTGCAGCCATGATACTTTTATTATTGTTTTCTGCCCCAGTTGTCAATAATTACATGTACAAGATATTATATTATATAATAATAGAAGAGTTGTACTGAAGAAAACTAATTGTAGGTTAAACAAGTTAAAGCAAACAAACAAATCCATGTCTTCAATTTATTCCTCTTTAATTGTCTTTTAATAAGGTCTAATTAGCTAATCAAACCTCCATAACCCTAAAACTGTGTGGTGGGCAAGGCCAAGGAGGCAAAGGTCTGCTACATAGACATCATCTAGACTTTGTTGGCTTTACCCTCTACATCATAAAAGCGAAGAGTTGGTGAAATGCAAGGGGCAAGGGCAAATTAGCTAAAAATATCAAGTTAGTGAAAAGCCTCACGCCTGTAAAGATTCCACTTCTTAAAAGGACACCCTTGATGAAAAGGTGACGGGGTGGTGTGGTGTGGGTGGCGTGAGGGGGTTGCCCTCCTTTCTCCACACCCCACTCCATGTAGTTTTATAATCTTATGGTTAATTTGTCAATTTCAAAACTACAAGGATTTAGACTGCTAACTTTCATAGTATGAGGTTTGTAGACTTTCATGTTTCACTAAAAAGTCAACCGATGTATACCATTGACCGTTTTTTGGTATTCTCCACTATAACGTCAACCTAACTATGCATCGTCCTACGTACAGCAGTTAAAGCACACTGTACAACACATGTTTTGCTATATATATATTCTACCACCCCTTTGACAAACTCGATCATTATTCTGCTGCTTTCATGGCTGCCTATGTTTTCTATTTCTTCTTCTTCTTCTTCTTTTTGTGCACTTCAGCTAGGCACAAGTGGGTAGGACCCATCGGCCACCATAATATCACCGTCGACGTCAACGGTTCGGGTGACTACACGACGGTTCAAGCAGCCGTGGACTCGGTTTCAGTAAATAACCGGAAGAATATCCTCATTCATATATCTGCTGGTGTTTATGTGTATGTATTAGATTTGAAATTAAAGTGTACTTAGTAATGTTCGTGACATTTTTTTAAACTCTTGATTTTTGAGTTACATTACTAAACAAATTAACTATTATATATGATTGGGGGTGGAAATGAGCCGAGCAGCTCGAGAACTGCTCGATAAAAAGCTCAAAATAAACCGAGCTGAACCTTATCGAGTCCAAGTTGAGCTTGAGCCTAAAACAAAGCTCGTTTATTTATCGAGCCTGGCATGGAAAGCTCTCCAGGCTCTAGACTTAATGTAATATTAGTTTTATTCATATTTTATAGTATTTACCCTTCATTTAAAGTTTTTCTGTAAACGAATAAAGTCGAGTTTTTTACTTATCGAGCCCACGGGCCTATAACTAACAGATTACCGACTAAATTACAAAAAAAGAAAAGGAAAAAAAGTTATCTAAAATTTCTTTCTTAAATTCCCTCGGTGATTTTTTATTTTATTTTAAAATTCTGCCGATAATTCTCTCTCTTTTTGGTTTTTCTTAAATTCGTGGCTAAAAAGTTGTTTTTTTTTTTTCATATTCCATCATTAAACAAATTGCCCACGCTCTAATTTCTAACAAAGTATTATCAACTGATTAGGCAATGTCTGTTGTGCTAAAACCTTTCAAATGTGAGTTATGTTATTTTATGGTAAAAATAAAAAATAAAGAACAATTTATGTTTGAAAACGTGCATGCAAAATGTGTAATAATAATGACCTCATATGTGTGTTACAATGGCTAAACAGAGAAAAGGTGGTGGTTCCAGCGACTAAACCATACATAACGTTCCAAGGAGAGGGGAAGAATAAGACGGTGATCCAGTGGCATGACCAGGCAAGTGACCGTGGGCCTGACGGGCAGCTGCTACGTACTTATCGAACGGCTTCCGTCATTGTATACGCTAATTATTTCTCTGCCCGTAATATTAGCTTCAAGGTATTGCTCGCTAATTGATTACCCGTTATAGAATAATAAACGTTATAGAATAATAAAAACCACGTAAAGTATTACATATTATTAATGTAACTCTAAAAGAATAGTTATAGAATAATAAAAACCACGTAAAGTGCTATATATTATAAATTAACTAGTATAATAATATATACGTGTATGTAGTACAACTTGTTAATTATGCTTGTTAAGCTCATATGATGGTGGTGTAGAATACAACGCCAGCGCCATTGCCCGGAATGCATGGGTGGCAAGCGGCCGCGTTTCGGATATCTGGTGACAAAGCATATTTCTCGGGATGCGGATTTTACGGTGCGCAGGACACCTTATGCGACGATGCTGGTCGTCACTATTTCAAGGAGTGCTATATCGAGGGTTCGATTGACTTCATTTTTGGCAATGGCCGATCCATGTACAAAGTAAGCATGCTTCTAAAAACCTTTTAATACTTCTTTTTCTAAAAGGTGTATTTTTAGTTAAAAGTACATAAACAAAATATTAGTGATTGATGAAACTTTCATTAAAACTTTTATGTATTAATAATTTCATTTCTAGAATAAAAGGTTAACAAATTTAGAGGGTGTTTGGTAGCCTCTTAAAGGTTATTAAGAGACTACTTCTTAATAGTTCATAGTTCTTAATGATTAAAATGTAATCTTTAATTCTAATGATTAAGAGGTAACCTGTTTATTAAAAGACTATGAACCATTAAAGAAATATGTTGACCGCTAAAATGCTTTTTTCTCAGTAGGGGAAAAGTCTTTTTTTCAATAAAAACGTTATCAATTTTTACTAAAAGTGGAGTGATGTTTAAAGATGAGGGTGTAAATAGAAACACCTGTTTTTTTTTTTTTTTTTTTTTTTTTCAGTAATTCCATATGAGGTTGAGGCATGTTTTTTTTTTGGGTCATGCTATTTGGACACCCCAAAAAGTTATTTGGACACCCTAAGTATGCCTCGTATAGAGCTATATGGGGCATATTGGTGTGCAATTTTTGTCTTTTAGCTATCTGATGTTGACTAACACTGAAAACAATAAAGTTAATACTCCTCATATAGACCTATATGAGGCATATTGAAATACAATTTTTGTCTTCTAGCTAATTAATGTTGACCAACACAGAAAACAATAAAGTAATATGCCTCATATAGATTAATATGAGGCATATTATGGTCTATTTTTATTTTTTGTATATTTTCATTTTTATTGTTTTTAAATAACTAAAAATACTAAATTAACTTAAAAAAAATCCAAAAATTGACGAAAAATTAGTTATATTCATTCCAATATTATTTTAACAAAATTACAACTTTTTGTTACCAGTATTATTTTATAAAAAATATTTCTTTTGTTTGGTTTTGTTTTGGTTGGTATTGAAGATGTTTGTTCTGTTTTGGTGAGTTTGAAGAAATTATATAAACAATACAAAGTTTGAAGAAGTTATAAGATTTGTTTGAGAAAATGTTTTTTTTTAAGTCGATTGATCATAGTATTTAATACATTTGAAACAAAAGAAAACAAACATCTTCAAAACCAACAAAAACAAACCAAACAATTAAAAAAACGAATATGTCTCATCTTTGTAACAAAAACATCTAATTTTTTTAAAATAGAGATCAAATCAATAAAACTTTATTTTTTTTATTTTTTGGGATTTTTAAAAGTAATTTTAGTATTTTTAAACAATAATATTGTATTAAAAAAAAATAAAAAACAGCCTTAATATGCCTAGTATTGGGCAATACTTGGCATATCAAGCCTAGTATTAATACCAATACTAGGCTTGGAAAGTGATATGGGGGTGCCCATACTAACCATATAGATCAATATGAGGCATATCAAGCCTAGTATTAATACCAATACTAGGCTTGCAAACTGATATGGGGGTGCCCAGATATGTGTCATATTGGGCAATACGACCCATATAAGGGTCTTTTTTATTTTTTTATATATTTTCATTTTTATTGTTTTTAAATAACTAAAAATACTAAATTAACTTTAAAAAATCCAAAAATTAACAAAAAAAATTAGTTATATTCAATCCAAAAATTCAAACACATTTTTTCGAACACATTTTTTTACGAACACCTTTTTTTTCGAACACGATTTTTTTCGAAAGTGTTTTTTTAACACTTTTTTTTTCAAACACGTTTTTTCGAACTCGTTTTTTTTTTCAAACACGTTTTTTTTTTTCCGAACACGTTTTTTTCGAACACGTTTTTTTTCGAAGACGTTTTTTCGAACTCGTTTTTTTTTCGAACACGTTTTTTTCCGAACACGTTTTTTTTCGAACACGTTTTTTTCGAACACGTTTTTTTTTCGAACACGTTTTTTTTTCGAACACGTTTTTTTTTTCGAACACGTTTTTCTCCGAACACGTTTTTTCGAACAAGTTTTTTTCGAACACGTTTTTTTCAAACACGTTTTTTTTGAACACGTTTTTTTTTTCAAACACGTTTTTTCGAACACGTTTTTTTTCAAACACATTTTTTTTTCGAACACGTTTTTTTCGAACATGTTTTTTTTTCGAACACGTTTTTTTTCGAACACGTTTTTTTTCGAACACGTTTTTTTTTCGAACACGTTTTTTTTCGAACACGTTTTTTTTTCGAACACGTTTTTCTCCGAACACGTTTTTTCGAACACGTTTTTTTCGAACACGTTTTTTTCAAACACGTTTTTTTTTCGAAAAAACGTGTTTGAAAAAAAAAAACGTGTTCGAAAAAAAAACGTGTTTGAAAAAAACGTGTTCGAAAAAAACGTGTTCGAAAAAACATGTTCGGAGAAAAACGTGTTAAAAAAAACGTGTTTGAAAAAAACGTGTTCGAAAAAACGTGTTCGGAGAAAAAACGTGTTTGAAAAAAAACGTGTTCGAAAAAAAAACGTGTTCGAAAAAAAACATGTTCGAAAAAAACATGTTCGAAAAAAACGTGTTCGAAAAAAAACGTGTTTGAAAAAAAAAAGTGTTCGAAAAAACATGTTTGAAAAAAAACGTGTTCGAAAAAACGTGTTTGAAAAAAAAACGTGTTCGAAAAAAAAAACGTGTTCGAAAAAAAAACGTGTTCGAAAAAGCGTGTTTGAATTTTTGGACTGAATATAACTATTTTTTTTTGTTAATTTTTGGATTTTTTAAAGTTAATTTAGTATTTTTAGTTATTTAAAAACAATAAAAATGAAAATATAAAAAAAATAAAAAAAGACCCTTACATGGGTCGTATTGCTCAATATGACTCATATCTGGGCACCCCCATATCAGTTTCCAAGCCTAGTATTGGTATTAATACTAGGCTTGATATGCCTCATATTGATCTATATGGGTAGTATGGGCACCCCCATATCACTTTCCAAGCCTAGTATTGGTATTAATTTTAGGCTTGATATGCCTCAAAAAAACGTGTTCGAAAAAAAAACGTGTTCGAAAATAACGTGTTCGAAAAAAACGTGTTCGAAAAAACGTGTTCGGAGAAAAAAACGTGTTTGAAAAAAAACGTGTTCGAAAAAAAAAACGTGTTCGAAAAAAAACGTGTTCGAAAAAAAACATGTTCGAAAAAAAAACGTGTTCGAAAAAAAACGTGTTTGAAAAAAAAAGTGTTCGAAAAAACGTGTTTGATAAAAAAACGTGTTCGAAAAAAAAACGTATTCGAAAAAACGTGTTTGAATTTTTGGACTGAATATAACTATTTTTTTTTGTTAATTTTTGGATTTTTTAAAGTTAATTTAGTATTTTTAGTTATTTAAAAACAATAAAAATGAAAATATAAAAAAAAATAAAAAAAAGACCCTTACATGGGTCGTATTGCTCAATATGACCCATATCTGGGCACCCCCATATCAGTTTTCAAGCCTAGTATTGGTATTAATACTAGGCTTGATATGCCTCATATTGATCTATATGGGTAGTATAAGGTACCAAGTTGCAGCCAATCATTGCCTTGAAGTCAGTGCTCAACTTTTTGTCCTTTATATTCCTCATATAGCCCTATACGAGGCATATACAGGGTGTCCAAATAGATATCAAGGGTGTCCAAATAGACAGAGCTTTTTTTTTTTTAATTTTTTTTCTGTTGTGTTTGTCTTCCTCTTGTGGTTAGGTCTTAGACTCTTAGCTAGGATTGTATTTTTCCAAAAGACAAATTTTTTGAACGGCTTCAGAAGACAATTACCTAGTTCTGTAAAGGGTTGATTAAAAAACTAATATATGCATATTTTGGTAAGGTTTTTAAAAGAAATAAAAAACTGGATCTATATTAAAACCTTTCAACATGTAAAAGTACACAAAAACTGTTAAATTAATTTTTTATTTTAGTAAAATCTCTAAACATATTTTTATTTCACTTTTTTCAGACAATGACTTTTTAGTGAGCTATCAAACTCTCTAAATCCTTCACGGGTAGCTCAGTTGGTGAATGGACCAGGGATCTCTCTTGAAGGTCTCAGGTTCGATTCCCACGAAGAACATAATGAGAAATGATGGATGACTTATTGCCTATGGTCATGAGTTCGAGTCCTGATCTCGCCAGGTTTTACCGGTTCACTACTGTCGTGTCTTCGGGCGGGTATGTGGGTCGGGTTTTCCCTGGAAGCGGGCTGTCGGGCGGGCTAGGGGCTTCGTGCGTCCGGGGTGGGCCGGGCTGTGCTCCTGTCTTTGCCACTGGAGGGCCGCGTACGAAGTACCCGGCGTTGTTTAGTTGGTCGTTAAAAAAAAAAAAACCATTAATAAGCACGTGCATTTAAAAGAAATTTTAATTTTAAGATTTTAATATACGAAAGTTAAGTTGCTTGTTTCTATTGTATATTTTTCTAGGTTGATGCTCTTTAATCTACAAAATTACGTTGGCCGTGTTTTTGCGTAAAATAAGTAGGCATATCTAGGGATGAGCTCGGGACGGTATCGGTACCGAACCGATACCGATCCCGACAATACCGATACCGAAAAGTCCAAAAAACCAATACCGATACCGATTATACCGGTACGGTATCGGTTCGGTATCGGTACGGTACCGGTGTGGTATCGGTATTTTACCTTAAAATACCGAACCGATACCGATAATACCGAAACCGAACACCCTCGGTTCGGTATCGGTTCGGTACGGGATCGGTATTTTTTCGGTTCGGGATCGGTATTCGGGACCGGATGCTCATCCCTAGGCGTATCGGGTATTAACAAACCACTTAAAACCGTCACGATCATGTCACATCATTCCAAACCACAACGTACTTTTTTCCTCCAACCATAAATCATTCAAAACTTTCACCTTATCACCCCTTTTCCTTTTATTATATAAATCACTTTATTGCTCCACTAAATAAATAGTGTTTTGCCAAAAGTTAATTTCCTTTTTCTTTTTTTTGTTAATATAAAAATATATGATTCTATAATAAATCATAAAATGGGTTGGTAGTGGAGTGGTTTGTGGTGTATTTGTATTCCCTTAGGTCTCAAGTTCAAATCATGTGAAGTGCAAGTTTTTTTTTAAAGGTCCAAACACTTTTTGCAAACACTTATCTATTAATAAAAATATATGATTCTATAATAAATCACAAAATGGGTTGGTGGTGGAGTGGTTTGTGGTGCATTTGTATTCTCTAAAGTTTCAAGTTCAAATTATCGGAAGTGCAAGTTTTTTTTTTTAATTTTTTTTAATGGTCCAAACACTTATTTATTAATAAAAATATATGATTTTATAATAAATCACAAAATGAGTTGGTGGTGGAGTGGTTTGTGGTGCATTTGTATTCCCTAAGGTCTCAAGTTAAAATCATGGGAAGTGCAAGTTTTTTTTTGTTTTTTTAAGGTCCAATTTTTTTTTAATATATGCTTTCTATTGTTTAAGGTCTTAGGTTCCAAACATGAGAAGGGCAAGGGCGAGTCGAATTTTTTTTATTTACATGTTATTAAGTAATAAATACAAATATACCCATGTTTGTATGAGATGTCGTTTTTAAATTTGGATACAATAAAATTATAAGGTGCGCAAGCACACCTTTAAACACACTAGTTATATTTATTAGTAACCTAAAGCTTGGCATGTGGACAAAAAGAATGGAAAGTGGTTTAGTGAAAACTAGTTTAATTTATACCCCATACTAAAAAAACCATTATTTTATAATATAAAGTATACTTTGGTTCCACGCACCCCGATGGACCGGTCTGCTTGAGCAGACCTTCCCAACAAACATATTCCAAATTTTTTATATATTTGCTCAAAAAACCATCTAAATTTTCTTTTATAGGATTGCGAGCTACACTCTATAGCAACTAGATTTGGAGCAATAGCGGCACAGGATAGACGAACCCCCAATGATAAGAGCGGTTTCGCTTTTGTGGGATGTAGGGTGACCGGTACCGGACCATTGTATGTGGGTCGAGCCATGGGTCAGTACTCACGAATCGTCTACTCGAACACCTATTTTGATGACATTGTTGCCCGCGGTGGGTGGGACGACTGGGACCATACTAGCAACAAAAGCAAGTAAGCTTCTTGTTTCTTTCTTTCGCCTTTCTAAAGCCGAACAATATTTAAAAATCAGATTGGATTTAAAATAATGTGAAAACTAATAAATATATGTGTTCAAAAATATCCTTAATAGGCATGCATTAAATGTACACTTTGTCGTCTTATTTTGACACCCAAACACATATACAGCCCATATACTTTAATATGACTCGTAAACTAGTCAGATAATGACATAGTGTGTTTGGTTGCGCAGGTATACGACCCATATACACGTATACGAGTCTCTTATACAGCCCATATACATTATACGAGTCATGTATACGATCCATATATGTATATGAGTGATGTATACGACCCAAACAATCCAAACACACTCAGATTTTCTAACTGGTATACGACCAACATTCGAGTAATGTATCAATTCAACACACATACATTTCCTTACTAGTATACGATCCATGTATCATGTATGTATATACTAGTCGTACATATGACGACATAAAAAATATTCTCTATTGAGTGTACCATTAACAAGTAGCAACATATTATAGGGATTGTTCACAGTCCCCAAAAAGCTATTGTTTTAGCCTCATTTTTCATGGGAATTGATTTTTTTAGAAGGGTGTGGATGACTCGGTTTTAACTTCAAACAAAAATTTTAATTTTTAACTGTTTGTATGCGTTTGGTCCGCCTTTATATGAATCTTGAATTGTTTTGGCCTAAAAAGTTGGCATAAATAAACAAATTGTGTGAAAAGGTATTGGAATATTTTTTTCCTAATCACATATCTATTAATGATTTGGGAATGAAACTTTTAGCAAAGAAAATAATAATAAGAACTAGGGGTCATAATTTAAAAGAAAAACATCTACACAAGATTTGTTAGGTTTTGGAATTTGGTTTCGGGCGATGCATTACCGAAAACAAACTATAATCTTCGGTTAAAAAACAAAGTAGAACTGTCATTTATTAGTGTGTATGGGTTTGCTATTATCAGTTATTTTGGTTCGGTTCAGTTAATCTTGTTTTTGCTCACCCCTTCGCAGGACTGTGTTTTTCGGTGTTTATAGATGCTGGGGTCCAGGGGCAGCAGCACTTCGAGGAGTGTCTTGGGCTCGAGAACTAAACTACAGTTCTGCCCATAAGTTTCTTGCAAAGAGCTTTGTCAATGGACGACATTGGATTGCCCCTAGTGATGCTTAGATGATATTTCTAATTTATTTTTTTATTATTCTTTAATTTATTAAGTTTGAAGTATGAATATATAATTCTAATTTTCTCTGTGCGTATATAATTTGGACATGTTGGTCCTGTAAGATAATTCCTTAGGTCTGTATTAAGTGGTATTCTTAGCTTCAAAATTATATGAAACTAGTTTATAACCCGTGAGTGTCCCGGGGTTGAATATTTTAATAACGTAGAATTATCTAAAAAAATGAAGAAATTAAATTGTATTATGAAATACAAGAATGAGGATTGGATTATCATAGGTTAGATTTCAAAAGATGATATAAAAGGCATTTGGTTTCTATGTGTTTATTCGTATTTTATAAGTATTAACAATAATAAACAATTGTAATGAATAAGTATTAAAATAATTTGTTTATCATGATGAAGAAGTAAAGAATTACGTAATTAGATTATAGATTTGAGAAAATCTCCTAGTACACCATATTTATTGTTTTTGTTTGTGGTTTTCCTTTAAGTCTTAACAATTTAACTCAATCTCTGCTCTTGATCCTTGATAAGGCTATGTATAGCTTACTATGTGTGAAAACTAGTTCAGTAAAGACCAATTCTTGATAAAGATTTTCCTTGACTTTTGTTGATTGTCATTGCAACGCATACTGATAAAAAAAATTGCCTCCGTTGGAATTTAAATGGAATTTTGTTGTCTTAGGGTATCATGTTTATCCTTGGGATGAAAATTCGGGTTCTAACATTTCCACTAGATATTATCTCAGCTTCAAGAACTCGTTTACCAAGTCTCTTTATTTGTAACCTTGTACCATTACATAGTCCTTGTTGTTGTTCAATATTTCGAATAAGCATTACTGGTAGACTGACTTTTAGAACCAGATTGTGGTTAAGCAAACCTGCATTTTTAATTATGTTAATAACATATTTAAATAATTAGAAAGGTAAAGTATAAAATGTAAATAAGATTAAATATGTTTAAATGAAGTAGTAGTTAGGCAAACCTGAAATTTGAACTTTATTTAGAACATCAGGATAGTATAATGTTTTTTGGAATGCGTTTAATTTCTCAAAGGGGCAATACCTTTCTTCTCCTGGAATTAAAGCAGTCAAGCGATCGTTAATTTCATGGACGACTTCATTTTTTGGAGCAAGGATTGCTCTTCAGAAAAATATGATTTGTTTGTATATTGTTCTGAAATTGATGGGTAAACAAAGTTGATCAAAGCTTGGATGGGATCAGTTGAATTAGATATCAATATATCATTATGTATCTGAATGTTTGCTTCTCCATCATTTGAACCTCCAAGAGTTCATTCACCAACTTGCAAAAGCCAATTAGCAAATTCTTCAGTTTGTTGAATATCGGAATTTGCTGAACCAATGGTCAACCACATATTTTTTTTGTTAATGTTAAAAGCTTGCAATGTGATTAGTTTGTTGAATATCTAAATTTGCTGAACCAATGTTCAACCACATATTTTTTGTTGATGTTAAAAGCTTGCAATGTGACCATATATATGAAGAAGTTAAAGCTGCATTACAATATCTTGCCTACTACCATTTTGCACTACTAGTAGAATTTGGCGGAAATCTCCTCCAAAAACAACTTTACCACTAAAGGGAATTTGTGCATTATGAGTATTAGTTGTTCTCAAAATATCTTTCATTGTGTGGTCCAATGCTTCAATAGCATGCCTATGTACCATAGGTGCCTCATCCCAAATAATTAACTTTGTTTTCTTCAAAAGATTTGCTTCATCAGTATTTGGTGTGATACTACAAAGTGCATCTTCATTAAAGTTAATAGGAATATAGAATCTTGAATGTGCGGTTCTACCTCTTGACATTAATAAAGATGTAATACCACTTGAGGCAACATTTATTACAATATGGCCTTGACTCCTAATTGCGAAAGCAAGTGTTTTCCATAAGAACGTCTTAGTTGTTCCACCATAAGTCATAACCATAGACAAAGAAGATACCTCCACTTTTTTTTTCTACGACATCAATTATTTGATCAAAGACGTTTTGTTCTTCCTCTGTTAAAGACACTTTAAGTGTATTGAATTCAGTACGAACATCATTTTGATCAAATGCTAACTCATCATTTACTAATTGGTTATGTAGATCAGTTGGTGCATTCGTATCTGGGTATGGCATTGTTCTAACCTTTTTAATGAAGAGTTATTTCGATGAAGGAAATTCTCAATTTCCAAAAGAGTGGGATTCTTGATCACATCATCTGTAATTTGGATTCCTATAAATTGTTTGGATTCTTGATAACATTATATATTATAAAATAATTTTACATATTATATTTTTACTACTAACTCAAGATCTCAAAGTTTGAAGTTAATTTGTGGCGCTTGGACTCTGTTTCTTTTTGTTACATAACCCAAGTTGTAGCCGACTTAAACATATGCAATAAAATCTGTAAAAAAATTACAAATATATTAACTTTTTTTGTAATGTCGTAAATAATAAAATTATAACAAACCTATTATTGAAATAAATACCTTTTATTTATTGAACTGTCTTTATATTTTTTCTACACAAGAGATTTAAAGTTGGCAAACTTGAAACAAAAGTTGGTCCTTCCTAGTTGGTGCATGTGGTCACAATTATTTTACCAGAGAAAGATATTTTATGTTCATGTTCAACATACTTATGGCTATCACACTTAGAACCTGAAGGATTTGTAACATAAAGTGTTTCATCAACATTTAACATATTTTCAAACTTATCCAACACCTTGTGAAAACAATGAACCATAAATGAAAGTTCACTGTAATAAAAAAGTTACATATTAATAACATTTTTATATCAATGTAAATTTAAAAAACTTCAAATCAATTTAACTTGTTACCATCTTATCCATGCAAATCATATCAACCTGTTTGATCTTCAGTACCATGCATTTTTTTTCTCCACAAACTTGCAATCTTACCTTAATGATTGCATTTTTCTTGTATCCCTTAATATACTTAAGAAACATGACATCATTGTTTGTCATTATCCTGGTTTTTTAATGTTTTACAAAATATAAAAAATTTCAATTAAAAAAATTAGTATGAATACAATTAATCAACTGTTACAAAAAACTGTTTTAAAACAGAATATTATATGTAAACAAATGTTTATACACAATGCACTATAATAAGCAATTGTTATCACTTTGCCTATAAAATTTTTAAATATTTTTATTATAACAAAGAAAAAATTTTCATACAAAACATTCACGGAACTACAAACATAACAGTTATGTTTGTGCCATTAAAAAAACAATTATGTTTGTGCTTTGTTTCGAAATAAGAAAGAGGGCAGTTGATTCCTACCCTATAAAGCACAACGGCTTTTACAAACAGTTCTCTTATTACCAAAAGTGTTTTACAACACAATATTAAAAACCAAAAAAAGTTTTATACTTGACAATATTATAATGACTACAAAAATTTTATTATCAAAGCGCTTTATCGAACATAATATAATAATCAATAAAATTAACTTAACCATCAATATTATCAAATCAGTTCACAATATTATCAAACAAACATTATATTGAACCATCCAAAACTACAAAATTTTTATTATCAAAACACTTGATCGAACATAGTATAATAATCAATTAAAAAAAAACTTAACCATCAATATTATCAAACAGTTCACAATATTATCGAACAAGCATTACCTTGAACCATCGAAAACATCTGTATGCAGTAATAGTTCATTTAAATCAATTCAATCTTTATTAACTTATTCATATAAATTGGATAAACATGCTAAATTTTTATCATTGGAATAAACAAAACCAATACAGAAATATTAATGTAAAAAACAAACAGCTTTTTAGATACCTTTCTCTACTGTCGAGGTAGCTCAAAAAAGGTTTCTGAAATTGTGATTTTTGAAGTTGATGTTAAGGGTGTATTTATAATGTTATATTGAATAAATCATTATTTTAATTTTAGAATATATATCTTGAAGGGTTCAACCTGCTTTGTTAAGAACTCGTTAAAAGGGGTACAGAGACCGGGGTTGAAGACCAATCTGGTTGCAACAGCTTGTATGCTTGAAGGCTTGAAGGCTTCGGCCTGCTGCTGTAAGTATTGTTAGAGAGAGAGTGACTCTAGAGAGAGTGTTAGAGAGAGAGAGAGAAAGGTCTAATGTTGAAGACCAATCTGGTTAAAAAAAGGGGGTTTGGCCTCTATTTATAGTGGAGTTAGGTTAAAACCCTAGTAGGCTTGTTTATTGGACTTGGGCTTGGCCCAATATGTTGATTAATGATTTTGGCTATTTGGGCTATTGGACTTAGTCCAATGCTCACCCTACATCATCAGCCTCCCTGGTATAGTTTAATGTATATATGCATGTACATTATACTAGACTCAAACTATTCACTATCTTTGCACTTTCTTTCAACTGTTGTAGTTTTGGTGAGTTTTCATTTGCAAATACTTTAGTCTAAGTAGGATAAATATGGACAAATGAACCTTAGCATTATGAGTTTTGCAGTGTGTTAGGGTTTACCGATAAGATTTGAAGCTTGTTTAAGCTGATGATCTTGGAATCCTTTTAGGGTTTGAGCTGATGAGCTTGAAAGCTTATCAAGATTTAAGCTGATAAGCTTTGCAGCTTGGTAAGCCCTTATTTTGATGCAAACTATGGAGCTGGATATTATTAATCGCTTCTTTCCTTGTTAGCTTCGGCATAACGGGTATTGACCTATAAAGTTTTCGCCTTTTGAGTTTAGTTTTATAAGCTTGTTAGCATAGCGGGTATTGACCTATTAAGTTTTCGCCTTTTGAGCTTAGTTTCCTAAGCTTGTTAGCTTCGGCATAACGGGTATTGACCTATTAAGTTTTAGCCTTTTGAGCTTAGTTTCCTTGTTAGCTTTGGCATAACGGGTATTTTAAGTTGTGTGATTAATACCATCTATATCCGAAATATATGCTCTTTTTGACGATATTCCCATAATTTTGTAAAATATTTTATTGGAAATATCTTTATTTTGGGAATAAGTCTTGAGAAGGTGGTTCATTCACCAAATGACTATAGCAGTTTAAATGCTTGTAAGCATCGGCAAAGTAGCTAAGTATCACCAATTGAGTGTATCAAGATGCACTTACCTTCAAGGTTGACTTGATATGACCTGACTTAATAAAAAGCTTTTATGTGTTCTAAGCTTTGAAGACTTTAACCCTGTTTAAGCATAGTTTTGTTTTTGTTGTAGGAAGCTAAAATGTATGTTTGACATTCTTATAAGCAAGGTTGGAACGTTCCTGCATTAATGGAAATGTTGTGTTGATGGACTTACCTTCTACAAGAGATGGCTTGAACTTTTGGTTTAGTAGGTCACTACATACCTTTTTCTATTGTGAAATTTACTATCCTTCTTGGTGACGTTGGTGGTGAGCTATATCGACACATGCCTCTCGCATTGGTTCATTCGCATGGCGTCATGACCTTTGGAGCAATGTTCTAGTTGTTATCCTTTTGTTGGGAAAAACTTATGGATTTCATCTTTTGAGCAAAATGGCTTGGCTTGACAACTGAAAAGCTTATGGATTTCATCCTTTAAGCTTGTGGATGAAATCCATGGCTAGCCGAATTCTTTGTACTATCAAAGTGTTGTTATAATTTTTTCAAGTGATGGAATCAAGTGGACAGAAGCAAACAAGATTAAATACTGAGTTTCTTGTTCACAAAGGTTTGCTTTTGATTCATGTTCGCGATCTTCATTCATAAGAAGTTGTGTGTATGACACACGCTAGCAATCTTCTTTGATGCGAAACTTAAACACATGATTTGTGCTTGTGAGCTTCCTTCGTTCAAAAATTGATATATAGTTCATATTGATGAGCTTCCTTCATTCAAAGCATGATACATAGAGCATGTTCATAAGCTTCTTTTGTTTGAACTTGAGCTTCTTTTGATAACATAGATAAGATTCTAAATCCGTTGAGTTGTTTCTTTTTTTCATTAATTGCACAATTATCCTTCATTGTGTTTTTTTAGGAAACCTCGTAGGGTTCCATTTGGTGTTAGCCTTGTATAGCTAGAACATTAACATGTGGTTGTGGTATTATGAACCTTTCAAGCTGTTTAATCTTGACATGTTATGAATGATGGCCGCCAATGGCCTTTTATGCTAACTTTTATGTATTTGGTTTTGTGTATGGCTTTGCAAGATTGTTTCACTTTTTCCTTATGATGTTTGCTGTTTATTATTGTGATTGGATTATGCCTTTTTGTCTGTTCATATTTGTGTATTTTTATCAATTGTCCCTTGAAGTTTTGGTGCTGCAATCACCTTACATTGAAGGCATCATAGATAAAAGATACACCATTTATCCTAGTTAAGTACATTTTTTCAAAAGTTAGTGTATCTTGTGTTTCGTAAGCCGTTAGCAAAAGTTAAGGAACAGTTGGTGTAGGCTGTTCAAACCCGTCTATGGGATTAGTTTTTCAAGAGTTTTCTAAGTCCCATGGAGTAGTATTGTTTTAGGAACTCACCCTGTATATAGGTCCTTTTAATCCTTGAACATATTGAGTGATTTGGCCTAGGAGTTCATCCCCTTACATGATCCTTGTCATGGAGTGTTTTGCTAGGTCCTCAACCTGATTATAGGATAAATGAGACAAAATGTTGATTGGAAGTTTCAAAATTCATTCATTCCATGATAACTAAACGTTTACAAAAAGAAGTAGAAATCTCTTGGCCATTTGTGGTTACATTGAACGTTTTAAAGCGATTGTCATCCGAATGTCTTGGGACTTACTTTCCTTCTTGGTTGATTAAGCTTGTAAGAACCACCCTTGTGAGCTTCGAGCACAATGTGTGGTCCCTCCTATTTTGGCCAAGCTTTCCAAGGTTTTGTTTTTGTGACATGTAATTTGTCCCTTGTGGGAGACCCTTATGTGTTGTAGCAACGTGCTTTGGCAAGGTGTTGGTTTTTCAACATATTCACATTGGTGGCTAAGTAACTTGCTTTGTCGTTTTACCAATGTGCTTTAATGCTCTAGCATTGTGGTTTGCTTCTTCCTTAATCTTCTTTTGTATATAGCATGATGCTTCAATGCTTTTATGTTTCTGGTTTTATGCTTCTATCAATCCTTTTTACTATGGTTATTTTATACCCTTAGGTGACTAGTATTTGTTTTTGTGTATCCCCATGTTGTTTCGCATTTTTCACAATTCCGTGAGGCACTTAAATGTTGACATGCTTCTCAGGCTGGTTTCGTTAGCTTGCCTTGACCTTGTAGCTTTGTAGTTGCTAAATCTCCAAAGGATCTTGTAGGCTTAGAAGCTTCAGAATTCATATTCATGTTTAGCTTAGGTAACATCCTTTCGGTAAATATTTTTTTGGAAAGGTGTTTGCTCTAAAAGTGTTAGTGAGATGCATTGATGTTTTAGCAAGTTGCTATGGATAATCTTGTTGTTGTAGGTTTTGTTCATGCTCTTTGTAGGTGACAAGAATTATCATAAGATAGGACATAAGTGGGTCACCTAGACAGGAGTTATTAGAATGAAGCTTTACTAGTTACAAGGATGTTTTCATTTATGGCTAGTACAATAACTTCATTTATTTAACAACTTCTTATTTTGCTTTTTAATTACAAGAAGTGGTGCTCACACAGGAGGCAAACGTATGCCTTTTTCTAGTCATGATTCTTGTTCAAGGATTGATAAGTTGTTGCATAATAGCAAGATGCTTGTATCTGTTTCAGCTTTAGAGCAGAAGTGATGACATGTATAGCTTCTTTGTCCTTCTATGCTTATTGTATAGCTTTCAAGCTTGTAAGCTTATTTTATTGTTTTTGAAGCTTCTAAGCTTTTAAGCTTCTTTAATTAGTTGTTTTTGAAGCTTCTAAGCTTTAAAGCTTGTTGTAGTTAAAGCGTCTAAGCTTTTGAGATTCTTTTACTGTTTTTGAAGCTTCTAAGCTTTAAAGCTTGTTTGTTAATTTTGAACCTTTTGAGCTTCTTTTATTATTTTTGAATCTTCTAAGCATTTAAACTTATATTTGTTGTATTGAAGCTTCTAAGCTTTTGAGCTTCTTTACTGTATTTGATGCTTTTAATAACATGTTTGAAGGAGTTTATGTAAGCTGTTGTATTGGAATCATGTCAAGTCTACCAATGTTTTCATGAACATGTGATGTATTTTGACTTTTATCATCCTTATGGTATAGAACTTACGTTGGTAATAAGTTTGACTTGTTTTCGAGCTTTTGTGGTCAAAATAGGTGATACCTTGTGAAGCTTATAATCTTCCTAGCTTCCGAGGTGGGAACCTTTGAAGCCTAGAATATTCTAAGAATTGGAGGTCACGGCTTATGGGACCTTTGAGGTTTGAACCTTTTAAGCTTACGAGGTTACAGTTTTTGAGAACATACGAAGCTTAAAACCTTTTGGATGAATGGTTCTAACTTCATTTACCAATTAAAGAAAGTGGTTATACTTATTGACACTTTGTAGCTAAAGTGGTGGTGTTGATTCGTGTACACAACGATCTTTGCTTTCATTCCAAAACAGCAGACTAGCTTATTTGAATCTTTTGATTGCTAAATGCTTTTGACTTCTTGATTGAAGTTGTTTTTATTTCATAACTATCGACTAGGTTATTCACGAAATAAAATTTAGCTTGAAAACTCACGACGCTGGCGATTTCATGATCCACAGGTTGATGTGTTGAACCATATGTTTATTTTGACCTTTCTTGGTCTTGAAACAATGTTATGATGCTCGATTCACATCTGTATTTGTAGTTGTTGATTATGAATGGTGCTTTGTATTGTTGAGTTGGTCGTTAGCATAAATGGTTTATGTATAGCTGTTGAAGATGAAGTTGACCTAAGTAATCGTAAAGCTTCATGAACAATCACCTGAACAACTGCGAAGCTAAATAGCTGTAAAGTTTCAATAAACAGTGGCTTGGAAGGCAATAAAGCTTTAATGAACTCGCAGCCTAAAAGGCTGTAAAGCTTTCATGAACAACAGCCTAAAAGGCTGCAAAGCATTGATGAGCAGCGACTTTTTAAGGTTGTAAAGCATTAAGAGATAACAGCTTGAACTGTTATAAAACTTTCATGAAAAGGATTTAACACTTCATCAAATACTGGCCTAAAAGGTTGTAAAGTTTTAATGCTTAGTATCCTGAAAGGCTTTAACAATTTTGATTATGAGTGAATTAACAGGCACAAAAGCTTTAATGTATGACATTTTAAGAGGTTGTAGACCTTTAATGGACAATAGCTTAAATGGCTTTAAAGCTTAAATGGGAATGGCATAAAAAGTTATAAGGCTATAGTGAATAGTAGCTTGGAAGGCTTTAAAGCTTCAATAGGTCGTAGCCAAGATCACTTTGAAGCTTGAATGAATAATAACATGAAAGGGTGTAAGGATTTAAAGCTTTAATGAGGAATAGCCTCAAAGGTTGTAAGGCTTTAAGGATTCAATGAGCAGTAGCCTAAAAGGCTTTAAGGCTTCGATAAACAGTAGCCTAAAATGCTTTAAGGCTTCAATGAGCAATAGCCTGAAAGGTTATAAAACTCAGTAGATTAAAAGGTTGTGAAACTTTGGTGAATACTAGCCTAAAAGGCTTTAAAGCTTCAACTAGAAGTAGCCTAGAAGGTTGTAAGGCTTTAGAAAAATAATAACCTGAAAGGCTTTAAAGCTTTAATGGATAATAGCCTAAACAATTTTAAAGCTTGGATGAGTAATGGCCTGAAAGGCTGCAGGGCTTTAGAGATCATTAGCCTAAAAGGCTTTTTAAAGCTTCCATGAGCGATAGCCTGAAAGGCTGTAAGGCGTTCGAGAACATTACCCTCAAAGGTTTTTAAAGCTTCAATGACCAATAGGCCGAAAGGCTATAAGGATTTGGAGAGCATTAGCCTAAAAGGCTTTTAAAGCTTCAATGAGTAGTAGCCAAAAAGTTCTGTGAAGTTTTGATGAGTAGTAGCCTTAAAGGTTGTAAATCTCAGTAGGTTAAAAAGTTGTAGTGATCGGTAACCTAAAAAGGTTATATGGTTATGTGAATAGTAGCCTGAAAACCTGAAAAGCCTTGTAGTACACAGTATCCTATGCACCTAGCCTATAGAGCTGAAAAAGCTAAAAAGTTTCTGCTTTGTATCCATTGGGTAAAAGCATATATTTTTGTCTTTTATGTAAATGTATGCTTTTAATATAAATTATTTTTTTTTTGACTTTTTCTATGGAGATATGTGTAACTTGTGCATATATACGCACATATACTTGAGTTGACCTTTCATGACGTCTGTCATCAACCATGTAAAATATTGTTAGATTAAAAAAAAAATTTCTTTTGTATATTTTTTTGTATATTTGAGTTGACCTTTCATAAAAAGGTGTTGCATGAATTGTAAAAAATTACTTTAACCAAAAGTAGTAAGATATTACTTTATCATAAAGCATCTTTTGTGAAACCAAGTGTCAGAAGGAACAAGTTGTAATTCTTGCTTTGGAAATCGTACTTTTGCTTTTGAAACATCCTTTTTTATATAGACTGTCGCATGCATACTACCATCACCACTTTTACTTGTAAGTCAAGTTGCGTGTGGGTGTCCATGGCATATGATGAAAATAACATTTGTAATAAACTGAGAAAGTCAAAAGCTAGATAATAGGATGATTAAAATGAACAGAAGTATCTTTTAAATAAATATAATGCTAATGATTATTATTTATTATTTCTAATTTTTTTTGTAGAAATGACAAAAGTTACGCTTGATCATTTTTAAGTCACAAAATGTTTTGGTAACATGTGATTTTGTGCATAACCTTCTTTAAAGCAATGGAAGTTTATACATCTCATGGTGAGGAGGATGTAGACACAGATCCGGTTATTATAAATCTTGCTATCACATGTGTAGGAGGTGTAGAAGTGTCATTCTCGAAAACGTTCTCTCCAAGTATAAAAAGAACATAGAAAATATATCGAAGGAGCCAAACTACAAAGAGTTTATGTTATAAGTAGCACGTCCCCACGGTGGGCGCCAACTTGTTGCTACAACAAATAATGGTCCGGATAGAGTCTGAACTTTCCAAGGTTATCAAGCTTCTGACATTGTCTACTTTAAGGGTTGAACCTGCACAGGAAAGAACTCGTTAGAAGGGGTACAGAGACCGAAGTCTCTGGACCACCCTCCGATGCTCAACATTAGTAGATTATTCAACATAAACGTGTACATAAGTAAATGAATAATAAACATGTAGATACGTATACGTATGAGTATGAGTATGAGATGCATAGAGAGTATAATGTATGGATGAAGTGATGATTGAGACCCAACGGTTAGCAAGGAGCTGATACGAAATCATGCTTCCTAACTCGATGGTTTGACGTGGCTGTGACAAGCGGTGTGGTTGTGAGCTTCTAGTAATGTGTTGCAACAGCTTGTATGCTCGGAGGCTTCAAGGTTTCGGCCTGCTGTTGCTGTAAGTGTCATTAGAGAGAGATGTGACTCTAGATAAAGTGTTTAGAGAGAGAGAGAGAGAAGTGTTTGATGTTGAAGACCAATCTCGATGGAAAAATAGGGTTTGGCCTTTATTTATAGTGAGGTTAAGTTAAAACCCTAGTGGGATTGTTTGTTGGGCTTGGGCTTGGCCCAATATGTTGATTAATGATTTTGGCTATTTGGGCTATTGGACTTAGTCCAATGCTCACCCTACATTATTAGCCCTAGTCTAGTTTAATGTATATATACATGTACATTATACTAGACTCAAACTATTTACTATCTTTGCACTTTCTTTCAACTTTTGCTGTTTTCATGAGTTTTCATTTGTAAATACTTTAGTCTAAGTAGGATAAATATGGACAAATGAACCTTAGCATGATGAATTTTGCAGTGTGTTAGGATTTACCGATACGATTTGAAGCTTGTTTAAGCTGATGATCTTGGAAGCCTGTTAGGGTTTAAGGGTGAGCTTGAAAGCTTATTGGGATTTAAGCTGATAAGTTTTGCAGCTTGGTAAGCCCTTATTTTGGTGGAAACTATGGAGCTGAATATTTCCCGATTACTCGCTTCTTCCCTTGTTAGCTTATGTTAGCTTCGGCATATTGGGTAAAATTTAAACGTATACAAAAATATATTGTTTTTACACATGTGTAAATTTACTGTTTATAGATATGTAAAAAGTTAATTTTAGAGTGTTATTGCAAAAAAAAAATGAATTATTTGGAAAAAAATCATTTTTTAATGTTGTATTTTAATTATAATGTGGTTTGTATTAAAAAAAATTGATTTTAATTGAATTTTTTTTGTTTGTTCTCACGGTTCTCACGATATTTAGCATTTTCAAGTTAACCCTCCCATATATATATATATAGGGTAGGGATCCTAAGAGAACCGACCCTTATTTGAGAACTGAGAGAACTATTCTGGACCACATATTTCTCTAAGGCAGTGATTGGAGTTCGCGGTGATGAATTCAACTAACTTTGAAATTAATATTAATGGTTAATAAAAAAATGTAAGTTAATTGAAACTTATAACATGGGTAATCCATCACCAACGGGGCTAGGATTTGTAATTTAATTAAACGGGGAGTTGTATATAAATAGTGGTTTTGGGAGTTCGGTGTACAACTTGCAACTATTTGACTGTGGACTTTAGCTATTCTCTACTGCTGCGTGCACATTTGGGGTAGGTCCTCACATGTTTACTATAACCAATTGTTTCTAAATGAGAGGGACCAATGTGGGTGCCGCCACTCGCCGGAAATAATACGCGGGTTATGCGAACCGAATGAATATTTGGATAGTACTATTAGTACCTAACAAGGCCCACCGTCAACCGATAGCGTCTGTTGCGTATCTGGGTATACCACGGGTTGCATAATATTCTGAACTGGGTTGTTAATCCAAGAAAAAACTTGCAAGGGGCAATTGAAATGGGTAGTCTTGGTTTGGTTATGGGCCCATGATGGGTCGTCGTCATATAAGAGCTCGCTACTCCTAGTATTAATGCTCGTCGGCACAAAACCTCGGGAGGAGTCTAAGCCCCTGCCTTGTTTGTTAATATTAAAAATGGTAAAAATGAGTACAACTTCGGAAGAGTGATGAACGAAGTACTAAGGTTACAATGTTGTGTTGTGTGTGTGACTAGAGAGTATAAGGTGTTCTATCACAAGTATGCTAGTATCAAGTGAATAGAAAGTAGCTAAGTGTCCTATTTCGTTCATCAATCCCCTATTTATAATTACAAATGAAATAAATAAGAGATACCATGATATCCGATGTCTTTAATGAGCTGGTGGACTGTTTCAAGTCGTCTTTGAAGAAAGTTAACCAACATAGACGTTGGAAAAACAGTTTCCATGATTTTCGCCTAGTATTAATGCTCGTCGGTTACACATTTGACCTATTCTTTATATATGACACTACTTAATCTAATTTTTTTAAATGCATGGTTTTGAAATGATTTGTGATGTGAAATAAACATTTGAATTCACCAATATTTTATATATTGACGTCTTTTTAAACAATCTTTCAGGAACTGATGTGGATGATCTCTTGAGCATGGCTAAGGCGGGGGATAGTTTTTGATGTCGGTCTTTGTTAGGATTTCATTTACTAGGACGTGTATTATCAAAATCTTTGACATTATGATATCAAATATAATGACTTTTCTAAATAAGTGTGTTTGTCCTAATCTTACGAGGAAAGCCCTTAATCACTTGATGGACGATTGTAAATGTAATGCAACAACGGAACAACACTCGATATACGAGGAAAGCCCTTGATCACTTGATGATCGCCGGCACAAAACCTCGGGAGGAGTCTAAGCCCCTGCCTTGTTTGTTAATATTAAAAATGGTAAAAATGAGTACAACTTCGGAAGAGTGATGAACGAAGTACTAAGGTTACAATTTTGTGTTGTGTGTGTGACTAGAGAGTATAAGGTGTTCTATCACAAGTATGCTAGTATCAAGTGAATAGAAAGTAGCTAAGTGTCCTATTTCGTTCATCAATCCCCTGTTTGTCCTAAGGCGGATGGACGATTGTAAATGTAATGCAACAAAGGAACAACACTCGATATACGAGGAAAGCCCTTGATCACTTGATGATCGCCGGCACAAAACCTCGGGAGGAGTCTAAGCCCCTTCCTTGTTTGTTAATATTAAAAATGGTAAAAATGAGTACAACTTCGGAAGAGTGATGAACGAAGTACTAAGGTTACAATGTTGTGTTGTGTGTGTGACTAGAGAGTATAAGGTGTTCTATCACAAGTATGCTAGTATCAAGTGATAGAAAGTAGCTAAGTGTCCTATTTCGTTCACCAATCCCCTATTTATAATTACAAATGAAATAAATAAGAGATCCCATGATATCCGATGTCTTTAATGAGCTGGTGGACTGTTTCAAGTCGTCTTTGAAGAAAGTTAACCAACATAGACGTTGGAAAAATAGTTTCCATGATTTTCGCCTAGTATTAATGCTCGTCAGTTACACATTTGACCTATTCTTTAGCTATGGACTTGCTCCACATGTATATATCTTCCATGTTCAGCTCTCTTGCTTTGACTAAGATAATATAGCCGTTAGGGAAGAGTTACAAGCCTTAATATTGATTAAGTGTACTTGCAAAAGCTAGCATCATAATAAGATAATTCGTTAGTCTATCCTCAGGATGCACATAAGGTAAAATACAGTTACATCCTGAACCCTGCTTAGTCCTTCAGTATCCTGAGGATGTCACATAGAATAGATGAGGTAAGACCATGCTGAGGATTTCACCACCAACAATCACTACTGCCCTTAATACTACGATGATTCAAGAGAACATTGTTACGTAGGTACGATTGCATCTCGTCCAACGATGTTGATGTGATGTAAGAGATTGCTGGTATGTTGATTCCGAGTTCACTCCTATGTCTTTTATTGTATTCGTGCAGGTATAATATCTAATAGTTTTGAAATACAATGACGATGTTAAAACAACTTGCGTCTAAAACAAATAACATTTGCGTTAGTTTTAAAATTGTTTAAAATATGTACTCACATTCAACAAGGCAACTGGTCCATTATAATTGTCCTTATCACCAAGCCAGCCAGCTTTAGTTTTCTTCAAACATTTAAGCATATACCCACACCAATTCATCATTGGAATTTCATATTCATCACCTATAACCAATAAAAATCTTTGATTCACGGTTGTTATTTTTGTGATTTCACCGAATTTTGTATTCCATGCAACCAAGAAGTTTAATTTGAATAGTCTTCCACCATCTACATTATCTCCAATTAGTGTCAGAACTCTTCCAACACTTACTCTTGAATTATCAAACTGGTTTTTAAATTCATCAATAGTAGTATCAGAACCCTTCTGGCTTATTTTTCTCGAGAACAGGTATCTTCCTATTAGGAATGCCGAAAACCTCATGTATTTTTGATGATGTTATTTTGATACTATGATCGCCCATATTTAGTATGCTTGTTTCATCCTCATAGTTCATCCACAACTAATATCCCAATGCTGTAGCAGTTGACTCGTATTCCATTGATAGTATGTTGCCAAATCCCATCTCTCTAACATTAGTCTTCTGTGCATCCGTTAAGTATTGTACAGTCGCCATAAAATCAGTTGGAGAACATCTCATCTTAAGTCTCTTGTGACTGTATTGCAAGAACTCTTTTGAATTCACTTTTCTATCATTCTTTAACTTCTTGTTTGGCATTTCAAAATCACTGTTTGAGTCAAATGTATTGTTTTCAATGCGTCTAAGACGATTATTTTTTTGTAAACTAGTCAAAGGGGATTGGAAGTCATCATCTGGATCTTCAACACAACAAATTCACCATATTTAATAAAACGCAAATTGTAGGCGATTAAACGCAAATGTTGTATCCTTTTTTAAAAAAAAATTATCATGCATCGTACAAACGTAACTACAATTATAACCGTAGATGAAACAGTAAGTTAATCATGCAGATGTATAAGCACAGTTTAAAATATAGATCTATAACTTATCTTCGCTAACATTCTTCGTCGCTCTGTCATGCACTTATTTCGATCGTCTTTCAGGTGATCCTCTTTTAACTAATCATCATAAACGAATATAATTATTTCGTTAAAGTTAAGACTACGCTAATGCAGAATTATACCTTCATCTGTATTATAATTGTACATAATCATGTTACCTGTCTTCATCTTCTTCGTCTCTATTGTTGTAGTTTCAGATTTTTACCCTAATTCAGTGTTTTCTTCTTTTATGTCAATGGTTACATAATTGTAATTCAATTGTCCGCCTTGTTTTATCACTTTTTTAAATGCAGTTTTAAGTCACAATTACTAATTTGCCCTTGGCTGAATTTTCGTGGAATTTAATGACGCATGGTTTTTTACGATCGTACCCCCAGTTAGACGGTGTAATCGTACGCTCTATATTGTTTCTTACAATTTGTACAATAACAACCTTTTTACGTTAGCCTCACCCTTAATTTATAATGTTGTAATGTTGTGAGTATATTGATAACGTTTTTGATAACGTTAAGCATATATCATTTTGTATTTAAATTGATTAATAAATGGTGTGTTTTAATTTGTTTTTCCTTCATATTGATCGTTTAATTTTGTGTATATAAGACATATCTTCAGTAATATATTTATGTTTCGTTTTCAATCTTTCGAAATTTTTGTTTCGTTTAACTGTGAAGTTTACGGGTCTCTAACCTGCTAGTAACTCTTGTAATACTTTAAATATCAACTTTTATAAAGTCGATGAGTTGTATGTGTATCACGCTTAATTATGTATATTCTCTTTTAATTATTTTACAACTATTAATAATTTGTTTGGCCTTGTTTAAAAAAAAACTTCATCAAAAAATCGAGCATTTTATTCTCAATAGGATGTTGCGTTTTTATCATATAAGTTACGGAAGTACAATTATAACTTGCATAATTATAACATCGGTTGCGTAATTATCAGTATAGGTTGCTTGAGTTGCATAACTATTTTTACTTTTCACAGTTTATCATATATTCAACTCGTATAATACACACAATTGTAAATTAGTTATTATTACATATAATATATCATTTGTTTTACATTATATATTAGAATGTATTATTACTTAACACCAAACTATATACATATTATATATATACTATTTTGGAATGTCGGCGGCTACTCTCAACTTTCAAGTAATTGCAGCTTTAGTCCTCCAACTTTATCTTTCAGTTAATTACAAGTTTAGTCCTCATACTTTCCATTGCCACCCACTCATGTTTCAGTTAATTGCAACGAACCATCCTAAACTTTCAAAAACACGTTGTCATCGCCGCTTAATCACCTTGCCAGAAGCACGCTAGCCGGCTACCGCCGCAACGCGCGGCGTCAGCAAGTCGATCAAATATAATACGCTGGGTAATTGGTTGATTATTTGCTACCTGTTCGACACATTGTGACGCCCCCGCAAACTGCGGCGTCAGGTAAAAAACGCTCGGCATATCCGTCGTGCGCGCGCGGCGCCGGTAAAATACTAGTTCGAGTGATAAATTCAAACCTGTGTCTTATTATATTATATTTTAAAATCATTTCCGATTCTCTTTAAATTAAAAAAAAAAGACGTATTAGTTTGATGGGAAAGTACAGCCACCCAAATTTTATTCAAACACCTTTAAATGTAACAAAGACTCCTAAACCTCACCAAACAATTAAGTTGTCGGGTTTGTTTTGGTCCACTTCTTTTTTTTATGGACCGATTCCATGGTTTAGTAACAAGGTTCCAAATGACAATTTTAAAAAATAAATGTAAGACAACCTAACAAGTCAACTGTCTGTCCAGCCTGCCTTAACAACAAGTTGTATTGAATCCTATACAAAGATCAAACCAATGCTCACACAAAGAAAGAAAGAAAAAGATCATGGGAGGCTGCTGCTGCTTTAAAGACGAAGAGACAGACTACACTGGAGTTATAATCATAACAGTTGTTATTGCTCTAGTGCTAATGGCTGTCTGCCTCCAACAACCACGCCATCGAGCCTATTATGTATACCGTTGCTAATGCCTCTTTGTTTTCAGGTACAACTGTCCGATACATCTTTGTTACTTGATCAAAATTCGAGTTCTTTCCAAGATTGGTAGGATATTGATGTATTAGGACTTTTGATTTTCTTATTTTCTAATCTTTCTTCATATGTTGATGTAAATAAAAAAGTGCATGTTATATTGATGCACATTTCTAAATGTATCTATCATTTATTATCATAGTTTGGCTAACGTTTTTCTCCTCATGATATTTGAATATAACATAGGCTTATATCAAAGAAAGACCTACACAAGCTATCACTCATGCCATACTCCACTTTTTTAGTGTATTTGTATACTAAATTTGTATACTTTTAGAAAACTGGGTATTTGTGACTGCATATAGTCGCAGTCCAGTCGGAAATGGCCTTTTGCGACCATAAATGCGGTGGGGTAATTCTATTTTGCGACCGCATTGCGATTAGAAAGAATCTTGCCAACGAACCCAATTATGTTTGATGCAAAAATTAACGGGTCAATTAAGTAATTTACAAATAGTTTGTTTGGTGTTGAAATTGTAAACCGATCCATTGTAAATTAAAAAGGGTGAGGAACCCTAATTTGTAATTCAAGATTTATCGTTTTCAATGTTTGATCTTCTTGATATTGATTCTGTTAAACATAATTCTATTATACCAACTGGTATCAAGGCCTAGGGATCAAATCATTTTGCATTTGCAATTTGTTAAGAATCTATTTGATTTTAGAAAAAAGTTTCTTCGGTCTCGAACAATCAGAAGCCAAACATAAAAATTTCATTTTAAAAACAAAATCGATTCAGTATATGCGGTAGAAATGAAATTGAAGAAATCAGAAACAGAAAGTTGATTGAAATCGAGAAAAGTTAATTGTCATTTTCTCGTCGCTGAGATTTTCATTTTTTGGTCATTTTCATCCAATTATCTATCTTCGTCCAAAAAAAAACCTAGAATAGTTAGTGGTGTTTAATCCTTTTACTTAATCTACAAAATTTTGAGCAAGATTAGTTTTTTTTTTACAAAACAAAATTGTTTTAGATTAATACACTTTTAGATCAAAATAAAAAAAATTATTAAAATATTCTTTATAAAGAGCAAACCCTTTAATATCATATTGTATCAACCCACCAACCACCAAACGTCTTTCGCCTAGTAGTATCAAGGTGTTAGATAAGACTTTGTCTTTCCATGTGATGAAGGTTCAATTCTCATTACCAACAAAAAAAAATTCAAAAAAAAAAAGCGTCAACCCACCAACCATCTCTTTTTCTCACGCCTTGCTATCCCTCTCTCTGAATTATGTACCAAAACACACCACCACCCACACCACCAGCCTACCCTCTCTATGTCTTTCACCCCCCCCCCCCTAGCCGATGGCTAGGGTTTTGTCAACATCAGCCCATCAACCACTAGTTTCCACAAGTTTTTTATTTCGGCGGTGAAAAGGCGATGGTGGCCGGTTGTGATGGTACGCGGACGTGAAGGTGGGAGTTAGTGTTTCAGAGATGGACTATGGAAGGTGGGTGGTTGTAGATACCATTTGTTGCAACTCCGACTTTGGTGATGGTGGGTTTCAATTAGGGTTTTGATTTGAATGATGATAACGATGGTGATGGTGGATGGGGATGAGGATGGTGACGGTGGTTAATGATGGGGATGGTATGATATGGTGACTATGACTGGGATGGGATGGTGACGGTGGTGGTGAACAATGGCATGTATAGTTTTTAACATTTTTTTATTTATTTACATATGTGTGTGTATGTGTGTTCAAATAACATTTTTTTATTTGTTATATGCATTGAGAGTATGTACCAAGCTGTAATGCATTAAGAGCTCGTACCTTAGTTAAGAGGACGAAAATGCCCCTCATGTAATGTTAAAAAAATAGATAGGCTTAGCGAAATGAACGGAAATGACAAAGGTTAGAAAACCTTATGGACTTTGCAGCCCAAAGCAATCTCTTCAAACCTTGTAACCCGATCTGTAGAAATAGCCTAACAAAAAATAATTCGACGTTAACAAAACTAGAGTATTTCAGCGAAGCGCGTTGCGCGTTTTGGAAACACAAATTCAAGAAGCATACATAAGGAACGAACAAAATCAGCCTTGTATATAGAGAACAAACAAAATGGTTTCCAAACCCATCAGCAAATCATAACCAGCAAATCATAACCATCAGTAAAGCCACATAAGTAACATACCATCAGCAAATCATAACCAGTCAAATATGATTAATACGGTTTCTGACTTCTTAACACATATGACCTTTTTCGCCTCTTTAGCTAGTCTATTTTAAAAATAAGTCGTTCAAAGAAAAACAACCTGGAGCACACATTTGATAAATGAATGTATCAATTCTACCAAGTGTACTTAAAATCACATGAGTTTGCACATAAAGAAGAAAGCACGCTACATCTAAGTTGATGTTTGAATAGACCAAAACAAGAGATCCTCCTCCTAGATACTCGCCAATAATAGATATCTAATATATTTATACTACATACATATGTAAAAACGAGTTTTTATTTGACATGTTAGAGATAAATTAACTATTAGAGGGTAAATTTTGGGCTAACCTTGAGGCGCTTTTGACGTTTTCATTTCGGATCATTAAAACGCCTTGTGAATCAATCCGGGCATCAACCTTAAGACTAATTCTTCAATTTTGAATTTTGATTGCGGATGTTTCTCATCTTCTTTCCATAACTAAAAACAAATAAATAAAAAGGTGAGACTGTAAATACATATAATACAATAAACAAAACATATACACAACTAGGTTTTTAAGCGACGCGCGTTGCGCGCTATGAATGCGTTTTTGTATTGTGTAGAAACAATCAAATTCGGATTAGAAAAATGCATTGTTCATAACATACATAATGGTCGTAACCCTACGACCACCAACAAAACTTCCACAACGCATTAAGTGGGGAAAGGCAAAGCTACTATGATTGAAAGTTATAAACTGTGTATATCACAATTCGTTTGAGGTTATGTATAGCTGCATATGTTTGAGCACATTTGCCTACATTTTGATGGCCAAGTAGATATGCTAGAGTTTTTCTATTTGTTTAATCATATTCTTGTGGTAGTTAAGAAGTTACAAGTGAAGTTTAGTGAAGACAGACAATCTAAATTACAAAGAAGCTTACCTGAAAATTATATTTTTATTTTATCACATCAAAACATTTGTATGTCTCCTCTTTGCAAGATAAAACCCAAGTCAGTTCTTGATTGAAACGAACGAACAAATTGATCGCCAAAACGGAGAGCAAGGGGGACAGAGTTTTAAGGCGGTGTGGCGAACTTACCGCCATGGATGCAAGAACTTTATTTTAGTTTAAATGAGAAAATAAGCGACTTTTGTTTTAAAAAAACATTAACGCGATCATGTTACCTAAAACAACAATAACGCATTCATATTTCATATTGCCTAAAACAGTGCTTTTGTGAATTCATACACCATTAATTACTCCCCCTAAGCTCATTCAAATATAGATATCAAAGGGATGGTTAGAAAGCCGAAATCGGTGTCAGCGCAATCAAAATTAATCGCGACTATAAACACTCCTACTGGATACACCACTAATACAATCTATACTAAAATCATAAATTCATACCCCATGCAACTATGTCTCCCCTTGAAACAAATGATACTGCAAAAAGCCATTTGTTTTGTAGAAAAGGTACAGTTGTATCATCTTATAATAAATATCACTATTATTTATATGGCTTCAATATGGACACCATAAATTCCTAAGAAAGATCAAAATCAATCTAACTTTTATAACTCAATGTGAGACAACAGGCATGATTACATAATTCTTATTACTAACAACAAAATAGAGGTTTAAATACTTCATAAAAGATTGAGAAAAAACAACTACAGATACATAATAGATTTGCTAATTAACACATATCTACCTTCTGTGCAAGTGTCAGTTCTTGAGTTTACTTAACCAAACATCAATGAATTACTAAAACAAAGAAGAGAATACCGGAAACGATAATAGATTTGGGGTTTTGAAGGCAGTTCTTATAGGTTTGGGGGTTTCTGTAGGTGGATAGGAGAGGTTTGGGGGTTTTTAGAGAGGTTAGGGTTAGAGAGAAAAAAAATTTGCAGAAGATTTAGCGCTATTTTGTAAGAGGAGAGATTAGGGTTATGGGGGGAAAAGATGTGCTCTGCTGAAAAATTTGGGGGGAGTTGAAATTGGAATAGGGGTTTGGGAGGGAATTTTTGGAGCCGAAATTTTTTAGAAAACTCTTTATTTTATTTGGGGTATAAATGACACGTAACGGTTTAAAAGATACTCGGGATCAGCTCAAACGAGTTGAGCCTTAACGAGCCCTAGTTCGAGCCTGAAATATTACTCTTTTAGTTATCGAGCCCGAGCTCGAGCATTACATACATAGCTTGTTTCGGCTCGCGAGCCTAAACGAGCCCAAACAAATGTTATATTTATTTATGTATGCGATATTACTCGTTTAGTTATCAAGCCCGAGCTCGGCTCGTTTAAGCTATTGAAGCGAGATTGAGTCGAGCTTTTAGGTCGTTTAAAATTATTTTTAAATACAATGAGGCGAGCCGAGCCGAGCTCGAGCTCTTAGGTTTTACTTTCAAGCCGAGCTCGAGCTCGAGCCTCAAAAGAGAATGACGAGCCGAGCTCGAGCCTAGTCAAGCTCGGCTAGGCTCGTTTACACCCCTGCCCTTTACAAGTAAAGTTAAGCTAGTTAAGCTTAGATTAAAACGAGTCGAGTTTAAACGAACTTGAGTTAAAACTGAGCCTAAAAGTAAAATCGTTTATCAAAAACCTTGAGCTTTGCTTATTAGGTTCGATCCGGCTCGCGAGCCTAAACAAGCAGAATATTTATATACTTATTATTTAGTATACTTAAACAATATAATATAAATGTTAAGGCCAGGGGTGCAAACGAGTCGAGAGGCTCGAGAAAAAGTTTGAAACGAGCTATATTTAGTCCAAGCTGAGCTTGAGCCTAAACAAACTTGCTATTTGTATTATTTTTTTCAATATATTAAATAATAAATTAACCGAGTTCGAGCTTGAAAAACCACCAATGAGCCGATTTGATATGTATGATCTACTATTGTCCATTATGATCCAATAAGACCCAATTTGATCAATTAAGACTAGTATCATCTATTATTGCCCATTGTGATCCATTAAGGCCCAATTTGACCGATTAAGACATGTATGATCTACTATTTCCCATTGTGATATAATAAGACTCGATTTGATCAATTAAGATTTGTATGATATATTATTGCCCATTGTGATCCATTAAGGCCCAATTTGACCGATTAAGACATGTGTGACATATTATTGACCACTGTGATTCATTAAGACCCAATATGATCCATTAAGACATGTATAATCTGATATTGCCCATCACAATCCTTTAAGGCCCAATATGATCGATTAAGACATATATGATCTACTATTGGCGATTATGATCCATTATGGCCCCATATGACCGATTAAGACATATATGATCTAATATTTGTCCATTGTGATCCATTAAGGCCTAATATGATCCATTAAGACATGTATAATCTAATATTGCCCATAACAATCCTTTAAGGCCCAATATGGTCGATTAAGACATATATGATCAATTATAGTCGATTGTGATCCATTAAGGCCCAATTTAGCCGATTAAGACATGTATGATCTACTATTGCCCACTGTGATCCATTAAGGCCAATATGATCCATTAAGACTTGTATAAATCTGACATTTCCCATTGTGATCCTATAATGCCCAATATGACCGATTAAGACATGTATGATCTATTACTGTCCATTGTGATCCATTTGAGCCCAATATGATCCATTAAGACTTGTATAATCTTAACTGTATATGTATTCAAATACACTTGCACGCACATATCATAGACAAATATTCATTCATATCAATATATTAAGGGGCAATTTCATATATACCCCTGCAAAACATCAAAATTTCATATATACCCAAAACATGCTTTACGACCATTGTACAATATGCATGAAAAAACTTGTACTTTGGGTATATATGATACTTTACAAGTTTACAATGGCATATATGAAATTGTAACATATATTAATTTGAAAAAAAAAACAAATAGAAAATTTCGGGCTGAACGGGTCATGTGTTGGGTTCGTATGTATGACACAATTTTCGGGTTCGGGTTAGACTCGTAAATCCATGACACGGCCCGTTTAGCACCCTTACAACCATAAGAATATAAAAAGGACAAGAATAAATGTAACAAAATTAATGTTATGATACCCTTTACTTGACGTTTTAAATGAAATAATGAAAAAATCTTCAATAACTCAACTTTTACCTAAGTATAACAAAATACATTTAATTAAAACATAACTATAGTAAATAAAACATAAATCTTACGGGTGGTGGGTGGTGGGTGGTGGTTAGTGGCGGTGGTGGTGGGTGGTGACATGTTGCGATGGTGGTGGGTGGCGGCAGTAGTGGTAGGTAGAGGCAACTGTTGTGGGTGACGGTGGCAGGTGGAGGAGGAGGTGGCGAGCGACGATAGTGGGTGGCGCATTTACTTCATGTATTGAGGAGGAGCATTAACTGATCTTAAAAGTAAACTATTAACTTAGAACAATTACTTTTTCGCTGCATTTACTTCATGTATTAAATTGCAAGTACCATCTAAAATTATTAGGAGTGTAAACGAACCGAGCTGAGCCCGAGCCTGACTGGGATCGAGGTCGGATCGTCATGCTTTTATGAAGCTCGGCTCTGTTCGAACCTAATACTTTGAGCTCGAGCTCGACTCGAAAGTAAAACCCAAAAGCTCGAGTTCGACTCGAAATAGTTTTAAAGCAATTTTAAAGGAGCTAAAAGCTCGGCTCGAGCTCGCTTCGATAGCTTAAACGAGCCAAAGCTCGGCTAGAGCTCGGCTTTACCAATGTTAAATAGTAGGTATACTATAAATAAAATAATAATAATAATAATATAAATTTTTTTTTTTGGCTCATTTAGGCTCGCGAGCCTAAACTTCAAGTTCGAGCTCGGGCTCGTTAAGGCTCGTCTTGTTCAAGCTTTTTATCGATCCCATCTCAAGTAGCTCTCGAACCACTACACATCATTTATCATACCTTTACTTGGTGATTTGAAGGAACTACAAAAACTTGAGTAATTTACTTTTTACATAATTAGTAAAACAAAAAAAAAAAACATTCAATTAATACATAACAATTTTTAATATAATAGAAATCGTAGATTAATAAATGTTATACGATGAAGAAGAATAATATATATATATATATATATATACTAGTATGGTGCCCGCGCGTTGCGGCGGGTAACAACATTTAGATTGGTTAAGGTTAAACAATAATCAATTGACCGAAATATTTGTCTTGGTGTGTGATATAATCATTAGCAGGGCTTGACTGCATTTTTAGTAAAATCAGGGGGGGGGGGGAGCATACAAAATATATAAAAAATATTCGGAATTTTTAGGTTAAAAACACACTACGACCAAAAGGGGGTGGGGGTGGGGTTGGGTCGTGGCCCGAAAGAAGTTCTGTCAGTGGGCATATCCGAATTAACCGATCAAATTATACATAATGTATATAGATTTCAACTATTAGATTATACATTTTCAAGATATTTTCCTTATATATATATATATATATATATATATATATCCAAAAACACAGAGTTGTGAACTATATTATAGTATTTCATTAAAGAACTCAAGTTGAGAACTATGTCATCGCGTGTATCTTCTCATTCAACAACTTATTAGACCAAGTGTAATCCTTCCATTTCATTTTTTTTTTCCTTTTTTTCATTCAAATATAATACCATTATATATTCACCCCCTTTCACCCACCATTACTTCCCTTGCCCATTTCACCTAGCAAGTGGCTCCACATTGCCAAGTGTCAAAAAATGTCCCTTTCACCCACCAAATTTCACCCACCATTACACCCACCAAATTTCACCCACCATTACACATGGTCTTACACAAAAAATTTCTACAAACACAAATGAGATAAAATTCTGACATTAATGAGTAATATTTGTTGAGTAAGTGGTAAACAATTTTTAAACAAAACTTTGAATTCAATATATGAAAATATTTTTTTTTACCACAATCGAATCTTATGTGCTAGCGAAAGTGCAAGCACATAAATATATACATAGCAATAATTTATGTGATACGCTAAGCAATAAATTAGGGTGACTGTGAGGAGTGAGAAGTTACATAAGCAAATGTAACTTCTCACTTACTTTGTTTTCGTTTCGGTTATTACTTAACCTTAACATATCATTTTCTAAATTTTAAAAAATTATAGCAATACTATAATCAAATTAAAGGGAACAAAATGCCCATTTATACGGTGTAATAATATTAAGATAATATTAATGTGTGAAAAAGTTTTGGACATTTAAAAATCGTGAGAGTAGTTGGTTGAAATAATGGTGAAAAGTGTAATTATTATTTAAATAAACAAAAGTTGAGTAAAGTTGAAGGGGCAAATATGTAAGTATTGTATAAAAGATACTACCATAAAAAAATAGTTAATAAGTGGATTGTATGTTGTACTCTAACCAATTATACCTGTAAAACTTAAATTATATGAGGTACTTCGTACTTAGGAAATGTAGTATAAGATAGTATAAATATATAAGCTTTCGGTTATTTTCGTTTGCTTTCGTTTCGATTAATACTTAATCTTAACATATCATTTTTTTAAATTAAAAAAACTATAGCAATACTATACTCAAATTAAAGAGAAAAAAATGCTCGTTTATACGGTGTAATAATATTAAGAAAATATTAACGTACAAAAAAGTTATGGACGTTTAAAAATCGTGAGAGGTAGTTAGTTATAATAATGGTAAAAAGTGTAATTATTATTTAAATAAATAAAAGTTGAGGGGTAAATGTGTAAGTATTGTATAAAAGACATATTTGCCCTCAAAAAGTAGTTATTATGTGCATTGTGTGTTGTACTCTATGCAATTATACTTGTAAAACTTAATTTTTAAGAGGTCCTTGTGAAATGCTTTATAAGATAGTATAGATATATATTAACATGACAGTTGGAATTTTATAATACTATTTTAAAATGTGACAGCACTATCAAAAGATTATACATAGAATCATTAAATGGGGTTGGAGAAATGTTATACTTATATTATGCTACTAGCACCAACAAATAAAATCTACACCACCATTAAATCATCATTGAACAAAAGGTGTTGTTGGATCAATAACCGCACCATTAAAAAACATATGTAGCACCAACAATTCACTTGTGTAGTAGTGGATAAAAGCTAGTATAACTATATTATAATTACTCTAAAATACTCAACATATATTTATAAAAATGTTGATTTGGCTTCTTTTTTTTTAAGTTTCCTTTGCTTTTTAACATTGTTAGATAATTGCATTTGTATTTAATCTTTGTTACGTGTGTTATGATATTTAATTAATAACTAATAAATGAGTCGAGCCTCGAGCCAAGTTTATATCTCGAGTTTTAGCAAAAAAGGTTGAATCAAACGGAGCTCGAGCTATCATAAGTTAAACTAGCTCGAGCTCGAGCCTAATCGAGATTAGCCCGAGCTCAACTCGGTCGACTCGTTTGGACTCTAATCAAAACCACTTGTCTATTTCCTGGACTCATAATGACTAACAATTCCTGGACTCAAAGACTCACATGATTTAAACAAAGACGCCTACTCCTAAACAAACCTTCAAGCTGTCGAAATTTGAAATGTTTGATTTCAATTCTTTTTTTATATTTTTCTATTGGACCACCTATTCAAAAGGTTGGTAAAAGGTTCCAAAAAGAAATATTAAAAAAGAAAACACCAAGTCGTCTCTAACTAGTCAACTCTCAAGTCTGTTTTAATAACCACTTGTATCGATCGAGTCCTATTCAAATATCAAACCTCCTTCATCAATACTCACAGAAACAAAGAGATGGGAGGCTGTTGTTTTTCTGAAGACAAAGGGACCGACTACACGGGAATTATACTAGTAATCGTTATCGCTCTAGCGCTAATGGTCGTCTCTCTTCAAAAGCCACGCCCGCGAGGCTATTATGTATACCGTTGCTAGTGCAAGGATGATTTTCGGTTGCGGCTGTCCGAGATTAATTGTAGTTGTGAGCCTTGAATGTGTTGGCTGGCTCGTGTCATACATCAATTCGGTCCCCTTGTAGTCTGGTTTTTGTTATTTTCTTCTTCATCTTTGTTGTTATATTTATATAGCATTTGTGTAGTTATTTACTTTATCAGTTATGAATTTTATACGGTATACATATACATATTGAAATTACAACATGATATGTGCAAGTGCAATTTTGCCACAAAATACCAAAACCAACTATGTTTACTTGATCGTTTTCAGAAATTTTGGTAACAGTCTTATACTTTTTGGATATTACTCTATGGTTCTTATTGAACTCTCAATCGTAACATATTTGAATCTTAACCAATGGTGCAAACGAGCCGAGCCCGAGCTTGACCATGCTTGAGCTTAAGCTCGATTAACTTATGAGAGCTCAAGCTCGGCTCGGTAGAAGCTTTCTTTTCAAAGCTCGAGCTCGGCTCGTTGGAAGTTTCTCAAACTCGAGCTCGGCTCAGGCTCGGCTCGTGTATTACTATTAGTTAATATATTAAATCAAAATAATATAAATAATAGGCTCGTCTAGGCTCGTGAGCTCGATAAGTGAAGCTCGAGCTCGTAATCGTTTATTAAACACATTAAATGAGGGGTAAATATTATTAAATTTTAGTAAAACTAATATTAAACTAGGCTTGATAAGGCTTAACGAGCTCAACAAGCCTCACATGTCAGGCTCAAGCTCGGGCTCGAAAAGTAAATGAGCTTTGTTTTAGGCTTAAGCTCGGCTCATGCTAGATAAGGCTCGAATCGATTCGAGCTTTTTACCGAGCCGAGCTCAAGTAGCTCGCGAGTGGCTCGACTCGCTTGCGCCCCTGATCTTAACATAAATTGGCATTAAAAGAATATGTTATTTTTCAAATGACTATTATTCCTCATAAATAATAAAAATAAATGAATATAAGAGAAAACCTTAATTTTTGTCCATGTGATTTGTTGATATTAACTGTTAGTCCAATTAATAGTTTAAAAATTGCAATTACAGTCCTATAGTTTAGTAATATACAACAATTCCAGTCCACTGGTCTAACACCATCCATAACCCTGTTACTTTCCTCCCATATGCCCCTCACATGATGGTCAGTTTTGTCGTTTTAATCAATTTAAAAACTCTCCAGTTGTACATAAAAAACCAAACACCCAAACCCTTACACTTTAATCGTTAATCCTGAACAGAAAGTGAATCACATAACAATCCAAAGAACGCTATGGATGATTTTGAGCTATGGCTCATTCGAAATCCAGGAACGACTTTCGATCCTTGTCAAGTATACAGTTAGTATTTTGTTTCAAAACCCTAGAATATGTACTATGTAAATGTATGGTTTTTTTTATTATTAATGTCTAATGATTTTGTCTGAAACTCTAGAATATACTTACATTCAAAATTTTGTTTGCAATTGTTTTGAAAATTTTTAGGGCAAAAGCCTTCAATATTCACACTCAGAGTAAACCATGGAGGGTGGTTCACTAAAATCTCCAGAAGAAGGTATGTCGATGGCCAGGTAGGCATATGTTGACTGGGTAGATGCAGATAAGTTTTCAGTACATGAATTGAATGATATGATGATGAAAATAGGATACTCGAATGATGAGGAGATGTATTACCATTTTACGATTCCGGATCAATATCTAGATTATGGTTTAAGGGCTGCTGGTAATGATGTAGATGTGCTAAATTTGTTACAATATGTTGAAAGGTTCAAAATTGTAGACATTTTTACTGAGCATTGGATGAAAACCTTAGATACTTATTTCTAGTCTCATTGTAAGGTTGTTATTCAGGAATTGGTTAATGATGAGGGGCCATCTAATCATGTTAGGAAAACTCTAGCATTAGAGTGGCATGGAAATGAGATTGATAATGATAATCAGGTTGGTAATGTTGGCTTTTATAATGATAATAATGAGGTTGGTAATGCTGGCTTTAAGAATGATAACGAAGTTGATAATGAGGTTGAAATTGATAATGATAATGAGGTTGGTAATGCTTGCTTTGAGAATGATCATGAGGTTGGTAATGAGCATAATGGTGAAGATGATGCTGGTTATGATGAAAATAGTGGTGAAGATGATGCTGGTTATGAAAACAGTGAATATTCAGATTTCATTGTTGATGAAGACAATATTATTGATGACTATGAGGTGGACATGCAACATTTCAACGCAGTTGTTGAAATGGGTTTTTGTGAAGAACAAGTTTATAACCATAGTGAAGATGATCAACATGATGATGAAATGGACCTAGATGACTTTGATAGTTTAATTGATGAAGAAAATGACCCTCCTTTGAAAAACAAAATAACGCAGCTAAGGAAAAACAAGAGACATGAAAAGGATCTAGTTGTAGATAGGTTTTATGTTGGCCAACAATTTACAGATAAAGAGCACATCAAGAAGTTAGTTAAGACACATGCCATTGAAACAAGAAGACAACTAAAGACTGTTAAAAATGACTTAGGGAGGTTTCGTGTAGTTTGTAAGGGAATTAATATGGTAATTGGGGCCAGGCAGGGCAAAACACTAAATGGCACTAGTGCTAATGGGTCCCCATAGGTGGTGGGTCAAAATCCAATAAAGTGGACAATAAAGCAAAAACAAAAGGTTCATCTAGTGGGTCCTAAAAAAGGAATATGATGCTACCTTACCCTTGGTTACTGCACATCTCCAATATCAATAAAGAGGGCACATGGGTTGTAAAGACTTTCAGAAAAGATCATACCTGCCTGCAAACAAGAGATGTCAAGTTATGCACAATGAGTTATCTTGCTAAGGAATTAGAAGACACAATATCAAGGAGCCCAAATATAACTTTAAGAGGATTGAAAGATCAAGTTCAGAAAAAATTTCAGGTACAAGTGCATAAAGTCTTTAGGGCCAAATTTATGGCTATTCAAAAAGTAGATGGTGATTATAAATTGCGATATTAATTCTTAAGAGATTATTGTGAAGAGTTAAGGAGGTCTAACCAAGGTATAACAGTGAGAATTGAAGTTTATGCTAAGAACCCTGCTAGCTCAATTAGGCAGTTTATAAGGATATATATATATATATTGTGTGTGTGTGTGTCTAGGGTCTCTAAAGGCAAGTTTTGAACTATTAAAAAGAGATATATTGGGATTAGATGGTGTTTGATGAAGGGGCCATATCCAGGACAAGTCCTAACTACAGTTGGAGTGGATCCAAATAATGGAATATGTCAACTAGCATATGCCATGGTTGAAGCAAAAATCACTTCATCTTGGACTTGGTTTTTAGAGTGCCTAGGGGATGACTTGGATCTATCTGCAAATTCCAATTTTACCTTTATCAGTGACAGGCAGAAGGTAACATCTTATGTTAATTAAGCATTTTTATGAACTTTTTGTGTGAACTAATTATGAGTTCTTCTAATTTATTTTAGGGTATTATACTTGCTTTGGCTAAAGTCTATCCTAGGGCTGAACACAGGTTTTGTTTAAGGCATATTCATGAATAGCCCAGATGGACGGGTAATGTAACAACCCAAAAATCCATTTCGCTTAATTACGCTATTAGGCGTGGTTAACAAATAACAAAACGAAGTAAATAGTAAAATGAATGTTTTATGGATAAACGAAACGACATTTAGATGGTAAGGATGAGGGTTATGTTCTAATATCAAAATAACCTTTTTAATATTGTTATCTAGAATGCGATGTAGATAACACAAAAAAACCTAACTAAGTTAGAATTTGGGTTAAAGGGTTCATGGGGGCTAAGTTGAAGGGCCAATAGTGTAATTTTGAGGTTAAAACAAGGTCCAAAGGAGACCCACTTGGGTCAAAAACGAATTCAGCCCAAACCGGGCATTCTTGAGCCAAATCAAACCCTAAAATCACTAAATTGAAGAGATTATGCAATGAAATCGAAGAACAAGATGAAGGGTGTGTTCTAGAGAGTTTATCCTTAAGATTTAAGCTTATGGTAAGAACCCTAGCATTCATTTTGTCTATTATTCGAAACCCTCAAGTGGGTTTTGACTAATAAGGTTAAATTCATATGATTGCTTGATTATAAGTGATATTGATCATTTCTAATGACATAGAGATGATTTAATTACTTGGTTACAAAAGATGATGATTTTAGGTTTTCATTAGTAGCTTTGAAATTGCTAAAATGGTTGTAAATCTATCTTTCTAGCGTGGATTGTGCAAAAATTCCATCCTATGAGTATTGCATGATACTTATGTGCTAGGTTAATTGCAAGTCAAATTGAAAGGATAGCTAAACATAATGTCTAGAATGGTGTTTTCATGATGAGTTCATGAATTGGTTACTCACTAGGTAACTAGTAATTGGAATAATCAAGGATGGTATAGTTATGCATACTAGGTGTTTGTGAAAATGCCTAGTTAGTAATGTTGAATGAATATTATGTTGAAAACACACTTTATGACGAAATGAGTTGCCTAATGATGATTAGGAAGTTAAATGTGCACTAAACTTAATGAATTGATATGGTAAATAGAAGGGATAGTTCATAATTAAGACTATTGTCTTGTGATTAGTGCACACAACATGTAAAAGGTTAGTTTAACTTATAAAAAGTCAAATTGACCCGAATATGAGTTTTAATAAATTAATGTGTGAAAACCCATGATCTGAGTTAGTTATTTGAAATAATGACTAACTTGATTTATCTTGAGTATAAAGAAGTGGATCTTGTCAAGCTAGGTGGAAGCTTGAGGAGGAAAGGATCAAACTGATGCAAGCAATGCGTATGGAAGCAAGAACGGATATGAAGTAAGTTTTTACTTACACCATTAGACTATAACATAGCTTAATTGTTGTACACTTTGGTCTTAAATCTTGAGTATGTGATAAAGGTAAACCCGAAGGGGTGGAATCTATTAAGTGGGTCGCCTTATGCGCACTCATAACAAAACGTGTTTTACGACATTAATCGAGACAATGAGATATGTCCGAATGGTGAGATTCATCAAATGGGTCAATTAATAATGATATGTGGGACATGATGTTTTAATCTAAATGAAATCATTTGAATGAAATCGTTAAGTAGGTTGTTAAATGGATCAAGTTTGTGTCACTTGAACCATAGATAAAAGCTTGAATAACATAGTATAATGAACCATGGGTCAAAACGGTTCAAATGGTGAAGTCCTCACCATTCGAGTCCAACACTTGATGTTTGTATTCCAAGCATTAAGATTTATGATGTTAAACGGATCAAATGGCGAAGTATTACCATTGAGTTCTGAGAAATTAATGTTGTTCGTCTAGAAAGCATACAGGTAAATGCATTTGCACATGCATGCTTGATGCCAATAATCATGGAGGATGAGCACAAGGTATGGATATGGGTCAAAGCCATCCGGTAAGTCCGTATTTAAATAAACGCCTTCGGGTGAAGCATTTTAATCTAAATGAAATCATTTGAATGAAGTCGTTAAGTAGGTTGTTAAATGGATCAAATTTGTGTCACTTGAACCATAGATAAAAGCTTTAATAACATAGTATAATGAACCATGTGTCAAAACGGTTCAAATGGTGAAGTCCTCACCATTCGAGTCCAACACCTGATGCTTGTATTCCAAGCATTAAGATTTATGATGTTAAACGGATCAAATGGCGAAGTATTACCATTGAGTTCCGAAAATTAATATTGTTCGTCTAGAAAGCATACAGGTAAATGCATTTGCACATGCATGCTTGATGCCAATAATCATGGAGGATGAGCACAAGGTATGGATATGGGTCAAAGCCACCCGGTAAGTCCGTATTTAAATAAACGCCTTCGGGTGAAGCAACATGGGTGTTAAAACTACTCACATGAAGTGTGGTTGCCAATCAAGTAAGTTGTTTTTATAACTATGTCTAATGCGCGCTAATGCGCTTAGAATTTACTAAATAAGAGAAATCTTGAAAAATGGTGGAAATCTAAGTCCGGAAGGACTTAGAGGTTTTTAAACAACTAATTAAGTCAAAAACATTGGATTTGAAAAAAGAAGCGTCGCCATGGATGACTAAATTGAAAGATTTAGCTATAAAGGGCATTTTGGGAATTAAAATATTACTAAAGGTTGAATCTAAGAAACTAAATCATAATGAAATAATTGGACAAACGCTTTAGTCGATCAAGTGTCTAATGACTTGACAACTTAAAGGGTATGCATTTTGTGTGGTCAAACAGTGCCTTGTTTAATTCAAGGCCTTAACGGGTCGATTTGGGTAAAAATTGACATAAACACTCAAAACTAAGAACCGGGTCATGGTTACATAAACCGGCCTTAACGGGTCGATTTGGGTAAAAATTGACATGCACATTAATTCCTCACACTCAATTCCTCTCTGCACATTAATTAATTTCAATTCCTCTCAATTGATCATTTGTAAACCGTTTTGGTTTTCAATTGAATCGTCGCTAGATTAATTCGAAGGCATACGAACAATTAAATTCCCACATCATGAATTCCAACTGGACCACTGGATATATTATGAATGAAAGCTATCAATTTCAATCTCAGGATTCTCACGCCGCAGCTTCCTCTTCACATCCGTCTTTATTCTCATCCAAACCCAGATCTTTGGATCTTTCCAAAGTCGTTTCAGTTTCAATCTATTGCATCAGGTTTGTATATTTATTATTTTGATTTTGTTTTTCGCATAATCATTTTAAACATGTTTATTGTTTCTGCAACTTTTAACATGTTTTATTTTTTTTTTACAACGTTTTTATTTGAAAAACGACTTTAGGCTGCAATTCTTGTTAAGATCAGTAAATAACATATTCTGGCGTATGGACAAGGTTGGAATATTGTTATTTGATGCACCTTTATTTACAGTTCTGTTTTATTATATCACTTGAAATCAACAATGTGTGATGTTTCTGACTAATTCTATTTTGGCATGTGATTTTAATCTATTTGATATTGTGTTCGGAGGTGATTATATGATATTGAATAATTTAGCTTAAGATGACCAGCTCTAACAAAATGAATAACAGGTTGGCGCCCCGGGTCTCAATAGAAAATATTGTGTAGGTTTTGTTTGGAGTTCGATAAACGGGTAAATAGTTAATAAAAGCTGTTTGTTTAAGTGTCTTATTAAAAAAAATATAATGTATAATGACCCCTAATAATATTTACCCTCCCAGTATTGATTATTTAACAATCGAACAATAAGAATCGCTATAGCCAAAATTTAGAAGATCATGTGATGTGGTTGTGTGTGTTTTTGGGTTTGAATTCAGACACCATGTTGCTACAACATGGTCATTGATAGGTTGGAATGTTGAATGAGATCATTTCTTTATGTGAATTATACCATCCACTCCACTTATGTCTAGACTATGTTTAATATTCACATGTATTATATATTACTTTTCTGTGACCAAGAAGAATGCACCCAAGACAATTAAGGAAATCAAGAAGTTTGCACAATCGATCGACTTGAGTCTGTGATTTATGAATACATGTCTCAGATACTTTCTTTTGATAGAGGGCAATGCAGTGATCAAATGTTGTACTCTTGGTTTCATGCTAATTTCTAGAAGTTTCAAGATTTGCAGGTTAGGTGCCGGCTTAACATGTTCAGGTTAAAACAAGTTATTTTTAATACAAAATCAGCCTGGTTGGATTAACCCGCAAATAGAAATTATATTCTTGTTTATTTTATATTATTTTTTTGTGGCTAATGCTTTAGACCTTTAGTTATGATAAATAAAACAAAATATTACACCAATACCTATATCTTTGAACAAAATGATTTAGGAGGTTGCAAACATTATAAGTATACTTTTGGCAACTTTCAACGTGGTTTGACCCATTTAAGATAAAAACTCAACCTATTTCCGAGTAAATGGATATCGGTTTTTACCCATAGAATTTTCATTTCATGCTTTCCTGTTGCTAATAAATGGCTATAAAAGTTTATAAATTACATTTTTCTTTATAGTTTATATTTTCCACACCATTCTATTGTGTGAATTATGATCGGGGCTTGTTTAATTTTTTCTTATCATTTTACTTATTGTGTGTGTTTTACTATAGTTAGCCTTGTAATGATTTATTCTTCCGTCAACAATTTCGTTGTTTGTATTGCCTACATTTTCTTTTTTGCAGAATATGGTCCACCATTCATTGATGTTAGATATGATATTATGGAATTCCCCACCTTGCCTTTCTAAAAGCCTCCTACCGACAACTTTACCAATTAGCCTAATCCTAAGCTAGGAATCGCCGACTCGGTAAGCTTGACTTCTTCGTCATGTTCTGGCTTCTTTATCCTCAAAACTATAAATGCATCTAAAAAAATATAAAAAGGAAAGCAGTGAATGCACTTACTAAATAGGTTTCAATAATCAATAGAATGTCAATGTGAGTTATAATGTAGAATGCTCATAACTTTAAACCTACATACTTATTTTATCCCATGATTCCATGAAAATCATAACATTTACCCTTCTGGGGTGTCCTTTGAAAATCACAGTAGTTAGCATTTTCATTTATGGCAAATATTTAAAATAAGTTACTTATTTTCCCCTTGTCATCATATTGACTTCATGGTGCTATTGATGGTAGATTATGAGGGTCCATTTACATTAAGTAATAGAGCCTTAAAAATGGATAAATTAGTCAAATAGAGTGACCCATCTTGCCACCTTTAATATTTTACCATTGTTGTGAAATTATTGTGTGTAAATATAGGTTAAGGAGAAGACCGGAGCTGGAAGACTAAGTCGTGTGAATACTATTATATTTCCTTTGGCTAACCGCTAACGAAAGAGACTTTGATGAGCTGGCACCCAATTTGAAGAAAGATCTTGATGTGCACTTTATAGCTGACTACAATCAAATATTTGATTTGGCTTTTGAAACTAAAAAATAAAAATCATCATTTTGGTACCAAAGTCCATATTCCTGTCCGCATGTTGAAGCTCTTTCTGACTGGCCCGATCCGCCCCACAGGTGAAAGTAACAGGTTATTTGTTCAAATTCTACAATATGAAATCTCATGAGGACAAGATTTTTTTCCCAGTTCACTCTATTTTTTTACAGCTCACAAGTAGTACATTTACACTGCTATTGTGGATAAAGTGAATGTCATCCCACTCGTATGTAATTTACGAATAGGAAGGTAACTGTGGTTTCCATATGGAACTTGTCGGACCCGCCACGTATTTTGGGCTCATGGGAGATGGTCAGCCACCTAATGGTTGGTATGATGACATGTGGGATGGCTTGTGTGCTAGGGTATTATAGTGTTTCATTATTTTTTAGAGGTGGCAAAATGGATGGATGAGCTCAGGTTCTGTCAAAAATATATATATATATATATTTTTGCAGGGCCACATCAGGTTGGGTTGGCAAGAACTTTTAGTCGACTCAAAAGCTATTTAGGTTCATATATGGATCAAGTTAATGTGAAAATTGTAGGTGATATACAACCATTTGGGCTAGGAATGAAAATAGGGCTACCATACATTTGGTAACTTCAGTTGTTTAGTTCCATTACTGAAATAATGGAAGTTCTTTTGAACTTTTAGTCGACTCAAAAGCTATTTGGGTTGATCAAGTTAGTGTGGAAACTTTAGGTGATATGTAACCATTTGGGCTAGGAATGAAAATAGGGCTACCATACATTTGGCATAGCAAAACTAGCAACCCATTTGTCAACCTAAAGAAAGAATACAAGGCATCTACTGGCAAGAAGATATCATTCCATTTTTTCTAAGCGTCACTCTCCCAAAAAATGCACAACCCCACATGAATGTTGCCTCCAGCTCTCGAAGCTTGTGCAGGAGAAATGCTACTACAAGGCTTTGTTACATCCGAGTATGGTCTCTACCACTGCAGATCGTACGGGACACCCATTGAGGTATATTAAAAGTACTTTTAGTTAAATTAACATGTTTTAGGTAATTATTTAATAGGTTGAAATTTACAGGATTTGATTACTAAGCAGATGTACCTTGAAACGTTTATGGTTCTTAATGAATTAGATTATAGGTGGTTGATTGAGTACCAAGATAATCTTATTGCATTTGGATTTGATGAGTCATTATCTCAAGTTTGTTCAGAAAGTGGTGTAATGGATCCCAAAATTGATTCATATGTTGAGAGAATGCAAGCAATGACAAGAGTCAACTTGTAAATATGTTCATCATTTTTTCCTTATGCTTATGATATAAGTGTTATGTTATTGATACATTTTATGGGCTTTTTTTATTTAGTTATTTTTTTAAATGGTATTTGAATATTTTTGAGGTTGATAAAGTATAACCGCCAAAATCAACAAACGAGGGAAAGCTTTATACCCCAACAGTTGTTGACACATTTAGAATTCTTAGAGAGATCAGCAAATTGTCCGAGAAAATAATGGTTCCTAGATTCTTCACCATTATAAAGTAGAAACTCAATCTTAATCAATTGTTTTCGGGGAATTGATATATTAGTTTTCTTAGTAATTTGGTATTAAAAATCAATTAAGTGAAATGAGTCACGGAACATGCGTCGAAAAACATAAGTACCCACGGCAACGCGCGGGCATTCCTACTAGTTTATTATAAAAGACCAAACCCTCTCACTTATTTCAATCGCCATAATCCTTTGATGGTTTCACCGTCATCGTGGTCTAACTTCTAAGCATACCTACCTGACCTGACCCGACCCGTGTTCTTTTGTAGGTATAGGTATATCCTACGTCTTTTCACTTCAATTATGGTATTTTGATTGTTTATTTATTTTCTAACCAAATTACATCTATGAAATCGATTTATGTTTTAAAAAAAATATACATAAATTCACTTTTATCATTTTTTTCTAGAGTGTTTAAATTAAATTTTTATCACCAATTCGGATTATTATTGAGTTTTAGTAAATTTTTCTCCAGTTGGACGAATTATGCTTTGAAGAATATTTGGGAGCATTTTTAAAGAAGGCTAAGATGACTACAAGTTGAAGTTAGATTTTTTTTGTCCAACAAGAGCGTGGAGCTTTTATATTATGATGTATGATTATCGATAAGTATCAACAAAGGATTATGAGGATAATCTAGTCCACCGATAACATGGATGTATATCTTGAGGCATTAGATCACATGAGACTAGTGTGTCCAAAAATATGTGTTGTACTAGTGTCACGTGAGAGTCCAATGACTCTAGATGACTGGTGTTGCTTGTGGGTTAGATTACTTCATAATCCTTTGTTGTTGTGATAGATACTCATTGATATACAATATAGTTACTATTATTTTGGATTGTAGACTTGTGGCTTGTCTGAATAAAATGATGTTAAATACTATGCTAATAATTAAGGTAGATTATTATTATTATTATTATTATTATTATTATTATTATTATTATTATTATTATTATTATTATTATTATTATTATTATTATTATTATTATTATTATTATTTGGGGGTGAAACTAGTATTAGAGAATCATCTTTGAAGTGTATGATGTTTTGATACTAGTTTTTTAGATTGTAATATAAACCTTGTAGTCATATTAGAGATTACTACTTATGCCTATAGTCAGAGGCTAAACTATAGTGTCAGTAGGGCTGGCAAATCGTGTCCTAACAGATTTAACAGGTCTCTGACGACGCAAGCAGCATAAGCTCTAAACTTGAACACAACTCTTTTAATTACTTTATATGGCATGTTTATAACACAGTTATAGGTTTTATATACCAAGAAAAAGATATGATGGATCATAGCCTCCTAATTTTAATTATTTTTAAAAACGTAAAATTTCACGTAGTGAACTTTTTAGTTAACAGGTCTAATCGTGTCTTTTATATAGGTTACCTATTAACAGGTCTAAAATTTCATTATTAGTGTGGTTGCGAATAACTATAACTGACGTACCACACATTATTCTATCAATCAAACGTTGGCAACAATCATGTCATGTGAAACCTCTCATTTATCAAATTTAATTCGAGCATCAACACAATGCAAATTATGTACACAAATATTTTAATTATATATAAAACATCAGTAGTGAACGATATTGATACGTGCCTAGCTCGTCTCCTAATTTCATACACATGATCAGCAGTCCACACTTGCATGACCATAATCACATTATCTCATTATTTACTTTCATGTTTTTAGTACTGCATTTCGTAGGTAAACTAGTTTGAGATTAATGAAAAAGAAGAAAAATTACTAAAGGAAAACTTTAATCTATGTCTCTGTTCTTTTGTGTTTTTGGTAGTTTGTAAACCTTATCAATTTGTGCTTTCATTGAGCCTTAGCCTCCATGGCTTTGGAAGAACTCAATGACTCCATGTACCTATCTAGCTTCACCGTCACCGCCGCCACCACCCACCGCCGCTGCCACCCGCCTCCACCACCCACTTCCGCTACCCACCGTCACCGCCACCGCCACCATCGCTGCCCCCTACCACTGTCACATATCACCACCCACCATCACCGCCACTAACCACCACTCACCGCCGATTTTATTCTTGTCTTTCCTTTCTACCAAACACAAAGTAACGATTTATTTCATTACCTCATGAAACAAACTATAGAATTGTAGCAATCCATTTCATTCCCTCCTATTACCACATACTAAACAGACCCTTAGTTTACTGTTTTACCCTTTTTACATAGATTGTTTTTATATACATTAAAAATGTTCTTTTTCCAGCCAAATTTCTTGTTAGTGATAACCTTTCTATCTTTTGGAATACAAAAGGTTCTATTATCACATCACCCTTCTCATACCCTAGTTTATGACCAAGATTTTATTCGTTTGTTTTTCTTTCATAGATTGTTTGAATTGTTCAACATAGGAAACGTACCATGACATTTTGCGTTTGTTTTTACATTGATGTTTTCGTGAATTGTATTATGATTTTTTTACAAAATTTCATGTATATCCTTCGAATTTAGTACAAAGTGTTGTCATAAAATCGTAATACAATTCATGAAAACATCAAATATTATAAGGGTCCTCATATAGGTACACCGCCCATACAAGTGATACGGGTCGTATGGATGAGCGAAAAAAGTGATACCCGTATTGGACCATATACACATATAGTCCTTTATTGGTGGGGAAACGAAAGCAATATGGACACACAAGTATTAGGCACGTATACGCCATATTGGACATATGACTATCATAGTAGCCATTTCTTTGTTGGGTGAAAAAGTAATACTTCCTGGCCCGTATTGGTGTACGAAAAAAGTGATACCGTATTATTGGTCAATTAAAAAAAGTGATGACGTGTATCACTCAGATTCGCTTTGTTATACGACCTGTATCACTTCAAGTGTACCGATATCAACATCCTATGATAATCGCATGGATACATTAGGCATGTTACCCTTTAAATGATCATCTAATCATAATCGAAGAAATTCACCTTTTACCTGGACAAACACAAACTCAAAACAAGCCTATCGAAAAACACATTTGAAATCACAATAATCACAAAAACACCGCCAAAATTTAATGCCAAGAGTTGACATTTAAAGAATCTGTGTGCTAATTTAACAGGTTGATCTACTCACCGGCTGCGCATTAAAAATCAAGGGCGCCAGTGTTTGAAGAGCTGGAACAACCACCAGAACTTCCACCTGACCCGTCAACAGGTGCTTGATTAAGACATTCTAGAACCAATGATCGTCGTTTTTGCAGCTTCATTGAATATGTTGTTGCATCTAGAATTACTGGCACCTTCACATAAGTAAATCAGACAAAGTTAAACCACAAACTAAATTCAACAAACAAATAATTGTTTGCAACTATAAAACTAGGTAGACGAAAGTAGCAGATGAGAAGCAAGCGCCTGGAGAAAGGGTCCAACTTGCCATCTATAGTTTAGGCCTCTCCTATAGAGCTATTATACATAATCCTAAACTATGTAGTCAAAACCACTCCACGTCCTAAACTATGTAGTCAAAGCCACTCCACGTCCTAAACTATGTAGTCAAACCATCTCCACGTCCTAAACTATGTAGTCAAACCATCTCCACGTCCTAAACTATGTAGTCAAACCCACTCCACGTCCTAAACTATGTAGTCAAAACCACTCCATGCTACACAAAAACAACCTGTCAAACTACTCACAACGCAATTGTAGCCTCAAGCATAGTTTAAAAGAATGGAAACGAGCCTCGAGGTGTTTGCTCTTCGCCTCACAAGGCATAAGCGGTAAGCCTCGAGGCAAAATTAAAAATAAATATTAAAAGTATATACTCGTCAAAAACATCAAAAAAGACACGAAATGTTTTTGACATAGTCTATTGAAACATAAAAAGATTCTAAACAAACAACATAAAAGGAACCAATTTCTTACTCGTCATCTTCCTCAACCAAACTCACTTCAACATCGTTAATCAAATTCATTTGAACGGGTTTTCTTTTCCTAGATGACGAACTTCCGCCTCTCTCCCCAATTGCACCGCCACCTCTAGGTGTTTAAATTGCCTCGCCACTTCCCTCCCCACCTGCAATGTCATCTTCCTCCTCACCTCCAATGTCATCTTCATCGGCATAACTTGGGTCTTATATCCATCCACTCATCATCAGATGATACATTTTCAACAAGAATTTATCAGATCACTTCTTTTAATTTAGCCTTCTACAAGAATTTTTGCCTCAACTTTCTATTGTGCATGATGTAAACCAAGTTGTTCATTTTTTTCGGTGTTCAACGGTTTCATCTCTTTGTATGGACTTGATTGAAGGTACCCCAGTTACGTTCACAAGCCGCAGCAGAACACATAAGACCCAAAACCTTTATTGCAAAGGCCTTGAGTTCCGGACTATCATCATATTCGCCACACCATTTAACTATATATGTTTACAAAAAATAGTAAATAATTCATATAAAATAAACTATAATAATAAAAATAGCAAATAATTAACCCCGTGGACGTGTCTTAAATGTCGCAAAAGAACCTCTATATCCAAATAATCCCTTTTTTCCTCTTTGTAAACAATGAGTTGATCTAAGATCTTTGAATATTCTCTCGTATCCTTATCGATATCCATGACATCCTGCAATCCTCGCTTAATCTCCGGATGCTCGGAAACGTTGGGACTCCATGGATATTGTGGATTTAAGTAGTAGGTAGCCGCATGCAAATTACGATGTATTTGGAACTCCCATTTTTTTATCGATCACGTTTCATATATCTTTATACGAAGAAAGGTTATCCAAGTTTTTTTGTAATTTTTCTTTATACTTGTCCATCGCTGCATAAATAAATCGCATTGTCGGTGTGTCTACTCCCATCAACAAGCCTTAAAATCTCAGCAAGTGGCATTGTGGTACACTAGGTCAAAACTTCTTTCATACACAAGATTCGCCATGACATTTTGACCATATAAAGTGTTTACAAACCAAATAACCTTTACAACAAATGTTTGGTTCAACCAAATGGAGGAAATGTGCGTGTGCTAAGAAAGCTAACAGAAAGAGGTGAAAAACATAATCATGGATGAAAGAAGTTTTTGGCATACTGTGGTGTATTCCATTAAACCCATAATGCCACTTGTTGATTTTTTGAGGGTTGTTGATGGGTTGCATACTGTGGAGAAGCATTGGACGAGTGTAAAGAAAAAAATTCCAAAGAACTTGGATAACAACCTCTAACTTAAATCCACAATATAGATAAGAGTCCCCGCGTTTCCGAGCATCTGGAGATTAAGCGAGGATTGAACGATGTCATGGATAGATTCGTTAAGGATACGAGGGAATATTTGAAGATCGAAATCAACTCGTTGTTTACAAAGAAAAGGATTATTTCAATATAAAGGTTCTTTCACGACATATAAGACACATCCATTTGGGTAAATTATATGCTAATTTATTATTGTATTATAGTTTATATAAATAAATTAAATTATTCACTAATTTTTTTTTATAAACATGTATAGTTAAATGATGGGGCAAATATGAGATGATACTCAAGAGCTCAAGTCCTTTGTAATAAAGGTTTTGGGTCTTACGTATTCCGCTTCAGCTTGTGAACGTAATTGGAGTACATTCAATCAAGTCCATACAAAGAGATGGAACCGTTTCAGCACCGAAAGAATGAACGTGATTTACATTATGTACAATAGAAAGTTGAGGAAGAAATTCTCGAAGAAGGCTAATTGAAAAGAAGATCCGTTAGTTGCTGAAAATGTGCCATCTGATGATGAATCGATAGCAAACCCAAGTGATGCTGATGAAGATGACATTGGAGGCTGCGAAGCAGGTGGGGAGGGAAGTGGCGAGACAATTGGAACACCTTGAAATAACGGGACAATTAGAACACCTAGAGGTGGCAGTGCAATTATGGCGGTGGAAGTTCGTCATCTAGGAAATGGAAAACCGTTCAAACGAATTTGACTAACGAGGATGACAATGTTGAAGCGAATTAGGTTGAGGAAGATGATTGTGAAGATGATGAGTTAGAAACTGGTTCCTTTTATATTGTTCGTGTTTGATTACGACATTTTGGGTGTGATTTTTATGCGTGTTTTGATGTTTTAGACTTTGTGTCTCGTCTATGACTATTGAATCTGATGATGAATAAATAAATTTATATTTATTTTTAATTCTGCCTCGGGCTTACGCCTCGAAGCTTATGCCTCGACTCGTGAGATGAAGGGAATACACCTTGAGGTTCGTTTCCGTTCATTAAAACTATGGTAGCTACATTTGAATAACTTAGTACTGAGAAAGCAATATTAACTAAGGGATAAAAGCAACAACTAACATGGTCAATTGCAAAACAGTCTTTTCAAGCGAACCAAAGCCTGAAACTTTGTCTATCTAATTAAAGAGTTCACTGCCTATTAGTAAAGAAACACTCATGTGGTCTATCTAATAGATATACGGCCTCTCTTTGACCTGCAGATCTATTATCGCCTAGAATTACTACGACTAAAGTTCCTTTTATAGCAATCAGAATATAATCATCAGCATTAATAAAAAACAATCAAGATACGTGTTTGGATGTGCTGCTTAAATTTGAAGTTGTATTAGTTAGACGTGTGAGTCTTAAAAAAACTCATTAATGCGTTACAAACAAAATGACCAATAAGGACATTATTGTAAAACAAATGCATTTTGTTAAATCAGAGTAGAAGTATTAAATTTTAATTTAAATAAAATGGTAAACACGTAGTTCTATTTTTACCCTTAAATGGTCACTTTTGTTTTGTAACATATGGTATATAAATAATTATTTGACCCATTAGTAATCATATAATGATAGGTAGCAGAATATGTTTAACCCCAAACATTAAAAACTAATCAGTTCCATAAAGAAAATATAAACACCCCCTCTACCCAAAAGCAAAAACAAAGTTACAAAACATCAATATTGTACCTGTGTGTTAAATCGTGCAACCTTGTGTATACTTAGAAGCCCAAGCATGTCTTGGTAACCAGTTAGGAGAGTAGCGAGCTCCTTGTCCTCATCTGTGTATGTTTAACTTATGAAAAGAAACTACGGAAAGCGGTTAATTACAAACTCATTTACAGGATCAAGTTAACGATAATTACCTGGAATTGCTTTAACAGACAACAAGGTATCAGCCAGATGTTGCCATCTTTTTGACACGGATGTTGATAGAAGAGAAGCTGGGAAGGTTAGAAACGCAACTGCATTTGAGGACCGTACCATGCTTTTTATTGATCTGATGAAGGAAAGCATATCCCATTCCTGTTAAATTACTGAAATGTTGTCAAAGATCTAATGCAGGGAAATGCAAATATTTAATAAACATGCAGGTGGCAATATGAGACGGGTTGGGTTGACCAGTAAACACTTTTCTCTACTTGTAACTTTTTCATAAAGAACTAAAGTGTTAATTATTATTGCAAAACAACAATAGTAAGTTAAAAAAATGATTTTGAAGGTTGTATATTGGTTTTAAAAGGCGTGAGACGACCTAAGCGATGAACGTGATCCGTTCATGTGGGTCTAAGTAGCTTGTACATAGAACTACCTGGGTTGTACTAGGGGCTCAGCTTCTTATGGTAGTACATAAAGCTTCTTTGATTGTACACAGAACTTTCTTTGGCATGTATTTATTTTAACACCTTATTTTCACTTTAAAAACTTAATAAGTTAATTATCTATAAATAATTTATAACAATTTTTTTAATACCAAACACCTCACGTACATGAAGCTCTCACCTCAGCTTTCGAGACTTAAGTGGCTCACGGCTTTTAAAACCAAGTTGTATTACTTACCTTGTCATAGTATTCACATTGTGGAGCACAGAATGACTGAATGGCAATTCGTCCAGCATTTGTAATATTTCCATCATACCTGATCAGAATTATAAAAACTAAATTTGATGAATAATGAACTTCAAGACAAGAAATAACAGTCTTGGCATAGACTCATTGGCCCATTGCATGTCACAACAAGTCAACAAGTGAGTTTAGAACAAAAAGAACTTTCCTTTATAGAGCTGAAATCATCTAAAATACTATTTATTTACCACAAATGTCAGTAAGTCACTCTTTTCATGGCTCAATGCTGATAGTAAATACAGCCAAAAATAGATAAAATGAATGTATCATCCCTTTTTAATATGTTACAAGACTAAATCTGAATCCAATGTAATGTACCTTGGAAGTTGGGACAAAAACTTTGAACAAGAATCGCGGATTCCAGCAAGGCTTGAACAATCCAAAAGGCTAACACACTCCACACGGTTTCCCGCTATCAAATGCTTTTCTATAGGCTTTCGTAGATCAAAATCGTTGCAGTACTCTACTTTCCCATCTGCATCACAACACAAAGATGCATAGCTTGCATTAAAATTTCCAGTAAATGGTTTTACACACTATAAAACATTTTGTACAGAAATAGAATACACATGGTATATAATCGTATGACAGAAGCAATTTCCCAGTTCCCGAAAACATATTTTATTGTAGAGGTTAAAGAACGTTAGTTCGGGTATGAAGTTGCGAGACATACTATATATCAAAAGTTTGGTTTGTTTCTACTGCCAAATCAAACCATATATTGCCCGCTTTGATAAGTTAAAACTATCTCTAACATTTATCATTTTCTAAAATCATCTCCATTTGTGGTGGCAATTTCTACCCATTTTCTTGATATATTTTATTTTTAAAAAAGTTAAATAAAGAAATAGCTTATAAGAAAATTGGTCAAACAGGTCAAAGGTTGCCCAAAGTATCTTTTTAATGCATAGAACCTCCAAAACCATTCCAACAAAAAATATAAATTAAAAAATTGAAATTGAAATAATATAAATCTTGTTATAACATTTCACAAGCTAAGTACTTATAAAATAATTATCATTTTCGGAAAAAAATTGTTTCAAGCCAACCCACCCTGTTTCATCCTGTTCCTAAAAGAAGTACTTGTTCTGGCTCGGTACCCAACCCGTCCAGTTTTCCGCCTCTAATCCCCATGCACAAAGGTTCCACCAATGAAAAAGAAGATTCGAAATTACCTCGCTCCTCAATAGGCGGTTTATTTTCCTCAAGGTACTTCTTGTATTGCCAAGCAATCCGCAAATCCTTCTACAAGTTCAAAAAAGAAAATTTTCCATAATGTAGTTAGACAGAAAAAAGATGCATGCTCTAATAGGAAGAGGAAAGGGAAATAGTACCTGCTCTGCCTCACTTTTAATAGATTTGACATCTTTTGAGACCAATGTAGCTGGCAAAGTTCCAAGAAAAGCTCTTGGATTTTTAGACGGGCTTGCATAAAGAACTGGTTGGTTGTGAACTAATCCTTGAGACATGAAAGTCCTTAACAAAAGCATATGATGAGGTGCTTCAATGTCTTCCATGATCATCACCAGACTTCCTAAATGGAAGCCTCCTCCTAAAATTTCTAGATATTACAAAAAAAAAAATAAGAGAACAATCATTTATTAGAAGTCAACTCATCAAGGAATCACTTCTACGGTTCTACCTAGTGGTGGCGATTTCACCCCCTTAACTTAAACCGAGAGGATTTGTGCTATTTTTATCACCAACTTAGCTATAACGGAAACAAATTAACCAAGCAGATCATGTCAAACAGGTCAAATACTACCCAAAGTGTTCACAAAATGCGTAAAATCTCTGAAAAAATTAGTGTATTGAAAAAATATCATTGTTTTGTGAATAGGATTTTTATAATCGTGTTGATGTAGTAGATTGATTATTCATAAAATAAAATAAAAATTATAAAAAAAAAACACAAACAAAGTTTTAGGCCCTAAGGTCAACCCGACCCGATATGTATAAAAACAATAAGGCCCGTACCCAACCCGCCCTTTGGCATATTGCCGCCCCTACTTAACATATACATGTACATTATTCTTAACAAAAAAAAAATAGAAAAGACATCAGGGTTTTAGGGGATTACTGTCAAGGTCAGGTATGCCTGATGAAAGAAAGATTGTGCCATTTGGTCCATACTTAAGTCCGGGGATCGAAGACGTGGGGGCAGCCGGAACTTTCCGTGAGAAACTACTCGTTCGAACTTTAGTAGAAGCCATATTTTATCCCTGAAACTAAATAACTAATGAGCAACACAGCATACCCATCAGCATATATATATATATATATATATATATATATATATATATATATATATATATATATATATATATATAAGTCCAATTAAATAAAAAACTACAAGAAAACAGTTCCTAAAGAAGCATATTATTGGGAATTCCTCCTAATAAAACTAAGGTAAAACTGTACTAAATAAGTTTATGATAAATAATTATGCAAGAACTGCAAATAATAATAATAATAAACTCAAATTAAAACCACCAAAAGCCTCATACTTGATACCTCACATCACTAATCAGTGTAAAGTTAAAAACTTTATAAACAAAAGTGGAAGAAAAACTAATGGAAAACAGTATGAAACAAGATAACTACAAGCAGTGGCGGATCCATGAATTTTTTTCACTGGGTTCCTTTTTTTAGATGTTCTAATTTCATATGACCGAACATAAAAAATCCAGGTCGGTACATGGGTTCGGGTCGGTTTAGGGTTAAATTTTTAATCCCCATCCCTCTCAACTTATAATCAGCAAAGGAGGTTAAACTTCACTAATTCCTTTATCATATAAATTTATTTATAATAGCATTATATACTATAATTGTAAATAATCCTAAACTAGGAAATTTGGGATGACCTGCGAATTCAGTAGGCTTGACCATTGAATCCACACAAACTCTGATTCTAACTTTATAAAAAACAGTATGGTACACAAAATTATTCAAATCTAATATGGAAGTTTAGTTAAACAAGATAATACAAGAACCTTATGTAAAGCATTCACAACTTAATCAAGCATGGAAGTCTAGTTAAACAACCCTAAAGAGAGTTAATGCTTTAATACCCATTCTATTGTTCACCAACATTAAATTACTTCCAGTTCAGTGGCATCCCAATAATCAAAAGTCAAAACTAATAATAATCTATGATCTGGAAACTTAATTAAGATGACATTAGTAGATAAATATAACAACTACTACAGTTGACTACTTACAGCTGTTTCTAGTCTTTGTAGAGTTGTGCTTCTAAATCCAGAAAGAGCAGTTTAAAAACCCCAGTAGAGTGTACTTCTGATCTCCTATTTCAACCGTAGAATACTGTGTAATTGTCAACTAATATTATTTGGTTATTTTCTTGAATCAACAATTACAAGCATATAAGATTTATTATAGTAAATACCAAAGACAACAGATAAAAAATGGGTCAAAAGAAAGAATCATACTTGAGAACCATGGAGGTGGAGATATTCAGTTTAGGTCGAAACTTTAAGTCACCTAGAATCGAACACAAACTATGTAGTGATCGTGTGATGATGGCAACTGTTGAATTACTGAATCGAACAAGATAAATGAGCATTCAATATTTGGTTATGTAAGTTGCTGATTTGATGAGCAAATTAGGGTTTTCAAACAACTGTTGAAGGAGGAGGGTTGAAAGGGCTTAATAGGAGAACTCTGTATCTTTTTGCCGTGGAGGGGGAGGAGGCGCACTTTCATGTAGCTAGGCTACGGATGGGTGTTCTTGTTACTCAGGAGGTTTTTCGGTTTTGGTATCGGTATCAGTGTCCCGAGCTCATCCCTAACCTAGGCCCTTTACAATCTTGCAATTTATGTCTTTACTCTAACTAGGTTGATAAACCGACGCGCGATGCGCGTTTGCGCTATGTATTTGTAATATTTGATAAAAGTGATTATATTATGGACGCTATATTATATAAAATAATGATACTGTACGTTTTTGTTAATACATAATTGCTCCTTTTTTTATGGTGGTGGTTGAGTGGTAAACATCATATCTCATTAAAATTTGTTTTGACAGTTACCTATCTTCATTGAATATGGTTTGTTTGTTATAAATAAAGACTTATCTGAATATGGTAAAGACATGTTTTGTATCTGGAAAAGTCATTATCTTTCACAAGAATGAGTCTGTTTCCAACTTATAAGAAAATTCTTAGGATTGGGATTGATGGAAAGCTGTATTGTGAGCATAATCTAGTTGCTCCTCTCTGGGTGGGTGGAACTTGCACTTCTAGGCTTGGTCATGAGTTTTATGAATGCCCATACGCATTGGTAAGTTATTTATTTAGTCTGTATGTTGTTTTTAGAAATTTGAGTTACAAATATTTGATGTTGCATGCAGAGAAGGGGTGACTGTAATGTCTTTTTATGGAAGGAAGATGTTGATAACTATGTTTTAAGAGGACCTGAGAAAAAGGCATTAGAGGTGCAGAAGAAGAAGTTGGAAGAAGAAAAAGGGCTGTTAGAAAGGGAGTTGGCATGTTTAAAGGGCAAAGTTGATGTTTATGAAGCAATGTTGGTGAAAGTGTATGTTTTTGGTGTATTTCTGTTGGGGTTGTTTTGCTTGTTTCTTAGGTATTAGAAGGTATGTAATGGTTTGGTGTTTAAGGGGCTAGCAGTTTTTGGGGAAGGGTTGTTTGGAACAATGTTTGGTTGTGAAAGGCATGTATGCTAGCTTTATTCATAATCTAATGCTATCAAAATCTAAGTGTTTGAAGTGTGTTTTTAATTTCATGTTGTTGTTTGTTGTACTGATGACAAAACACAGTGAAGTAATGTGAGTATGTAATTAGGGATTTTATTAGCTTACGTGGTTATTCAGGGAACCATTTTTTGCTTTCGTGTGTGTTGTATAGGTGTTCAGGTCAGTATACGTAAACAAATAACTGAATACCTAGGTATTTGATGCGGGTAAGACCCGATATATCTAATCGCTTAAGCGAATATACGCCTAAATGCGTAGGCGTTTAAGTGTTTAGGTACCAAGCAGTTGTGTAAGTGTCCTAAAATTGTTGTAGACTTCCTCTTGTGCAGGGAGTTCTTTCAAATCCCAAGTCCATGCGTGATCCGTTTCCAATGCTTGTAAACAATCTGTAACCGGAGCACATTTGCGTAATGTTGAACAAAAGAGATTCCCTACTGCTTCAGAGATAAGCAAAGTAAAAATTAAATTGGGTATTTTTTACTGAAGGTATGTCATGTTTGGTGTAACTGTGACAATAAATGCGAAGCAAGTTTGAGTGAAAGTAAAAATAAAAAAACTTATCAAGAACAAATGTAGCAATTCATTTTCAGGTTCGATTTGCTGATGTTATGCAAACTGAAACATAGCGCATTATAACACAACGAAGCGAACATAATGAAAGCTTTAATCTTCAATCAAACAGAATGAAGCGAGTAGGTTACGACAAAGAAGGGATAAGAAAGACTGCATTACGCCTGCAAGTTTGATGTTTTGACCTGTTGACTGCGTCTTTGCGAGGTTTTTGTCAGCACAAGATAGTAATCCTTATACTTAATTAAACAGCGCACTAAATATAATAACCTAAACAGAATTATGGCAATAATAAACTGAATTTTAACAAATAATTTAAGGGGTTGTTTGCAATAAACATACACTCTGAGAGTAATTCAACTCGTTTGACCCATTATTTTTTTAGCTAATTATTTTTGTTTGACCCGTTACCTGACATATAATTATTTGAATGCCTTTGCCAATGAACAAAACTTTGCGCGCCAATTTATCGGTCATCTATAGAACAAAATAGAATTAATCTCAGTAAGAAGCTGAAACATTGGTATGCAAATTGCCATCACCAACTGCGGCCGATTCCTGGTTTTAAAAATATTCCTGAAAGGATGTTTGATTGAGTTCACAACACAATTTATGACGCTGCTGCGTAGCTTTTTCGGTCGCCGCTGTTCGCTGTTCTGACCGATCAAATTCAATATTAACGTCTTGGGTAGTGCATATTGTTTGTAGAACCTTCCTTCCTTTCTCCTTTTATCGTTGTTCTATCAAACTGTTTGCTCTTTTTGGAAGAAGTATGTCAGCAAGTGTCGTTAAAAGTACTGGTGCAGCTTTAAAGCTCCTTTGAGTTTGTCTTCAAAAGGTAGCAATATATTCTTTTTACTTGAACTCAACTAATATGTGGGAAAATTAGTAGCTTTTGCAGGTTGGGTAATGGGTTAGGTGGGTAAATGTGGCAAAATGTGCTACTTGGACGGGTCACGTAATGGGTAAAATTGGGTTTAGCTCAAAACGGGTCCGAACAACTACCTGATTACCAAAGTTAATGCCAACGCCAAGCATGATTTGCCCGAGAAGAAGCATTACAAGCGTATTACTTGGTAGGGGTGGTAAATTGAGCATCGCTCAATTTACATTGGCTTTTTTGTGGTCGTATTTATGAAATATAAAGAAGTCATAACAGTAGGAAGGTGGTGCAAACATCTTCCTAATGAAACTACATAACATCCTATTACTAGATTACATAACAGATCCTAAATAGCTTACATAACATCCTAATACGGTTACATAATGTCTTAATAACTTAACACACTAATATCCTTACATAACATCCTGATATGTTAACACAAGATCAGAATTCTTGGAGTTGCATGTTGATTGAGCCGGCTGAGCCAATATCATCATTACCACGAGCACTGCCTACGAGTCTTTGAGTGCATCGTGATATTCAAAAGTGGCACTTAGTCTTTTGCATCACCAGCAGGTTTTTTGCTTGCTGGTGCATGTTGAAATGCTGCAAACAGAAATTGTATAAGTGAGGTGTTATTAAAAGTAAATATGCACACATTTAGCATACCTTCATATTGCATTAGACTGCGTTTTGTTGTAGCGATGGTGCTTGTTTTGTCAGCACCTGATGACGAAGTAGATTGCACAGTTTGCAGGGAAGAAGGTTTTGCAACTGGAGTTTTTGGTGCAGGCGTGCTTGCTCCTGGCATGGGCTGCGAAGTTATCTCAGTGGGTGGAGTAATGAACCTGCCGTTGCTTACTGTACAACGTGTTATCCCTTTCCTGTCTCTGGTTGCCTGAACTTGTAACTCTAAATCTTGGCCTATGATGCTGTACACTAATGTTTCTTTATTTGGTTGCAGCATCATTTCGGCGCATGACATATTTAAGAGCTGGCTTACGGTCCTGTCAAAGAATGTAGTTTCAATTGTTTCTGAATTGTCAGACAACGTTGCCTGGATTCGGTACCTGTTTGGACATTTTTATCATATAATTAGTTACAAATGACATAAGCAGCTGCCATTTAAATTGTTATGCAGCGTGCCTTTTTTTTAAGAAATTTCAATAAACACTCAGTGGTAAAACAAAATCTGTCAACTATAGCAGTCATCAAAACATGTTTATAATACCTATTGACTTAAGTGTTTAATCATACAGCCATATAACTTGTTAATACAGCTAAGTGTTCAAGCAGTGAGACAATCGATATAGTTAGACACATGTTTAACTACAAAAATTTGACGGTCTAGGCGCAAAGAATCATCATTTGATGAAATATGCAAACCAAGATAAATAGGCATTTAAGTGCCCAGGTACCTACTAAGTATTAGAACGTACAGGCATTAGACGGATGAGATGCAACAATCTGTAAAAACCTGTGTTCGCGAGCATCTTATAATAAATTAGCAGACCTACGTGTCTGATCTGTTGCGCACGCACTTAAACGAATTAAATGCTAAGGTATTTAGGTGCATAAGTGCCTATTAGTTTTAGAACCTAGGTGATGCCTATAAATAAAGCATATATTAACTGTGCATTCAAGAAGTTCATCACAACAAAGTAATTCCCTTTACGTGTTCCAAATTCAGGCGCGCGAGTGCTTACTGAGTCACGCTTTTAGGTGCCATAGTTAAGTGCACAGCAGTTTAAACACACACATATTCGGTTTTTGTCTTGTAAACACAGAAAGTCGACACCTTACACACGCGTTTAATTCACCTTGACACCTATTTGTGTGAATACATAGTGGTTTAGTCGTGTGAACGCTATTGACTCACGTGTTTACATGCTAAAGTCTAATTTACTTTATTAACCAAGGCGGCCAGTAGTATAGACAAATAGACATTTTTTTTTGTGTCCTAAAGAGTCTTGTTAACTTATTGCATTATGATGTAATTTTAACAGCATAGAATGTAACAGCTGATTTATAACCCAAAATGACCCATTTCCTTAATATTAGGATTCAAATAAATTAAAAACCTACTTTGCATATAAACTCATTAACGTTTTACAATCAGTAAGAACCTATATCTAACTCAAGACGACGCATTAGTTTAATATTCATGGCAATACAAAGGAAATGTGCACAGGTGTATAAACGTACTGGCAATTCACTTGTGTTGTTTTTTTTTTCTGTTTACTATAAACTGATGAGAGTAAGCAAGCAAAATGCGTATGCACACACAGTACGGTCAAATCAGGTAGTAACATACCTTGATTTGATTTCTTTTGAAATAAAAAAGCATAAAACAGAGCAATATCAGTCAAAAGCCTGGAATCATATTATTCTGACTTTTGTTATAAGGCGAGCTTATTCATGGGACTTATTTATAGTTCTCCTTATCTAATACTAAGCAGAAACCGTAAATGTATTTGGTGGACACATGCACATAATTAGATTGTAAAGTGAAAGCTTACACGTATTTAACATCAGACATGTTTGCATGTTCCGAACAGAACCAAAGCGGACTAACTTCTAGCACAAACTTATTGCATTCGGCACAAGCAGTGTAAAACCATGGTACTGTTGCTGACATATGATCTATTGTGCATCTGAGAATGAAGCTTGCACCCTATTAAAAATAAATAAGTTAATAACAGGAAAATTAAAAACGGTGTGTTTATTTAAATTTTAACTTACACTCAGCCTATTTGCTGGCAATTTTTTTAGTCCTGCAATAGAAATTTGTTGTCCTATTGGTTGCACAACTGGTTGGTGTTGAAGGCCCTCATTTGCATACCTATAATAACATACATTAATGCGCATTTTAAGTAAATAAATATATTTAGCAGTTATAAATTTTTCTAGTCAAACTAATGGGTAATGTTAATTAAAAGATTGGAGTGACATACATATCTAATAATTGTTGTGCTTCTGGCGTCTGAGGATCCCGATATATATAGGTTGCATTTGTGGTTTGAAACTGAAGAGTACCTTTATAAAAGAAAGTTGGTATAATATATATTATCATAACATTGATAATAAAAATATGTTTATATCATAAGATTAAAAAGTAATGTGATTCTTGCATTAAAAAATACTAACCAAAGTAGTCTCTGCTTTTCAACGCAGTGAGCGCTAATATGACAGGTGGGGTAGCTTTTTCATACTCAATTCGGTTGAATCTCACCTTTGATTTCAGCATTTCCTCCCAAATGGCGATGGTAACATCCTGATTGCTGCGTTACATAAAAAACGAAATGAATATTGTAACATATATGTCAAAACACAAGTTATAAAACCTAAACCTGCAATCTCTTAACGTCATGACAACGTATGGCTGATTTGAGGTAGTCATTTTGTCTGTCATTCCACGCAGAATTCCGATGTAATCTGTTAAGAAGATGAGTTTTTGATTAAAAATTATATATGTGGGATATCTAGTGCAAAAACCAATTTAGAATTATAAAATTATAAAAACAGTATAACATACCAACAATGCCTTCATGAGGTGCGGCTATTTCAGCTCTTCGACGGCTTGCAATGTCAAAGAAGTAATTCTGTATGGTTGTACAATCTGGAATGGGTGTAATAACAGTTGATTGTGCAAGGAAAATGACGCATGAATGTGTGAGGGTATTCGTGTAGTTATCTGGCTCCACACATGCGTACTTTTCAATCTGGTAACACAATCCAGGCTTCAATTTAGGCTCAACAGCCTTTTTGTTTTTGCCTTTTGCCATGGCTTGGATTCCCATACCCTGTTTATATATTGTATTTATATTAAAAGACTTTATAAACCAAATCTAAATAGTAATAACATATATTATAATGCAAACATAAATATTTTTACCACTGAATCTACAAACACATAATGAATTTCCTCATCACGAAATGTTGGCACCCATTTCTTAATAACCCGTATTTCAATCAGTGTTGTAGCCTGTTTAGCAGTCAGTTCGGCCACCCCTTTGTAGTCCATTATTATCAGCCTGTTTCACAGAATGCAAAGAATTAGTTATAAAATTTAATATAATATGCAACAACATATATTTATATTAAACACATAAATGATTAAAAAAACACACAACCTGTTGAGAACTGATTTCATGTAGCAATTCAGAATACACAATGTTTAATGTTGTCTTATTATCTTGTGTATCATTTCTAGGTAAAAGTATTTTTAATGAGCTTGGAGATGTAGCTCTTGATAAGGCAACGTATAATTGACCATGCCCAAAAATTGGTTGTGGCAAATACAATCCAACCTTTTTCAAAGATTGACCTTGGCTTTTATTAATTGTCATAGCATAACACAATTTTATTGGAAATTGGCGGCGTGTAAAAACAAATGGTAAGTCTTTTGAATTATGTACAAAATTAATTCTTGGTATATAAACTCTGTTTCCAACTGCTGTACCAGTAATAATTCGTGCCTCAATCACACGCGGGAGCAATTGAGACACTGACAGTCTTGTTCCGTTACACAAACCATTCTTAGGATCTAGATTACGCATTAACAAAGGGGTACATGCACTGATCGGGTTTGTCCCGATTGCTAAGTGTTCTGTGCCTTATGTCCAAGGCTTGATACCAAACCACATCGAGCTGGGGGTCTCACTGGAGCAGCCTCTCTATTCTTAGGGGTAGAGGTAAGGCTTTCTACGTCTTACCATCCTCAGACCCTACCTTAGCTTTGCTATAGGTGGGATTAACTGAGTATGATGATGATGATGATGATGATTGTTTACTTTTAAGTTTAAGTGATGGTTTGGAATACCCGGGAAGCTAAGAACATTTAAATACTCAGGCGGGTACATTGCATCTGTTTCAGGACCATCTTTTGAATGTGGAACCATAGAGTCGGTACTTAAATAAGAAACACATTCTCCTAATGATAATCCTTGTACCATTTCATTTATGACATCAACGGTTTCGTTTTTTGGACAAATAATAGCACGTTCAGATATTCTTGCAGGCGTGGGATTTGTAAGCAAATAAACATCATAAATAAAATTAATCAACTCTAAAAGGCTATTTTCAGACTCTTTAACCAAGAAATTAGCAGGTATTTCAATTTGTTTGGTATCTGCATGTTCAGTATTAACAACAACACCTTCTTCTCCATCTCCTATTCTTAAAAGCCACCTAGAAAAGGCCTCTATTTCTTCTTTCTGACAAACACTATCTTCATTGGTTTTGACACGCATGTTCTCGCTAAGCGTATAAACAACAAAATGTTTCCACAAGTATGATCTAGGAAGGCAAGATGCTAAAATCTCACTTTTGCTACATTTGGGCTTAACTGGCAATGTTTGTCTAAAATCACCACCGAAGAATACTGATTTCCCCCCAAATAATTGTAAAGTATTCCCAGTAAGATCTTTTAAAGTTTTATCTAATGATTCAAAACACTTACGGTCACTCATGGGTGCCTCATCCCAAATAATAAGTGTGGTTTTAAAAGAAGCTCAGCAAGATTTGTTTTCTTTTTAATGTGACATACAGATTCTTCAGTTAGTTCTAATGGTATTTTAAACCTTGAATGAGCTGTACGACCTGCCGGTAATAAAAAAGATGCGATGCCTGAGGCTGCAACAGCAAGCACAACCATACCAGCTGATCGTAAACGTGAAATTAACGTTTTCCATATATACGTTTTACCAGTACCACCATGACCATAAACAAATGCTAATAATTGTGTTGAGTTTGTGATTGCATTCATTACAGCATCATAAACAACTAATTGCTCGTTATGCAAGGTTGCATGTAAATTTTCATATTCAATTGAAAGTGCATTCCTATCGTAATTTTTTTCTTCCAAGAGCAAAGCATTGCCTAATGCTGAAAAAACAGATGGGTCTGGATTCGGAAGACCAAATTCTGTTAATGTGCGTGGATGAGAATTTGAATCTAATAATAATTGAAGCTCATGCAACACATATTGTTGTAAATCTGAATCATTTGTTACATTCAAATTGCCTGTGATACTCTAACTGATATTACGATTTATATCATCCGACATACATTTCCAATTGGAATCCCATAATTTACGCGGATTAGAAACATCACAAAAAAGCAACATGCAAACAAATAAAGATCTTAATTCAATAGATGTAGCCCATGTTGCAGCCTCAGTCAAAGCGGTTTCCCATTCTCTGTCATTTCCTATTAACCCTAAAGCCTCACACGCCTCTCTAAAAGTCGGCATAATAACTCCAGACACAGTTCTTAAATCCGCATAAGAACAACATCCTTTTTTGATAAGTCAGTAACAATCGAAGATAAAATAACTCACCACATGTTGGATGTACATATGCCAGCCTGCCTATTGCAGGTTCCCTTTTGCTTTTTCGAATTTCCCACGATTTGGATGAGGCTTCCCAATGAAATTTTGTTAGGTAATCAATGTAACGTAAGTCAACACCCACAGGCACTGATGTTTGACTATTAGTCATTTGTTTAATATTATTTGCAAACCATTCTGTGAGTGTCGTTTTACCAACATTAGGATTTGATGTAATATCAGTAAGGCGCTGTGATTGCCTAAAAGTCAAATTTTGTTTTCCCTCAAGATGAACAGCCAGAACTTGGACAGCTGGATTTCTACTATGAATGTAAAAACTAAAAATTCTCCACATTGCCTCATGGGGACAAATAAATCGACCCTCCACATAATTGCTAATTTCATCAACAACTTCTGGTTTACTATTTGCTTGACTGTTTGATAGTGCTATATCTTGAGATATTGCAAATCGAATTCTGTCTGCACCTTTAGAAATGTATTTAAACAGGTATTTAATTAGCATTGTCCACCCACAATACTCAACATTTATATGTGCGTCAAAATGCAATAACAAATTTGCATTATACGGAACAACAAATCCATTGTCAAGCGGTACAACATTTTTAAGAAAAGGCACGCCATCTGAAGGCCTCTTGTAGTGTACATAACCAGCACTATCAAAACGTGTTACATTTTCATATGGCTTTGGAAACTTTTTGCTACAAACTCTATCTTTCATGCATGGTGAATTCAAACGGGCTAAACCACACGGTCCATGTAACATAAAATCAGTAACAATCTTATGTAAAGCTGGGTTGGTAGACGCATCTGGAATCACAGCAGAAATATACTGATCCACCTGGCTTGCATCACGTATAGCATAGGCATTTGCCACCCACAGCAAAGTATGACAGTGTGGAAGACCTCTTTTTTGGAATTCTATAGTGTACAAATCTGAACATATTTAAACCAATGTAAGATTGTGTTCACATACACAACCTCAAATAATCTAAGACAGCAAAATGGTATAAAAAAATATATACCTGCCGTCACATCACCAAATGGCTTGGCTTTTCGTAGATGTTTCATAAAAGCACGCACTTTCAGCTGAAACACTCTGGCAACAATATCTGGACGATCTTGTGCATTGGAAACACCCACACAATCTAAATGCCTTTTGATTTCAGGCCAGCGTACATTACATGTGAAAGTAATAAAATACTGAGGATTTCCGTGCACACGACATATAGCCAAAGCATCTTGATAATGCTTGTACATATATCGTGGTCCACCCGTAAAAGACGCAGGCAAAATAACTCGTTTCCCGATACTATTAGCATCATTATCGCCTCTAGATATCGCATCATGTACTCCTTGCAAAAATTCACAACGAAATTCATCTTGATGTGACCTATAATATTCTAATCGACAATGCTCAACACATATGTAGGCATCTACCAAATACTGTTGCAGTAATCTGGATGCCCTAAGCAAATGTGTGTATACATCTTTGCGATCATGTATTTGATAACTATAGAACATTATTGGTGTTAATTTTGAATCATCAGAGACTGTGGTTGTAACCGAAGGCATTTCGTTTGTGTCAGCATCAGTTATAACAGAATCATCAGTATTCTCAATATTAGCAATCGGGATTTTCAACCGCAAATCTGGCGACCATCCTTGTTCCGCACGAGGGAAAAGAAGAGGGTATTGTAATGGCATATAAGATGAGTGTAATTTACTAACCCTATGTGGCATACCGTCTTTACTCCTAATAATCACATCAAACTGTGATGATACTTGATTTGTATCACATAAAATAGCACCGAAACAATTTGCAGACGGCACATCATAACGTCTATCTGAGGCGCGATTGTAAAGACGGATTTGAAAGTTTGGAACCTCAGAATGCGCACACATGTCTTTTGCCATACGAAATAATTGCACATATTCATTCACCTCATCTAACATTTGTGTCAAAGAGGCCACTATATTGGAAACTAAACCGGAAGAATCCAAATTCTGGAAGAACCGAATACGATTAGCTACCTCGTTTTCACCATCAAAATGTACATTTGTAGGAAACGCGGCGCATCACGAGGTAATGGGCATACAGAACCAAGCCAATGTGAAATTTGCCCTGCTACTTTAAAAACATATGGTGCACTACCATAATTTATTTCCACATTCACTTTTGCACCAAATGAAGTCATAGAAAACATCGCATTATAAGCTCTTATGTTAGACATAAACTCAGAACTTAAAAAAAGATCTTTTAATAGTTGTAGCGGTTCAGAAGGATATTGCAGTTCAACTTTTCCACCCCGGCAACAACGATTATAACGTGGTCGAGCACTAACAGGATACCCTGTTAGACGCTCTTCCAACCAAAAAAGTGCACCGCAAAATTCACAGACCTCTGTGCAATCACCAAAATCAATATAGAAAGGTGAAACTGTTAACACATTCGCATCTTGAATTGCATCAGCACTGGTATGTGACGCAACAGATTGAACGCCCCGACGTCGCCGTAACATAGTATTTCTGTACGATGTCTGTCGGCGACTTGGTGGCAAGATAGGCAACTCTGATGTCGAAGACGAACCAACATCAGTCTCTAAGGGTGGTGAACATGCGCCAGACGTAGACGCAACATTAGTTCGACGTCGCTTTGACCTTGAAGGCTGACAGTAAACAGGTAATAATCAAATACCCAATATACAAAATATATTCAGAGTTATTATGACACATGCATAGGATTCTTAATACCTATTCCTAAACAGTCGGCAAAACTTGACCAATCGTAATCCCAGGCACTATAATTCACTTTATCACCTGTAAAATAAAGCGCTAAAAACTTCTGCAATGCGTATAAACTCAACTGACCCACTCTAATATACTATCCGCTTTCTGTTTCTCTTGCAACTTAAAATTCCAGAATCCTAAACAAACCTACAATGTCTTACCAATCAACTGACTTACACGTGCAGAATATTTTACATATTCCAACATACAATACACATATGTTCTGAATTAGAAAGCACAAGCCGTAAGAATCGTACAAATATCTATGTAACAGGTTAGCTAATTCGTTTTAATGACTGCATACTCATATCAAAAAACCACACACACCCTATGCTTTCTTATTCAGATCGCCATTTGCGCAACAACCTAGCTAACTCGATCTGCAATCCCACTATAACCTTAATAATTACCACTGCAGACCCAAACGGGTCACCACTAATTGTTTCAGCTTACTTAATTCCTTTCAGCCACCTTGTATTCATCTTAAAAGACCAAAAACAGCCTATACTTTGTCACCCAAAGCCGTAACTGCAGAATCGTCATAAAAAAGGATCACTGCTGCTTGTTCAATGCAGCGCCAAAACCAAGACAACTAAGTAAAAATTGGCAGTTGGTTCCTGCCCTTATCAAAGCCTTCAGACCACCTACAACCATTTAATTACAGCGCACTAACTCGATCTGCAACGACACTATAACCTTAATAATTACCCCTGCAGACCCAAACGGGTCACCACTAATTGTTTCAGCTTACTTAATTCCTTTCAGCCACTATGTATTCATCTTAAAAGACTAAAGACAGCCTATACATTTTCACCCAAAGCCGTAACTGCAGAATCATCTTAAAAAGAGATCACTACTCCTTGTTCAATGCAGCGCCAAAACCAAGACAGCCAAGTTAAAATAGCAGTTGGTTCCTGCCCTTATCAAAGCTTTTATACAACGTAAAACAACTGTCTTGCGCACATTCTAAGGCGTTCTTCAGGCCACCTACAACCATTTAATTACAGTGCACTATGTCTCTCATCACAACGTATATCAGCATCATTCTTTTTGTTATCTTCAGCGAAAGCCCAAATTTCAAGCTTAGCGAATTCCTCACTGCCTTGCCAGAATCATCATCACCACTGAATGTTTGCAAAACAGCTCGCTACTGGCTTTTGGCATCAAATCACAAAACACTTGTATATATCATAATGTCAATTATAAAAAAGGTGTAAACATACCCAAAACTTATTACAAAACACAATATAAACATTAACGCCTATCTAATGACATAAACTAAAACGCTTGTATATATCATAATGTCGATTATAAAAAAGGAACTTATCACAAGACAAAATATAAACATTAACGCCTATCTAATAACACAAACTAAGAACAATAAACATACCAACATAAACACCAGCAAAATCCAAATCCGCAGCAAAACCTGTAACAAACGTTAACTAATCATTATACAAACAATCATAATCTAACAAATAAACATGTTACAACCAAACTACCCCAAAGAATATCAACAGTTTTAAAATTTCCAAACATTATTATTACCAAAACAACACACATCAAAACTAATAATAACACATTCAACAACATCACCAATAGCAAAATATAAACAAACTTCAACAAACATAAACGCCATTTTGCATGCAACCCAATCGTCACAAATATAAAACAACTACAAAATCACAACATAGGCAAACTTGAACAAACTTAAAGATTATGAAGACAAAATTTACAAATATTACAAACACATTTACTCTATACCAACATAGAAACAAACACAACAGACGCATTTTGAACCCAATCGTCACAAAGAAAGCAAAGATTAAAAAAACAACCCAAAATTTTGCTTCACACACACATGCAAGTAAAGAAAAGACCACCATTTACCCAAAAACAACTTTGACACTCACATTTAACGGCTAATAAATTTTTAAAAACAAATCAAGTTTGATCACACATGTTTGAAAATTATATAGCTTAATAAACGACGACACAACCATTACAATGACACAGAAGGCAGGCGTTCATGATACAATCGTTATGACTAACCTTCCAGCTGAGCGATAGCAACCGGTGTAAACCAAAGCGTAAGAAAAATTGTAAACAATGGCATGCAACCTGTTTTTATATAATGATAAAACTTTAAACCCAGAAAAAACCAAGTGGGAAACAGATGTACAACCCACTGTAAGGCCACGTGTCTGCCAACTCTTTAAAAAAAAATTAAAAAAAAACTACCCCAACAAACACAATGCAAGATTCGAACCGCCGCATCACACAAACCAGACACCCAACAAAACCACCATGCCATGACCACAATATCTAAAATCACTTCAAACAAAATAATACTTATACGATTACAAAAACGATAAACCTTGATTCTACTGTTCAAAGTCTAAGCCTAATTATTATTATATAATTACACAATACACACTAAGGGGCCATTTGGCAACGTCTAAATGGGTAAATGCTGACTCAGTAAGAGATCTGAATAATTAAAAGGTTCTGAATTGTTAAGTACTGAATTATTAAGTGGTGTTTGATTTGACATCTGAATTCTTAATAATAAATAAAATATTTATATCTTTTTTATCAAAAAAAAAAACACAACACCACACAAAAAATAAAATAAAAATCTTTACACACACTCAACCACCTTTTTTACTCTCTCTTTAACCCACAAACACACACCATCTATTCTCCACGTTTCTTTTTTTTTTTTCTTAAATGCACACACTTGACACCACAGACCCACACAAAACACACGCTTAAACTCGAGAGATGGGAGTGGCTGGTGATCGGAGCAGGAGACGAGAGGAGGAAGGGTGGGGGCGGGTGACCGAGCAGCAACAGCGATCGTTTTTTTCTCGAAAACGAACGAGCAGATGCGAGCAGCAGCACCAGCGACCGAGCCTCTGATCCAGTCAGCGACCTCTCCAAGTCTGATCCGGTCAGAGGTCTGGTCAGAGCGAGTTTGCGTTCAGATGTCGTCGGCCAAACACGCCTGGTCTAACCGAGTCAGACCTGCACGCCGGTCAGACGCAACTAAACAGGGCCTAACTTGTCCTTTAAAATAAAAAGGAAATTCTAACAATTAGATTAAAAATAACTAATAAACATAATTTTGACTTTCATTAAAAATAAAATATTTCGTAATTCAAACTAAAAAAATAGAAAATACGAAAACCTGATAACAAAACTTCATCCATCTAGCTCATCGGCTAATAAGTTAACGCGGTAAAATATTATATATCCGTCAAGAACCGATATTTGATATATTGGGTATCACGGTCAGAGATATTGATGCGATATATATATATATATATATATATATATATATATATATATATATATGGGATAGTTTAATAGAAAACTCATTTTATTTTATTAAGAGAACTCGATAACTCTTAATTAAATGCAAAAAAAAAAAAAATCATAACTCAAACTTTAAGTAAAAAATAGAAAATTAGTTTGGAGCTTATCTTTCCCGCATCATCCCCGTTTAGAAAAAAAATATATTAAAAAACCTAAAAAACGCTACTGCATATGTGTAGTATAACCCAAAACCCAAAAAACCCCCACCCCTAACTTACTCCTACCCAAAAACTTAATTCCACCACAACCACCCTCACACTCACCCAAAAACTTATATCACTTACCCAAAACCTAAACCACCCCATCCATCCCCACCCAAAAACCTAAATTCACCCCACCCACCATAACCAAAAATCTAAACCCCACCTAAAAACCTAACCCCCACCCAAAAACTTAGACCCACCCCCACCCCACCCTCAAAAGCTAAACCTAACCTTACAAGCTAAACTACAAAAAACTAACCATAAAAGCTAAACCAAACCCTAAAGCTTAACCGGACAATTACTATACGTGTGCATTAAAATTTGCATTTTTTTTATTTTTTTATTGAATGGGGACGACGTGGGAAAGAGAAGCTCTGAACCAATTTGTTAGAGGTTGACTTAAATTTTGAGTTATGATTTTTTTATTTTATTTTTTTTAATTTAAGTAGGAGTTATCAAGTTCTCTCTCTAACTATGAGTTTTCTATTAAACATTTTCCTATGTGTGTGTGTGTATATATATATATATTATATGATTTGATTCAAATGAGAACCTTTAGACAAATTGAGAATTGTGAGAATTATTGTAGACCACACATTTCTCTAAGGCAAAAAAAATTGCTTAATCGCAAGTTTTTTAACAATAATTTTTTTTTATTTTTCATTTATACATATGTATATATAGGCTATATAGGCTAAAGGGATACTAGAAACCCTCCAAAACGAAGAAACTCCCGGAAACCCATCTAGTGGACCACAATGCTCCACATCACCAAGAAAACAAATCATTTTTTTATTACTTTAAGGGTGTTTTAGTAATTTAATAAATCCGATTTTTTAAACCCCTATATATAATATTTACCTCTCTCTAACTTTTCAAACCCCATTCAAAATCTATTTCCCTCCCATCCACTCTCTCTCTCTCTCTCATCTTTTTCAAACACTATCACCTGCAACTGCTCTTAATGCCATAGAATTGTTCGATGTGGAATTGTTCGAAATTGGGTATAAACAGAGGCAGTTAAAGCTCGTAAAACAGCAAAAATGGCTGTTGCCCCTGCAAAATTCTTTCTGGTCACCGGCTCCCCTGTAATGTTAAAAAGGGGGAATGGAGCTTTTGATTTAGAAAGTGTTAAATATGACTTCTTCAGCAAATGATTCTTCATCAGGGAACACAGAAACAGAGATGGAAGAGAGTTGGAGTAGTTTTTTTGTTGTGATTAGCAAATGATTCGTGAGCTTGGACTGCTAATAATTTGGTTTTTAAAGCAAAAGAGATGGAACACAGAAACAGAGATGGAAGCGTTGCCATGATTGTTGATTATTGGTGCTTTGAAGGTGACAGCTACCTTTCCATTATTGTTATATAACAAGCTGAAATTATTCAATTTTCAGGATTTATATTGTTCCTGTAGTTGTTATACTTGTGCTTTTGCTATTTAATCATTATTTTACGAAAAGAACAAATTAGTGGACAACCATTCATTTTCCAAATTTTGTCACCGTCATTATATAATAAATAAAACAGCTTCTCAGTTTCAATTAACCTAACAAATCAAATATATTTGTTGTTTATGTTATCCAAATAAATTATAACAAGAATATAATGAAAGTTTCTTTGTCTTTTTTTTTCTTTTACATATACATTTAATTGCATTAATTAATTAATGAAAGCGTTGCCATGTTGATTGTTGTTGATTGTTTATTTTTCTAATTTGTTTTTTTGTTTTATATAGTTTTGTAACGCCCCAAAACCCGAATAATTGTTTATTAGCATGTTTGTTTTGTACTATTGCATGGAATACTTATCTAGAATGATTAACCTAGTTAAAGAAATTGAATGATTAGCTTCTTGAAGAATGAATGTTAGAATCTATGTAATGGAAGAAATAAAGGGTGGTTGGTGATTTTATGTTGTTAAAAGATCTCTAATTAACATGTAGAAATGCATGTTAGATGAAATTCATGTTGAAATATAGTTTGATGGTGTGATTTTCCAAGTATTGAGCATTAAGAGATTTTATTGTATACTTGGTTGGTAAGATGCCTACAATGTGTTGGATAAGTTGCTTCATTGTGAATTAGAAGTGAATTGTGTAGTAAATGTGGAGCATATGAATTTATTAGAAAGAGCTAATGTTGGAATTATGTTATATTTGATACATTTCTAATATTAACAAAGTGTATGGACTAGTCTACAATCTTTTAGAAGTTCAAGGGGGTAGATTGGCTTAATTAACAAATTTGTAGTATAAAAGGGAGGAGATAGTTTCTAATTCTAATTGTTTCATTAATACTCCACCCCCAAATTCTAGAAAGAAAAAGAGTGTGTGTGAGAGAGAGAACCACCCAAGTAAAAAATTCCCGTTTTTAGGTTTTCAGCCTGTCATAAAGTGTGATTTCCCGGAGATTGCACCGTTGGATCGTTCTCAAATTTTTACACAAGCTTTAACACACATAAACGATCATATCCAACGGTGGGTTTTTGATTTAGAGGCCTGGAAGATGGGTGTTTACTGACCAGAAGACATCAGCTCGAAAATGGGTAATCTGGCCACTGTTTTGCTGTTTCAGCAACAGTGGTGGCTGTTTCAGGTGGTAGAAACTAGTAGGTTTCGTAGATCTCGGCGAGACGGTTCCATGGACTCCTAAATCATCTCAATCGGAGTTCGTTTGGTATGGTTTCGACCTCTACTCGCATTTGTAAGTAATTCACAAACTTAACTTCCATATATGTATTTGAATTCTTATGTGTATGAAGAATGGTAAGAATTAAAGGATGGATAAGTGGGTATAATCTTGATGTTAACTCATTGGTGGATTTAATTGTTTTGTGTTAACATAATGTTATGAAATTGTTAAGTATGTCAATAATGGGAGAATCACCCAAACGGGTCAATTTGATGAATGGATTAAATGCGTTGGATTAGTTTAAAACTTATGTATATGGGTTAAAAGTAAGATTTCACGGATTTGTGGTGAAAATGAGTCATATGTTTTCATTAGACACAAATGGGTGATTTCGGGTCAAATGGGTGGGGTTAACCCAAATTACTAGTATGAATGGTAAAATGATTATGAACACATATAATGGGATGTGTGAATAATACTTATGTATTAAAGGTGGTGGATGACCCGTTATATGTTCTAATGGTTTGCAAGTTGACTTGTTAAAGTAGGAATAAAAATGACATGGATTGGAAGATAACGGGTCAAACGGATGGAATGGACGACAACACTCACACGGGCAAAGGTAAGTGACTTATGAACTAAACTCTAAATTTAGTAAATGCGTATTTATGTATAAATGTGGAATTGGAAAATAAGAATGAAATAACAAATTTATAGACTATAGTAAGACAAGTGAATACATGATGTTAGTGAACAAGTATATTTCACCACACAACAAAGAACTTAGTTTGGATAATTGGGTCAACAAAGATGAAAAAGAAAGTGAAGGTATTTTAACCATGAAACAAATCCGGGATTTGCAAATATGACACAAGTACGAAACGATGCATGTATATGCAATTAGATTGATATGTGTGTATATATGGTAACATGTATGGTAAGTTGATTTGCTATGCTTTTGTAGATTTAGTAATGTGGTGTATGCATAGGTGCTTATACCCGGGTTCATGTGAGAGTTTTATGTATGTAAAGGTTGATCATTATGTGTAGATTGAGTATAGGATTGGTAACGTCATGTTTGTCCTAGAGAATACATGAAGGAAGAATAGTATGATGGGTCAAGATAAGCTGTGTATGGGATTTGTATGCAGGTATGTATTGTAGTGTTATTAACCTTTTTGCTATGAGGATGGTAATAAAGATGCAGGTATGTAAGTATGGATGCATGTAAATTCGAGGCTAGGATCTGGATATCAGGCCCGAACTTGCGAAAGGCGTTTGAACATGATCATTGAGTATTGTTGGATATCATTTCCACATTGTGGGTAATTTTTATGAAGTCACCTAACGAATTAACGAAATGGTTATGTGGTGATTGTAGGTTGTCTTGTCTACCTAATAGAGCAAGAAAGGATGGAGATCGAGCGAGGAAGCGGATTGTACGGGGTCACGGTCACGTAACCTAATAAAGATGAGTCATATTGAATGTAATAAGGAAGAATAAAAGATGTAACACCTAAATATCATGTAAATATGGTTTCCAAACATCCGAGAATGTTTTATAAAGTAAGAAATTTTCTAGTTTGTATTTCCGCTGCGTCTTTTCTGTTAAAACGGTTTAGGGTGTTATAAGTTTTGTGATTTGGGATTTTTAAAGGATTTTGCTATCATTTGATTTTAGTTTTGGTATAAATTATAGATTATAGATGTGAATAATTATTTAAAAAGTAAATTTATATGGAGTGTGTGCAATGGTACACATTTTTGTTAAGACGTGGATCACGTCTTAACATATGTTATCCACCTGAAAAGTGTGATATTATTGGTGTTGGATTACACGTAGGTAGCATACGTTAAAACGTAGGCTTACATATTAATTAACCTTTTTTTATATATTAATTAAACAAAAGTCACTAATCATGGGGTGAAATCTATGTTGCGTCTGTTTCGTATGTAACAGCATAACTAAGTTGGTATAAATTAGTTTCTAATTTTTTTTACCAGATACAAAGGTTTGATTTTTTTGACTTTCATGAGTTGCACATGGGATCAAATCTATGTTGCGTCTGTTTCGTATGTAACAGCAGAACTAAGTTGGTATAAATTAGTTTTTGATTTTATTACCAGATACAAAGGTTTGATTTTTTTTGACTTTCATGAGTTACACATGTTTTACTTTCAACACAATTGCATATATTAATTAAAAGAAAAGTCACTAACCATGGGATCAAGTCTATGTTGCGTCTGTTTCGTATGTAACAGCAGAACTAAGTTGGTATAAATTAGTTTTTGATTTTATTACCAGATACAAAGGTTTGATTTTTTTTTTGACTTTCATGAGTTACACATGTTTTACTTTCAACACAATTGCATATATTAATTAAAAGAAAAGTCACTAACCATGGGATCAAGTCTATGTTGCGTCTGTTTCGTATGTAACAGCAGAACTAAGTTGGTATTAATTAGCTTCTGATTTTTCTACCATATATTAATTAAAACAAAAGTCACTAATCATGGATAAAACAATGTTTGTTTGTTTGTTTGTATCAGTTTCGTATGTATTTTTGTAATCCAGATTGTTAACATACGTTAAGACAGGGGGGGGGGCTTTACATGTAAATTGATGATTTTTGTTTTATTTTTGCAGGTGGGCATATTTTTTGCATTAAAGATGAAGATGATTATCAAGAATGAAGTGTAGACAATTTTTTATTTATGATAGTTTTTTTAGCATTTGTTGATTGTAATGACGGTTTTGATTGTTTTTAGCATTTGTAAGAAACATTCTTGTGTACATTTGAATGTTTTTGCTTTGAAAAATCATTTGGACCTTTTTATTACGTATGCAACAACTTTGGTGCTGGTACAATAAAACAAAAAAAAACATGGTCTAATAAAAAAAAATTAATAAGCCTAAATTTTTAAATAATATGAACTGGCGACACGTTTATTTACGTATGTAACATTACTGGTGCTGGTAAATTTAATCGAAAAAATAACATGGTCTAATAAAAACTTAACAAGTCAGCATTTTTTTAAATTAATATGAAACTGTCGTGACGGTTTTTACGTACGTAACAGCACTGGTGCTGGCAAATAATATGAATCTGATTATGCTTTATTAATAAATAAAATTGTTTTTTTTAATCACTAAAAATCTGATTTTGTCAAGAAAAAAGTGTGAGAAAGAATGTTGGAAAGAGAAGATTAGTGAGAGAAAGAGAGAGAGAGGGGGATGATTGATTTGATGGAGAGAGAAGAAGGTGCAAATTACCCTTCTAACCTTTTTTGTCATCTTGTATCAATATAATATTCACTTTTAATCTTGACCATTGATCAAGTAGAATGGATGGTGGAGATGAAGTTTACAAGGTTTCTTCATTTTGGAGGGTTTTTATTATAACCATCCCCTGTATATATATGTGTCTAAAACTACAAAAACCAGTGTTCTACATATATGTAGAAAAAAAATTGTGGGTAAGAGCATGTTATTTTAATGTACATACGTGTCTATACGGGTTTAGAGTTTAAAAAATAAGTATCATACATATATGATAGACACTATACACACACATATAGATATATATAACTGCAATATACACATATGTATATATAACTGCAATATTCTTACATATAAAGATGCGATTTAGCAAAAAAAAATGCCTTAGAGAAATGTGTGGTCCAGAATGGTTCTCTCAGTTCTTAAATAGTAATTGGTTTTCTTAGAATCCCTACCGTATATATAAAATTGATATTATTCAATAACTCCTCTTTGTTGCAAGAACTTAAGAACAATGAGTGGCTACGTCTCTCATATTTTAATATTGCAAAGTGGGAATATAGACTTGTTACACTATCACTCTCTCCCTCCCTCCCTCTCCCTTCATCTCAGATTATTAAAAGCTTCTCACCCATTTTTTTACTTAATTCTTGCATTGCACTCCCTCCTCCTCTACTATATATCTTCAAATCCATGATTAAACCTCTTTCTTTCTATATCTCTCATCCCTGATGAAGATTTAGCTGTAGAACGTTGATAATGGTGGTGATAACCAGGGGCGGATCTAGGCTCTTCAGGTGGGTTTTCAGGAACCTAGTTGGTTTGTAATTTATAGTGTTAATGTATATGGAAAAGTGAAGAGGAACCCATAAGAAGAACCCATTAGTAAAGATTGGGAGTGCTCTAGTGGTTTATACACTTCATGACATACACAAGTTTCTGGGTTCGATCCCTGTGTTAAGCATTTTTGTTTGGTTTCTATTTTTTTTAAATTAAAACCTACGATTTGTTTAACATACACTGTAGTAAGCCATCAAGTCCAGTTTAACATACACTGCAGCAAGTCCATGCTCCTCTCCAACAATCGCCCCTCCTCCTCCTGACCTCCTCTCCAAACCAACCTCCTTCCTGAGCTCTTCCACCTCCACTTCCTGCCCTCCTCCACCACTGACCCTGCCTCTTCTATTCCACCCCACCCTCTCCTCCGGCCTCCACCCTGCAAAACCCCACTCTCTTTCTCAAACCCGCTTTACAATCGAAATCAAAGCTGCTCTATTTTGATTGGATGTTTATGTCAATAGAAGTTTTGTTGTGCTTTGCAGCCGAGGATGTAAATGGAAGCTTTTTTGTTCAAAGGTACACGTTATGGTTTTTTTGTGGGTTTTTCCATTATCGCAGTAGCCGAGGGTTTTGATTATGAGCTCTATAACCACAATGATATTAATAGGATCTTAGGTCAAAGCATCAAGGAGTGTTGCTAAACTAAGAGATGGTCAAATTGATATTAAGAATAAATTTGCAAGAAACTTATTGAGGCATGGATACACAAAATGCAAACCATGAATCCTTTTGTTACCTTAAGGTAAGTATGTTGACTTTTAAGGTCATTAACTATTTTCAGATTAAAATTTGGTATCCCTTGGCTTTTGTATTACTTAGTCTTGATTGATTGTTCCTAAGATATTAAGAGAATGTTGTGTGACATTGGCGAGCAATGCTTTGCATATATGTTGCATTATACATATGCATATCAAAACTAGATGGTGTATTGCCACTTTTACTATAGATTGTTTATAATTATGTAGAGTGGAAGAGCTATGATGTTATAAGAGTTCCAGTAAGTATTATATTATGTTTCATGAAACCTTCCTTTATTTTATATTTTATGTATTAGTCATTTGAGCTTTTTATACATGTAAAAAAATGCTTTTTGTATTGTTAACAGGTGGTGAGTGAGAATTATTAGATAGTATATCAGATTAGGGTTTTAGTAGTATGAGCCCATGGGCCTGGTTAGGTTTTTAGGGTTTATTGTGAGCTCTATATATTGTAACCTAACTATTCAGTAATATCAATTCAGTATTCTATTATCTTTCATGGTATCAGAGCCTTAAGGTTCTGTTTACTTTTTTTTTCTCCCTCCCCCACGCCACCACAAAAATACAAACCCTAGCCGTCACCTCTTAAAGAAAAACCCTAGACAGGGCGGCGTGCCGCCATTGCCGCCGCCCTGTCCGGCCTCCATTCGTTTTTCATTTTAGTGTTACGTTCACTTTTTTTTTCTTATTCCCAGTTCTAAATAAATTTTTCAATTGTCGGTTCTAGACATATTCCCGCCGTTGATTATGATCAAGCTGCCGCCACCTCTTTTTTTATTGATTTCGCTTCTCCGTCATGTCGCTCCTTGCCGCCTCGCCGCCGCTTATTGGACTACTGCCGCGCCGCTTGCAGGACTATGATCCGCCGCCGCGCCGCATTGGTTGCCTCATATCGGATTACATGATCATTAAATTAGTGGTGGATTTTTTATTGAAGATCACGGATTGCAAGATTTTGGGATTATGGCAAAAGTTTTGACCGAAGTTGAAGACCATATTATTATTGTTTTTTATGTTATTGTTTTACCAGTCTGAGCTTCTAGTTCCTTCCGCTCTGACTGCGGGGGAGTATTAGATAGTATATCAGATTAGGGTTTTAGTAGTATGAGCCCACGGGCCTGGTTAGGTTTTTAGGGTTTATTGTGAGCTCTATATATTGTAACCTAACTATTCAATAATATTAATTTAGCATTTCTATTATCTTACAAGAATCTCGCAGTCTATGACTGCAGTGAGAAAGAAATTGAATCTCATATTTCCTTAGCAGATTCACAACTTGCTAACACCATAAATACCTTTCTTCATCAACACATTGTATGATTCATAAAGAGAGAGTTCCTTTGACAATGCACATAAAAAAGTCAATGGGTATGCATAATCTATGGCTGCCTTTGACACTTAGAAGCTCTAACTTGGTCTACCTCTTGCCTCTGACAAAAATTCCTATATTTTTGAACAAAATTTGAAGGTTATTTATTTTTCTTCTTCTTGTTTTATCTTGGGGTTTGTTTGTTCATGTGTGTTTGTGGTGAAGGAATGAATCAGGATTATATTAGGGGGGACGGGACGCCACCAGAAACGGTCACGTGTACCCCACTACCAGCACGGTAACACCACCGTCACCCATGCCGGTAGTGGTCTCGTGAACCGTTTGCTGGTTCTTTTTACTGTGCTAGTAAGGTGGTTTTTTATTTTGATTTTTTTGTTTATTTTTTTTCTTTACTTCAATGACCAATATCACCTTCAATGTTTTTTTTTTTGAACATTCTTTGGTGGAGATGAAGACGAAGAAATTTAAAACTTACTTGGAGCAAAAAATGGAGAAGATGAAGAAGAGAGTCTGACGGTTGTTGATGCTTTTCTCTATTTTAACCTAAAGTTCTTTTCTAACTTACACATCTCATTCTTGTTGTTTTTGTTTATGTTAAATTAAACCTAAAAGTTACACATTTCATCCTAATGTTTTGGTTTTATTTAAATTTTAATCTAAAACTTTTTTTTCCTTATCTCATTAAGACACGTGCTTCTTAATTTATACATATAGCCTTTTATTGATAAATAGAGGTTATTTATACATTACATAATAAACATCTTTTATTAATTTTAATTAATTTTATTTAAAAAATAGAAAAAAAACATTTTCGTGAAGTGAATCAGTGCAGTGTTGCGTCCAAAAAAGTGTTTCAGTGAAGGAAATCAATGAAGTGATGGGGCGGTGCAGGATTGGTAGAAATCAGTGAAGTGAAAACTTCTTTAGTGGAGCGCTCCTTCCCCCCTTAGAGCATTCACATCCCCTCCACCAAATCTCATCCATCAAATTACACTAAAAATCACTACTCCACCCCTAAATCTTCTCTCTCCTAATTAAAATAATAATATTTTTTCATACTTTTATCATTATATTTTCTCTCTCCTCACTCACAACTACTTACAAAAATATTAAAATATATAGGGGTGAACAGTAGTTTTTCATATATATGGTGGAACAGTGCTTCCACCAAATATTTTCTCTCTCCTCCACTCACAACCACTTACACTCACCCCATATAATTTGGTGGACACACTCACATACATTTGATGGATGGAATGTGAGTGATGTTAGATGTAAAAAAATGTAATCATATTTTGAGTTTTTGTTATTGGGTTTTTACTTGAATTACAAATATGTAAATCACATAAATGAACAAACAAACCCCAAGATATGATCAATGAACGAGAACAAGTTCTATGTATTTTTTTTTTTCGTTTAAGTATGTTGTTTTACAAAAGAAACATGCAATATATTTTACAATTGTGTAAATATATGTTACGTCTATGTAAACTGGAGATGGATGTTAGTTTCTTTGTTTTAATCAAATAAAGAATTAAGTATAATCATTGTTATGACATTTTTGTTAAGTATGCACAAAAACTACAAATGGCTAAAATGCCCTTTTGGTACCTTTTTTACATTAAAAAAATATAACCCACACGATAAGACAACGTACTTTTTTCAGATTAAATATGGACCATTGATCATGTCTAATCCAACGGATGATAGGAGCTCCTATAGTTCTTGCAACAAGATGGAGTAGAGGCGTGCACGGCCCGGTTCGGTTTTTGGTGTTGAAAATCGTTCAGTTTCGGGTTTTTTGGTTTCAGTAACGGTTAAAGAAATGTGCTATGCTCCCGATCCCTATAGAGTGAAAGAGCTGCATGGTGATCCATAGGTTGCAACACGTTCGGTCGTTAACTCCTCCCGCCACTGCCGCTGTTTCTATGACCGACTCACACTTTTCCGCAAATATACCTACCTAGTGTCGGTCACACATTCAACATAGCGTTCAAACTCATGTGCCTTCCATAACCAAGGGTCTATGAGCCTAAGGTTCAGTTTTTCGGTCTTTTCAGTTTTAAACCATAATTTCATAAAAGAGTTAAATGCCGATTTCGTCCCTGAGGTTTGGTCCAGTTTGCCACTTCAGTACAATTTTTTTTTTTTTTTTTTTTTTTTTGCAATTGAACACTTGAAGTTTGGATTTTTTTTGCTATTTTTGTCCTTATCACTAACTCAGTTAAAAAATGTCATTAAAGTCAGGGGTAGTTTTGTTATTTTGCCACTTTATTGAAGGACAATTTAGATATTTGAAACCCTATGACATTTGTAATAAAAAAACTACCACCACCACCACTAACCATCTCCTCCTCCTTCCATCACCATCACCTCAGCTAACCATATCTACCACCAATCACCACCTTAGCCAACCATATCCACCACCAATCACCACCTCAGGCACCGTCTCTACCATATCCACCACCTCATCCACCGTCTCCACCACCACCACCAATCACCACCTCAGCCACCGCCTCCACCATACCCACCCTATGCGATCCATAACACCAAATCAAATACTCTGTTCTTCGCAATCTGGCAACCAAAATCGGACCTACATCCCTTTTCGGTTCTTCATTCGATCCCTGTTTTTCATTGCGAAACTAACTCGACAAATAAATCCTTCTGTACAACGCAATCTGTGAGTCGGAATCTGAACCTGCACTCCGATCCTGTTAATCGATCTTTCATCGTTTTGGGGGTACATGTTATTTCAATTAAAGCATGTAGATAGTTCGAATATCAGTAAACATTATAACCCTCGACTGAATCGTTTTATAATGGGGTAATTTGTTTGATTTTGAATCTGTCAGGTCTGGGTGTTATGGGACGATTTGGAAAGAAAAGAGGGGAATGCGTATAGGGAATAGAAAGATAATATGCGGTGTTTGATGAGTGAATGTGTGTGTGTGTGTGTGTATATATATATATATATTGTAAGACCCTAACCCGTAACCACGTGTTTAACGCCTAATCTTACGAGTTTTGACATTACGTAAACCACTCCCGATTAAAACTTTGAAATTCATTATAAACCCAAACCATTAAGGTCAAATACATATTTGATTCCCACAAATTTTTACATTTTAATAGTTAAAACATACTCTAAGATTTTGGGTTTAAACGGGAGTTGATATACGTTAAAATATACATATTTAAATCCCCGATTAAACTCCCAAAATACGCGTTTTCGACCCTAATTGCACGAATTCGGTACTTAACCGCTTCATATGTTTATTCCAGGTCTTAAACGACGCCTCTAAGACAAAGTCGAAGAAACCGGGCGAAAAACGGACAAGACGGACAACTTCTACAAAAATGACCAAGTCTGGAAGTTGTGCATGGGGGTGCCAAATCTGTGCACCCCCGTGCGGGTCAAATCAGCTCGGAAACAAAGCAGTGCACGGCCAGGTGCACAAGCAGTGCACACCAGTTTGCTCGGCAACACATGGACCCGCACGGCCGTGCGCCCTGGTGGCACTCCCGTGCCGAACCAAGATATTTTCAGGAATGACCCAGCCACTTGCCCACTTGCACGTCAACTCACAAAGCAAAAGTGCACGGCCAGGCGCACGGCCGTGCACCTGACCGTGCACGCCTTCAAAATCTGTTTAAATACAGAGCAGAACCCACTATTTCATTATTGGGTTTTGGAGAGACGATCTGAGGCGATTTTCTGGGCTAACAAAGTGCTGCACAGGCGTGGAACAAGCTCGGGAATCCATCCGATCCATCCGTCATCATCCAATCCATCTCTTTAGCAATCTTATGGTTTGATCCTTTAAAGCTTTCTTAGATCCAAATCAGATTTTGTTGCTATTTTGATGTTATTTTAGTTAATCGTACGCCTATGGGCAAGCACATTAGTATTAGTAGTACTTAAAAACAATCGTTTGTATGAAATTGGCGTTTTTCATGTTTGAATCTTGATGATCATAGCGCAGCCTTGTTTCATTGTTGTTAGATTTGTAGTCGTGTTTGGATGACTTTGATGATTGTCGAATGTGTTAGGCGGATTACTTGTTGAAGAAACCGTCCTTTTAATCGTCCGATAGTAGACTAGTTAACTTGTTAATAAAGTTTACACCATGAAACTGTAACCGGGTATTGGTTTGGTTAATGTCGCTTGAATAATGATTACGAATGTTTACCGGCACTTAAAAGAGTCTTAAAAGCTTAATGGCGTTGTTACCAGTCTTTGACACAGTTAATGATCTTTGTTAGTTGTTTTGGTGAAAATGGTGATCTTAGTAGATTTGTGTTCAAAGTTGGTAAAATGGAATAGGTTGTGAAATGCTCTACTTTATGCTAGTCTAGGTGGCCGTATTGTGTATTCGATATTGCTTCCCTTAACTAGTGCGGTTGAGGACTCCCGAAAGGTGATACTAACCTATCTTTAAAAGATTCTCATGAGATCATATCAGCTGCGCGCTAATAAACAACTTGAAGTGGTTAACGTGTGTATTCGTGTTAGCTTTCTGTATAGTTGTCATGTTAGGATACCCGAGAGGGAAACTAACTGTCGGAAAATGGGAATGTTGATCACGCCTTTGTTTCTTATTATATGTAGATGACATGCTAGGATTGGCGTATTATAGTCTATATAGTTATATTTTCTATTTGGAGTTGTAGTTAAGTTATTTACATATGTTAGAATTAATCTAGTTTAAACATACTCAACTTATCTTTTCCTACTGGTAAATCGAGGATAAAGTTTTAGTACCATTGCTCCGCGCGCGTCCATGGATCGATACTTGGTTCTTATCTGTACTTACTACATATATGACAGGGTACACTTGCCCTATTGTGTGTGTTTTAATATTAAGGTCGAAACCATTTTATAAATATTAAAGCAAAACGTGTGTTAAAATCAGTGCAAAATTATGTGTATATCTGCACACGTCAAGTTTTTGGCGCCGTTGCCGGGGACGCGACGAGCTTTAGGAACGAACCGAGTCAACTTTTTACCAGTGTACATACTTGTGAATACTTGTTTATACTTCGTTGATTTGTTATTTCATTCATTTATTTGCATACATGATTCTTTGAATGCTTATTTGATTTATCTGTCTGTAGATATTTTGGATTGATTTTAGATTGGTTTATAGGTTAGCATATAGATTCGTTCCTTTATCTGCTTATAGGTGTTGGATCAGTGGCTTAGTTTATGAACACTTATGTGTTATCAGATTTATATATGAGTGATTAAGCAGCGGAAATACAAGTGTTCAAAGGTCTAAAAGATCACTTTGATGAGGAGTTATTACTCCCCCTTGACTGAATAATAAATGAGAAACAATAAATACAGTTAAGTGTAAAGCAGTAAAGCAATTTATGTTTCTCAGATGTGAAATGGAATTATAAGTTTAAAGCCCGAAGGATTTCAATTTAAGATTAAAGATATTACACAAAATCACATATCTAAAAATAGATGAACAAACTCATCTATTTATAGACTAATGTACTAAACTGTTGTCTGAAGTAATCTAAGATATTTAACAAAGATATTATGCTAAGATAAGGTTACAACAGTCTGTACATTGAAACTTGAAATCTAGACTTTAACAAAACAATATAATAAACAAACTGCTGATCTTTCAGTCGGTTAGAAGCTTCTGATGCAAAGTGCTGATGAGTGACAAACTGCTGATGAGCAGTTTGTCTTCAGCAGTTCTTTAGTGAAATGTCTGGTTAGACTTCAGAACTTCTGATGATTTTACTCTTCAGTACTTTGGTGTTTGTTCTTCAGCACTTCTTCTTTTGTTCTTCAGCAGTTCTATACTTAGGCAGATATGAATTAGACTAAGGTTATCAAAAGGTGGTTTCTTCAATCCTCTTTGTCCCAACAATCTCCCCCTGGATTGATGAAGCCAGAACCTTATCCATTCTTTATTGTTATCCTTTTCTCTCTTCTAGTATCCTCCAGATCTCTGCTGTCATCCGGGTAGTAAGAGTACATCTTTGTTGCTCAGTGAGAGGACCAAGTTCAGGTGTTAAATGCTGAATGGTAAGAAGGTCTTTGGACGATAAAACACTCAACTCCTTTGAGTTTTTATAGACCTTACTTGAACGGTCTCTCCTGGTCACAAGTACTGAGTTGGATTCAGTAAAGGACCACTTGATAATATTTACCTTTGACCTGTCAAAGTCAGAGGCATAGGAAACCAAGCATGTTTCCTTAGGTTGACCTGATTGAGGAATATCTTCTATTTCAGTGACTCTCAGGTGAGATTCTTGACTACCTTGAAGTTCAGCACTACCTTGAATAGGCATGTTGGGTAGGTGATGCTCTGTAACAACCCTTGTATGTGTCTTCTCTTGGATGGATTGTTGTAACTGATAAGCATAAGTAGCCTTGTCTCTGAATTGTGTTAAGAGGGGTTTCTCTTCAACATCGAAATCACCATGTACCAACTGATCTCCTTCTAAGAGTATCATCTTGAAGTCAGTTTTGACAATGGGTTCACCCTCTGCTTTTCTCTTGGTGGCTGGCTTCCTTAGTGCACCAGATGATCTCCTAACAATAGTAGTTGTTTGGACTTCTGGAGTTTCAAATCTCTCTGGCTCTGCAGCTTTCTTGGCCTTGAATTTTTTGTAAGCCTCATAAAGGGTTTGTTCTTTCCATTTGGAGACTGAGGCCTTTGAACCATAGCCATTTGCCACTAATTCTTCAATCACTTCAGCTCTTTTGGCTTTCCTCTCATCTTCTGTTGCTATTCTATCAGATAGCATTTGAGCTCTTCTGGTCAGTTCTTGTGTTGAGAGTCTTTTGAGGGCCACTTGTTTTGATTTGGAGTTCTTTGTGATGAATGCTATAAGCTGTGCTCTTTTGTCTTCTTCAGCAGCAGCTTCAAGTGCTCTCTCTTCAGCCTCAAGCTCATCAAGTTTTTCTTGATACTTGATTAACTTTTCTTCAAAACTCAAATCATCTCTAGTCTCTAGGCTGTTCCATACTCTGTCTTCTTTTGCCTTCTTTGCAGCCTCTTTCAAACTCTTCTCCAGTAGATCTTTAGACATGCTGATGGGAGTAGGGTTCAAAACAGTTGTGGAAGTTGTTGTAGGCAAAGGAATGGGAGCAGGTTCTCTTTCTGGTGCCTTAGGAACTTCTGATGTTGGTTTAGGAGGTAAAACTGCTGATGAGGTCAATGGAATCACAACTGCTGAAGGATTGTCTTCAGTAGTTTGAGAAATGGGATCAGTAGTTTCCTCTGATGCCTTAGACAATTTGTATTCTGGTGCTACTTCTTTTCCTGGTCTTTGGGATGGTCTTTCAGCTTCAGGATCAGGAGTTTGTCTTTGTGTAGTAGCAACTTCAGTTGGTTCCTTAATCTTCTCCCCCTTTTTGGCTTCATCCACTTCTGGAAGCCTAATAGAGTGAGAAGTTGCAGCAGACAACCTTGCCAGTTGATCTTGTGTTTGGTCCATTTTCTTGTTCAACTCAGCAAGTCTCGAGTTGATCAACCCAAACTGATTGTTAGCTTTTAACTCCCAAGCAGTTGTGAAGGGTTTGAGTTGATCAGTAATAATTTGTTTGAGTGCCTGGTACAGGGGACCATCTGGGCTGCATAGTTGGTTCAAGTCTATGCTTGTGAGCCCAGGGAATTGGGTAGGTTGTTTTGGTGAAGGGGTGCTTTTTGGGTGATCCTCAGATTGCTCTGAAGATGCCACTTTTGGGGATGTTTGGGCTAAGTGGTCTTTAACCTGATCCTTGGTGACCAGCTTCTTGAGCTTGGATACCTTAGATGCAGGACCTTCAATATCAACCGTCAATTCTTTCTGTGGAATGTTTGATTCATCAACCAAATTAATGGAATCATCTGAATCCCTGATATTGTCCTCAGAGAGGGCAGGATCAGTTATATCATGAGCTAGACCCAACCTAGTAGTCTCATGAACCTCTTTGTCTTGGTACTGAGGTTTTCCTACTTCTGGCCTTAGGCCTTCATCAGTAGTTGCCAAGTTTGAGGTCTTAGCTATGTTACTACTGTCCTCAGGTTCACCACTGGGTGATAAGTGAGTAGTAGCAGCCTCAAAAGTATCAAAAGTTTGTAAGTTTGGGCTTATAAACTCTTGTTCATCCTCATCTCTCTGGGTTGGGCTAATAGGATCCACATTCATGTCAACTTCTGAAGGCATCTCCCCAATTTGATGTGTTGCTGGGGGAGTGACATGTGGTGAATGGGTTCCTTTTAGTCTTGAGAGAAGTTGGGCAATTTCTATTGTTGTGTGTGAGGGTTCAGGTTCAGTAGTTGAGATGGGTTGGTGTTCAGGAGTTTGGATGGGTTCAGGGTTGGTTTCAGCAGATTCAAAAGCAGGGTCAACAGTTATTGGTTTCTTAAATCTTTTTCTTTGAAAAATAACTGTGACAGGTTTTCTTTTGGTTGGTGGAGAAGGAGTGTGCTGAGAGGATGTTTCAGCCACTTCCTTATCAAGTGCAGATTGCACATCAGTAGTTTCAGGTTTCTCCACTTCCTGAACTTTCTTTTTCAGTGACTTGGTTTGTTTTGGTTTTTGTTGTTTAGGCTTTTTGGTTTTCTTTTTGGGTTTGGAAGATGTGGGTTCCTTGGGGATGGGTTGTTCTTCCCCTTGGTCATCTTCTAGCACAAGTGCTGGTTTGTTGTGCCTAGAGAATACTTGAGCAGTTAAAGGGTTTAAAGTTGTTGCTTCTCCCTCAAGTACTCCCTCTCCAAGTTCCTTTATTATGCATTGCATAAAAAATCTTGGATACAACAAAAATTTCTTTTTATCATTTTCATGATGTAAAACCAGTTCATTGAAAAATAATTTTGATGCCTTGAAAGGAGTTTCATTTATGATGGAATGAAAAATAGGTTGAAAAGTAGAAGGCATCTGATCTATTGACCCAGTTTTTGGACTAAGACACATAATAATATAATGAAATAACAGTTTATATTGTGGGTCAAAATATTTCTTATAAACTGTTGCTTGTGCCAAAGTACCTTGATAACCACACTCTGTCATGGTTAGATGGATGTCTGAGTTTGGAATATGCTCAGGTGCCTCAGAATCCTTCAAACCAAGCCTGATGCTTAGTGTTTCTGGTGAGATGGCCATCAGTTTCCCTTTTATGGAAGATTTGAGGGAAATCACTTCATTTTTCACCTTCACCGTCTCTGAGTTAGCCCAGAACTCATTAAGAGTTTCTTCATGAATGGGTGGATCAATGGTGAAAGCATCATAATATTGGGATTTTATGATGAGATCAATCATCTCATCATACTTGGACCAGGCTTCATCTTTAACAAAGTAGCCTCTTTGGTTGTGTCCCTGTTTTAACACGAGAGCCATGGTTGTTTTTGATCGAACAGTAATTTTTAGGTTAGAGAAGGGGTTTTGCTTTGAATTTGAGAGAGAGAGAGGGAATTTTGCTTTTTGAATGGATAAGTGTTTAAAAAGGGTATTTATCAGAAGTTTTTAACCGACTAGGTCAAACTTCTGATGAGTGAAAAGTCTGTTTTACTCTTTTTAGTCAAACTGCTGAAGAAGAAGGTTTCTTCATCAGTGGTTTTAGTCATCTCTTCAGCAGTTTCAACTGCTGATGCATATGACTTGTAAAACACTTTACTAACTTCTGATTTTCATCAGTAGTTATATCCATTTTGAAAACATCCCATTTTAGATGTTTATCAGTAGTTTTCAAAATTTGTTCATCAGTACTTTCTCTTTCTCAAAATTTTTGGTCTTCAGAGGTTTGTGACAGATAAGTATGTAAGTGAAAAATAAAATATGTGCAGAACTAAAAAGTGAAACACTTACAGACTTTCTTCTAAGTTTAACATCCCAAGCATGGATACTAACCTCTGAAAAGTTGTTGAATCAAGGGGTTTGGTGAAAATGTCAGCTATTTGATTAGCTGTTGTGACATGCTTCACCTCAATCTTGCCTTTTTCATAGCAATCTCTTATGAAATGATACCTGATTTCAATGTGTTTAGTCTTTGAAAACTGAACAGGATTTTGAATGATGCTAATGGCAGATTTGCTGTCTACTAAAAGTGGGGTCTTGGTCTCTTTGATTCCATAATCAAGCAGTTGATATTGGAGCCATTATATCTGTGAAGTACAGCTTGCAGCAGCAATGTATTCAGCTTCAGCTGTTGAAGTTGCCACAGATGTTTGTTTCTTTGATTGCCAGGACACCAGACAGTTTCCTAAGAATTGACAACCACCAGATGTTGATTTTCTTGACATCTTGCAGCCTGCATAGTCACTATCTGAAAAAGCAGTTAACTTGGTATTGCTTGAAGCAGGATACCAAATTCCTAGAGTAGGAGTTCCTTTCAGATATCTGAAGATTCTTTTGACTGCAATTAGATGTGATTCTCTTGGTGCAGATTGGTATCTAGCACAGACACAAGTTGAAAACATGATATCTGGTCTAGAAGCAGTTAAATACAAAAGAGAACCTATCATACATCTATACATGGTTTGATCAATGTGTTTCCCTTGATCATCTGGTTCAACTTGTGTGATTGGTGTCATGGGAGTGGAACATGTTTTACAGTCTTGTAAAGAAAATTTGTTCAATAATTCTTTAACATATTTTGATTGATGTATAAATGTTCCATTTGACTGTTACTTGATTTGCAGTCCCAAAAAGTACTGCAATTCTCCCATTGTACTCATTTCAAATTTTGATTGCATGAGTTTCTTAAATTCTTCACACAGTTTTGAATTTGTTGAACCAAATATGATATCATCAACATAGATTTGAACAAGTAAGACATGATTTCCAACATGTTTTATGAAAAGAGTTTTATCAATGGATCCTCTTGAGAAGTGATTCTTTAGTAAAAAGTTGGAAACTGTTTCATACCAGGCTCTTGGAGCCTGTTTTAGCCCATAAAGAGCTTTGTCAAGTCTGTAAACCCAATCAGGATGAGAAGGATCCTCAAACCCTGGAGGTTGACAGACATACACTTCCTCTTTTATTTTTCCATACAAAAATGCACTTTTGACATCCATTTGATAAACTTTAATGTTGTTGGAAATTGCATAAGCTAAAAATAACCTGATAGCTTCAAGTCTTGCAACTGGTGCAAAGGTTTCATCATAATCAATTCCTTCCTCTTGGGAATAACCTTGTACCACTAGTCTTGCTTTGTTCTTGATGATCATACCAGCTTCATCTGATTTGTTTCTGAAGACCCATCTTGTTCCAATTGGTTGCTTGTTTTCAGGTAAGGGACATATTTCCCAAACCTGTTGTTTCTTGAATTGAAGCAACTCTTCTTGCATTGCTTGCACCCAATTGTTGTCCTTGAGGGCTTCTTGATATTTCTTTGGTTCCAACTGAGAGATGAATGCTGAGAATAAGCAAAAGTTGGAAAGTTGGTTTCTTGTGAGTACCCCTGATGCAATATCACCCATGATTTGATCCAATGGATGATCCTTGTGTTCAATCAGTTGTTGTAAACCTGTACTGGATGATGGCTCTACAGGTTCTTCAAATAAACCACTGAGATTGATAATATCTGGTTCAGCTGTTATTTGAACTTCAGGAGTTTTAGGTTCAACTGAATCAGTAGTTTCAAAATGTTCATCAGTAGTTCCTGAAGTTGAAGCTATTGAAACTTCTGAAGGTTTAATAGTTGATCTTCTGACTGTGTTTGGAGTCCATGGTGCAGGACTATCATCTTCAAATCCTTGAAAACCATTTTGAGGAGGTTTGGATGATTCAACAGTCTTTTCAGGTCCGAAATGAAAGTTGTCAAGATCAAATAATTCAGCAGGATTTGCTGGAATAAGAGTGTGTTTTGATTCATTGAACTTGACATTCAGTGTTTCTTCTACTATCTTGGTTCTTGAATTAAAAACTTTGTAAGCTTTTCTCAAAGGAGAATAACCAAGAAAATAACCTGTGTCAACTTTTGCAGCAAACTTAGAAATAGAGTCTTTGATGTTGAGGATAAAACATTGACATCCAAAAGCCCTGAAGAAGGAGATAAGGGGCTTTATGCCATGAAGAATTTCATAGGCAGTCTTGGTATGTCTCTTGTTGATAAGAACTCTATTCTGAACATAACATGCAGTGTTGACTGCTTCAGCCCAAAAATACAAAGGTAGGCCTGAATCAGCTAACATTGTTCTGGCTGCTTCAATTAATGTTCTGTTCTTTCTTTCTACCACACCATTTTGTTCAGGAGTTCTGGGAATGCTGAACTGTCTAACAATCCCTTTAGACAGACAGAATTCATCCAGAGTTTTGTTCCTGAACTCTGTCCCATTGTCACTCCTGATGACTTTGACAGATAGAGAGTATTGCTTCTCTACTTGTAGAATAAAGAACTTGATGATTTCAGCTGCCTCATCCTTGGAATATAAGAAGAAGACCCATGTGAATCTTGAGTAGTCATCAATGATGACCAAGCAGTACTTCTTCTTACCAAGGCTCATAATCTTGACTGGTCCAAATAAGTCCATATGGAGTAGTTGAAGACATGCAGTTGTTTTTGATTCTTCAATAGACTTATAGGAGGACTTATGCTGTTTACCTTTAAGACAGGAAACACAGTGTTCTTTGCACTGATATTCCTTCAAAGGTAGACCTCTGACCAAGCCCATTTTTGTGACTTTATTGATGGTTTTAAAGTTCACATGGCCAAGTCTCCTGTGCCAGAGATCATTTTCTGAAGTTGATGCCTTTGAGAAGAAACAGGCAGTCTTGTTCAATACTTTGTCTTTTTCAATGTCCACTGCATAGACATTGCCACATCTTTTGGCAATTAGCAAAGTATGATCTTCAATAATCTTCTCTATCAACTTCTGGCCTTCTGGTGATATGATCTTGCATGCTGTCTTTGTGAAAAAGGAAGAATATCCTTTGTCACACATTTGTGAGACACTCAGCAAGTTGTACTCAAGGTTTTCAACCAGATTGACCTTGTCAAACTGCATTTTGCCTGAGGATACATTGCCATATCCTAGCACATATCCCTTGGCATTGTTCCCAAAGGACACAGATCCTTCTCTTTGGCTGATAAAATTGTTTATCAGGTATCTGCATCCAGTCATGTGCATTGAGCCTCCACTATCCACATACCATATGCTATTCAAACCTCTGGAGACCCTCTGCACAAGATAGCAAATTAGTTAGTTTTGGCAACCCAAGCCAATTTGGCTTTGGGTTTGCTCTTGAGAACAGGTGCAGCTTGTTGTGGACCATTTTTAGTAATCCATGTCTTTTTGGCAATGGATTTGTCATTAAGAACAGTGGTGGGTTCTTTTTGGTTTCCACCATCAACTTTGGTCATCAGAAGTTTAACCAGGTTTATCAAATCTTTAACTTCAGCAGTTTGTGAAACTGCTGATGAGTTAGGTGAAACTTCTGAAATTGAACTTTGAGAAGATGACCTTTGTTGAGATAAAGGCCTCTTCTTAGAAAGGGTTTTGTTTGATTGTTGTTTGTTGGGAAAAAAGGTATTTTCAAAATCTTGTTTTATCTGTTTTCCCACAATCAGTTGTTGTCTTTGTTTATTTAACTGATTTACCTTTCTATATCTACAAAGTTCAGTTATGTGGTTAAACAGACCACATATTTCACATGCTTTTGCCTTCTCTTTCTTTTTACTGACAAAATCAGATTTTTGAAATAGGTCATCAGCAGTTTTCAGGGTCTCAACTCCTGATGTAGTTGAAACTGCTGATGGCTTATTGTCAGTAGTTTTAACTTCTGCAGTACTTCCCTTTTTGAGGAAGTTCTGATGGTAGGATGTGCATTCCTCCATATCAGAAGTTTGAATCAATTTCTTCCCATCATTATCAGTTTTGTGGGTGAAATCTGTTGGTGATTCAGTGTGGGTATATCCAATGCCAAACTTAACATTGGCTGCAGTTTGTTTGTTAAGCAACATTTGATACCCTTTACAAGACTCAACCCATTTTTCACAATCAACCTTGGTGTCAGCAAGCTCTTGTCTGACATTTCCTAGGCTGTCTATCATTGTTTTAATTTGTGCTTCTGTTTCAATGGATTTATCATTCAGTTTGGAAATTTCTTTGTTTTTCAAAACAATTTTTCTTTCCAAATCACACTTCATTTGTGTGAATTTTCTTTCCATGTCATTGGATTTGCCTTGTAAATGCACATTAGTTTCTCTAATTAAAGCAAAAGATTCTTTGCAAGATTTAGTGCAAAGCTTTAACAGAGATTGTTGTGATACCTGTGTGAGAGCAGAATTTGAAGAGTATCCTTCAAAAGCCATTAAGGCAAAGTTCTTTCTGCCATTATCAGGTTCTCCCCAGTTGACATCATAGACCTTATTGTCTGCATCCTGACTGCATTCTGATGTGTCATAAGGAAGACTGCTCCAGTCAACATACCCTGAGGTAAATAAGCTTTGTTGCTGAGGGGGTTGTTGAGTTTGTGCAGGTTGTTGAGCAGTTGGAAATGGAGGCATCAGCTGCTGTTGTTGTTGAGCAGGCATCTGAACATATTGTACTTGTGGCACATATTGAACATGTGGAGCTTGTGCCTGTACAAAATGAGCACTCCCTTGAGTTCCATTATTCCTATTATATGAGGGGTTAAATTGATTTCCAGAGGACATTGGTTGGTTGTAGCTAGAGCTTCTACATTCTCTAGCAAAGTGTCCCAACTTTTGACACTTATGACATCTAAGTTTAGATTTGTCAAAACCAACTTTTGTTGAGTTGTTTAGTCCTAGAAATTTCCTTCCTGACCTTTTATAAAATTTGTTAGTTTTTAAGCTTAACAAGGCCAGTTGGTGCAATATTTCCATTTCTTCTAAGTCATCACTGCTGAAATATTTTAAATCATCCATGATGAAACACATGTTGTCAGCAGTTTGACTCAGTTCTTCATTGTCATAAGCTGGGAAAGATCCATCAGATGAGATCCCAGCTGTTATGTCAATGTGGTCAAAAGAACCAAAATTATTAGAACAGGATGGTGAGTCATGTCCTAATAGTGCTGTGCTACCCGGAGTATAGTCATCAGCAGTTTTACCAGATTCCTGCAACTTTTTCTTTTGATTGATTTCTCTCTCAAAAGTTAGTAATATACCATGTAACCTAGTTAGGTTCAAGGTATTAAAATCTGAACTTGTTCTGAGGACTATAGAGTAAGTTTCCCATTTTGAAGGTAGAGACCTTAAAAATCTATGCAACATAGACTCATTTGAATAGGTCTGATTGTTTATTTTTAACTCAGAGATGAGTGAAGAAAATCTTTCAAATTGTTGTGTTAAAGATTCACCCTCTATGTGAGTAAAAGTTTCATATTGTTGAGCCAATATTTCTCTGATGTTGGCTATCACCTCAGCAGTCCCTGCAAACTGCTCTTTTAGGCAGTCCCACAGCTCTTTGGCACTTTCACAGTGTAAAAGGCCAGCATAAATTTCGTTTGGGAGAGCCATAGCCAACATGGAGAAAGCTTTTGCATCAAGCTCAAACTTTTGGAAATCTTCCTCCGTGTATTCTTTTGGATCTTTTGGTCTTTCAGTCTTTCCCTCTGGATCACTTACAACTGGTTTGTGAGGTCCAAAAACTACAGACCTCCAACATCCAGTGTTTGTTTGGGAAATAGTATGTGCCAACCTTTTAGACCATATGTTATATTCATTTCTGACTAACATAGGAGGTTTGTTGGCAGATCCAGTATTGTAGGGGTCCATTTTTAAGAAGTTTGGATTTGTCAATACTTCTTTAAAGTGATGGATTAAAAAGTGAGCCTTTTATCCTTTACTGAATATCAATATTGAGCCTGTGTCTGAATCTCAATTTGTTAGATTGATTTTGATCAGATTAACCAGGAGCTCTGATACCAATTGTTGGATCAGTGGCTTAGTTTATGAACACTTATGTGTTATCAGATTTATATATGAGTGATTAAGCAGCGGAAATACAAGTGTTCAAAGGTCTAAAAGATCACTTTGATGAGGAGTTATTACCCCCCCTTGACTGAATAATAAATGAGAAACAATAAATACAGTTAAGTGTAAAGCAGTAAAGCAATTTATGTTTCTCAGATGTGAAATGGAATTATAAGTTTAAAGCCCGAAGGATTTCAATTTAAGATTAAAGATATTACACAAAATCACATATCTAAAAATAGATGAACAAACTCATCTATTTATAGACTAATGTACTAAACTGTTGTCTGAAGTAATCTAAGATATTTAACAAAGATATTATGCTAAGATAAGGTTACAACAGTCTGTACATTGAAACTTGAAATCTAGACTTTAACAAAACAATATAATAAACAAACTGCTGATCTTTCAGTCGGTTAGAAGCTTCTGATGCAAAGTGCTGATGAGTGACAAACTGCTGATGAGCAGTTTGTCTTCAGCAGTTCTTTAGTGAAATGTCTGGTTAGACTTCAGAACTTCTGATGATTTTACTCTTCAGTACTTTGGTGTTTGTTCTTCAGCACTTCTTCTTTTGTTCTTCAGCAGTTCTACACTTAGGCAGATATGAATTAGACTAAGGTTATCAAAAGGTGGTTTCTTCAATCCTCTTTGTCCCAACAATAGGATTGTTTGATTTGATTATTCGTTCATTAGGATGTTGATAGATTTAATTGATTGATTGTTGGATTGATTGGTTTGTCTATGAATTTGATTAGTTCGTTATTTGATTGATTAGATTTATTTGTTCGTATTTGAACTGATTATTTATTTCATTCTTTGTATAGTTTTAGGCTTAGTCTGTTTATTTCTGTTCATTTTATTGATTCTATTAGTGTCTATTTGATTTTCTCGAGTTTATTGCTTTCCATTGTTTTCATCTGTATTTATGGATTCTTTATTTTATTTATTTATTTTTCTGTCTTTTATCGCCTTTTGGGTTTGTCATATATTCGCCTGCTGCAACTGTATCATTCTTATTTGCAGGTTGATGTCCACGAACCCCGGGCCTTCTGGTGATCTTTCTGACGAGGAGCGAAGCCGTGTCTTGAGGAGAAGCGAGCGGATTAGACTTCATAAATTGCGTCTTGTTTCTGATATTCTTATTACTGCTCCTAGAGTTGAGATCCCACTCCGAGTCAATGATGAGCACGTGACTTTGGACATTCAGAGGTTGATGCGCCATCCTGAGAGCCAGGACGATACACTATACTATCTTGATATAGTAGGCCAGTGTGTCAGCTCTCATGTCAGAGGTGCTTGGGAGAGGGATGTTTCGGACACACATCTGTTGTGTGGGAGCCTAGATGGCATTATGCAGGAGGGCCATAGAGATGAGCAGCCGGTCTATCAGATCGGTGATGATGGTTCCCAAAGTCCGGAGCGTTTCGTGGAAATTGAGCGAGAGGAAGAGGAGAAGGCGAAGCCGTCTGTTGAGGACCCACCGTCTCTAGAGCTGAAAGAGCTCCCACCGCATCTCGAGTATGCATTTCTGGATGAGGAGGGGCGTCTACCGGTGATCATATCGTCTTCATTGTCTGTAGATGAAAAGGGCGAGTTGTTGAAGGTTTTGAAACTTCATAAGCGGGCAATTGCCTGGAAGATCATGGACATCAAGGGGATTAATCCCTCATTCTGTACTCATAAGATCTTGATGGAGGATGTCCATAAGCCATGTGCGCAGCACCAGAGGCGTCTGAACCCGAACATGCAAGAGGTTGTTAAGTCCGAGGTCATTAAATTGCTTGATGCTGGATTGATATATCCGATTTCGGATTCTGTTTGGGTTAGTCCTGTGCACGTCGTGCCCAAGAAGGGTGGCATGACGGAGGTCAAGAATGATAGGAATGAGTTGATTCCTACGAGGACCGTCACGGGGTGGAGAGTTTGCATTGACTATCGCAAGCTCAATGACGCCACCCGCAAGGATCACTTCCCGCTTCCATTCATCGATCAGATGTTGGAACGACTGTCGGGGAAGTTGTATTATTGTTTCCTTGATGGTTTCTCGGGGTATTTCCAAATCCCTATCTGTAGTCCCAAAAAAAACACTAGATCTTAAGTGTGCACTAGATTGTTATCAACTAGAAACACCTATTTGTTAGGTGTTTTAGTTGATTAATCAAGACAAGTTAAAGAACTAGATGAAGATTATAAAAACCGACACACAAGAAACATAAACACATGATTCCATTAATGATTTCAGCTGTGAACAACCATGGATTACAGATAAGTTCGCACCTTGTAACTTGTGCTCTCAAAAGATAACCAAAAACCCTAACCCTAGCTGCACAAATGAGGTTCTATTTATAGGAGAACCTGATGGACTGCGAACTTAACATTAAGTTCGCAGTCCCCGTCCATTAAGTGCGCACACTAGGGTTTTCTACAATAACTATGCTATAATTACATAACCAACCCTCCAACTCTAACACACAACTAAACATGATCAAACCTGGTAACTGTGGTCTCATATTAACCCAACAATACTCCCCCTAGACCACAGCTACCAGTTTTACAAAATCAGTCTATCTCTACATCACTCGACTCCCCCTCTTCTCTTGCTTGATGTGCCGGGAGTGCTTGAACTATGCTTTCTTCAACGGTTGGATCTTCAGTACGAGGTTCTTCAGCATGTGTTACTTCAGCTTGTGGTTCTTCAGTGGATGGCTCTTGAATGAATAACTCAGCTAGATCTACAGTTGTTTGATCTTGCTGAGTTTCTGGGGCTGTTCTTGGAGAGACTGGTGAGGCTTGAGAAGGCTCAATCTCAGGATCAACTGTTGCTGCAGAAGTCTGTGTTTGTACCTCTGGAATGACTTCAGCTTCTGATATCTTCGCAGCAGCAGCGGCAGCAGCAGCAGCTATTGCTCTGTCATCTTTGGCTTTATCAGCTGCGTTGATCCTGGCCACTAAATCAATCAGTTCTTGCTTTCGCTTCAAAGCTCTCTCTACTGCCCTTCTGAACAGAATGGCCTCTTCAAACAGTACATTACTAGCACCCACATTGATCTGATTCGCAAAAAGAGTAGTTAAATCAGAAGGATTCAGAGCAAACACATCTACTGGGTCAACTATTCTCAACGCCTCTGTATCATCTCTTAGTTTGATCACAGCTTCACCAGTTCGGCTGTCATAAAACCACTTCTTGAAATCCGATAAAATCACAGGAAGCTCTGGACGAATGGGAACCCTAGTGACGACCTGGGGAGGGTCTATCACGTAGGTTATCATTCCCCGTCCGGTGGCTGGATCTATTCCTTTCTTTGACATTCTTCGCCTGGGCTTCTGTGGCTTCCAGTTCTTGAAGTCACGGGCACACTCGTCTTCTATAAACACCGAAACCATGTCAGCTGTTGAGTCTTGAGAGTGGTTGATGAAGGGTGTTCTGCACATCTCCCGAATATCCCATCTTGGGAGAGTCTTCAGGTTCGGTCTGCCTTTGAAGTACTGAATCACACCTCCCCTTCGCTTCACAAAGAATAGACGTTTAAACCCATCATAACCCCAACAAACAACTCTTTCTTGGTGAGATGCACGAGTGTGGTGGATGTTCTGGTGCAAAGCAGGAATAGTGATAGGTCTTCATGGAAACCAGCTTGATCTTTCAGGATCCAATCTGTACCCATCATCCATCTCATAGACTGTGTTTTCTCCCGCACCCATTTCTACGAACGTCTCCGGCATCTCGTCCTCACTGATCTCATCAACATCACTTTCTTCCTCTTTTCTTTCCTTCTCTTTCTCCTCTTCCATGAATTTCCCGAAATCAAATGCTTCATCAAAAGTCATTCTTGGAGCATCTGTACCCTGATTCTTTAACTCTTGAAGCATATCAAACATCTTCATTTGTACCTCAGTCTGAAACTTTATCAGATAACGCTGATCTTTAACCACCTTTTCAAAACTTCGGTTTTTGTGCTTCAATTTCTTCAGCTTCTTCCTTAATTCCTGATTATTGTAGATCTGATTCTTCAACATACAAATTTCCTTAGCAGCATTCTTTCCCACTTCCTTAGATAGTGTCTCATACAATTCTTGATGCACTGGTTTTCGACGTGGTGCACCAGGAACAGATGAGGAAGGTACAGACTGTTTCTTCGTGGGAGGCTTGGGAATGGGAGGTCTTTCGGTGGATGGTCCAGGCCTGGCAGTGGAGGGCCCTGGCCTGTCAGTGGAAGGCCCAGGTTGACCCTCCACACCAAACATTGATTCCAATATCTCTTCGTTTTCCTGATCCTCTTCTGTCACAACCCGTGGCCTTTCAGACTCAGGCAACTGTTCTCTCCTTCTTCTTCTCTCTGCCTTTGCTAGTTCAGCATTTTGTCTGGCAGCTTCAGCCATTTCAAGTTCCTCAGGAGTCAATGATTCTCTTCCCTGCTGCAGTAAACCAGTAGGCCTGTTTCGTTTAGTTGGCCTTTGAGGAACAGGATCAGATGCCGCCCTTTTACCAACAGTTCTTTCTCGGGCAACTTCTTCAGCAGTATGCTGAGGCACTGTAGCAGCAGGTTCAGTAGGAGCAGGTTCAGAAGGTTCAGGTTCGGTTGTAGTTGGTTGTTGAGCTCTAACAGCAGATTGTCTTCTTCTCTTTATTTCATTGTATAGCTTCATTATGACAGGATACCGTTGAGCAGCATACATACTTTCCAGCAGGGGTTCCCAATCAGGTGTGTTGCACTCAGTGAAGAATCGTGCACCTTTGGCGAAACTGTATTTATCACCAAGGGGCAGATCCTCATGTTGTGAGTTGATCATCATCTGAACGAATCTGGGATACATCGTCCACTTTTTCCTTTCAGCTTGAGCATTCTTCACCATACAATCAAACACCAATCCAGACAGATTAAATGGTTCATTCTTGCAGACTTTAATCATGGCAGTTGCCCAGTCAGGACTGAGTGCATTGTAGCCACCTTTTCTGTGACACAGAGACATCAGAAATACGTGACAAATAAGCTTCCAATCTCTGGTCAGCTGGCTCTTCTTGATATCACCCCTTGCGTCAAAGTCTCCTTTGTATCCAAAATTCAGGAACTCTTGATGAATTTCAGTTTTCGGTAAAGATCTAACAGTTGCTGGTTGATCTTGAAATCTTAGAATATTTCGTACTGTATCTTCTGTAATGACTACTGCCTTGTTCCTTACTGTGGCTTTAATCCTCTTGACACGTGCCACGGTCTCTACTTTAGCAGATCGCCAGAAGTCTTCAATGTGTGAGCTGTAGACTTGAACGTGCTGCTCTACCGCATATCCAATTCTGCTTCTTCTGATCCATGCAACAACGTCTCGAAACTTTGTATCATCAGTTTCCAGAATCATCGGTTGGTTGTGCATTCCTCTTGGATCCCATTCAAGAGCCATCTGTGTGGGACACGTGCACGAAAAGTAAGTTAGAACTTTGGATTTTGAATTTGACTAATGACAGACACTTCATTTACTTTAACGGATGACGTACTTAGACTAGGTTTGATTTTAAGTTGGTTTTACGTGTGTTATTCATTTTATGGATTAGATTTTAAAGTGTATATGATATGTTTCGTTTTTCATTTTAATAGTCATTTGAGTCCAGTTTCGGTTTACGGATGAATGAGTCAAGGTACGTAGTCCGGTCAAATGTCGTGAATAGTCAAGTCAATGGTCAACATTTTGGTCCAATATTAAGTTCACACAATCTAAGTTCGCAGCCCGAGTCTGATTGCATCTAAGTACTCAGCCTTGACTGAGTACTTGTTGCTTGGTACGCGGGTAAATCAAGTACGCAGTCATCAGGATACGGGTAAATCAAGTACGCAGTCAAGTGACTTGGGCATGGTAACGGCTTGGGGTGAGACATCAAGTCTGCGTACTAGACTAGTACGCAGACACTTAAACTTCCGTTTAAGATTTTAAGTCCACACCAAGGTACGCAGTCACTTAGGGTTTTGATTCTTGATTCATATGATGCAAGTGCGCAGTCATATGAAACAAGTGCGCAGTTCATCAAGATTTCTAAGTGCGCAGTTCATAAAACCCCAAATCCTCAACTGTTTTCACTGATTTCACACAAGAATCCTGTAGATACAACAACGATCTTGTTAGAATCTTTGAAATACCTTATAAAATCACACAAACAAACAAAGATAAATAGCAGGGATGGATTGATGAAGGTGGTTTGGTGGTGGTCTAATGGTGGTTGTAAGGAACTTGTTGGAAGAAAACGATGGTTCAACGGTGGTGGTAAAATTTAGGGTTTGTAAATTTTGAATAAAAAGTTAAAATAAAAAATAACAGCAGTATTTATAGGAGAAGGGTTTGGGCCGCGTACTTGACTTTTAAGTGCGCAAGCCCAAAAGCCCAAGTCAAGTACGCAGGCCCAATCAAAGCTTGTTGATAGCTGTTAAGTTCGCAGGCCCAATAAGAGTTTAATAGCTGTTAAGTGCACAGGCCCACAAACAAGAAAATAGCCTTTTTAACCAAAGATTTGAGTTTAGAGATCAACCGTTTCTCACCTTTTGCATCAAGATCATACCAGTCATACCTGCCAGACCACATTTCAACTTTCCGTTGGATAGCTGTAGCCCAAGAAAAACTGTCGGTATATTTGTCCACTTAAATCCATGCCTCTCGTCTTTCAACATACTTTATATGATGATCTTTATCATGTTTTGGTAATATTGACGACATGTTAATGGACCCCACTTGTGCCAGGTGTAAGCCTACCAATCCTCAAGGTTTATTGAGATATAATGATGAGAGCTTCAGGTCTATGTTTCCATAAGCAGAGAAGATGATCATTATGTCAATCAGATGATGAGAGCTTCAGGTCTATGTTCCCATAAGCAGAGAAGATGATCATCTGATTGCTTTTTGAGCTATCTATATGTTTGCACGGCACTAACATTGCGTGTTGTAGTCCCAAAAACACTAGATCTTAAGTGTGCACAAGATTGTTATCAACTAGAAACACCTATTTGTTAGGTGTTTTAGTTGATTAATCAAGAAAACTAAAGAACTAGATGAAGATTATAGAAACCGACACACAAGAAACATAAAGACACGATTCCATTAAAGATTTCAGCTGTGAACAACCATGGATTACACTAGATAAGTTCGCACATTCTAGATAAGTTCGCACCTTTAAACTTGTGCTCTCAAAGATACATCAAAAACCCTAACCTAGAGTGTGCATATGAGTGAACTTTATATAGTGAGCACCTGATGGACTGCGAACTTAAGCTTAAGTTCGCAGTGTCCATCTCCTAAGTTCACACTCTAGGGTTTACACATAAACTAACAAAGAATTACATAACTAGTCCTCTAACTATCAAACTACAAAATAAGCTACAAAAAGTCTTTGTTCTGGTAACTGTGGTCTCAACTGAACCCAACAATACTCCCCCTAGACCACAGATACCAGATCTTCGTCTGTTAGCTTCAAACCGAGATATCACTCGATTCACCTTCTTCCTGCTTTACCCGCACTGGTTGTTTTGGAACTATCACTTCTGGAGCTTCAGAGTTTCTGGCTGCTTTTCTTTAATTGTCAGCTTTGTCTTTGTTAGCAATTTCCTTGTCTTTGTCTCCAAGCTCCTTCTCTTTGTCTGCAGCCTCGATCATTTCCAAAATTTCTAGCATCTCCAGCTTCCTTTCTTTAGCAGGATCTACTGCTCTTTGAAATAGCATTCCTTCTTCCAGCAGTGTCTAACCGGCTCCAACTCTGAATGTGTTCCCAAACAGCTACATCAACTCTAACAGATAAAACATGAATACATCTACCAGATCGAAGAATCTCACAATCTAGTCCCCTGCACTGTTCTTGATCACAGACTGGATGATGATCAGGATTATATGCAATAAACACATCTCACATTCTAACACATATTTTAATACTCCCCCTAAACTTTTTATATTTTAATAAAAACAAACACAACAAGGAGGGGTTAACTGTTTCTCACCTTTTGCATACAAGATTATACTAACCATACATGCCAGATCACATTTCAACTTTCCGTTGGATAGCTGCAGCCCAAGAAAAACTGTCGGTATGTTTGTCCACTTAAATCCATGCCTCTCGTCTTTCAACATACGTTTGGTGATGAGATTTATCATGTTTTGGTAATATTGACGGAAAGTTAGTGGACCCCACTTGTGTGCCCCAAAACACTAGATCTTAAGTGTGCACAAGATTGTTATCAACTAGAAACACCTATTTGTTAGGTGTTTTAGTTGATTAATCAAGACAAGCAAAGAACTAGATGAATATTGTAAGAACCGACACACAAGAAACATAAAGAGATAATTCCATTAAAGATTCAGCAGTGAACAACCATGGAGTTTACAATAAGTTCGCACCAGATGAATTCTTGTGTAATGAAAAGATAACCAAAAACCCTAACCTAGAGTGTGCATATGAGTGAACTTTATATAGTGAGCACCTGATGGACTGCGAACTTAAGCTTAAGTTCGCAGTGTCCATCTCCTAAGTTCACACTCTAGGGTTTACACATAAACTAACAAAGAATTACATAACTAGTCCTCTAACTATCAAACTACAAAATAAGCTACAAAAAGTCTTTGTTCTGGTAACTGTGGTCTCAACTGAACCCAACAATACTCCCCCTAGACCACAGATACCAGATCTTCGTCTGTTAGCTTCAAACCGAGATATCACTCGATTCACCTTCTTCCTGCTTTACCCGCACTGGTTGTTTTGGAACTATCACTTCTGGAGCTTCAGAGTTTCTGGCTGCTTTTCTTTAATTGTCAGCTTTGTCTTTGTTAGCAATTTCCTTGTCTTTGTCTCCAAGCTCCTTCTCTTTGTCTGCAGCCTCGATCATTTCCAAAATTTCTAGCATCTCCAGCTTCCTTTCTTTAGCAGGATCTACTGCTCTTTGAAATAGCATTCCTTCTTCCAGCAGTGTCTAACCGGCTCCAACTCTGAATGTGTTCCCAAACAGCTACATCAACTCTAACAGATAAAACATGAATACATCTACCAGATCGAAGAATCTCACAATCTAGTCCCCTGCACTGTTCTTGATCACAGACTGGATGATGATCAGGATTATATGCAATAAACACATCTCACATTCTAACACATATTTTAATACTCCCCCTAAACTTTTTATATTTTAATAAAAACAAACACAACAAGGAGGGGTTAACTGTTTCTCACCTTTTGCATACAAGATCATACTAACCATACATGCCAGATCACATTTCAACTTTCCGTTGGATAGCTGCAGCCCAGGAAAAACTGTCGGTATGTTTGTCCACTTAAATCCATGCCTCTCGTCTTTCAATATACGTTTGGTGATGAGATTTATCATGTTTTGGTAATATTGACGGAAAGTTAGTGGACCCCACTTGTGCTAGGTATAAGCCTACCAATCCTCAAGGTTTATTGAGATATAATGATGAGAGCTTCAGGTCTATGTTTACACATAACAGAGAAGATGATCATTATGTCAATCAGATGATGAGAGCTTCAGGTCTATGTTCCCATAACAGAGAAGATGATCATCTGATTGCTTTTTGAGCTATCTATATGTTTGCACGTCACTAACATTGCGTGTCTTTTGTTGCTCATTTGTTTGAATAGCCCCGCATTGGTAGCTTGCACACTTAGGTGTCTTTTGATTACATATGCACAAAATTTTCTGTGTCTTTTGATCTCTCAACCTGTGTATGACCGGACTCAGCTTGTGCAGACCTAAAACACAGTGGGAATCCAGCTTTCCGTGTAGATCTATTCTGTTAATCACCTATTAGCAGTTTACTTGATTCCAAGCTGAATCTACCGACATGTCGTTGCTTGAAGCCGCAACATCCTCTGGATCCTATTCACATGCTGACAAAATATGATTAGTCCCTATCATTTCTTGTTAATTTTGCAATAGAGATATACTTTCTCCCCTAAAAATCTTGTTTTGTATGAAAATAGGATTTTTTTTTTTTTTTTTTTTTTTTAAATTTATCATTTCCAGCCAAGTGACCAATTGGAGGAAACGAGTTTCGTCAAAAGCCTTTGTGAGGATATCTGCCTTTTGATCAGCAGTATCAATGGATAACACTTGAATGTATCCTTTATCGTGAGCATCGCGAATAGAGTGAATCCTGATCTCAATATGTAGTGTTTTAGAATGGTCGATAGGATTCTTCACGATGTCACGACAAGCATCATTATCAATGAAGATTGGGGTTTTCATGACATTCAAACCGTAATCCAGCAACTGATTTTGGATCCACAAAGCTTGATATCAACAACTGGACGCAACAGTGTACTCGGCTTCATCAGTGGAGATAAACACTATTATCTGCATTTTGCTTTGCCAAGATACAAGCCGATTCCCCAAAAATTTGCACCCGCCAGAGACAAATTCTCTATCAATTCTACAACCTGCATGACCACTATCAGAGTAAGCGATTAAATCAAAATTATCACTCTTAGGATACCATAAACCAAGCTTTGGTGTTCCTTTGAGGTAGCGGAAGATCCTTTTGATTGCAGTTTCATGAGATTGCTTGGGATTTGACTGAAAACTAGCACAGCATCCAACTCAAAAAAAAATTATATAAAAAATAATAATATACAAAGATAAACTAAAGAAAATCTATGTACAATCACGACTCAGACATTTAATCAAGTGACTTTGGGAATCCAAGTTTGTTTTAGTTTTGATCTATCGTGATTTTCACCCATCATTGACTCTTTTCTCTTCCAAAATTGTGTGGTTTTAACAAAACTTTTTACTGTTTCTTGAAGATTTTTGATCTGATCAGAAAAAGAGTTTTGAGTTTTGACATCATTTTGTGGTTTAGGTTTTAAATGACACTTTTTGACCACATGTCCTTCTTTTCCACATGTAAAGCATTTTGAGTGTTTAGGCTTGATCTTTGGAGAAGATCTGGATGATGATGATTGTGATGTTCTTTTCTTGATCTTGTTTGAGCAGGAGCTTTCTCTTGAACATGATTCATCCTTGCTGCTACTTGATTCTTCATTTGTGTTGCAGTCAGGTATGCTGATGTTGCTCTCTGTATCACTTAGTGATTCTTCAGAACTTGAGTTACCTGTTTCACTTTGTGATTCTTCAGAACCTGATACATCTGTGGATGAAGGGATAAACTCTGGGATTTCCTCAGTGAGAAATTTCCCAAATTTGTTAAGCTTTAGTTCTGGTACAAACATAGGTGGTTTACACGTATGTTTATCATCAGAGAATGCAGCATTAAGATCAACACAAACAGGCATAACATTGTCAACACAAACATTTGAACGTCTGATAGGATTCTTCCTATCATCAGGGGCCACAGCACCCTTTAAATCTAGTTTAGAAGTCAAGTTAATACAGTCATCCGGCCTAGATAAACTATTACATTCATCCATATTAATTAAAGTATTACAATCATCCGAAATCAAATTGTTTTTAGACTTTTCATTGTTCCAGATGAACCAATTCACTGTGGAGTAATTGGCACCTGGATGTCCTAACCCCATTGTCTGCCCACCACAACTCTCATCATCTTCCACCCGACCCTGTTGGGTCACATCTGCATCGCTTTTACTTATGTTAGCATTTGACTCAGATTCATCACATTTGTTTTCAAAAAGATCATTTTTAGGATGAGGTGTTGGAATGGGTATGTATTCACTTTGGCTCAAGGGCAAGAATAGAGATCTTTCGATTCCATTCTTATCCTTATACCCAATTCCATCCTTTACGAATGATTGTCTTCCACAATCGATTATATCAGCATGAGCCTGTTTGCTCACATTCCATTTATCCACAACAATTTGAAGACGAGTTGTCTCATTTCTAGATTTCTCTAGTTTTGAGGTTAAATCATTTATCAGAAAATCTTTCTTAAGCACAAATTCTTTTAAAGTTTGCATTTCAGCTAGAGTTGCATTTAACTTTCGCTGATATGCCCACTCATTTTCTTTCATTTCAGAATTGATTTTACGAATATCATCCATTTCTCTTAAAACTCGTCTGTTGTGTGATAAACAGTATGCGACAGCTGTAACGCACCTAGGTGAGCACAGCTTTGATTTTATTTCAAGAGGAATGTTTACCATATCTTTCTCCTCAGCTTTCTTGGGTGCACTTTCCATCTTTTCAGCTGTTTCCTCAGTGGGTGTCTTCTCAGCTATCAACACACTCTTTAGACCCGCACTCTCTTGCATTCCTCCTTTTGGCACTCCCACTGAAGATCCTTCCACAGAGTTTACACCATTTGCGGATTTGGTGCATATCGTTACCATCAATGCTTTGTTAACATCTGCTTTAGCTGCAACAGCTTCCTTCCCCCAGCCAAAGTCTTCAACCACCAGTGCCTTCTGTCCAATTGGAGTCATTAAAGCCAGATTCTTTAGAGAGCTGCTTGGAGTAACTTTTGACACTGTTTGATTCATCTCTCTCTTTGTGATGTCCATTTCAAATGATTTCAGCGTGTTTATAAGATCTGCCAGAGTGGAATGAGCATCCAAGTAATCTTTCTTAATGAGCATACATTGAACACTCCACTCCTTTGGAAGAGAGTCGAGTAGTTTCTTGATGGAATTACGGTTGTTCACAGGAATGCCAGCCTTCTTCATTTTTGTCAACAAACTCATGAACCTGTCGATATGTGACGTCAGGCTCTCACCACGAATGCTTCCAAACATGTCATACTCCTTTTGAACCATGTCTTGCTTCTTCTGAATCATGTCCTGATTTCCTTCATAGTAGTCACACAAGGCATGCCACAGAGACTGAGCAGTGGTATACTCTTCGAACATGTTAAAAACATCATTCGACAGAGCCATGGTAAGAGCATGGTAGGCTTTGTGATCACGTTGAATCAACTGCTTGTCAAGATGTGTATAAGTAGTTGGATCAGTGTTGAACACCTCTCCTGCCTCTGTGGTCCTCATTGGGAGGTGTGGTCCGAGTTGAACAGAGGTCCATTGGGTAAAATCATTCACATAATAGAAGGCTTTCATGCGATTCTTCCATGTTCCATAATCTTCCACACCCTTCAACTTGGGAATGTGGGTTATGGTTTCAATTTCCAGTTCAGCTTGGGTTATAGGATTCATGGTTAAGTTGTTATTGTTACCAGCCATTGATTAAGGTTGATTTTAGATTGATTTTAGGGTTTTGATTAATTAGATTAGCAAGTTACAGTCCAAAGTCCTTGAAAATTCAAACAGTCCACAAGTTCGCAGTCACTAAGTTCGCAGTCACTAAGTTCGCAGTCACTAAGTTCGCAGTCACTAAGTTCGCAGTCACTAAGTACACACTCTGGCTTAAGTTCGCAGTTCAGCCAAGTCAGAGCAGCACAAGTGCTCAGTCTTTGACGGATCAGCCTGCGTACTAGTATAAGTACACAGACACTTAAACTCTCGTTTAAGATTTAAGTTCGCAGAAACCCTAGCCAAGTGCTCAGAAAATGCACCTTTTCAGTAAGTTCGCACCCCAACTAGAAATTCCAGATAAGTATGCAGAAACCCTAGTTGTGGTGCCAGGAGAGAGAAAGCTGTAAAGCCTTGTGTAAATTTAAATGCTCACACAGACACAAGTTCACACTTTTAGACAAGTGCGCAGTTGTGGTTGAAATAAGTGCACACCTTGAAATGTCAAGTATGCAACTTATGAGCTAAGTACTCAACTCTTGAAACAAGTACTCACAAGCAAGAAACAAGTTCACACTCTATGAGCTAAGTTCGCACTTTAAGTGCACACAGCAAGAAATAAGTACACAGCTTATGAGCTAAGTACTCAACTTTTGAAACAAGTACTCACAAGCAAGAAACAAGTTCACACTCTATGAGCTAAGTTCGCACTTTAAGTGCACACAGCAAGAAATAAGTACACAGCTTATGAGCTAAGTACTCAACTTTTGAAACAAGTACTCAGAAGCAAGAAACAAGTACTCAATTTATGAGCTAAGTTCGCACATTAAGTACGCACTTACGGCTGTGAAAATTTCAAATCATATCAGAAACATGTCCAAGAGATTTTCAATTGATCTGAAGTTCTTGAATGATGTTTCTACTGAAAATAATACCTTTTAAACACCTTAGAAACACTTGTTCACGAGATTTTAAGGCAAAAACTAGTGAAAATATTCAAAGTTTGATAAACACAAAATTTTTGAAAAACTTGATAGCAAAAACTAACAAGGAGGGTTTTGATATCTTTAGATAGATACAATCTCGAGCACAGAGGCTCTGATACCAAATTGTAGTCCCAAAAACACTAGATCTTAAGTGTGCACAAGATTGTTATCAACTAGAAACACCTATTTGTTAGGTGTTTTAGTTGATTAATCAAGAAAACTAAAGAACTAGATGAAGATTATAGAAACCGACACACAAGAAACATAAAGACACGATTCCATTAAAGATTTCAGCTGTGAACAACCATGGATTACACTAGATAAGTTCGCACATTCTAGATAAGTTCGCACCTTTAAACTTGTGCTCTCAAAGATACATCAAAAACCCTAACCTAGAGTGTGCATATGAGTGAACTTTATATAGTGAGCACCTGATGGACTGCGAACTTAAGCTTAAGTTCGCAGTGTCCATCTCCTAAGTTCACACTCTAGGGTTTACACATAAACTAACAAAGAATTACATAACTAGTCCTCTAACTATCAAACTACAAAATAAGCTACAAAAAGTCTTTGTTCTGGTAACTGTGGTCTCAACTGAACCCAACACGTGTCTTTTGTTGCTCATTTTGATTTTAATAGCCCCGCTTTGGTAGCTTGCACTCTTAGGTGTCTTTTGATTACTTATGCACAAAATTTTCTGTGTCTTTTGATCTCTCAACCTGTGTATGACCGGACTCAGCTTGTGCAAGCCTGAAGCACAGTGGGAATCCAGCACCTCGTGTAGACTTTTTAGTTTGTCATCTTTTAGCAGTTTACTCAATTCCAGGCTGAATCTACCGACATGTCGTTGCTTGAAGCCACAACGTCCTCTGGGTCCTATTCACATGCTGACAAATATGATTAGTCCCTATCATTTCTTGATAGTTTTGAAAAAGTTTTTAAAACTTGCAAATTTAGGGATCTACCGGTTTATTTCTCCCCCAAAAATCTTTATTTTATTTTAAAACAAAAGATTTTTCTATAGTTTATTCACAAAGTTGTTGTTTTTTTTTTTTTAAATCATTCAAAGTTGATCATCTCTAACCAAGTTACCAACTGACGAAAACGGGTTTTGTCGAAAGCTTTGGTAAAGATATCTGCCTTTTGATCAGCAGTATCTATAGGCAACACCTGTATGTACCCCTTGTCGTGCGCATCGCGAATTGAATGAATCCGAATTTCAATATGTTTAGTTTTCGAATGATCAATTGGATTCTTCACAATGTCACGACAAGCATCATTATCAATGTAGATAGGGGTTCTCATGGTGTTCAAACCGTAATCCAACAACTGATTTTGGATCCACAACACTTGACAGCAACAACTGGATGCGGCTGTGTACTCAGCTTGAGCGGTAGATATAGACACAGTGGTCTGCTTCTTGCTCTGCCATGACACGAGCCTGTTTCCCAGAAATTGACAGCCACCAGAGACAGACTTTCGGTCAATCCTGCAACCTGCATGATCACTATCAGAGTACGCAATTAGGTCAAAATTGTCACTCTTAGGATACCATAAACCAAGTTTTGGTGTTCCTTTGAGGTAGCGGAAGATTCTTTTGACTGCAGTCTCATGAGATTGCTTTGGATTTGACTGAAAGCGAGCACAGCATCCAACTGCCCACATGATGTCCGGTCTGCTGGCTGTGAGATACATCAAGGAGCCAATCATAGAACGGTAAGTGTGCGGGTTCACAGAAGGTCCTTCAAGATCTGGTACAAGTGTTGTTTGAGCTGCAAAAGGAGTGTTGGACGGTTTGCAATCCGACAGGTTGTACTTTGCCAGAATGTCTCTTGTGTACTTTGCTTGATGGATGAGAATACCGTCTTCTTTCTGTTGGACTTCGAGACCTAAGAAAAATGAGAGTTCTCCCATCATGCTCATTTCAAATTGAGACTTCATAATGCTTTCAAATTCCCTGCACAAATTTTCGTCAGTTGAACCAAAGATAATATCATCAACATAAATCTGAACAAGGATAGAATGTTTGTTGACTTCTTTGGTAAACAGGGTCATGTCGATCTTCCCTCTCGTGTATCCATTTTGTAACAGATATGAAGACAAGGTCTCATACCAAGCTCTAGGAGCTTGATGGAGACCGTAGAGAGCCTTGTCCAACTTGTAGTATCTGTTTGGATGATGAGGGTCTTCGAATCCTGGCGGTTGGCACACATAGACTTCTTCTTTGATCTTCCCATATAAGAAAGCGCTCTTCACGTCCATCTGAAAGACTTTGAAATTTCGATATGAAGCATAAGCCAAGAAGATGCGTATGGCTTCAAGTCGAGCGACAGGAGCGAAGACTTCCTCATAATCAATCCCCTCCTGCTGACGAAATCCTTGAACAACCAGGCGAGTTTTGTTCTTGATTACCACGCCGCGTTCATCCATTTTGTTGCGAAAAACCCATCTTGTCCCAATAGGATATTTTCCTTCAGGCAGATCCACGAGCTCCCACACTTTAAGCTTTCTGAACTGAAACAGTTCTTCCTGCATGGCCTCTACCCAGCTCGCATCTCTAACTGCATCTTCAATGCTGAAAGGTACTGTTTGAGATAAGAATGCTGAGAGAGCGGTGTTGAGCTTGTCTGTCTGATTTCTTGTAAGAACACCCTCACTGATTGGTCCAATGACATTTTCAATTGGATGGTTCTTAGAAGATTTGAATCCCATATTTTCTTCTTCTTGCACTTGTAGAGGAAGGTTCGAAAGATGATCTCCAGGTGTAGAAGAGCTGGATGGTTCATTTACAGACTGCTGATTTGATTGTGTTCCTTCAGCATTTGACGTGCTTTCAGGAATGTTAGAGGTTTCAGCAGTAGTATCACCATTATTAAGTTGAGGAACAATTGGATCAGCAACCAGAGGAGAGAAACGGGTGGTAAACGGTGCGACTTCATCATCAGAAGAGTAGAGAACATTTCCAAAGGGAGATGAGCTTGTAGCTTGATTTTCAGGAGCTTGATCTGCATGAGCTTGCTGTTCAGGAATGACAAAGTGATTGAACACAACATCCACATCAAAGAACCAGTCAGGACCGGTTCCAACATTAGTAGAGTTGGATTCTTAACAGTCAACATAAAAAGATTCCAGAACCATCTTGGTACGTTTGTTGTAAACTCGATAAGCCTTTTGACTAGACGAGTATCCAACAAAGAAACATTCGTCTCCAACAGCATCAAACTTCATGATATTCTCAAAGTTGTTCAGAAGAGTGCAGGAACATCCAAACGGCCTGAAATAATCAATGAGAGGTTTTCTTTTGAAAAGCAATTCATAAGCTGTTTTTCCACGAGGCTTGACAATCAAGACCCTGTTAAGAACATAACAGGCGGTATTCACAGCTTCTGCCCAGAAGATGATCGGTAACTTAGAGTCAATGAGCATGGTTCTAGCAGCTTCAATAAGTGTACGATTCTTCCTTTCAGCCACTCCATTTTGCTGAGGAGTCCTTGTAGCACTGTATTGGAGATGAATTCCTTTCCCGCTGCAGAACGTCACAAAAGTTTGGTTCTTGAATTCTGTTCCATGATCACTTCTGATTGACTTTACTTTTAACTTGATTATATTCTCGATCAAAGGAACGAACAGCATCAAGGTCTCAGCAGCCTCACTCTTGAATTCCAAGTAGTACACCCATGTGAAGCGAGAGAAGTCATCTGTAATCACCAAACAGTAAGACTTTTTACCCAGGCTTTTTATACTGATAGGACCAAAAAGATCCATATGTAATAATTGAAGAGGAGAGTCAATTGAGTTCACTGTTTTGGACTTGTGCGATTTCTTATGTTGTTTACCTTTGGCACATGCTAAACATTTTTCAGAAAAAGGAAATTCCTTAGAAGGAAGACCTCTGACTAGATTAAGTTTAGAAAGTTTGTTTATATTTTTAAAGTTAACATGACCTAATCGCCTGTGCCATAACAGTGACTCTGACTCGGATGCCTTTGACAGTAGACAAGTCATTGGTTGTTCAGACTTGGCATCCCTCATGTTTATCACATAAGTATTGTTTTGTCTGGGGGCTTTTAGCATGATCATGTCAGTGGATGGTTTAAATCCTGGCTTTAGGAAGATGCATTCCATGTCGTTGAACAACACTGAGATTCCTTTGTCACAGACTTGTGATACACTCAATAGATTGTAGCACAGTTCTGGAACATAGTTGACGTCCTCAAGTGTTAGCGCGTCAGAGACTACATCTCCTATGCCAACGATCTTTCCACCCTTTTCATTCCCAGCGAACGCTACAAATTCTCCATCGATGAACCGATAGTTCTTAAGGAGTTCTTTCAGTCCTGTCATGTGTCTTGAAGCGCCGCTGTCGACATGCCATAGATATCTCATGAGAGCTATCAGCCATTTTTGTAATTTATTCTGCACATACAAAAACAAAAGAGAAAACAAAGCTAAACTAAAGACAATCTATGTACAGTGGTGATTTTTCCTGAAACTTAAGTAACTTTGGGAATCCAAGTTTGTTTAATTTTTGATCTGTCATGGTTTTCTCCCAAAATTGACTCTTGTTTCTTCCAAATTTGTGTATTTTTAACAAAACTTTTTACGGTTTCTTGAAGATTTCTTAATTGATCCGAAAAAGAGTTTTGTGTTTTGACATCTTTTTGTGATTTAGGTTTTATGTGACAGTTCTTGACCACGTGACCCTCTTTTCCACATCTGAAGCATTTTGAATGCTTAGGCTTGATCTTAGGAGAAGATCTGGATGATGATGGTTGTGATGTTCTTTTCTTGATCTTGTTTGATCTTGAGCTTTCGGTTGAGCTTGATTCTTCCCTGTTGCTACTTGATTCTTCATTGGTGTCCAGATTATTTAAGCTGGAGCTGCTCTCTGTATCACTCAGTGATTCTTCAGAACTTGAGGTACCTGTTTCACTTTGTGATTCTTCAGAACCTGATACATCTGTGGATGAGGGGATAAATTCTGGGATTTCCTCAGTGAGAAATTTCCCAAACCTGTTACGCTTAAGTTCTGGCACAAACACAGATGGTTTGAGCACATGATTATCATCAGAGAATGCAGCATTAAGATCAACACACACAGGAATAACATTTTCAACACAAACATTAGATCGTTTGATAGGAGGCTTCCTATTATCGGGAGCCACAGCCCCTTTTAAATCAAGTTTAGAAGTACAGTCATCCAACCTAGTTAAACTATTACAGTCATCCATCCTAGGCAAACTATTACAGTCATCTGATTTAGTTAAAGTTTTACAGTCATCCAAAATAGAATTGTTTTTTGAATTTTCATTGTTCCAGATAAACCAATTCACTGTTGAGTAATTGGCACCCGGATGTCCTAAACCCACTGTCTGGCCACCACAACTTTCATCATCCTCCACCTGAGCCTGTTGGGTCACATCTGCATCGCTTTTACTTATGTTAGCATTTGACTCAGATTCATCACATTTATTTTCAAAAAGGTCATTTTTTGGATGAGGTGATGGAATGGGTATGTATTCACCTTGGCTCAAGGGTAAGAATAGAGATCTTTCGATTCCATTCTTATCCTTATACCCAATTCCATCTTTTACGAATGATTGTCTCCCACAATCGATTATATCAGCATGAGCCCGTTTGCTCACATTCCATTTATCCACAACAATTTGAAGACGAGTTGTCTCATTTCTAGATTTCTCTAGTTTTGAGGTTAAATCATTTATCAGAAAATCTTTCTTAAGCACAAATTCTTTTAAAGTTTGCATTTCAGCTAGAGTTGCATTTAACTTTCGCTGATATGCCCACTCATTTTCTTTCATTTCAGAATTGATTTTTTGAATGTCATCCATTTCTCTTAAAACTCGTCTGTTGTGTGATAAACAGTATGCGACAGCTGTAACACACCTAGGTGAGCACAGTTTAGATTTAATTTCTAAAGGAATATTTACCATGTCTCTTTCCTCAGCTTTCTTAGAAGAACTTTTCACCTCTTCAGCGACTTTCTCTGATGGAGTCTTTTCAGCTATCAGCGCCTCCTCCCTTTTCTGATCATTCACCTTCTCATCAATCAACACACTCTTCAGTCCGACATTCTTCTGCATTTCCCCCTTTAGAACCTCAGCAGATGATCCTTCAACAGAGTTCACACCATTAGAAGATTTGGTGCAGATTGTGGCCATCAGGGCTTTGTTAACTTCAACTTCAGCAGCAGCTGCTTCTTCTCCCCAGTCGAAATCTTCAACAACCAAAGCCTTTTGTGGTTCCTTATCATTTCCCTCATTGCCATCGGTTATGGCCACCAACCTCTTTGCAGGCTTGATTTCAGCTTGGTTCAGTGTGGGGCATTCATACTTGAAATGCCCGAGGACCTTGCAGTTGTAACATCTGATTTTCGACTTGTCAAACCCGGCCTTTCCCATTCCCACTCTTCTACCGGTTCTGTCTTGAAAACGCTTAACTCGTAAAGTGATCATTGCCATCTGCCACTTCAGATCCATCTCTTCCATGTCATCTGGGTCAACCTGGTACATATCTTCTGGGGACATCATCTCATTCTTAATCTCTCCTGTCTTCAAAGCTTCAAAACTGCTCATAAAAGAGTTGAAAAGTTCCACATGTTCAGCAGCCAGCTTGGCAGCTTGTGGAGTTAGTGTCTTTGCCGCCTTCTCAGAATACATTGGAGCTTTGCCAGAACTTGAACTACCAATCCCCGCAGAATCCACATAAGAATGCAACGAACTTGAACTCATATCACCAATTGGGGCCATCAAAGCTAGATTCTTCATAGCACTGCTGGGAGTCACCTTCGGGACAGTTTGATTCATTTCTCTCTTTGTAATGTCCATCTCAAATGATTTCAGAGTGTTTATGAGATCTGCCAGAGTAGACTGAGCGTCCAAGTAGTCCTTTTTGATCAACATACATTGGACACTCCACTCCTTTGGGAGAGAATCGAGTAGCTTCTTGATGGAATTGCGGTTGTTTACAGGAATACCAGCTTTCTTCATCTTAGTCAACAAATTCATGAACCTGTCAATGTGTGAAGACAGACTCTCACCACGGATACTTCCAAACATGTCGTACTCCTTTTGAATCATATCCTGTTTGTTTTGCCTCATCTCTGCATTTCCTTCATAATACTCACTCAGAGCGAACCACAGATCGTGCGCTGATCCGTATTCTTCAAACATATTGTATACATCGTTTGACAAAGCCATGGTGAGAGCACCGTAGGCTTTGTGATCTCGCTGCAACAGTTGTTTGTCGAGATCAGTGTATGTAGTGGGATCAGTGTTGAACACTTCTCCTGCATCAGTGGTTCTGGTGGGAATGTGAGGTCCGAGCTGGACTGAGTTCCATTGGGTGTGATCGTTAACAAAGTAGAAAGCTTTCATTCTGTTTTTCCATGTGCCATAGTCTTCAGCACCCATCAACTTGGGAATGCGTGTTATAGTGCCGGTTTCAAGTTCAGCTTGAGTTATGGGGTTAACTTGGAATGAGTTGTTACCAGACATGATTTAAGATTGATTTTAGATTGATTTTAGACTGATTTTAGGGTTTAGATTAAGTTGATTAGCAAGTTATAGTCCAAAGTCCTTGAAAAATCAAAACAGTCCACAAGTTCGCAGTCTTAAGTACTCAGCCAGATCAAGTTCGCAGTTCCACAAGTTCGCAGTCTAAGTTCGCAGTACCTTAGAAACCTGAAACAATAAGAAGCAAAGATGATAAGTTCCTGATTCTCCTGTTAAGTACGCAGTCCCTGTAGCACACACTTTTGGCTTAAGTTCGCAGTTCAACCAAGTCAGAGCAGCACAAGTGCTCAGTCTTGACTGATCAGCCTGCGTACTAGTATAAGTACACAGACACTTAAACTCTCGTTTAAGATTTAAGTTCGCAGTAACCCTAGCCAAGTGCTCAGAAAATGCACCTTTTCAGTAAGTTCGCACACCAACTAGAAATTTCAGATAAGTATGCAGAAACCCTAGTTGTGGTGCCAGGAGAGAGAAAGCTGTAAAGCCTTGTGTAAATTTAAATGCTCACACAGACACAAGTTCACACTTTTAGACAAGTGCGCAGTTGTGGCTGAAATAAGTGCACACCTTGAAATGTCAAGTATGCAACTTATGAGCTAAGTACTCAACTCTTGAAACAAGTACTCAGAAGCAAGAAACAAGTACTCACTCTATGAGCTAAGTTCGCACTTTAAGTGCGCACTTACGGCTGTTAAAATTTTAAAACATATCAGAAACATGTCCAAGAGATTTTCAATTGATCTGAAGTTCTTGAATGATGTTTCTACTGAAAATAATACCTTTTAAACACCTTAGAAACACTTGTTCACGAGATTTTAAGGCAAAAACTAGTGAAAATATTCAAAGTTTGATAAACACAAAATTTTTAAGAAACTTGATAGCAAAAACTAACAAAGAGGGTTTTGATATCTTTAGATAGATACAATCTCGAGCACAGTGGCTCTGATACCAAATTGTAGTCCCAAAAAAAAACACTAGATCTTAAGTGTGCACTAGATTGTTATCAACTAGAAACACCTATTTGTTAGGTGTTTTAGTTGATTAATCAAGACAAGTTAAAGAACTAGATGAAGATTATAAAAACCGACACACAAGAAACATAAACACATGATTCCATTAATGATTTCAGCTGTGAACAACCATGGATTACAGATAAGTTCGCACCTTGTAACTTGTGCTCTCAAAAGATAACCAAAAACCCTAACCCTAGCTGCACAAATGAGGTTCTATTTATAGGAGAACCTGATGGACTGCGAACTTAACATTAAGTTCGCAGTCCCCGTCCATTAAGTGCGCACACTAGGGTTTTCTACAATAACTATGCTATAATTACATAACCAACCCTCCAACTCTAACACACAACTAAACATGATCAAACCTGGTAACTGTGGTCTCATATTAACCCAACACTATCGATCCTGTGGACCAGGATAAGATGACCTTCACATGCCCTTTTGGCACATTCGCCTACAGGCGTATGCCATTTGGGCTTTGCAATGCACCGGCAACCTTCCAGCGTTGCATGATTGCCATTTTTCACGACATGATCGAGGACTCCATGGAGGTATTCATGGATGATTTTTCAGTCTTCGGGAGTTCTTTCGATCAGTGTCTAGGAAATCTGGAGCGGATGCTTCAGAGGTGCGAAGAGACCAGTCTTGTGCTCAACTGGGAGAAATGCCACTTCATGGTGAAGGAAGGAATAGTCCTGGGGCACAAGGTCTCTCAAAATGGGTTGGAGGTTGATCCTGCCAAAGTAGATATCATTTCTAGGCTCCCTCCGCCCTCCTCTGTCAGAGCAATCCGCAGTTTTTTGGGTCATCCGGGGTTCTACAGGCGATTCATACAAGACTTTTCAAAAATCGCCCGTCCGATGACCCGTTTGTTTGAGAAGGACGCACCGTTTGTGTTTGGTGCAGAGTGTTTGAAGGCATTTGGCCTTCTGAAGCGTTTGCTTGTTGAGGCCCCTATATTGGTAGCACCCGACTGGGAGCTGCCATTCGAGATCATGTGCGACGCGAGTGACTTCGCGATAGGGGCGGTCTTGGGACAGCGGAATGATAAGCCCTTCCACCCGATCTACTACGCTAGTAAGACTCTTCATGATGCTCAGGAGCATTATACCACGACTGAGAAGGAGCTTCTAGCTGTAGCGTTTGCATTCGACAAGTTTAGATCGTATTTAGTGCTGTCGAAGACCATTGTCTATACGGACCATGCAGCGATCCGATACCTTTTTAGCAAACAGGACGCGAAACCGCGCCTGATCAGGTGGATCCTGTTGCTGCAAGAGTTCGATATAGAGATTCAGGACAAGAAGGGTGCCCTGAATGTTGCCGCTGATCATCTGTCCAGACTCGAGCATGATGATGCCGAGAACTCCTCGTGGGATACCATTAATGACAATTTTCCCCACGAGTTCTTAATGAGCGTCGAGTCGGTGGAAGATGTATCGCCATGGTTCGCGGATTTTGCGAACTACCTCGCGTGCGGGATCCTTATCGAAGGGTTGTCGCACCAGCAAAAGAGGAAGTTCTTCGCGGACCTCAAGCATTACTTCTGGGACGACCCATTTTTGTTCAGGGTCGGGGCGGATCAGCTGATTCGCCGTTGCGTGTTCGGGGTTGAGGCGGCGCAGATCTTGCGCGATTGTCACAAAGGGCCTACCGGAGGTCACCATGGAGCGAATTACACTGCCAAAAAGGTGTTAGACTCCGGGTTTTATTGGCCCACACTCTTTCGTGACGCTCAGATATTGGTCGGTGCATGTGATTCGTGCCAGAGGGCGACGAACATATCGGCACGCGACCAAATGCCGCAGAACCCGATTCAAGTCTGTGAGGTCTTTGACATTTGGGGCATAGACTTCATGGGACCGTTCCCCTCCTCACGGGGTAATAAATACATACTCGTGGCGGTTGACTATGTGTCAAAGTGGGCTGAGGCGCAAGCCTTACCCACAAATGATGCCCGAGTAGTCGTGAGGTTTGTTATAGGCTTGTTCTCGCGGTTTGGTGCCCCGAAGGCACTAATTAGTGACCGTGGCACGCATTTCTGCAATGCGCAGCTTGATCGCGCATTAGCACATTATGGTGTTCACCACAAGTTATCTACCCCGTATCATCCACAGACAAGTGGACAGGTGGAGGTCACAAACCGTGGATTGAAGCGAATCCTTGAGCGGTCAGTTAATCAAAACCGCAAGGATTGGGCGGACAAGCTGGATGACGTGTTGTGGGCCTTTAGGACTGCATACAAGACGCCTATTGGGACGACTCCCTTTAGGCTTGTCTATGGCAAAGCGTGTCATCTTCCAGTCGAGTTAGAGCATAGGGCGTTCTGGGCTCTGAAAACAGCGAACCTGGATCTGAAGACCGGCGGTGAGACCCGTTTCTTGCAGATTCACGAGCTGGAGGAGCTTAGGCAGCAAGCCTATGAGAGCTCGATACTGTACAGAGAGCTCACGAAGAGACTGCACGACAGTCGCCTGAAAAGCCAGAAAGATTTTCAGGTAGGCGATTTAGTTCTGCTTAACAATTCTCGCCTGCGCCTCTTTCCTGGAAAGTTAAAATCCCGCTGGACAGGACCGTACACCGTAAAGGAATATGGTACTGTCTCAATTGCAAATTCTGAGGGTTTGACTTTCAAAGTAAACGGTCATCGCCTAAAAGTCTACATTGAAGGACCGGTTGACCAAACCGTAGAGGAAATCGATCTCTACGCCCCACACGCTTCATAAAGTGTGGGGAAGTGAGTCTTGCTAGCGACTCGATAATAAAATTAGCGCGGCGTGTATGGGCGCGCCAAAAGGGTAAATATGTAATTAGTTAGTTTAGAATTTAGTTAGTTTTAAATTCTTAAGTTTTAATGTCGTTTCGAGTTTTTGTGCAGGTTCGTACAGGTTTGATCTGAGCCGGAAGGAGCAATGAAGCGCATACAGTCGCCAAACAGGTTAAACTTAGCTAAAATGATGTTTTCGGACGAAATGGAACCGTTGCGCGCGAAACTGCAGTTGCAGCCTCAAAACTGCACATCTGCAGGTCGTGCACGGTCAAGCGCACTGCCGTGCAGCTGACCGTGCAAGACCCAGTGCACTGGGGTGCAAAGACTGAGTGCAAAGGATGTGCACGGTCAGGCGCACCGCCGTGCACCTGACCGTGCGGGCCAAAAAAGCCCAGTCCATTCACATGGGTATAAATACATCCTTAACTTCATAACCCTAACACTCTTGCACCCCTAAGCGACACTCGTTCCACCCCGCAAAAACCAACCGAAAATCATCATCCTTAGCCTAGAATCTTCGCTCCTTTCCTTCAAATCCACCAAGGTACGAATCCCTTCATATTATTGCACTTGTATTCGGAATTTTTAGCTTAGATCTGTGTTATTTCTTATTTTAGGTCATGATTTGGGGGTTCTCTTCATAAAAGTTAATAAACCCACTAAATCTTGTTTAGTTTTAGTTTGTAGTATTGTAGTTTTTGGTTATTGTTGATAAAACCGTGCACATGCTCGCCCAAATCCTCTTTACATTGAGTATTTTTGAAGAATAGTTGTGAGTTGGGGATTTGGGGAGAGTTAGTTGCAACAATAGAGAAAAATCTGCAACTGTGCAGTCGTGCACGGTCAAGCGCACGGCCGTGCAGCTGACCGTGCATGACCATGTGCACTGCAGTGCACTATGCAGTGCACCCCCTGACCTGAGACAAATGATTCAAGGCTGCACGGTCAAGCGCACTGCCGTGCACTTGACCGTGCACTTTCAACAGATTCAGGTCAGAATTCGCTGAAGTCTGTCTTGGACATCCGGGACTTCTATTTTTGGTATTCTAACAGCTGAATCGTCATTTTTTTGTGCAGATGGCAGAAAAGTTCCTCAACTTTGATAACCGTAAGAGCAGGGACGCCCCGTGCATCCCCGAAGTCACAAAGTTGTGGAACCGAAGATGGTCATTTGGCCAGCCCCTCCGACTAAACCTGGGACTGCTGGACACACTTAACCAGCGTAACAGGTTTGATATGATAGTTTCACCTCCAATGCTGAAGCTCTTGACCATAAATCGACCGGTCTACCTACAGCCTACGATCGAATTCTTGGCTACCTACTCATATAAGAAACCAAAATAGGGGGAGCACAAGACATTTCATGAGAAAGATATTAAGTTTAGGCTGGGGGGAAAGTGGCACAAGATGTCGGTTGCTAGACTGGGGAGATTGTTGGGAATCTACCACGAGCTGGAGACAGAGTCAGAAGATTTCCCAACCACTCATTGCTTTGCTGATAACGACGAGAGGGGTGCTTTCTGGGCGAGGATTGCCATTGGACCGCCATATAATCCACGGGCATCCAAGGCATCCAAGATCAGGGACCCGTTACTACGTCTGCTTCACTACACCTTCAGTCACACTATCTGTGGCCGAAAGGATAGTTCGGAGAACTGTCCCACTCCCGATTTATTATACTTGTACCATATTGCTGAGGGGGCCCCCTTGAACTTGGCCGCACGAATGTCAGAGTTCTTTCTTACTGCCGGGGGCACCAAGGATGGGAGTGAGATTCATGGTGGCGAGTACGTCACGGTGATTGGTGAAGCCCTAGACATCTTGACCGATGAGGTCACAGCTGCAGTGGACCTTGTCACACTCGGGACATCCCTTGATCTGCGCTTGCTGGGGAAGCAGAAGCTATATAAGGGTACACCAGCTGGACCACGCCTCATCTCACATGGGGTGATTTGGGACCCTTACCCTCCTTTGCCTCCTACACCCCCTGAGGATGAGGTCATGATAGGTGATGAGCAGCCGGGAGGAGGCCATGAGCATGCAGGAGGCGACCAGCCTCACACTCCAGCAGGGATGCCACCTCAGACACCACCGCGTCCCGATCAGTAGCACTGGCCTCCTGACATTCCCTCGTATCCAGAGTTTTATCAGCAGTTCCAGCACATGGATCTGACAGTGCAGCAGATCAGTGCACAGCAGGGGACCTACCAGCAGGAGCAGCAGTACCTGCGCAACGGTCTGGAGCAGGTGCAGGATGACATACGGGCTGGTTTTGACTATTTGTTTTTAGGTTCGGAGAGAGCTCATCCGGGGTACTTCAGCAGCCCTCCCCCGTTCCCTCATAGAGGTGCTCCTGGCGACCAGCCAGGAAGCTCCCGTCAGCACCAAAGGGGCAGGGGAAACCAGTAGCCGCCTGATCTGCATCAATTCAGTTGTTAGTGTTTATTTATATCGCTTTAGTATTTGAATTCCGGGTCTGCGTACCCATGACTTTTTAGTATTTGTTTTTGAACTATTTCTTTTAAGTACTTTTATCGCTTTCTGTAGTTTATTTTAGTTTAATCATGTGGATGTGATTGATGGTTTTGATGAGTTTGTTTGTGTCAAGAATGTTGATATTGCAGGGAACTGGCGAGCACCGTTATCGGGGCTCATGCCGTCCATTTACCCTGGCGTTTCTTCGACACGAGGGGAGTATTATTCTCCTTTTTCCCACTATAAATAGCTAATTCATAAACGCTTTCTATCGTCACATTGGGGACAATGTGAATTTCAAGAGGACAAACAAGATTTAATCCCTCCCCACAATTGAAATTCACATTGTCCCCAATGTGACGATAGAAAGTGTTTATGAATTAGCTATCTATAGTAGGAAAAAGGAGAATAATACTCCCCTCGTGTCGAAGAAACGCCCGGGTAAATGGACGGCATGAGCCCCGATAACGGTGCTCGCCAGTTCCCTGCAATATCAACATTCTTGACACAAACAAACTCATCAAAACCATCAATCACATCCACATGATTAAACTAAAATAAACTACAGAAAGCGATAAAAGTACTTAAAAGAAATAGTTCAAAAACAAATACTAAAAAGTCATGCGTACGCAGACCCGGAATTCAAATACTAAAAGCGATATAAATAAACACTAACAACTGAAATGATGCAGATCAGGCGGCTACTGGTTTCCCCTGCCCCTTTGGTGCTGACGGGAGCTTCCTGGCTGGTCGCCAGGAGCACCTCTATGAGGGAACGGGGGAGGGCTACTGAAGTACCCCGGATGAGCTCTCTCCAAACCTGAAAACAAATAGTCAAAACCAGCACGTATGTCATCCTGCACCTGCTCCAGACCGCTGCGCAGGTACTGCTGCTCCTGCTGGTAGGTCCCCTGCTGTGCACTGATCTGCTGCACTGTCAGATCCATATGCTGGAACTGCAGATAAAACTCTGGATACGAGGGAATGCCAGGAGGCCAGTGCTGGTGATCAGGACGCGGTGGTGTCTGAGGTGGCGTCCCTGCTGGAGTGTGAGGCTGGTCGCCTCCTGCATGCTCATGGCCTCCTCCCGGCTGCTCATCACCTATCATGACCTCATCCTCAGGGGGTGTGGGAGGCAAAGGAGGGTAAGGGTCCCAAATCACCCCATGTGAGATGAGGCGTGGTCTAGCTGGTGTACTCTCATATAGCTTCTGCTTCCCCAGCGAGCGCAGATCAAGGGATGTCCCGAGTGTGACAAGGTCCAGTGCAGCTGCGACCTCATCGGTCAAGATGTCTAGGGCTTCACCAATCACCGTGACGTACTCGCCACCATGAATCTCACTCCCATCCTTGGTGCCCCCGGCAGTAAGAAAGAACTCGGCCATTCGTGCGGCCAAGTTCAAGGGGGGGCCCTCAGCAATATGGTACAAGTATAATAAATCGGGAGCGGGACAGTTCCCCGAACTGTCCTTTCGGCCACAGATAGTGTGACTGAAGGTGTGGTGAAGCAGACGTAGTAATGGGTCCCTGATCTTGGATGCCTTGGACGCCCGTGGATTATATGGCGGTCCAATGGCAATCCTCGCCCAGAAAGCACCCCTCTCGTCGTTATCAGCAAAGCAATGAGTGGTTGGGAAATCTTCTGACTCTGTCTCTAGCTCGTGGTAGATTCCCAACAATCTCCCCAGTCTAGCAACCGACATCTTGTGCCACTTTCCCCCCAGCCTAAACTTAATATCTTTCTCATGAAACGTCTTGTGCTCCCCCTCTTTTGGTTTCTTATATGAGTAGGTAGCCAAGAATTCGATCGTAGGTGAAACCATCATATCAAACATGTTACGCTGGTTAAGTGTGTCCAGCAGTCCCAGGTTTAGTCGGAGGGGCTGGCCAAATGACCGTCTGCGGTTCCACAACTTTGTGACTTCGGGGATGCACGGGGCGTCCCTGCTCTTACGGTTATCAAAGTTGAGGAACTTTTCTGCCATCTGCCCAAAAAAATGACGATTCAGCTGTTAGAATACCAAAAATAGAAGTCCCGGATGTCCAAGACAGACTTCAGCGAATTCTGACCTGAATCTGTTGAAAGTGCACGGTCAAGTGCACGGCAGTGCGCTTGACCGTGCAGCCATGAATCATTTGTCTCAGGTCAGGGGGTGCACTGCATAGTGCACTGCAGTGCACATGGTCATGCACGGTCAGCTGCACGGCCGTGCGCTTGACCGTGCACGACTGCACAGTTGCAGATTTTTCTCTATTTTTGCAACTAACTCTCCCCAAATCCCCAACTCACAACTATTCTTCAAAAATACTCAATGTAAAGAGGATTTGGGCCAGCATATGCACGGTTTTATCAACAATAACCAAAAACTGCACTACTACAAACTAAAACTAAACAAGATTTAGTGGGTTTATTAACTTTTATGAAGAGAACCCCCAAATCATGACCTAAAATAAGAAATAACAAAGATCTAAGCTAAAAATTCCGAATACAAGTGCAATAATATGAAGGGATTCGTACCTTGGTGGATTTGAAGGAAAGGAGCAAAGATTCTAGGCTAAGGATGATGATTTTTGGTTGGTTTTTGCGGGGTGGAATGAGTGTCGGTTAGGGGTGCAAGAGTGTTAGGGTTATGAAGTTAAGGATGTATTTATACCCATGTGAATGGACTGGGCTTTTTTGGCGCGCACGGTCAGGTGCACGGCGGTGCGCCTGACCGTGCACATCCTTTGCACTCAGTCTTTGCACCCCAGTGCACTGGGTCTTGCACGGTCAGCTGCACGGCAGTGCGCTTGACCGTGCACGACCTGCAGATGTGCAGTTTTGAGGCTGCAATTGCAGTTTCGCGCGCAGCGGTTCCATTTCGTCCGAAAACATCATTTTAGCTAAGTTTAACCTGTTTGGCGACTGTATGCGCTTCATTGCTCCTTCCGGCTCCGATCAAACCTGTACGAACCTGCACAAAAACTCGAAACGACATTAAAACTTAAGAATTTAAAACTAACTAAGTTCTAAACTAACTAATTACATATTTACCCTTTTGGCGCGCCCATACACGCCGCGCTAATTTTATTATCGAGTCGCTAGCAAGACTCACTTCCCCACACTTTATGAAGCGTGTGGGGCGTAGAGATCGATTTCCTCTACGGTTTGGTCAACCGGTCCTTCAATGTAGACTTTTAGGCGATGACCGTTGACTTTGAAAGTCAAACCCTCAGAATTTGCGATTGAGACAGTACCGTATGGATATATTTCCTTTACGGTGTACGGTCCTGTCCAGCGGGATTTTCACTTTCCAGGAAAGAGGCGCAGGCGAGAATTGTAAAGCAGAACTAAATCGCCTACCTGAAAATCTTTCTGGCATTTCAGGCGACTATCGTGCAGCCTCTTCGTGCGCTCTTTGTACAGTATCGAGCTCTCATAGGCTTGCTGCCTAAGCTCCTCCAGCTCGTGAATCTGCAAGAAACGGGTCTCGCCGCCGGTCTTCAGATCCAGGTTCGCTGTTTTCAGAGTCCAGAACGCCCTATGCTCTAACTCGACTGGAAGATGACACGCTTTTCCATAGACAAGCCTAAAGATAGTCGTCCCAATAGGCGTCTTGTATGCAGTCCTAAAGGCCCACAACTCGTCATCCAGCTTGTCCGCCCAATCCTTGCGGTTTTGATTAACTGACCGCTCAAGGATTCGCTTCAATCCACGGTTTGTGACCTCCACCTGTCCACTTGTCTGTGGATGATACGGGGTGGATAACCTGTGGTGAACACCATAACGTGCTAATGCGCGATCAAGCTGCGCATTGCAGAAATGCGTGCCACGGTCACTAATTAGTGCCTTCGGGGCACCAAACCGCGAGAACAAGCCTCTAACAAACCTCACGACTACTCGGGCATCATTTGTGGGTAAGGCTTGCGCCTCAGCCCACTTTGACACATAGTCAACCGCCACGAGTATGTATTTATTACCCCGTGAGGAGGGGAACGGTCCCATGAAGTCTATGCCCCAAATGTCAAAGACCTCACAGACTTGAATCGGGTTCTGGGGCATTTGGTCGCGTGCCGATATGTTCGTCGCCCTCTGGCACGAATCACATGCACCGACCAATATCTGAGCGTCACGAAAGAGTGTGGGCCAATAAAACCCGGAGTCTAACACTTTTTTGGCAGTGTAATTCGCTCCGTGGTGACCTCCGGTAGGCCCTTTGTGACAATCGCGCAAGATCTGCTCCGCCTCAACCCCGAACACGCAACGGCGAATCAGCTGATGCGCCCCGACCCTGAACAAAAATGGGTCGTCCCAGAAGTAATGCTTGAGGTCCGCGAAGAACTTCCTCTTTTACTGGTGCGACAACCCTTTGATAAGGATCCCGCACGCGAGGTAGTTCGCAAAATCCGCGAACCATGGCGATACATCTTCCACCGACTCGACGCTCATTAAGAACTCGTGGGGAAAATTGTCATTAATGGTATCCCACGAGGAGTTCTCGGCATCATCATGCTCGAGTCTGGACAGATGATCAGCGGCAACATTCAGGGCACCCTTCTTGTCCTGAATCTCTATATCGAACTCTTGCAGCAACAGGATCCACCTGATCAGGCGCGGTTTCGCGTCCTGTTTGCTAAAAAGGTATCGGATCGCTGCATGGTCCGTATAGACAATGGTCTTCGACAGCACTAAATACGATCTAAACTTGTCGAATGCAAACACTACAGCTAGAAGCTCCTTCTCAGTCGTCGTATAATGCCCCTGAGCATCATGAAGAGTCTTACTAGCGTAGTAGATCGGGTGGAAGTGCTTATCATTCCACTGTCCCAAGACCGCCCCTATCGCGAAGTCACTCGCGTCGCACATGATCTCGAATGGCAGCTCCCAGTCGGGTGCTACCAATATAGGGGCCTCAACAAGCAAACGCTTCAAAAGGCCAAATGCCTTCAAACACTCTGCACCAAACACAAACGGTGTGTCCTTCTCCAACAAACGGGTCATCGGACGGGCGATTTTTGAAAAGTCTTGTATGAATCGCCTGTAGAACCCCGCATGACCCAAAAAACTGCAGATTGCTCTGACAGAGGAGGGCGGAGGGAGCCTAGAAATGATATCTACTTTGGCAGGATCAACCTCCAATCCATTTTGAGAGACCTTGTGCCCCAGGACTATTCCTTCCTTCACCATGAAGTGGCATTTCTCCCAGTTGAGCACAAGACTGGTCTCTTCGCACCTCTGAAGCATCCGCTCCAGATTTCCTAGACACTGATCGAAAGAACTCCCGAAGACTGAAAAATCATCCATGAATACCTCCATGGAGTCCTCGATCATGTCGTGAAAAATGGCAATCATGCAACGCTGGAAGGTTGCCGGTGCATTGCACAGCCCAAATGGCATACGCCTGTAGGCGAATGTGCCAAAAGGGCATGTGAAGGTCGTCTTATCCTGGTCCACAGGATCGATAGGGATTTGGAAATACCCCGAGAAACCATCAAGGAAACAATAATACAACTTCCCTGACAGTCGTTCCAACATCTGATCGATGAATGGAAGCAGGAAGTGATCCTTGCGGGTGGCGTCATTGAGCTTGCGATAGTCAATGCAAACTCTCCACCCCGTGACGGTCCTCGTAGGAATCAACTCATTCCTATCATTCGTGACCACCGTCATGCCACCCTTCATGGGCACGACGTGCACAGGACTAACCCAAACAGAATCCGAGATCGGATATATCAATCCAGCATCAAGCAATTTAATGACCTCGGACTTAACAACCTCTTGCATGTTTGGGTTCATACGCCTCTATTGCTGCGCACAAGGCTTATGGACATCCTCCATCAAGATCTTATGAGTACAGAATTAGGGATTAATCCCCTTGATGTCCATGATTTTCCAGGCAATTGCCCGCTTATGAAGTTTCAAAACCTTCAACAACTCGCCCTTTTCATCTACAGACAATGAAGATGATATGATCACCGGTAGACGCCCCTCCTCATCCAGAAATGCATACTCGAGATGCGGTGGGAGCTTTTTCAGCTCTAGAGATGGTGGGTCCTCAACAGACGGCTTCGCCTTCTCCTCTTCCTCTCGCTCAATTTCCACGAAACGCTCCGGACTTTGGGAACCATCATCACCGATCTGATAGACCGGCTGCTCATCTCTATGGCCCTCCTGCATAATGCCATCTAGGCTCCCACACAACAGATGTGTGTCCGAAACATCCCTCTCCCAAGCACCTCTGACATGAGAGCTGACACACTGGTCTACTATATCAAGATAGTATGGTGTATCGTCCTGGCTCTCAGGATGGCGCATCGACCTCTGAATGTCAAAAGTCACGTGCTCATCATTGACTCGGAGTGTGATCTGGCCCGTAGCCACGTCAACAATCGTCCTTGCCGTGTTAAGGAAAGGACGTCCGAGAATCAAAGGAACTTTAGAGTCCTCATCCATATCAAGGATAACAAAGTCCACAGGGAAAACAAATTTGTCAATCTTGACAAGCATATTTTCTACAAACCCCTGTGGATACTTGATCGAGCGATCAGCAAGGCGAATACTCATCCTGGTGGGTGAAGGTTCAACCAGATCCAACTTCTCAAAAACCTTATAAGGCATAAGGTTTATGCTGGCCCCCAAGTCTGTAAGTGCATTACTGACAGTCATATTACCTATCAGACAAGGGATGGTAAAGCTACCAGGATCTCCCATCTTCATGGGCAGTCTATTCTGCAGAATTGCAAAGCAGTTCTCGTTCAACAGAACACAGGACAGGTCCTCAAGTTTTTGCTTGTTTGTGAGGATGTCCTTCAGAAATTTCGCATACTTAGGCATCTGGGCCAAGGCATCCACAAACGGGATGTTTATGTGTAGCTGTTTGAACAGCTCAAGGAATTTCCTGTATTGGGCCTCGTCCTTCTGCTTCCTAAGCATGCTAGGGTATGGAACAGGAGGAGTGTAATCTGTGACCGGCTTTGGTAACTGTGCTGTACTTGCTGGGACTCGCCTAGCGTGCACCTCGTCCGAAGACTCAGTCTGGACTGTCTCAGTGATCGGCGGTGATGCCGATGTGTCAGGTCCCGTGGTTTTACCACTCCTCGTCGTGATGGCATTTACATGCCCCCTCGGATTCGGCTCAGTGTTGCCCGGGAGACCACCGTGCTGTCTCTCAGACATCATCTTCGCCATCTGGCCCACCTGATTCTCTATGGCCTGCATCGACGCCTTTTGGCCCCTCATCTCACCCTCATAATTTGTAAAGCGCTCCTCATGCTGCTGGTAGCGCTGTTCAGCAATCTGATTGGAATTAGAGGTGTTGGTAAGGAGCTGAGACATCATCTCCTCCAGCTTAGACATACCATGAGGGGCGTGCTGCTGGGAGCTGCTCCCGGCGCCCTGGCTCTGGTACTAGTTCGGTCTTTGCTGGTAAGATTGACCTTGAGTCTGGTAAGGCTGTTGATTGAACTGGTAAGGTTGTAGGGACTGTTGTGGTGCGGGGGCCCTCTGCTGATATCCGAGCGGGTTTCTGGTTAGAGGAACCAGATTTCCACCCGAAGTTCGGGTGATTTCTCCAACCCGGATTATAAGTGTTACTGTAGGGGTTATTCTGGGGTCTCGTCTGATTACCCATATAGTCCACTTCCTCGTGGCCTGTATACATCACCCCCTGAGCACACGAGCCAGGCTCGTGAGATACCCCGCACTGCTCACACAGACAATCGGACTGCGCTACGTGTTGTTGAGATTTATCGAATCTCGTAGCTAGAGCCGCTATCTGTGCCGAAATCGCCGTATAGTTGTCCACGGCATGCACACCAGCCTTGGTAGATGAAGACCTAGATCGGTCATTCTGTCGGGATTTAGATTTCAGGGACGCCTTCTCAATAATGCTCCACGCTTCCCTAGGAGACTTTGTTCCGATGTCTCCCCCATCGTATACATCAAGGCGTTCCTGAGACGAATACTCGAGCCCCTGATAAAAAGTTTGCACCAAATGTCTTTTCGAAAGCTCATGGTGCGGGCAACTCAAGAGTAGGTCTTTAAATCTTTCCCAGGCCGTGTACAGTGATTCATCGTCATCCTGACGAAATGTCATGATGCGATTCCTCAGTTTTTGTGTCTTTTCAGGAGGAAAATACTGCTGCATGAATTGTTGTGATAACTCTGCCCAAGTCGTGATCGACCCTGCGGGTTGTGACAGAAGCCAAGTCCGGGCTTTGTCCCGCAATGAGAATGGGAAGAGTCTCAAACGGATAGCATCATCAGAGATGCCATGCATCTTAAAGGTGGCTAAAACCTCTAAGAAAGCAGCAATATGTCGGCCTGGATCCTCGTGCTCCAGTCCACCGAACTGCACCGAGTTTTGTATCATATTCACGATACTAGATTTGATCTCGAAATGGTCCGCCAAAATAGCCGGACGGACAATACTCGGCGCGAGTCCATCTCCTCCTGGACGACCACTATCATTAAGCGGAATGTCATCATCCGCCATGATAATGTCGCTGTGGGCGTCCGACCCGTTGTCGTCGGCCAGATCGTGCCTCGCCTCCTCAACCGGGACCTCAACTCTAGGAGCAGTAATAAGAATATCAGAAACAAGACGCAATTTATGAAGTCTAATCCGCTCGCTTCTCCTCAAGACACGGCTTCGCTCCTCATCAGAAAGATCACCAGAAGGCCCGGGGTTCGTGGACATCAACCTGCAAATAAGAATGATACAGTTGCAGCAGGCGAATATATGACAAACCCAAAAGGCGATAAAAGACAAAAAATAAATAAATAAAATAAAGAATCCATAAATACAGATGAAAACAACGGAAAGCAATAAACTCGAGAAAATCAAATAGACACTAATAGAATCAATAAAATGAACAGAAATAAACAGACTAAGCCTAAAACTATACAAAGAATGAAATAAATAATCAGTTCAAATACGAACAAATAAATCTAATCAATCAAATAACGAACTAATCAAACTCATAGACAAACCAATCAATCCAACAATCAATCAATTAAATCTATCAACATCCTAATGAACGAATAATCAAATCAAACAATCCTATAAGCAGATAAATGAACGAATCTATATGCTAACCTATAAACCAATCTAAAATCAATCCAAAATATCTACAGACAGATAAATCAAATAAGCATTCAAAGAATCATATATGCAAATAAATGAATGAAATAACAAATCAACAAAGTATAAACAAGTATTCACAAGTATGTAAACTGGTAAAAAGTTGACTCGGTTCGTTCCTAAAGCTCGTCGCGTCCCCGGCAACGGCGCCAAAAACTTGACGTGTGCAGATATACACATAATTTTGCACTGATTTTAACACATGTTTTGCTTTAATATTTATAAAAATGGTTTCGACCTTAATATTAAAACACACACAATAGGGCAAGTGTACCCTGTCATATATGTAGTAAGTACAGATAAGAACCAAGTATCGATCCATGGACGCGCGCGGAGCAATGGTACTAAAACTCTATCCTCGATTTACCAGTAGGAAAAGATAAGTTGAGTTTGTTTAAACTAGATTAATTCTAACATATGTAAATAACTTAACTACGACTCCAAATAGAAAATATAACTATATAGACTATAATACGCCAATCCTAGCATGTCATCTATATATAATAAGAAACAAAGGCGTGATCAACATTCCCATTTTCCGACAGTTAGTTTCCCTCTCGGGGATCCTAACATGACAACTATACAGAAAGCTAACACGAATACACACACTAACCACTTCAAGTTGTTTATTAGCGCGCAGCTGATATGATCTCATGAGAATCTTTTAAAGATAGGTTAGTATCACCTTTCGGGAGTCCTCACCCGCACTAGTTAAGGAAAGCAATATCGAATACACAATACGGCCACCTAGACTAGCATAAAGTAGAGCATTTCACAACCTAATCCATTTTACCAACTTTGAACACAAATCTACTAAGATCGCCATTTTCACCAAAACAACTAACAAAGATCATTAACCGTGTCAAAGACTGGTAACAACACCATTAAGCTTTTAAGACTCTTTTAAGTGCCGGTAAACATTCGTAATCATTATTCAAGCGACTTTAACCAAACCAATACCCGGTTACAGTTTCATGGTGTAAACTTTATTAACAAGTTAACTAGTCTACTATCGGACGATTAAACGGACGGTTTCTTCAACAAGTAATCCGCCTAACACATTCGACAATCATCAAAGTCATCCAAACACGACTACAAATCTAACAACAATGAAACAAGGTTGCGCTATGATCATCAAGATTCAAACATGAAAAACGCCAAATTCATACAAAACATGATTTCATACAAACGATTGTTTTTAACTACTACTAATACTAATGTTCTTCCCCGTAGGCATACGATTAACTAAAATAACATCAAAATAGCAACAAAATCTGATTTGGATCTAAGAAAGCTTTAAAGGATCAAACCATAAGATTGCTAAAGAAATGGATTGGATGATGACGGATGGATTCCCGAGCTTGTTCCACGCCTGTGCAGCACTTTGTTAGCCCAGAAAATCGCCTCAGATCGTCTCTACAAAACCCAATAATGAAACAGTGGGTTCTGCTCTGTATTTAAACAGATTTCGAAGGCGTGCACGGTCAGGTGCACGGCCGTGCGCCTGGCCGTGCACTTTTGCTTTGTGAGTTGACGTGCAAGTGGGCAAGTGGGCAAGTGGCTGGGTCATTCCTGAAAATATCTTGGTTCGGCACGGGAGTGCCACCAGGGCGCACGGCCGTGCGGGTCCAAGTGTTGCCGAGCAAACTGGTGTGCACTGCCTGTGCACCTGGCCGTGCACTGCTTTGTTTCCGAGCTGATTTGACCCGCACGGGGGTGCACAGATTTGGCACCCCCGTGCACAACTTCCAGACTTGGTCATTTTTGTAGAAGTTGTCCGTCTTGTCCGTTTTTCGCCCGGTTTCTTCGACTTTGTCTTCGAGGCGCCGTTTAAGACCTGGAATAAACATATGAAGCGGTTAAGTACCGAATTCGTGCAATTAGGGTCGAAAACGCGTATTTTGGGAGTTTAATCGGGGATTTAAATATGTATATTTTAACGTATATCAAACCTCCCCACACTTGCACTTTGCTTGTCCTCAAGCAAACAACAAAACACAAATAAACGAAAAACTCGCCAAGAGGCAACAAAGACAAAATATAACCTGTACAAATGATAATAATCAAAGCCCACAGAAGATATAAACAGGAGACAAGATAACTAAAAAGCAACGACTCGCTTCCGATCCACAAAGCATGTTAACCCGTACACGACTCACAATGTTCACACACACTCGGTTTTATTTATGATACATACGTGTAATGTGTATGTGTAAATCGCTCCATTGCCAAGACAATGAATCGTGTAATATCATAAGCTTGTCAAAAGATCTAGTCTTCACCAACTAACGTGTGAAAAAGCACAAATCAAGAGGTCTTATGAGGGTTGTAATGTCAGGCAAGGGTAAAGGTGTGGAATGGAAATATAAACAGTGATGAAAAGGCTAAAACTCGGCGGTTAAGTCTAACTAAACTGAAGCAAAAACTACTATACAATACATACGCGAACATAACCGCATTTTATTCAAATCGAGCTAAACACACAATTTCTAACTTTAAAGCTCTAAAAACTGCTCGATCACTACTAACTCACCCTATTTTAGGGTGTTCTATTTTTATGGAATTTTCTGGATTTTTTTTTCAACATATGTATCTATGATATAACTGATATAGAAACACGAATATAATCAACATACGGGCTCTAAATATACAAACCCGAACACGAACTATTTACAATGCAAAAACGAGTCAAACATTAACCTAAACCGAGTTTTAACACAAAAGGTTTAAAAGAAAAAGGCTAAATTTGGGTTAGTGGCGAAATGGTACGGTAAATAAGAAAAAAAAACGGGATTAGGTTCAACATGGTTAACTAGGGGATAATGTTTGGGTGCGGGAAAACAGATAGAACGAAAAGAAAAGGCTAAATCAAAAGGTTATCCTAAATGCCTCAATCATGTTCGTACAGTCTCACACGTTTCTGATCTAAACAAGTATGCTAATGACAAGTTCTAAATTACACAAAACATCCGGCTCACTCGAAAGCATGTCAAAGAAATGATAATGTACTTTAAGGCTCAAATGCTCACGTAACCGGAAGGAAATGGATGCAAGTGTACGAATCTAACACGCTCGTATCTCATCTGTTTATCGCGCCTCGAGTTATCTTTATCAAAATTTAGTTAGGCTTGATGTTTATATGAAAATATATACATATATGTACTTTTAAAGGTTTTTTTATCATATATATATATATATATACAAGAGGACAAACAAGATATAAGGAGTTCTTTGAATTCTAATGCGGAAGCTTGGTAAATGATCGGGTGTGTTCGGCTCTTATCGCGACTTGATCCTTGCTTCGGGACTTCCTTCACTTGTTTACCTAACACCATTACACAAAGAATGATTAGTGGGATTGTCAATGATAGATTTAAACTAGTACGGTAGTCGTTACACGTTAAAACGGAACGAACCAGGCCAAACGGCCCTTTATCAGGAGAACAAACTGCTGCAACTTTTGCACAGCAGCTGTTCGGATCACTTTTACCCCTTCTAAAACCCAAAATCCGACTTCGGCTTTCAAATAAAAATTGTTCTACGCTCCGAGAGCTTTCCAGGCATATAAAGAACACATCCTAACGATTTTTCTACGATTTTATACGCAATTTTAAAGATCGTGCTGTCATGCTGTTCTCTGTGAGCGGCCGCGCGGTCTCTGTGAGCGGCCGCTCACAACTTCTGATGTTGGTTTGGTGATTTTTAAGCATGGGAATCATGTCGCAACCGCATTTGATGATTCCCAAAGCCTAAGTATCGACTTGCCGACTAAATAAACCTTTGTTTGACTAAGACTATAGTCCGGTTCATGATGCTATGATCCGGTTCAAGGTTTTAAGTGTTTATGTTGATTTTTACCCATATCGACCCGTTAAGGCCTTGAATCAAACAAGGCACTTTTGACCACACCAAATGCCTACCGATTAAGTTGTCAAGTCATTAAACACTTGATCAACAAAAGCGTTTATCCGATTTGTTTCATTATGATTTAGTTTCTTAGATTCAACCTTTAGAAATCTTTTAAATTCCCAAAATGCCCTTCATGGTCAAATATTTCAATTTAGTCATTCGTGGCGAAACTTCTTGTTCCAATTCCAATGTTTTTGACTCATTGACTTGTTTAAAAATCTCTAAGTCCTTCCGGACTTAGATTTTCATCATTTCTCAAGTTTTCACTTGTTTAGTAGATTCCAAGCGCGTTTGCGCGCATTAGACATAGTTAGGGAAATATCTTACTAGATTTGCACCCACACTTCATGTGGGTGGTTTTAGTACCCATGCTGCTTCGCCCGAAGGTGTTTAATTAGCTATGGACTTACCGGGTGGTGTTGACCCATTCTCATACCTTGTGCGTGTCCTCCATGATTCTTAGCATTAAGCGTGCATGCACAAGTGCATTTACCTGCGTGCTTTCTAACTAGACACATTATTTTCTCAGAACTCGAATGGTAAAACCTTGCCATTTGATCCGTTTAACCTCATAAATCTTAATGCTTGGAATACAAGCATCAAGTGTTAGACTCAAATGGTGAGGACTTCACCATTTGACCCGTTTAGACCCATAGTTCAAGATACTATATTACACAAGTTTTTACATATGGTTCAAGTGATACAACTTGACCCATTGAACATCATGCTTAACAATTTCTTTTAATTGATTCCATTTGGATTAAAACATCATTTTCCACATCTCATTATTGATTGACCCGTTTGATGAATTTCAACATTCGGTCACAACTCATTGTTTCAAATATATATCACGAACCTTGTTTGTTATGAGTTCATGTGAGGCAACTCATTTAATACATTTCACCCCTCGGGGTTTACCTCTAATACATACATGAGATTTATAACCAATATATACGACACTTAAGCCATGTTATAGACTACTAGTGTAAGTAAAACTTACCTCGCATCCATTCTTGTTTCCATAAGTATTCGCCTTGCATCCGTTTGACCCGTTTGCTCCCTCTTGGTTGTACCTAACTTGGGGATGAGTCAAACTTGTCTATTAGAATACATAATATGAAATTTTGTTCACTATCCATAACATCATGTATTCATTATCATTTCTAGCTAATCCATAGCCATTTTCTTACATGTCTAGTTGAGATTAACTCATCTAGGCATTTCATCAAACACTTGGTGTGCATCCACCAATATACTTAGTTTTCAACATTCTAAGTTTAACCAAAGCACAACCGATTGTCCAATTGACATCATAACATGTTATTTAGGCCCCTTTTTACTTAAATTTCTCATGCAACAACTTCTAAGAGTCACAAAAGGTTACTAGATATGAGTGGATTCAACCTAGAGGTTAAACCCCAATTTCTACACATGAACATAATCATATGATCAAAACCAAATACACATATTAAGTGTGATTTGTAACTAAATTAGGTATGTTTGAGGTTCCCCAAGACTAGAGCAACCTCTTTTAACCATAAATTTTACGTTTTATCAAAACCCTAGTTTTTGACCAAATAAAAAACGGGTATTAACATCAAATTACATCAAATAAAATGGTACCTTGATGTTCATTAGGCCTTAGATAACTCGTTTCTTGCTTAAGCATCGATTTCCCCTTTGATTTAGCTTTGATTTGAGCAAGAGTTGATGTTTAGGGTTTGGTTAAGGAAGGAGAAATGATCTCCTGATCATTATACACGACACACACACTTCATGTGTGTGTTTTTGTGTGTTTTATTATTATTAATAATACCCACTTTACCATATTGGCAACTATGGCCCCTCATGTTTAGTCTTGAGTTTGCTTCTAGATTATTACTTTAACTAGATTAGTCTATGGTAAAGGATTTAGCCTCGTTTTTATTCGGTGGTTAAAAAAACATCCACCATTAAACTCGCTTTGTTGTTTTTTTATCGATTACGCCGAATGGCGTATTTAGGCGAAACTAGAGTTTGGGGTGTTACACACACACACACACACATATATATATATATAGGGTGAGGTTCCCGTACAAAGGCTATATTTCGTGAGAAGTGTGAGAATGATTAAAAATTGATACTTAGGCATCATTTTTTGAACTTATTCATGATGTTTTGGATTGTTTTGCCTAGAAAAACACCAAACATAACAATTAAAAACAAAAAACAATGTATTTTAGGCTTAAAACTTAAAACACCATGCTAAGAACATTAAACAGTGTGTTTTAAGTGTTAAGTAGTGTGTTTTAGTTGTTTTTTAAATTTAATAACTATAATACATTGCATTGTGTTTTAGATTGTTGTGTTTGGTGTTTTTTAAGTTAAAACAACCTAAAACATCATTCCTAAATCCAAAACATGATGCATATATATAGAGAGAAAACCCTCTAAAATGAGTAAACTTTAGGAAACTCTAATTTAAAAAAAAAATCTGAAAAAATTAGGGCATTTAATATACATGTTTTTAAGAGTTTTGAGCCAAAAAACACAAAAAAGCGCCGAGCCAAATTGTCTAAAAAAATAAACAAGTTTGGTGTTATATATGTAACACCCAGAAAACTTATTTTTTTTAAAAAAAATATTGGCGCGCTTTTTTATTTTTTTTTTTGCTCAAAACTCTTAAAAACATGTATATTAGTTGCCCTAATTTTTTCAGATCCTAAAAAGCTCGGGAAGTAGGGTTTTTTAGGGTTTACTCAAATATTTGAGGTTTCCATTCTAACCCTACCATATATATATATATATATGGTTATGATACTTTGAAAACTCATGTGAGTTGTGAGAACCATAGGAACTCTTTTGAGCCATTGATCTTGATGATCCAATGGTTGAAATCGAGTGATGGGATTTTTTGTCTTGACATGTTTATTATGTATTTTTTATTATGATAAAATCAAAAGAAGGGTAATTGGGTAAAATGTCATGGGTGAGAAAATAATAATATAATATCATACTCCCTCCGTCTCAATTTAAATGTCCTTATTTCCTTTTTTGTTTGTTCCAAATTAAATGTCTCTTTCCATAAATAGAAATATAATTTCAAGTTTTGCCCGTAAAAGACAAAATACAATCACCACTTTTGAGGATATTATTATCATTTTATCAAATACGAACAAAAAATTTCTTAAAATGTGTGTTTTAGACATGGGACATTTAAATTGGGACGGAGGGAGTATTAGTTTTTCATTTATTTTTTTAATTCATTAATTTTTTTTAAACAAAAAATAACACTTATTCAAAAATTAAAAAATACATGTGCATCGAGTATTTAGTGAACCCATATATGAGAATTCTTTACACCAATGTAAAAATTCATAATTTTTACATGCTGTAAAACACCACAAAAAACGTCGTAATTATTTACACTAGTGTAAAAACCAAACAAACATCTAAACATTCATATTACGCTAGTGTAAAATATATACATTCGTATTACACTAGTGTAAAAAAAATATAGTACCATCTATAATATTGTATTACACCACGGTAAATGCCCACCAAAAAAACATCTATACATTCTATTACACTAGTGTAAAAAAAACCCCAAAAACAACATATATACCACAAACTTCTACAGAAAATACAGTAGTGTAAAAAATCAAAACTACAAAAGATCTATACCTCAAACATCTACACATTTCATCTTTTACACTGGTGTTTTTACATCATCATCTTCACAACATCTCCTGACAAAACCTAAAAAATTCAACTTAAAAAATCCTATCTTTTACACAAATAATATTAGAAATAATAAATAATAATAATAACATAAATAATAATAATAATAATGACAGGAAATAATAAAAATATTAATAATAATAACATAAATAATAATATTAATAATAACAGAAAAATAATAATAATAATACTAATAAATAATAACATAAATAATAATAATAATACAGAGTTAATAATAATAATAATAATAATAATTAAAAAAAAGAACATACCTTCGTCACAGATCCACCATCACCGCAGATCCACCACCACCGAGCCCTAATCACCGTCATCTTCATCTTCAAGATCCAAAAACCCCACCATTCACCATCGCCTCCACCCACAACCCTATCCAAACCTGAAACCCCACCATTCACCATCGCCTCCACCGTCATCTTCATGTTCAAGATCCAACCACCGTTCAGATCCACCTCCACCCATAACCCCATTCAAACCTGAAACCCACCCTCGAAAACCCCACCATTCACCATTGCCTCCACCACGTTCAGATCCACCACCAAAAACCACCACCACCCCTCCACCAAAAACCACCCCCCGTCAACCAGCAAAACAGATCCGTCCACCACCACCTTCGACCCATTGTCTGTACCAACAAACACAGCCCCATCGTTTCTTCTTTTTTAGAGAGAGAGAGAGAGAGTGAAGTGTGTGTATGTGAGAGAGAGAGAGAATCTGATTTATTGATAATTATGACTATTGTTGTTATTATTATTATTATTTAAAAAGGGTTAGTTGGGGTAGGGTGGGGTGGGGTGGGGTGGGGTGTTATTACTAAAATACCCATAATAATTGAGTACAAAAGATTTTATTACCCTTAATTAAAAAAAATACAAAAAATTACAAAGCAGATTATGTGTCACTAGGTGATTGGTCTAGAGGAGTTCTCAAGTTCTCGCAACTCAAAAGTTTTCAAAATATCCGGATCCTATATATATATAAACACTTGGGCATGCTCTGTACAGAAAGAAAACAGACACGCATTCTTTTAGAAGAGAGAGAGATATAGAGAGAAAGGGAGAGAGATATAGGGGGTGGGGTGGGGTAAGGTTGATTTTTTTTGGAAAAATGAAAAAAAAAAATATAAATTGCATGTAAAAAGACAAAACTACCCCTGACTTGATGAGATTTTTTAACTGAGTTAGTGAAAAGGACGGAAATAGCAAAAAAAAAAAAAATCCAAATCTCAGGTGTTGAATTGCAAAAAAAAAAAAACTTTTTTGTACTGAAGTGGCAAACTTGACCAAACATCATGGATGAATTTGGCTATTAACTCTTTCATAAAATTTAAAATGGAACTTATAATCGAAGATTTAAGAATCTTTCTTATGCGTTTATCTCAATGTTAATATATTTAAAATTTTAAATTAGGGGAAAGTGAATATGGTGTTGTTGTACATGTACATGTAACCTTACATGTGCAACCAATCAAAACTACGTAGTTTTGGTAAATTTTAATTAAAAATATTAACCTTGATTGTTTCGAAAACAATATATGATGAAATACGATTGAAGATTTTGCTCGTTTGTAAACAAAAAAAAAATTCAAGAGAAGAAACGTAAGAAGCATGGAATAGTGAGGCTATGGGCCATGACTACTCATGGGGATTGGGTCGATTAGTCTCCATTATCATTTTGATAAATGAAAACTTGCTTTTCGTTTGGATATATACTTAGATAATCATGGGAACTATTTTGTGAAAATGATTTTTAATTGAAATTCATCAAACTACGTAGTTTTGATTGCTTGCACATGTAAGGTTACATGTGCAAAAGTACCATATGCACTTTTCCCTTTAAATTAATATTGTTTACATAAACCGAACATTCTAAACGATTTCCATGTTTTTCCAAAGATTTTATTAAAACATTTCTTTTATATTACTTTGAAAACTAATTATTTTCAAGAATAAAACTAATAATTCCTAAATAAATGTATAAGATATATTAAAAAAATCATTTTTTTGGGTCATTCGGTTCGGTTTGGATTTTTCGGTTTTCAAACCACTTTCGGTTCAATTTCCGGTCCGGTTTTGAAAACATTAAATATCATAAAAGATAACTTTCTAACATTGGATCGCCCTCACCATACCTTCCATACACCCCACCAACATCCAATCAAAACCCAGAATATTAATAAAAACCTTACCTTACCTTACCGACGTCGTCGTCATCATCATCATATCATTCGTTTTCGTGCAATCAATCAAAACATATTCACAATTTGAATCTCTCTCTCTCTCTATTTCAGACCCTGAATTTCAACCTTTATAATAATATAATCCTGTAGCTACCTTAATCATACTCCGTTTACTCTACGCAAGGTATTGTATTCATCCGATCTGTTCATCCTTTGTTAATTTATGAACCGACGATATATTAATATCCGATTGATTATTTTATTAGGTTTATTCCTTTTGTTTGTTGCTGATTCACGAAATTTGATCTTAATTACTTTAATTGTTGTTGATTTTTAGGTTTAAAATGTGATCTCAGTTACTTTAATTATTATTGATTATTGAAGTTGAATTATTAATATAGTTGATAGGTTGAGATTATTGTTTGATTTGTTGTGAATTGTTATTCTGCAGTTTGTGTGTTCTATGATCGATCAAATATAGAAGTTTTTATTATTTATTTATTTATTTATTTCAGCTGATGTAAGATTTGACTGTCTGATTTTAGTAATTAATCTCGTGCGCCACTTGCTATGATGACAAAATGTTTTTATAATAATAATAATAAATAAATAAATAATAATAATAATAATAATAATAATAATAATAATAATAATAATAATAATAATAATAAGTTGGAAGTACTACTTGAGTTTGAAATGCAGCTCTGCGTTCTGGTACACAGGTGTCAGGTGTTATGTAATATTTTTAAGCTCTTTGTCAATTTGAATGTGTGAATTAACTAGTAAGGAAAATTGAATGTGGCGAAATCATAATTTGTCGCAATTTGAAGTATGTTTTCTTATTTGGATATGAATTGTATTTGTTTTCACTCACCTTTACTGTAAACATTTGATTTTTTTATAACTATTATGCTTGCATATTATAAATTCTAATAACTAGAAAAGGATAGACTTTTTTTTAAAGGGGTGAGTCTTCTTGTGAAAGAGGAATGTCTGTTTTAACGAACCAGATGTCAGGGTTTAATGAACATGGGCCTGCACAAAGTGCAGGGAGTGAGGTGTGAGACTAGCTCTAGGTTTATATTTTATCATTTATGTTGTGCTTGTTTATGTAATTGCCTCTCTTCTGCAACCACTGAACTTCCAGATGGTTGAAGTAGTTTTCTTCTCAAGTGATACATTCCCTAGTTATAAGAAATGCATTTATGTAATTGAGCTAAGGAAGTTTTTCTTAGAAAGTCAAATATCATTTATTATTCTGGACTTCTTTTCTGTAATTAGTGGAGCATGTGGTGACTTTATCGTAAACTTGGTTTCGGGGCAATAACATAGTTTTTCCATCCAACATGCACTTCTATTATGTTGCAAGGATAATGGTGTATGAATGGGGCGTCTGACACTTACCAATTAGAATCATTAGATGAGGAGTTTTTATACTTATGATTCTGCATATCATATATACAAGTTCAGAATAAAACCAGTAAAAAAATAAGTGTAGACAACTACCACACACTTAACTAAGCCCAAGCGTGGCTCTGTGGCTACTTTTTTGTGCTTGTGTTAATTAAATCTGGCTTGGGAAACAATTTCATTACATCATATTCTCTTATATTCATTTCATGGCATACTTAACAAATCAATTTGTATCTTCCATTTTGTTTTAAGTTTTCTTTAGCACTTTTAGCTATTTTTAATACAATTTATAGGGGGGAGACCAAATACTGTTACCTGTATCTTTTGAGTTTAATTATGAAGTCCAGGGACTACTATACTATTAACTTTAACGCGTTTCCTGTCTTCATTTCCAAAGCACATGGTGTAAAGCATCATGCTTTGATGCTTTCTGTCCCTGTGAATCTGTGATATATTATTCTTGTCAAATTTGTTCTAAATGGTCAAAATTTTACTAAACTGAAAGGATATTTTTTATATGTTTCTTTTCTGAGTATGTCTGCATGTGTGTGTGTTATGATCTAGCACACTAATAGCTGAAACAACTTGTGTTTGCGCCAACCCATAACTGATTTACAGAATGAACTACATGAGAGTGAACCAACCTTAGCGTATTGATATGAACAAAGAAACATTTGATCCAGACCCCAACTTACAATACCACATAACCATATCGAAACAATAAAGACAGTGGAAATACCAAATAGATACGTGAAATCTAGACAGGCTATGAAAAGGAAGAAAACATGTCAGCTACTTTTCTACCCAGTAGTCCAGTACATCATGAGTTATTATTTGCATGTTATATATGCTATGCAAGTATTGGTGTGTCCATAGAGCTGTTTGTAGATGCCATTGAACTAAGTTCATAGTTCTCACTAATATATGTTCATTTTTCTTACCAGTTTGGAAAGGTCTTAATCACTTTTGAAGCATGGAACAAGTGTGCCCTTGGTCAGGTTGTTTCCAGAGACATGTTTTTTCATTCCAGGAAGTGCTTGATTGGCGTTGTCTCGTACTTGGAGTCTTTGATTCTGTTTTCTTCAACTGCACTTAGTAAACCTACAGTATATGAGCATTTTAGCAGGCATAATGCCTTTTTTTCCTGAGGCAGGTGTAGGAGTGTCTGTACACATTAACAAGTAAGTGTTTTACACTTTTGCATTCTTTGGTGAGGACTGTCTGTTTTGTAACCAATCACATTTGTTACAATCTTGATGTTAGTGCACTGTTGATGCTGCGTTCACTTCCAATGTTTCAATTACTATCTATAAATCTACGTAGTTTAATGTTTGGCTACCAATTGTTTCAGTTGTTCTTCTGTCTTTGTATGTGTTGTGGTTCTGATATATATTTGTTGTCATAACGCAGGGCTGAAACTTGCTTGTAAATGCTGCATTTACTGTCGAGTAGTTAATGAGATTGTTGGTCTGACCTTAATTTATAGCATAGTCGTCCTTCCTTCTGACGGGTATCAGTTAAATCTACGTTGGAAATTGATAAAAGATTTTGAGTCAGAACTCAAGTAGGAGAAATGAGATAGCCGTTTCAACTCAAAGGCAGTGTTTTGGAGGTTTTGTTTGTGGCTACAAGTATTCTGCTTATATACATTTATTTTTGGATAACTATCAAGATGCTCTGCATTTCTCAGTTATCTTTACTTCTGCTCTGTCAATGTCTCGATGTCAATGATCCGATGTCTTTTATGAATAAGGGTGTGGGGACTGTTCATCAGAATTGTACAGTTCTAGTTCTGCTCATGCATTAAGAACGGAGGTGGATCCAGCTTCAACACCCAGGCTGGCAGTTTATATTTTATAGTCTTGTCTCTAGTTTTCTAGATAAAGTGTGTTTTTTCTTCTATATCTTTTCTTCATAAATAAAGTATCACGTGGAGTTGTGAACAAAAAGATGGATAAGTGAGCTGACTTCCCTTGATGCTTTTTGAGTCATCTTTGATGAGTAATCAAAACTGAAACATCAAAATTTTTCGTTTTTCTGATCTAGGTACAAGATAATCAAGGAAGTTGGTAATGGAACATTTGGGGTTGTTTACCGGGCCTTAAGTAAGCATAATGGTGAAGTGGTAGGTTTTTCTTGATTAGCAGAGTATTTTGGAACTGGAAAATGCGTTAATAAACTTTAATAAATTTAGTGATTGTGTTAAAGTCGATGTATGGTGGTTACAGGTTGCGATTAAGAAAATGAAGAGAAAATATTATTCATGGGAAGAATGCATAAATTTGAGAGAAGTCAAGGTACTATCACTGTTCTTTTTTTGGAGGTGGTGAAATGAGCTGGTATGGCGGGGTGGGTAACGGTCAAACCTAGTTCCGGTTGAAATGGGTTGTGTTACTACTTACTAGGGTGAATCGTGTTGGGTTGGCGCACACATATTTTGGTTCAGACTTGTAATAGTAAAGTTTTTGATCTAAATATGACAACAGAAAGCTGCGTGACTGTGATCCCAATTATAATATAATTGTTGAAAATAAAATTATCTTGGAGGCTGTAAGCATAAAAAAATACACTTCGGGTGAAGTTCAACAAATTTGACCCGTTTATCTTTTAGATTATTTTTTTGTTGGACTCATCTGACCCTTTAGGGGAATTAGTAACCCAGATTAACAAAATCATAAGTAAATGGGTTAAAATTGCCTCCTATATGTTATTTCTTGTTCTTCTACTGGCATCCATTTTACTAGTTGATTTTCATACTCTTGACAGTCACTGCGTAAGATGAATCATACAAATATTGTTGAGCTCAAGGAAGTCATTAGAGAAAATAGCATACTGTACTTCGTGTTTGAATATATGGTAAGTAGCTTTTTCTTAATGTATTTAGTACTTGTACTTTCTGTCGTAATACTTCTCTGTAAATATCATTGCTTCTTCTTTTTCTTCCTCCAGGAATGCAGTCTTTACCAACTCATGAAAGACAGAGTGAACCCTTTCTCAGAAACTGAAATTAGAAATTGGTGCTTCCATGTGTTTCAAGGACTTGTATACATGCATCAGCATGGTTACTTCCATCGTGATCTTAAGCCAGGTATTTTCTTTTTGCTAGATTATAGTGGATCGACGGTTAGAGTATGAATCGAATCTGTTTTATGTTGCAAATAATTTTATGGCTTATAAAGAACCATGTTGATGTTTTTCAGTGAAAATATTGCATGTTTATATTGCTTTTATGGTATACTTGTTGTGTTGGCATACAGTGATGTAGTTTGTTTTTTGCGTTTAAGTGTGTTTCACCTCTTTCTATGCGTAGGTGCAGGTTTTTTTGGTGTGCTGTTGCTTTGCCATTTTAATTTAGGGTGGTTGGTTTGTTTTTTAACTGCTTATTGTATATTCATGCCACCAGAGAACTTGCTTGTTGCTAAGGGGGTGATAAAAATAGCTGATTTTGGTCTTGCTCGTGAGATCTCATCTCAACCACCATACACCGAGTATGTTTCAACACGCTGGTGAGTCTTGTTCTTTCGTTCTACGTCTTATCAATACACTATATATTTATGTCTCTATTTTGTCATCTTGTGTTACCACCTACTACTAAACCTTCTAATAATTACATTACTGTGGATTTTTGTAGGTATCGGGCCCCAGAGGTACTTCTTCAGGCGCCAAAATATGGCTCTGCAGTTGGTGAGTTGATAGAATTGTACTACTATTGATAGTTTTATATTAATGTTTCTGTAAATGTGTTACTACGTTTCTGTATTTAATTTGTTATCTTTTCTCAATCACAGATTTATGGGCAATGGGAGCAATCATGGCTGAATTATTTACCCTTCGTCCACTTTTCCCAGGTTCAAGGTATATGGCCTGGCACCTTATAAATAAAAGCCAGCTTTGTTTCTCAGTTGAGGTGGGCTTTTTGACCCATTTAATTGTGAATGGGCTGTTTTGGGCCTGTATTTTAATTAACTAGGTGTTAGTTGGCCCGCGCTTCGTCGTGGGCGCAGCTGTTGTGCATCCATGTTACGCACAATGGGCGGCGGTTCACTGTGGGAGGCCGGGAGCTCCTGTTGCGTTGAGGGTTTGGTGGACATAAAAAAATAACATTAAGTGGCTGCTATGCTAGCGTGGGCTTCACAAAAATGCTCACAATCTATTAAATTCCACACCAACGTTAACACTTGGTTGCCTATTTAGTAATAAAATATTAACAAAAAGTCTCAGCTTTATCTTTCTTATAATTCCATATAAAAAACTACTAAACTAAAATTAATATCCCAAACACCACTTCTATGTTCCCCAATATTAACTTTGCAAAACCATTAAAAAACACAAACACAAAAAGCAGCAGTACATATAGTGTCTTTTCAATTTTGGGGGCTACTCAATAAATTATTGTAGATATAATTTGGCTGCTAGCGGCGTAGTTTAGACATCAGACACTATTGAAGTGTCTCTTGATTAATATATAAGAGAATGGGTCTAACAAGTAAAATTTGAAAGTTAGCCCATGAGGAAACTATCAAATGGGTCACTCTTACATTGTAATTTCAATGTATAAAACCTTTTTAATCATGATATTCAGAAAGTAACATTTTTGTTGGAATTCTATAAACCTTGTAAGCATATAAGACAACTCTCTAGATTGAAGTGAAAAATGATTTTTTTTAATCCATAGAAAGTTACCTTTTTCGCACATTACTCACCCTACGGGCCTACCCTGTCATTTTGCCACCTCTACCTCCCAGGAAAGCTTTGTCAGTATTACGTTGTATTGTAGTTTTCTCTTTCAGTGCTTTCCACTACATATATGATATAACGGTGAAACTTCAAATAGATTTTGACTACATAACTGATCTTGGTCTGGGCTAATAGTCTTGTCATATTCTCTTTAATGGCACATGCCATCTCAGTTCCTTTTATGTGGTTTTGGGAGCATGTGGCAACTAAATATGTGCTGTGCTATTCATTCTGCAGTGAAGCAGATGAAATTTACAAAATTTGCAGTGTGATCGGCAGCCCAACAGAGAGCACATGGCGTGAAGGGCTTAAATTGGCTAGTACACTTAATTATCAGTTTCCAGAGGTTAGTTTGTTTTGTTCATAGCATTGTATTGTTCCGTGACTTCTGTCCTTTTTCAGCTGCATATTTCTGCGAAGCTGAAGTATAAATGTATATAAACACGAATTATATAATTAAAGTTGAGTCTTGTGGTTAGTTTATTATATCAAAGTTTTCTTTGGTGCATTTTTCCGCTTCTATGATACTAGGGGTATAGTTACATCAACCATGTGCATACATGTGCTGTATTGTGATGTTTTTATTTGAATCCAACAATTCCAGTGGTTGTTTGGATTAGATTTTTTATTTGACCCATTTAAGCTAAACCCAATCCGTTTATAAGTTAATGGGTTGAACTTTCCACCCCTAAGTTGCCAGATGTTCCCTCATCTTGCTCTAGTCATGTGGATTCTTGCCAACAACTTGTGCTAATTCCTAACTTACCTGTCTCTTAATCGGCTTTGCAGCTTGCTGGTGCAGATCTTTCTGCATTAATACCATCTGCAAGCAAGGAGGCAGTCAATTTGATTGCTGTAAGTAGTCATTATTTCTTTCTTCTTTGAAATCTTTCTAATCATGGTACGTTTATATTGTACACTAAATTGTTCCTTCATAATTCTGTTCTTTTTGTCTTCTTGCAATACAGTCTCTCTGTTCTTGGGATCCATGCAAGAGACCGACAGCCGTGGAAGCTCTTCAGCATCCTTTCTTCCAGGTATCGATTGCTTTCAAATTACAAAATATGTCAAAAGAGGTTGCTAAATTCTTGGCTATTTGACTAAATTAGTTAATATTCTAATCTGTAGAGTTGTTACTACATACCTCCATCTCTTCGCCCTAAGCCTGCTACTGCTAACACGCCTCAATCTGGTTTGTTTATTTTCCTTTAAAAATACTTTTTTTTTTCTGCTAATTGAATAACTCATCGGCCGTTGGGTGAGTTCTTAACTGGTTGAAGCTTTTTCAGTTGGATTACATGGGAGGCGGCCCTTGAACCAGAACTACGCAATGCGATATTCTGGTCTTTTGCCTAATGCGAAGCCAGCAGGGAATGTTACTTCATCTGCAAAAGCACCTGCTTCTCTAACTGCAGGTAATCTATAAACGAAATGAATTTATACTAATGGGTTTACAAAACTAGACGTGGCAAGATGGACGTGTTGGGTAAAGGGTCAAAACGGGTTCTGGTTGAAACATGTCATTTATTGATACAGGTCAAAAGGGTTGGTTGACCCAAAATACTTTTTTGTTCTTTTATATTTAAATAATTATTGTGGCAATTATGATTGCAAAACAATGTTACTACTACAATAATAATATATTTCCTTCTTCATTCATTTTTTTTTATATAAATTTTACTGCAGGGGTGTATCGTAAACTGGAAATGAATCATCAGGTGTGTGACATGAACTTTTAGCCAAATACGACGTTTCTATATTGTATGTTTGTTGTTTTTCTTATACGATATCCTGTTTCCTTATTTCAGGGTGGAGTTAACTATGACAAGACGGGTCTCAGACAACCAAAATACCAACCTACTATGAAATACAATACAAGTAAGATGAAGTTCCTTAGATGGTCAATTTTGACCTACTTTTACAGCACTTTTTTGCAATATAATTTTATACTGGTGCAATTGCAACGATTTGGTTGAAGGATTTAAAATGTCCGAAGTAATTTTTAATACATAAAACCTTGAAAAAGTTGGATTATGGTTAAAACAATATCAATTTTCTAATCATATATGCCGCATTAGTTAGTTGTAAAGAAAACTTTAAAGGGTTGGCCAAAGAATGTTCGGGTTAACCTGACATGACCTGGTTTAGACTTATGAGTTATGACCAGACACTCTCGTTCAGTCATCTCTCTAGTTTAATATGGTGGGTCCATAAAATCATTTTAGACTGAGAAATATTATATTTGGTGAAGCAGCAGGATTGATGGGAAAGGGTGGAGGCGTTTCTGAAACTGCTGGGAAGTTGGGACACATGACCATCGGTTCAGGTAGAGTTGGTGCTCCTAGTCCTAGACATCAGAACAAGCATCAAGTGTATATCCCTCCACCTGCAAAAGCTAGGAAGACTTATGGTACTCAGTCTGGTAGACCTTATTGCAGCAAGGTGGGCGGCTGATCGGACATATCACATCTAATGGTATTATCTTTCTTAAAATAAATACGTGAACGGAATTTATTACTATGTGCATTATGTGTGCGTGCCTGTCTTCTACTTCACCAAAGTTTGTTCAACTACTTTCGACATATTGTTTGTCTTGTTTCAATAAAAACGGTATGTGGTGTGTATTTGTATTTTATAATCTATGTGATGTGGGTCAGTCATGGTGCCTTGGAACCAAACAGTAGGTTTTATTGTGCATTGGCTTGTTCTCAGGTGTTACCCAACGAACAAACAGGGTCCCCGAATTGCCAACACTTGGCCAAATAATATATTGCAACTTTTCGTGTTCTCAGTTTTACAACACGACTCGTATCATTATTGTGGCATTACATTTCGTTAATCAGATTATGACACCGAGTTAATAGAATGGAAATGGGTATGAATCTCTATGCTCTGAACGTTCAGAATCTTTTGGGTACCAACTCTGTTCCCCCAACCCCTAAGCGAACCAAATATACTGTAAAATGCACTCCAGAATTTTCAAAACCAACTATGGGTGTTCAATGGGATTAATATCGAATCACACCCGAACCAAAATTAGTTTACTGATAAGCAAGCTGATTAGCGGCTTCTTTCTGATTGAAAGTGAACCGTAAACAGAATACGATCAGGGGGTTTATATACGTAGAAAATAGATTTTTTTGCCGTTTTAGTGCTATAGTGGGGAATTTTTGTACATTTGGAGGGTGTCAGGGGTGGAGTTTCACAAATGGTGAAACCGCAAGATGATCCTTCGGTTTGTGCTTAGGTGGAGGGGAGAGGAGGGAGGCCTTTGCTTAGTAGGAGAGAGGAGGGAGAACTCGCAAGACCGTCCTGCGGTTTCAGTACAAGTTCTGACACGAGCAGGGGCCATTTTGTAGTTGCTTAGATAATTTAAGGGGTTGTTTTGTAATTTTAAAGGGAACTCGAGAGATGGTCTTGCGGTTTCATTGAAGTCTCTGACACCCGTCTGAACCAAGCCAAAAAAGTTGAATGTTATCAAATACTTAAAGGGCTAGTTTTGTAAATTATGTATAAATGTAACCGGGTTTTGGTCTTGCGGTTTGGGTATAAATTATTTTTAAGTTAATACTTGAAGGGCTAATGTTGTAACTTGTATTTTGTCGTGTGTATATGAATTCAAAGAAAGAGTCACATGCATTACACCCCAACCACACAATACTATCAGGCAATATCTTAGTTAGAGGGGGGGCATGCATTAGTCAAGTCTAAATAAATAGACACAGACAACTAAAAACAAAATGCATGCAAATGCATGCATACGAATTCTTCTTTATATATGTTGATACCTCATGCAGTTTACAATCGTTATATCACATACTCTCTATTAAAATCGTTATATCAAATACTCTCTGAAAGCTAAAATCGTTATATCACGTACTCTCTGAAATTATGGCATTTATAAACCCTGGTCCTCGCTCCAATGAACTTCTATGGGATCAATCACGACATCGTACTGCGATGTTGTTTGAAGTAGGGATGAGCATATTGTACCGAATACCGAACCGATACCGATCCCGAACCGATCCCGTACCGATACCGTACCGAACCGAGGCTGTTCGGTATCGGTATCGGTATTCACATTTAGAGGTTTTCGGTTTCGGTATTTTCGGTATCGGTACGGGATCGGTATGGTATCGGTATTTTAAGGTAAAATACCGATACCATACCGGTACCGTACCGATACCGAACCGATACCGTACCGTACCGTATGTTTTCGGTATCGGTATCGGTATTAGGTTTTAGGAGTTTTCGGGATCGGTATTTTCGGTATCGGTATCGGTCGGTACCGATACCGTCCCGAGCTCATCCCTAGTTTGAAGGAAATGAGCTCCCGTAACTTAATTTTAGACGGGGGGACCAGTCATTGTGGGCGGAACTTATGAACCATCCGTTGGATGTACATGTTAAATTGATGCTGCGGACGGCGGGTTTTCTTAGAGTTTTTGAGTGCGGTTACCGCAAGATTGACCGAGGGTTGCTATCTGCCCTCGTTGAAAGATGGCGTCCTGAGACCAACACGTTTCACCTACGATTCAGTGAGGTGACAGTGACGTTAGAGGACGTTGCATGTCTAATGGGTCTTCCGATTAATGGTAGAGCGGTGACAGGGAAGCCATTTGACGCGAGGAATGATGCGGAACGGGCACAAGTTGTCCACAATTTGTTGGGTATAACAACCAACGCATTCAGGGGAAACACTATGTCGACCGTCAAAGTTCTAGACAGAATCACGGGTCCGTTGCCCGATGACGCGAATGAGGTCGAGATCACACAACGCGCACGTTGTGTGATATTAATCCTGTTGTCAGCTTCTTTGTTTGCTGACACAAGAAACGGTTATGTGAAGTTGTCTTTTTTACCGTTCTTAGAGGACCTCAATGAATGTGGGACATTTAGTTGGGGTAGTGCTGTGTTGGCATGGTTGTATCGCAACCTGTGCAAAGCAGCAGTAATGGACGGCGATGCAATGTGTGGGTGTGTGTATTTGTTACAGTTGTGTGCCTATACCAGATTCCGGGTATTTGCTCCCATAATTGTACGGGAACAACAAGAAGAAGGACTCCCCTATGGTGCCATGTAAGTACTATGTTATGCGTGCATATTATTGATTCTGTTAAAACATGTTATTTTTGCTAATTATTGGGTTTCATAATTATATTTAAAAGCTGGCGTGTACCACACGATTTCAAGGAGACGATCAGACACTCGTTGCGCGGAATCCGCTCGCAACTATCCAGTCTTCATGAGGACTCGGTAGGAGTTAAGTCACATTAAATTACTGCTGAATTCCGTACAATGGCTTAATAATTTGTTATTTTTTTGCAACAGTTTGTCTGGCGTCCATACGAAGAAGCAAGGGATTCTCTGCCTGATTATTGTCTAGTAGGGGAGGATTCATGGAATTGTGAATGTTATATTGTGTGGATGCAAGTGGTGGAATACCACACACCATCTCGTGTACTTAGACAGTACGGGTTCAGCCCATGGAAGCCTGATAATCCCCCCCTTAGCCATGAAGACCACCTAACCTTGCATGCACAGAAGCTTACCGGGCAAATGGATACAGACTGGGGAAGCAAACATGAAACCTATGTATCTTCCTGGGATAATCGCAAATTTAATAGAGTGGTGGGGGGCCGGATATCAGTAGGGTTTCCACCCGTGCTTCCAGATTACATGAGTTGGTATCTGGAACACACAATTGGATTTGTGACCAACCCGACGAATAACCCGGTACCACAAACCGGGTTCCAAGATGATGGGTCAATAAGCCAACTAATGGTTTGTATATCAGTTTAATAATTAACACATTAGTATATGGGGAAAGTGAATATGGAGCTGTTACGCATCTAACCTTAGATGCGAAACCCCTCAAAACTACGTAGTTTTGATAAGAACCATTTAAAAATTAATCTAAATCTTTTTTATCCTTAAATCTAACTTCTTCATCATCATTATCGCATCTTACTTTCTCCCATCTACCAATACCCAATTTAGTTTACTCTGCATCACTCTTAATTTCACCAGTGCCCCAAATTAATTGTCCCCACTTGCTATTGTAATACGGAAAGCACAATAACTAACAAACCCTAACACCATATGTTTTGGGTTTCGAACAATAATTAAGAAGGATGATCTGGTATTGCTTTCAAATTATGTTATTTAACTAGAAAATCCAATAAGATCCTATTAAAGAATTGATCCAACATGTAGAGTAGATAAGTGGCTCATAAATGTTTGATAGTGGGTATTTTGTTCCAAAAATCAAAATGAAAATAGGAGGCACATAAATCAAGAAATGTTGCAACATAAAATTGATTTTTTTTCCATAGGTAGACCGTAGACCATCTTTCAGTTATGTAAATGAAGAAAGAACAATCTAATTAAGATGCACACTGGGATTGATTTGGAGAGGAGAGCCAAAGGAGGAGGAAGGATTACGTTAGTTTTAAGGATTAAACTTAGATTAGTTTTTAAATGGTTTTTTTTTATCAAAACTTCGTAGTTTTGAGGGGTTTCGCATCTAAGGTTAGATGCGTAACAGCCCCATATTCACTTTCCCCTTAGTATATAATGCAAAATATTATTTTAATAATTGTTATTTTAATATTAATGCAGATGGAAGGCTATGCACAGATTTATGGCCAAGCCGGCCAGTTTATGGCAAACGCTCCTGAACAATTTTCAGCGATTCAAAACACTGCCACCGCAGTGTTGACTTCAATTCGCGAAGGAGATCGACTGAATTATCCTTCGCGTCTACAAGATCACCCGGTCGGTTTCCAGGCTAACAGTAGCTGACCTCAAAGGGTTTCAGGGCGCATTAACCGTAGACGACATGGCCGGGCGGAAGCAGCAGGGCCTTCAACAAGAAATGACGACGAAGCAGGGCCTTCTACAAGAAATGACGACGAAGCAGGGCCTTCTACAAGAAATGACGAGGCAGGGCGTTCTACAAGATTTTCATACTCTCCCTTTGATAATCAGGTGACCGACTTTTCTGATGTATTTTCACTACTTCATGATGAAGGTGGGATTGGTAATTTTTTAGGGGCCGGTTCGTCACAACACACTGTTCACCAACAACAGTTTGGGGGAGGCTTCAATACACAACACTCTGGGGGGTTCATACCCCCAAGTAACACTCAGGAGTCTATGTTTTATACACCCCTACCCCCAAGTAACACTCAGGCGTCCTCATTTTGGACACCAGATAACCCGTCATACACCCAACAATCTTCGTTCACTTACTGGGCACCAAATCAAAGTGAACGACCAACGGGTTATAATACTTTTATGACGCCTGTACCCTTTCAATATGAAGAACGTCGGAATCCTGCTAGAGAACGTCGTCGAACTCTATGTGGTACCGGTTCTAGAATTTGTAATCTGCCTAGTTGTGGTGGTCCTGGTTACTGTACTAATGATGTAACAAGGGATGTATAGTTTTTTAAATCGTTTATGGATGTAACATTTTTATGTTTTAGTGTTTATGTTTTAATGTTTAATGTTAGTTTAGATAAACATATTAAATAAAAAATAAACGAAACCATTATGTAAACACATTATCCTAATTTACTTATTGCAACCATGAAAAGTCACATTTTCGGACGTTTTTCTAGCGTGTCAAAATGACCCGGGGGCCACTTTCTGGCGCGTGAATCGATGTGCTGGCCCGGGTCTCTCGGTCACCGGACCCCGCCAGCGCGCAGTTCCCAGGACATAGTTTACCGTTCATGCAAGTTTGGGTGTCAAAAAGTATGGCTTGGCATCATTAGCTGCCTCACAAAAGCATGAAAAGTCACATTTTCGCAGTACCACTTTTGAGAGTTGATGAGGTGTTTTTAATTTCGGATGTTTTTCTAGCGTGTCAAAATGACCCGGGGGCCACTTTCTGGCGCGTGAATCGATGTGCAGGCCCGGGTCTACTGGTCACCGGACCCCGCCAACGCGCAGTTCTCAGGACATAGTTTACCGTTCATGCAAGTTTGGGTGTCAAAAAGTATGGCTCGGCATCACTAGCTGCCTCACAAAACCATGAAAAGTCACATTTTCGCAGTGCCACTTTTGAGAGTTGATGAGGTGTTTTTAATTTCGGACGTTTTTCTAGCGTGTCAAAATGACCCGGGGGCCACTTTCTGGCGCGTGAATCGATGTGCTGGCCCGGGTCTACCGGTCACCGGACCACGCCAGCGCGCAGTTCTTAGGACATAGTTTACCGTTCATGCAAGTTTGGGTGTCAAAAAGTATGGCTCGGCATCATTAGCTGCCTCACAAAACCATGAAAAGTCATATTTTCGCAGTGACACTTTTGAGAGTTGATGAGGTGTTTTTAATTTCGGACGTTTTTCTAGCGTGTCAAAATGACCCGGGGGCCACTTTCTGGCGCGTGAATCAATGCCCGGGTTTACCAGTCACCGAACCACGCCAGCGCGCAGTTCTCAGGACATAGGTAAAACCGCAACTTCAAGTTGCGGATTTAAATGGTCTATAAAAGTACATGTATTTCCCTACTTTTACTACCACCAAATATCACACCAGGCTACTATGGCAAACAACAGTCATACACAAATCCTGATGGATCTCGAGCAATCAAACCCCGAATTTGAGGACGTCCCTGAGACACCACCGTATAAGATTCCACACCAACCCCGATGGTATCGTCCAACTAGAGAGTCGAAGAAATGGTCTCCCAATGTCATAGAATTCTAATAGAATGGGGACGCCCCTGTCTGTTGTAGTGTTTTTCTTGGCCGGATTCCGCTCGGAAAGGATTTTTGGGGAACCCTATTGGGATATGACGGTGATGGTCACCTTTGGCCACTTGTAAGCATTATTTTTTAAGGTTTTTAAATATTAATATACATTTTTTCTTCTCTACATTTATTTATGTGTATACATTATTTTATTAAAAATTGCAGCACGTGGGAGGCTGGGTTACGTTGTTCATGAGGTACAGATGGGTTTTGATCAATAAATCTAAGAAACCTGAACAATTGTATCCGTGGACAATACTACCCCCACAATTCTTTGACTTATTGTCTGAAACTCCCAACTATCGTGCGTTGCCATTTTCCATCAGAATTAAAGATAACTACCCTCCCTTATGGGATATTGATATGGTAATCTTTTTTTAATATAAACCACCTTATATATATTGAATTTTGTTGGCAAATAATATACGCTAATCTACCTTATGCAGTTGTATATCCCATTATGTGCTGAACAAAGACAGTGGTTTCTTGTTCAAGTTGATATGCGGACACTTCGTACGAATCTGTACTTTACTAGCTCTTGCACTTTATCTAGTTTCGGTCAACCGACGCCAATCCAAGTGTTGATTTACCCAACATTTGTGAAGTTCGAGACTTTGTTCAAACAATTTCTGGATGAAATTTCATACTGGGAAAATTCTGGAAGAAATTATGTGGAAAAAATAATAGTGTCTGATACAAAAGTCTGGCCTCCTGAAGATCACGGCTCAGTTGGTGGTAATTCTGGAGTCCTTATATGTATGTTATTGAAGAATCTAATTAATGAGGAAGATATCAACTTTGAAGGAGATCTTGCGCATTCTTGTTCAGCCTACCGTCGGTACATGGCCGATGAATTTTACGCTGGGCGTTGGACACCAAATAATATGTAACAAATATTGTTTTAACGTTTGTTCGCATGTTTGTTTCTTAGCCTTTAGCAGCGTTTATGTAGTTAACGTTAGTGACTATGTTTGTTTTTAACCTTTAGAAGCATTTATCTACCAAAGAAGTCAATTTAATTAACTGGACCATACATAAGCATACTAAATTAAACTCAACCACAACCACAACCACAACCACAACCACCTACCTAACATCTTAGAGAAGATACACGCGTTATTAATAAAACATAAGTCCATTATGTGCTGAACAATTCAGTCACTGGCCGATTTTGTGTCATACTCTACGTCATCTTCAATGGGTGGTGGATTTGGTTGGTGACTGTTGTAACCGGTAGAGGAATGTGCTTGTGGAGATGTCAGACGGTAATGGTTTGGTGTTTGAAAATTTATCGGACGGTTATGGTTTGGTGTTTGTGGAGATGTCGGACGGTTATGGTTTGGTGTTTGAAAATTTATCCGACGGTTATGGTATGGTGTTTGTGGAGATGTCGGACGGTATGGGTAGGGTTGTTGCAAATGGGAGTGTTGCAAGGTAGGGTTTCTTCGTTGTTGGCCAGTGATGTTCACAGAACGATGAAACTGATCGGTGATTTCATTCATCATACCCGCAGTGAAAGTTTCTACTACAGGGATTACTACATGTGCCTCTGCCCAACATACGAATCCACAACCGCGGGGTTTCCTGTTACAGCAGTAGAATCGACGACCTGGGTTTCTTGAAGTTGATGATACACGGACTACTGTGGGAGAACCACAATTGCAATAAACCATATTGTGTTTTCGTTCGTTGATACACACAACTTAGTATGTAATGAGTATTGTTATTTATATAAGCAAAAAACCGCAAGTTGAAGTTGCGGTTTACTGAAAAAGTACTTTACAAGAAACCGCAACTTGAGGCCTTCCAATATTCGGCACCGGTCATCTCTGTCGACGGGACTCATCTAAAGGGGACGTATAAGGGCAAGATGTTGATTGCGGTCGCCAAGAATGCAAACAACTACATACTCCCGGTGGCGTATGCAATTGTAGATGAGGAGACAATTGAGAGCTGGGGTTGGTTCCTGGAGCAGTTTAGGCTCCATATTTCAAAACACAACGCCAGCAACCCCCTTTGTGTTATCTCAGACAGACATGTCGGAATAATTAGGGCGATGGAGGAATTGCCAGGATGGAGGGAGCCGAACGCTTACCATCGGTATTGTCTTCGTCATGTACGAAGCAATCTTGGCGCAAAATTCAAAAGCGCAACTCTTAAAAAGCTTTGTTGGACTATCGGTAGCACATCACAGCGTTACAAGTATCTGTATGCCATCAGACAAATGAAGAGCATTAACAAAAAGGCATGGAGATACTTGAGAGACATTGATCTCTCTAAGTGGACGTTGGTGCACGATAAAGAAAATCGTCGGTGGGGTCACTTGACAACGAACATGTCTGAGTGCTTCAACCATGTGTTGTCAAAGGCAAGGATGATGCCTATTACGGCAGCCATACACCATACGCTGGAAAGAGATGTTGATCAGTTTAACATTCACTACAGAATTGCAAAGCGTTGCCAAACAATGTTGCCCCTCCCCCCGCATCTGGAAGGTGATATGCGAACGTGATGCTAAATTACGAGAACATACTGTACGTTTGTATGATGGTTCAACGGGATGGTACCACGTCAGGAATCGCGTTCGGTCAATGGAAGACGGGGGGAACGATTACACGGTTGAATACCGTAACAGAAGTTGCTCCTGTGGAAAGTGGCAAATCGAACGTCAGCCTTGTTCGCATGCTATAGCGGTTTGCCACATGAAACGTAAGGACCTTCATCAAATTGTTGATCCACGATATGATACTTCCGTATATCGTCTTCAGTACAACGACCACTTTTATACCCTACGATATCATACTTCCGTATATCGTCTTCAGTACAACGGCCACTTTTATACCCTAGGTCATACAGCTTTGTGGGCACAAGGAAGCTGGAGACTTCGTGGTAACCCGTCACATTTTACCGTCAAACGTGGCAGGTTGAAACAGAAGAGGATCCATAACGAGATGGATGATAGGCATGAGGACGAACCACGTGCTCTCCGCAGATGCAGTATTTGTAAGAAGACAAGGCACAACAAAAAAGGGTGTACTTCCCGTGGCCAGTGATGTTCATTGTCGTGTGTTGGTTGTCGTGTGTTGATGTTCGTACTACTGTTTCTTGTTATTTATTATCAACTACTCGTATTAGTGTCGTGATTATTGTAATTTGATTGCCGTATGTTACTGTCTCTGCTATGTTGAGTGTCGTGGTTATTGTATGTTATTTGTTATGAAGTTGTTGTTTAACTCTCGTGATTATTGTAGTATGATGCAACATTTTGATCTAACATTTTATTACTCCATCATGATCACGCCTTTATTACATGAAAACAAAATATTACAAAACATCTAGACAAGTCACCAAAACTTATCACACCGACACTTATACAGCTCATCGGCCATGTGGCGTCGGTAGTTCACACAAGCCTCTTCTACGGTGTTTTCTTGGTTTATCATCAACGGTTTCTTTTTAACTAGTTTCTCCATCATCATACAAACAAGAACCTCGGCATTAGCGATATTACCCTCGTCTTGGGGGACATCCGTCTCAACCAAGCCAATGGACATATCACGTTCCGTTATGTACCTCGTGTTTGACCAAAAGTGAATACGATCTAGAAACCATTTGAACCATAACTGTAGCATCTCCATACAGTTCCTTACCTCTCGGTGTTTTCCATTTCTCCATCTTTTATCGGTCCAGTATTGAGTAATCACCATGCTCTGCATATCAATACGGACAAGTAGCCAGTCGGCTTGGCCAATCCACAAAGGCAGGTAGACGCAGTCAACCTCCCAAAATGGAGGATATAGGTCATTTTGTCCAGCAAAATAAAGCGGGGTAGTGGATTTATCATCCTGCATGTAATAATAAAAATTAGGAGGTAACACCGTCCACCGGAATTTTTTATTGGGGTTTTTTAAGAGCATCGCCTGCCGTACACGCATTAATCTTACAGTCCATGCTTCAACATGCTGCAAAGAGGAAAAAACCATATTGTGGGATTAATATGTTGTGTAACTATGTAAACGTGAGAAAACATATAAAAATTAATAATGTCCCAAGAAAGTGTATAGTGGACGACAGATGACCGCCCGATTCAACCCCTAGTAGGGCACCCCAAAAAGTTCTGTCGAGTTTTTTTGTAATGAAACGACTGTAGCAGTATGGGGAGTCCCCGTTGTTGTAGAAGTCTAAAACATTTGTGGACCAATTCTTAGAATCTTTGTTGTGGACTATAGCACTGTCTTTTTCAGCTTCATTTTCCGGTGGCTTTTCGGTCGGAATCTGCGTAGACGACTCAGCCTTCGTGGATGACGACGGCCTCTTCATACGCCTCCAAAGATCATCAGTCCACTTTGATTTCTTAGCGGCTGGTTGAGAACAAAAATATGCACCGGCCTCTTCATCCTTCTCCATAAGATCCAACGTTTCTTTTGGGTGATTCATAATGAAATGTTAGATATCTGTTTTTATAGGTGACACTTCCAATATTAACAGGTACTAAACCGCAAGTTGAACTTGCGGTTTTGATAATGATTTTAAAACTTGCAATTTCAACTTGCAGTTTTTGATAAGGATTTATAACTTGCAACTTCAACTTGCGGTTTTGATAATGATAGTAAATGTCCGTACCCTACTTAGAAAATTAAAAAATATTAATACACTTTTTTGTTAATAAAGTGATAAAAAATATATTTAAAACGAATAATCTTTAATAAAAAATAACAACATATTAATAAAAATATGTATAATATGTCGTTTTTTAAACAATCTATTTCCGAACCAGAATATCTTATTTTTTTAGTTAATATGTTTAGTCAATTTGTTAAATTATAATATGTCATTTTTAACAAAGTTATTTAATAATAATAAATTTATTGAATAAAACACACGTAAATTTATTTATCAGACAAAACGTTAAATATACAATCTACCGAGTTACAAAACAATCTATTTCCGAGACTACCAATTCCAATATTCTCCCTCGAAACTTGGCCCATACTTTAGCTTTATCTTTAAGTTCATCGATTTGTTGAACATGGGTATGAAGTCAAGGGTATCTACGTAACTATGCCAGATTACCCCTACAACAAAGTAACGACCAGGAGCAGGAGCATCCGATATCCCCGACGTCGCTAATGACGGAGCGTGTTTCTTCGACGTCGGAGGGCCTTGTGCTGAAGGTGTAGAAGCTGCCAGCGCAATTAAGTTTGCTGCAAAAATGATCGACTTTAATGAATCGACCACCTTCAATTTCCGAGAACACCAATTCTAACTTTAAAAGCAACTCCCCATCCACCTTTTGTTTTAACGGCAGAAGAAGAGGATGATACATGGAAGGTTGAAACAAAATAATCCTAAAAAACTCCTCCATGCATCACCATTTTTACACGCCTCGCCATAATCCTATAGGAACAACGAGGAATGATGCCAGGCCTCGCCATATTCCAAATAAGGACAACGAAGAATGATACCAGGCGGAAAATGAAGGTTGAAGCACCATAAGCTTCAGCTTCACCTGGAATTTCCGAGAACACCAATTTCAACTTTTAAAGGGAGGCAAGGGCCTGATGAACTCCAACCCCTTCATCTTCACTCGCCTACCTTAGACGCCTGAAGCGCCTCCCCAGCCTCCTAAGGCTTTGCTTGGAAGGTTGAAAAAAAGAACCCTGAAATAACACCTCCAAGCATCGCCATTTTTCCATGCCTCACCACTTTTCTATAAAAACAACGAGGAATGATGCGAGGCGGGGGATGAAACAGGGAGAGTCTGTTTTTAAACTTGTATGATACGAGTTTAAAAACAAGCTGTTGCCGAAAACTTGGGCATGCAACTCCCCAAGAATATAAACTACAGTACCGGTGTTGCATTCTACACGTGTTATACCACGTGTGGATGCAGTGGCGAAGCTTGACCCGAAGGTTCGGGGGGTCGGAAGTCACTGGTTTCGGGGGGTCGAAAGCCAGTTTCGGGGGGTCGAAACCCTATATTTTCAAAATTTTCTATACGAATACTATATAATCGAAACTTCTGCGCAAAAATCCGGGGGGTCGGCCGCCCCTCCCCGCCCCATCAAACCTGCGCCACTATGTGGATGTAACATCAATCCAAGTAGTTTCGTGTGGATGTAACATCGATCCAATGTTCCAATGAGACATCTCCCGCCACCACCAATTTGGCAGAAGGAAAGGAAACAAGAAACTGCATGGATTATTATGCAGCCTTTGGACCCCCATCATTAACAACATTGAAATGATGGAATGTGGAAGTAACACCAGTCCAACAACACTAAAAAACCATAGCCTCCAACACCATGTATATGTGTGTGCACATTTGTGGAAATAAAGCATTTTGTAAGAATGGGTACGGGTGTGTGCACAATTGTGGAAAGAAAGATCATGTGAGTATTCTGCTTTGGTGCTTTGGGTGTGACTGAATATGGAATGAGCAAACGTAATAACAATTTATATTGGGTAAACCGCAAGATGGTCCCCCGAATTTATTTGTTAAGTTACAAAACTAGTCCTTCAAGTATGTAAATTTATTCAATTTATACCCTGGCCAAATTAGAAACCGCAAGACCAAGTGTTGGTTTGTAAGTAAAATTACAAAACAGGTCCCTAAACTATCCAATTTATTACAAAACAGGTCCCTAAAATTACAAATCAGGTCCCTGCAGAGAATCAGAAACCGCAAGACCATCTTGCGGCTTCATCTTACATCTCTCCTCTCCCCTCCACCTAAGCACAAACCTCTCTCCTCTCCCCTCCACCTAAGCAAAACCGAAGGACCATCTTTTGGTTTCACCATTTGTAAAAACCCCCCCTGACACCCTCCAAATGTACAAATATTTCCTACTATAGCACTAAAACGGCAAAAAAATCTAGAAAATATAAAATGGTAATAGAAGATTTCAAAAACAGACGTGTGGACTGATTTACAAGCCTAAACCAGACTTTTAAGGCAGGTCTTGTCTGATGACTTATATTGTGGTTTGTACACAAGAACACTAAAAGCTTAAGTCCTGATCTATGAGTGAGTGAGTCAGGTCTAGTTGTGAAGGGTCAACAGCGGTGGGCGACTACAGGTGGTGTGGGTGAGAGAGTGGCGCTGGGCGAGTGGGCGACTAGTGGTGGAGGGGCTAGAGATGGCATTAAAACATTATTCGCTGGTGTTTTGATACAAAATTTTGCATTAGAATGAGCTTCACGTTTGAAACAAAAAAAAAAAATCAGATCTAATATATTTTGGTCCAAAATGTCTAAATACATTACTACAAATAACAGAAGACACATGAGTTCGTGTTTCTTTGTTAATATGACACCTATCTTCATCTGTTAAAGAGTGCGGTATTCGGTCAAAGATATTGCGACTCTATTCTTTCATGGTTTTCTTCCCACCATAGCTTTGCATGCACCTCCTCAAACTTTTCACGACTGCATACAGGAAGTGAGAAGAGTGTAATGTTGTAGGTAAAACACGTCAAGCAGTTCAAATTGTTAAATTTTAACCTAATAATGGTCAAACATTGGTTAAAAACTTAGAAGGAATGATTAAGCATGTGCTTGTCAAACAGGCTGAATCATACATGGCGGCTTTGACATGTTCTAGAAATATCCCATCTTGCACGTTATCCGAACGCAACCAACCCTTTTTTGGTTGAATAGAACTAGTTAGTAGCCAAGAAACAGAAAAAAGATTACCTGAATCTGACACGACGGAGTTCACGGGTCCCATCTAGTAATTGTCTAATAGTAATATAGACACCGGGCTCATCTTCCTCTATCCACTCTGAATCAATATCACTAGCATTACTAATTGAAAGAGATGCCTCGTCTCGAGAGGATGTCGTCGTCCTTGATGCCTCAATGGACGATCGTTCCCCTAAAGGACCGCCGACACCAGGACCCACATTATAATGGTAGGTGCCACCTTGCTCTGGAGGTTTATAGTAGTTTCTTAACGGGTTCATCATCGGGCTCTCCTTTACTGAACCAAGCCTTGAATTCGACGAGTCTCTCTACATGGTTCCACAGTATAAATTACAACCATTATATTTAAATCATTAGAGGTTGTAAAATAGGTGCGTATGACAAGTTGAGTAATAGATCAAAATGAATTAAATGTAATTACACTAAAAATCTATTATGGCAAATTTTAGTATAATCCAAAAGTCATATGTCTTTACCTTTATTTTTCACTCATTTGACACATTAAAGATAAATATTTTACGAAAGATGAATACATTACCCCGTCCTTGGACCTAGAGGGCGTGTCAAGAGCTTGACAGGTGAACCTCTTAACGTTGTAGAGCTCCATGATTCTATCATAGTTCTCTCCCCACCACCTTTGGGCTTGCCATTTATTGAACATCTCTCGGCTTTTATCACGTGTTACAAAACTTGTTAAATTTATTAAAACAAAAAAACGAAAACAACTAACAACAGTGAACCAAAGCTCATGATCTAACGTGTACATTGTCGTCTTAGCTGGGCCAATGAGACAAGACTGATAACACAATTGAAATATTGGTCATATTGAGATTAAAGGACTAGAGTTGAACTTAGGTCCGACTGGTTACCTTTAAACCGAACTTTAAAATGGGACCAGACGTATTCAATGTTGGCGGTCTAGACACGTCTATGAACTATAAAAATATAGTCATTAGTCAACACAAATATTTGAACTTGTAGGGGTCCTCACCTATATGAAACATTTATAGAGCTAGAAACATAAGTCTTACTTGAAGCGTATTCGCTTGAGGTCATTTCCGCCATTAGGCAAGGACACAAAAGATATTTGAACACCACGCTCAACATGTGCCATCCACTCTACAGGATCCTCATCTTCGTCCAATACCAAATGACCCGACTGACGAGGTGGTTCATAACCTGCATCGAAGTCCCAACCCGGGGTCAAACCAGACCCCCCGGCTTGCGTATATGGGTATGGTATGTGTCCCCTTTTTTTGATGCTGCTTGGCCCACTGGGAGGCTTCCCTTTTGAACAACTAGATACTTTAAATGCCATGTCCTTCATCTGCTGTACATTGTTGATTTATCAAACTAGAATCACTTTAAATCTACACTTTTGTATATTAAAATAATTGTCTGTTAATCTTAAACCCTAAACTTTAAATTCTAAATCGATATATGATTTGACAAATAGTATAATAATAACAATCTCTTTCGATAATATTTGTGCACTTCAAAACCCTTAAAAAAGTTACAAAGTTAAATTCAGATTTACCTACAAATCTACAATACCCTATTATTCATCTTGGTCCTATGAATGAACATGTTTTGTATTAGTGGCGGACCTATGATTTTCTTTACGGATGTTACTCTTAAAAAATGTTTGGTAGCTCAGTGCTACACGATTAGCTGACACATAAATAGCACAAAAAAACGAGTACTTGATACAGTGTAATCTATAAATATTTTTAGTGAAACAAGTATTTATTATCATTTAGGTCCCTCACTAAGTTTCCTAGGATGGAGTTAGATCTAGAGAATAAGTAATGCAGCTGCAATTATTTGCACAACACTGCAAAAGGACATTGTCATCACCTACACGTGAAAATCAATAGACATCATAAGCTTTCTTAGAGTAGAGGGAGTGGGGCGGGGAAATGGGGCGGGAGAGCTCTTCATGGGGGGAACACCGCCCCCTGCGGGTGTGGAGGAAGGGGGGGGGGGGGGGGGGGAGGTGGGGCGAGGAGCAGAGCAAGAGGTGGGGGGAGTTGTGGGGCCACGTGGAGGCTTCTGATTGGCTGACTTTTTTTTTTAACTTTAACACAATATAATATTATTCCTTTCACCCCCTTTTCCCCCCTTCCACTCCGCACAATTCCCCCCCTCCACATGGGTCTCACAAGTGTCACATGACACTTCACCCATCCACTCCCTATAGTCTTAGGCAGTTTAAGAATTTTATTACTTCTGGGCATTTCGAACTAACAATTACACCTACCAGATCTTCTGTTTTCACTAGACTCCAAAGGGTTTGTAGCAAATAAGGTGTTGTTTCTTAAAGTGATTTTTTTAGCACCATGGACACATGGGATCACTCTGGCAAACAGATTGCCCTTATGTCCGAAGAACAGAATGTGGTGACCCGGCCTACTCCTCCAATAGAGAACCCACAATTGGGAAAACCCCTGGCTCAATACGAACTTTAGGCGAGACTTCAACTCACGACCTTCCATAAGAAAAGCCGTGCCAGATGGCTTTTGCTCTTTCTTAAGCAGTTGAGGGTACTATTTCATAGTGGACATTGATGTAGGTTTAAGACTACGTTTAGAAGATGTTTGAGTTAGCCGTTAGTTAAAAAATGTCACACATATTACACACAAAGGATCTATAAAAAAAAAACTAGATATTGTGAAAACACTTGAAACAAAACAAACCGTTCACTAATTTGTAAGCTTAAAAAGTTAAAAATAAGAGAAAATGGTATAGATTAATTTATTGTTCTCACCCAACTTTCTTGATATTTTTATTAAACGAACATACTACTTTGATTATTATATCCATGTGAAACTCATGTATAATTAACTCATATCACATACACATACACATACACATACACATACACATGTGTAGGTAAAAAATACAAAATTTTAAATCATATAAAAATAAGTTTGTTGATTTTATAAAACAAAATATGAACGACTGATAAAAAAAAAAGAAAACGATTTTAACTTTTGAACAACTGATAAATTAAACGATTCTAACTTGCGCTTGTTTTTTTCCCTCAGTTTAGTTTTTTTTTTTTAATTTAGTTTTTGCTTTTTTAGCGAACAAAACCGATACCGGTAAAAAAAAAGTTTTTGACCTTTGAAATGCTTTTAACAAACTTAATAGGCACAGACAACTGCGCCCCCTACGCAACACACATGTGACTACGACCCTAAATAAAATTTATAGGCAATTTTAATATATGGTCTCTCATTCACACCTCAGAATTCAAGGTGCAATGTAGGTGGTTTACATCTAAATATAGATTAGATTTGGCCAACTTTATGTAACCAGAATTAGAACAATATAGTCAGTCATATTACAACGTCGAATACTATAACATATTATTATACTTAAATTTTGATTATCCAACAAAGTAATTAAAAAATCATATAAATATATCTATGTTCTGTATAATATATTAGAATAGAGAAAAAGCTTTTCTATTCGTAAAAATAATAAATGAAAGTGTTTATTTGTTTGGAAATATATAGTAAATTTTAAAAATAATAAAAAAACTAACCTGTGTAGTGAGGTTTTTGACGGCGTCTTTGCTCCCATGCACTCCCGTTTTCTCTCCTTCATCGTCTACCTGCTGCTTTGAGCATGTTATACACGTCAACATCTTCTTTCCTTTTTAAATCAGTAAAAAAATTTATATATAAATAAATGATTTTTTAAAATGTCAACTTTCATTAAAAACGAACTAACAAGGAGCTAGTAACATAAAATACAAATAAAAATTACACCAATAACACATAAAAGTTTTGAGATCACCTATTCGTTATATCCATAATTAAGTATCCGATCAATTAATTGTCTTAAATGATTTTTAAAGCAATCTAACTTCGGTCCCATCTTATTACAATTTGCTTAAATATCCATTCTAAAATTTAAAATTATATTATATTCAAAAAAATAAGTGTGGTTTTTGAAAAATCACGTACGTATAAAAATCTTATTACAAGTTGCTTAAAAATCCACCCTGGAATCCCACTTTAAAAACAAAATAATATTATAAGTTACTTTAATAAAAAAATATATAACTTATTTTATGTTAAATATATTCAGAAATTAAACACTTTATATTCAGAAAGATAAGTGTTATTTTAAAAAAATGACTTATGCATAATAATATCATACACAATTTTTCTAATCTATTTTGACAAGATTCTCTATAAAAACAAAGCAAAAATATAATTATTTTAGCTAGACCCAACCATAGCTGCCTGTTTTCAATTCCCAAGCTTAACATAAGCTTATATATATATCTAACTTGCAAAATATACGCATTTAATTTACATTGATATTTAATCAACTGAAAACAAGCCTGGATTTAAGTTTTTAAAATACATAAATAGTGTTAGTCACCTTTCTATAAAAAGTTTGTATTCATTTCATATTGATTGATAACATCATCAGGGAGGAAGGGACGCTCTAGGCTTCAAGCCTATGGTGCATCAATTTCACCATGACATGTCATTTCAATTCTAAACTCGCTTAACGTAGCCTAAACATAAAAAATGTCAAGCCTAAGGTAGTCTGGAACCAAGGACCCCACTACTTTACTATACCCACGAACCACACACACCCCATGAGATGGTCCCCACCCAAAAACCCTTTTCTTTCTTCTTCTTTCTTCGGCGAGCAAATGCCGAGATTCCTTGCCGATCCACCTAGCCGAACATCACAGGGCAGTGTAGCCGCTTCGGCTACTTTGCTGATCACCTCTTGCCGATCCCGCCCTGACCTCCCTTAGACCAAATCAAAACCAACCAAGAAAGAAAAGAATGAACCGATCTACGATGATGAGAATTTGTTGAACCATAAAAAATAAAATTTTTAAAAGAAAAGTGAAAGAGAAATAACAAAATAATAAGACTTTGGGACCAACGAATTAAAAGTGGAAGAAGGATTCTCCGGGATCCCAAACACAACTTTTGCTATATCCTTCTTTTCAGCCTTTCATTATTCTTTGTAAACAACCAAAGTAATCAGAGATACCCACATCAGTTGTAACCCAGGTGTGACGTGACTTAATATCTAAGTAGCCTCCCAAGTAGTGAACACATTTGCGTTTAACGTTTCCACTTAGATGTGCAAATGGAGACATGTTCATTATTTTGGAGCTTATTTACAGATTAATTAAGCCACATGTCATGATTTTATTGGTTTTCAAGGAGAGGTCCATACATTTTTAAAAGGCTAAACCTTAGACGTGTTCATTATCTGGGAGGCTATTAATCAGTATTCTGTGTGTTCGATGACATGACAAAGAGACAATTAAAGTTACCTTAGAAAACGACTCGCCTTCGCCTTACCCAAACACTATGTCCCTGGCTCTTCCTTGTCGTCCAAAAAACTCTCTTCTTATATCTTTTACAGTCAATATATTATTCCATGAATAGCAACTACAAATCACTTCAAAGTTGGCATTAAACTGGATCGGTTCGTTCAAAGTAGTTGAAATGTGAGTCACCCAGACGATATATAACAGAGATCTTGACTGTTACAAGCTTACTAAAACAAGAACATATTCATTGTTGTTAACAAAGACACAAATACTTGGTCTGCAACTGTTAGCATGTAGGAATGATAATAAACATAACAAGGAAGTTGGTCTGGTTATATTGATGAAAACAGTACTGGAATAAGGAAGGTATACGGAGTACAGGGATTGCAGTTGCAGGCTATAACATATATGTTCTAAAACGTGCGTGAAAAAGAGAGAACACAACTAAAGATGGTGTTTAGAGACAATAAAGGAGGTGTCTCTTGGTATCTATTTATTTATAGAAGATGACAAATACACTTTGGGTATATTGGTAAGTAGCTTTAAGAGTTTTTAGAAGCTTCAAGCTTCAAGCTTTTAAGAAAAAACTCATACTCAATAAAAAGTCTTGTTTGGTTGAAGGAGCTGGAAGCCTTAGGTTAGGAGAAAAAACTCTATAGTGAAAAGCTACTAGTACTAGCGTTTAAGAAAAAACTCCTACTAGCTACAAGCTTTTAATGAGTAAATGACACAAATACCCATTCTATTTTAAAAATAAAATAAAAACCTTACTTACAATATTTTAATTATGCCCATTTTGGTCATTTTATACATTTTATTAAAAGCTTCAGCTACTCTGCCAAACACCAAAATATATTTAAAAAGCTTCCAGTTACCAGCCACCAGCTAGTTTTGCCAAACATACCCTTTATATGCTTTTCGGGATCGAGAAATTAGCTAAAGATATTGTTGAGAAATACAACGTGATGATGAAATAGGAGCGATAACTAACAATGAAAATTAAAATAGAATAAAATAAACCTTACTCATGTTAATATAAAAAGGCTGGGTCAAGTTATTATACACAGTGTAACAAAAATGAGAAGGGTGAGAAGGATACAAAAAACACAATAGATCATGAAATATGAAATAATAAGCCACAAAATATAGCACAGTGCCGAAAAACATAACACAATGCTGAAGAAAAAAGATACAATGAATTGAAAAAATGACACAATGATGAAAATAAGAAAAAAACACAATGGTACATAAAAGACACAATGATAAAACGCATATTCTAAAAACTACAAGCTAAAACCCCAAAAAACGAAGACCTAAAAACTAACATCGTAGGGTTCGATAAGACGGTTGCCGCTTGAATGAGTTCAATCGAAGTCCGTTTAATACCTTTCCCACGACTTCCTATTTTTCTTTCACTGTGTATTTGATCCTAACCTTATATAAATATACCAAAGTAACGATGAAAATATTTTTTTCCAAGAAAACGACTCGATTGAAAAGAAAAAAAAACCTTCCATCTCTGTTAACGTACTCAAGCAACAAGAACAAAAACAACATGGTTTAAAAGAACGAAATAAACAATACAAATATACAAAGTATTCAATTTTATTTACAATTAAATTTTGTGTATTATACATGTTAAATAAATGTAATTGTATATATTAAATAATAAAACAGGTTTATATTTAAAAGTTCGTGTAGTGCACATGTTAAATAAACAAGTATATTACATGGGTTGAAAAAATATAATGTAGTCGGTTAACATAAACAAATTTCAAGATACGTTTTTGAAAAAAATGAACTATGAAGTACCATTTACTTATTATAATATTTACTTTGTCTTTTATTTAATAGGGGATGATAAATGAGAAGAAACTTCATTTGAGAATAAAAAGAAAAAGTTATATAAAGGTTAAACATTAAATAGTTTAACTAATCCTACATTAATTATCATCTATCTAATTAATTAGTCATTAATACTTTACCTTACACATTATCAAAATTTTTCTTACACATATAAAAATTCATCCTACATATATCAAAATTATCCTTCATTATAAATAAGGTTTGATTTGGAAGAATATATTTTAAAAATGAATTATGAGTTTCATTTATTTAACTAGTTTATAGAGGGTTACAAAAAAAAAATAATAATAATAATTTAACATTCAATACAATTATTAAATGAAAGCTTCCTGTTGGTTAAAACTTGTTATTTTTCTTCTTAGAAAACATTTTATCTTCATTTGAACTCTCCACTTATTTAATATTAGGTTTAAAACTTGAATAAATATAATGTACTATTTACTAATTAAGGATTTATATGAGCCGAGAAAAAAAGCACTTAATACCCAATGAAATATATAAATTAACTTTTGAATCGTTAGGCACTAATCACCCAGTGGGGTACTGATTAGCAATCATTAAGGATTATTCATGATTAATCAAATTGGGATTTTAGTTATATATATACACAAATTTTTATATATAAGTTTTTTAAGTTGACATGTTTTAACTAGGGTTGTTCACGAGCTGAACCGAACCTTTTGGACTTTTGCTTATACTCAGTTCGTTTACGAACTGAACTGAACCAAGTGTTTTTAACCGACCCAAAGTCAAACGAGTGTCTTTCGACCCGGGCATTTTTTGAGAAAACGTCAAGCGAGTATCGGGCGTCGCAGAACAAAAAAGGAAAATGACGATGGGGGTGTTAGTTTTTAAAGTAAAATGTTGTTTTCGCCCCTAAGATTTCGTCCAAATAACAAGGAATAAGAAAAACACCAACTGGTTCTATCGAGATCAACTGAGAAGGAAGATGAATTGCCGATCGATTGAAGCAGACCAATGTTTAATCGGAAGATTGAAAACAAATTAACTAACTGAAGAAAAACCTTTGTGAGTGGTGATGGAGAAATGAAAAAAGATGGCCGGTGGGGAGTTTTGTGACACCCGGCAAACTTCGGTTATTAACTTTTGAAAACTCAGTAAGTCTACCTTAGCGAGTCGTGCATACATTACACATGACAGGGTCAGTCGAGTCGAGTCACGTTAAGAAAGTGTCTAGGGATCAATGATTCGGAGGATCATTGGGGTTAACACACACACGGGGTATGAGTCCGGTTGTTGGTGATTTGTAGAATCGTCGGGTCCAATGCACACACACAAGTCTCGAGTCCCGGGAATTGGAGAACGAATGTGAACGTGTTTGTTTTCATGAATTATGTGTTTATAATCCTTATGTGACTTATCAGTATGTGTGTACGTGTTTATATATGTTAAAACAGTGATTTCGCGTAATTGCATGCTGATAGGGGGTGATTAGCCCTAATCGCCTGTAGGAGAGGCGATTAGGAGGTTTTTGGAGGCAATTAGAGCCCTAATCGCCTGTAGGGGAGGCGATTAGGAGCCCTAATCGCCTGATTTGCTGCGTAATCGCCTGACATGTTTTAAACGACTAGAAACGCCTATAAATACCACCCTTGACTTGTAAAACATCATTTGTGCAACCCTAGCCGTCCCATAACCTATCCCAACTCACAAACACCCTCTGGAACACGTTTTTGCATCAAAACACACATTTCCAAGCTTTACACATCATTTTCTCATAAATCCAAGGTGTGTTCTTCATTCCCAAGCCTTTGTATGATTATGTTTTGTTCCCTAAAGGTCCAGACCTGATTTCTAAACGTTTTTGTCTTTGAAAAGTTGTTAAAAACAGATTCTAAACAAACCCACACCTTCATGCTTGTTCTATGTTATGTTAACATGCAAAGATGAGATTTTTGATATTAAAACGTATTTGTTTCCATGTGTTTGATATGTTTCTGACTTAAATGAATCATTAGGATGATTGTCTATGAAATTGGGAGCATATGGTTGTGTTTTGATGATATTTGATATTTTGACCCGTTTGGGTGATTTTGGGAGACTTAGTGTGATTTAATAGGTTTTGATGATTCTAGAGGATTAGGGTTTGCTCTAGGATGATGCTAGAACAATAGGAAAGGATTGGACAATGTTGTTATGTGATGAAATCTGAGTATTTGCTATTTAGGGTAAGTTTTACATGATGATGTGATGTTTACATGATGAATATGCTATTTTAAGAAAACGCTTGCATTCGGGACTGTTAGAGAGATGATAAATTGGGGGGTTTTTGCTTGGAATAGCTTGGTAATTGATTTGGGTTTGATATTGGGTGTTTCCACTTGTTTCGGATCTGATTTAGAGGATTAAACGCGCGAAAAAGTGGCATTTGCTGCAGGGAGCGATTAGGAAGCTAATCACCTGACATAGGGGGCGATTAGGAGGCTAATCGCCTGATATGAGGAGTGATTAGCCCTATCCATGTGGTATAGCATGTGATTAGCCCTATCCATGTGGTATAGCATGTGATTAGCCCTATCCATGTGGTATAGAATGTGATTAGCCCTATCCATGTGGTATAGCATGTGATTAGCCCTATCCATGTGGTATGGCATGTGATCAACCCTAATTGCATGTTTGACCATCCTAATTGCTAGTTGACTTTCCTAATTGCATGTTTGACCATCCTAATTGCTAATTGACTTCCTAATTGCATGTTTGACCATCCTAATTGCTAGTTGACTTTCCTAATTGCATGATTAATGTCTAATCACGTGATTAGCTGATTTAAGCATAGTTTGACATCCTGAACATGAAATGACACCTAGGAACATGCTAGAAACCCCGTAACATGCCTAGTAACATAGTAACACGTGTTTGACTTATTTGTGCGTTATTTGATCTATGTGTTAGACTCGTTGAACTTTAACACGTGTTAAGTACTGGTTACATGATTTGTATGTGTTAGTGTATGAGATGAACACGTGGGATGTCGGGTCACCAATGGGATGTCGAGTCTTGTACATTTGGTCAGTTTAACAGTCAACGAGTTTTCAAACGAACCTGGTTATGGTCTGGACATCTAGGGACTAACTAACCTACGGGTTATTAGTCTAAGTATTTATAACTGTCATGTGTTAGGTCACCACTTTACGGGACTAGCATAGCTTGCTGATTTTTAATTACTTTCGAAGTAACGCAACCTAAGGTGAGTTCACAGCCCCACTTTCTTTGGTTTTACTTTTGGGGGAGAAAACATGCGTCGAACTTTGTTTTGGGAACTATTGTCATACTATGGGTTATTACGGGTTACTATACGAACTTTTAAGTCCTGGGGAAACCATGAATGTGAGGTATAGCACAACGGGGGAAATGTGAATAGATCTATTGGGCGTGACCAACCCCACTCGTCGGCTTGGAGGGCCAGGCGGGTGCATATTGTCTCGACTTTGTAACTTGTAACTTTATTCGGGCTGTAACATTGGTAACTTGTGACGTGTCTAGTAATGGTTTCCAGTCGTAGTAGTAACAAAACATACACCTAGCTAGCGTACTTTGGTTGAACATTTCATAGTATTGACAGGTGGAACTTGGTACACTTTTGGAACTTGGTAACTTCTATTAAAACCTGTGAACTCACCGGCATATTGTGCTGACGTAACTTTTGGCATGTTTTTCTCAGGTCGCTAAGGTAGCATCCCAGGGCTTAGGCGCACGCGTCTGCACAGCGTCTAGTTTAGGTTTCATGGTTTTGTTTATCGAACAAGTTTGGATACTTTTGGGTTTCATTTTGTAAAACAATGCTTCCGCTGTTATGTCAAAATGGTTTGAACTTGTGTTTTGAATTTACTTATGTCTCATATAGTGTTGTTTATTGTGACCGTTGACTTGGATCTTGGTGTGTCACACGCCTCGCGGTAGAACTCCGCAGGTGGAAATTTGAGGGTGTGACAAGTTTTGATTAGGATTTCGTACTTCTGAATTGAATGGCAGGTTGAGAGTTTTGATTAGGATTTTGTACTTCGACAGAGGAAACGGGTTTATGAGATCTTTTAATAAACTCGTCTGATAATGAAGCTGCAGTTAAAGTGATCTTCCATATATATTTTGCCGAATTTATAGTTGACGATGCAACTTTGTGAAGTATGTTTATTTGATGTTCAATTTACAGTCAACGGGAAACTTCATCACTGCAACTACTTGGCTGGGCCCAGAAAACATCTCACTCGGCCTAAACCACTATCAAGTTTAGCTCACAATCACTAAATCTGAGCACCACTGTTGATAGATCTAAACATCGTTGGTACACCATCTCCTTTGACGCCAGTCTCACCTTGAAGCTCATAACCACTGCTAGTTTCGGCCGTTTGTGGTTAATGAGTGGAGAGAGATAAAGAGAAAATTAAGTAGATGGTTGAATTAAATAAGGTTATAACTTTTTTTATGCCCTCATGTGTTTGGCATGTGCTTAGACTTAACAAAAGAAACTAACTAAGTTACAATAAAAGGACACTGATTGTATGGAAATTAGAACATAAAGAGTGTTTAGTGTAAGTTTGTCAGTTAAAGGACACCGCTTGAATTTGGCTTAAAGTTAAAGGATGTAAAATGCAATTTTGTCAAAATCAATTAACTGAATATGTTTAGCTCATCGTGTTTTACCCGATACTATGTGTGACATTTTTTTTGGTGTGTTTTATAAAATTGATTATTCATATAGATTGTGTTTTGTTTTAGCATTTAATTTTATCATAGCATTTTAACACGAAAGTTTGCTACTAAGTTATTTCATTATGTTATAAAACAAAAATGAAAAACCTAATGAGATAAAATACAATTCAGTAAAAAGCTAAGCTAGTGTAACACAATTCACCCCAAAAGTAAACTAGTGTAATTGCATAATTCTGCAATAAACATAAATTTAAAATAAATCACAATTTACACTAAACACTAAGCTAGTGTAAAACGTAATGAAAATAAAAAAAAGAATTCATGACAAATGATAGTGCACGGAGAAAGAATTCCGATTTAAGGTGGCGAATCAAGTAGCGGTTGTGGTGGCGATGGGCAGTGGAGCGGTGATGGTGGTGGAGTGGTTTCAGATCTGAAAATCGTAACAGGTGGTGGAGGTGAAAGTGACGAGATAATGCTGTTGGTTTCAAAATTGTTTTTGGCCGCAAGATGGTGGTGATTGTAGGTGGTGGTGTTAGTTGTGATGTAGTGGTGTGTGGTTTCGAAGATGTTGGGTTTTTGTTATACAGGAAACAGAAACGGAGAATGTGAGATGAGATTGAAGATAATGTAAAAAAGACTAGAATGTTCTTATCTTTGGTTTTTAGTTTTGTAACATGTCACAACCAAATCTAGGGCTGTTCACGAGCCGAGCCGAACCGATCGGACCTTTCCTCGTGTTTGGCTCATTTACGCATCGAGCCGATCCGATCGGCTCAATTACATCCGAGCCGAAAACCGAGCGAGCATTTTTCGAGCGGACATTTTTTCGAGCGAGCATACTACAGAGAACGATTTAGGTTGTTTCCTTAATGTTCTCGCCGCCTAGTGATGACCGAGGTTCGACCGTCCGAGGGTGACACTAAGTTTAAGATCCGGTTGTCCGAGAATGAGGCACAGGTTAAGACCAGTGAGGTGATGAACATACTACAGAGAACGATTGTCACGTTGTAGCTTAGGTTGACGGCGGGAGACGATCGATGACGGACAATTAATGGGAATAGGAAGTCAATTATGTCTTTTCACGACCTAAGGTTTTACAATTAAACTTAGTGTTAAGTTATCATTGTGTTGACTGAGCCAGCAACTATAAATATAATTGTATATATTTAGCCAAACCTAATAGAGCGATATGTATAAAACTATAAATATAACTGTAATTAATGTGTATATATATTTATATATATATATATATATATAATAAATTAATAAAAATTATATCGAGCCGAACCGAGCCGAGCGGACCTTTGCTCATGCTTGGCTCGTTTACAAACCGATCCGAGCCGATCAGCTTGTTTACAGCCGAGCGAAAACTCGAGCGAGCATTTTCCGAGCAAAATCCGAACGAGCGACGAGCGCCGAACGATTTGAACAGCCCTAACCAAATCCCTTCTTGCCCTTCTCACATAACCCTTACTTCCTATTCGATTCTAAGCCTAGATATAATATACTTCGGAATCATCGGGAATTCACACCCTTTCCATCCCGATTTCGTCAGGTTACAGGAACAAGGCGTGGCGTCGCTCCCCTCAGTACCACATGCATTTCACTTCCCACACCGTGCACACTAATTGATTACTATGGGTCTTTGTATTCAAACTAATATTCCGTTCAACACTTATAAGTACACTTGGTTTTCTTCGTCTCCCCAAATCACCTCTTTTTTTTCACGTGCATTACACTAATCTATTTGTTAATTTGATGATAACTAGTTTGTTAGGGTCTCGAAATTAAATGTCTTGATGGGTTTGCAATGGGTCGTGTGTATATGTGCCCATGCTATTTGAAATGGGTTTCAACATGTATGCATGATTAAATGGCACACCGAAACCTACAGAAGAGGTGGTCAATAAATGAGAGAATGGTAGGACTCAGAATTAAATGTGCTCTAAATGAGTCTACATTGTTCTTTCTACTCGATTCACAATGGAAATCAAATATGTAGGAAGAACAAATGACCAATTATATAAGAACAAATCGTATTAACGATTATGTGACAAACTAGATGTGTTACAAGTGAAACCGGCGATGGGTATTTGTAGGTGCAAGCGAACTTCCAACCAAGCATCACTTCGGTTCAACAATAGATGAGATCAATAGTTCATAAACATTGAGACCAATGACTATATGGCATACCAATATATTTGCTCTTTTGTAGCAAACGCTTGAGCACCTAAAGTGCCCATATAATATATGACCTTTCTTTATCCAGCTTCATTTAGAGCTGGTGCATCATCGATCGTACCGCAACCGTATCGACTTTACCTGTATAAGCACTAAGAGATTGTCAAATGGATGTGATCTTGACATTACTTGATTACGTTGCTAGTACCATCTCAGTTGCTACTTTCTAGTGGACTTGTACAATACATGAAGGATATATGATAGAATCTTGTAAAATCTCAAGCCTTCCATGTGATACTAATAATTTATATGAGGGTTAAACTAAATTAAACCGGGTATCGTTCGGTTTTAGAGACTAAAAACTAAAAGTACAATTATACAACCCAATAACCGGAACAAATAAAGGGTGTTAGGTCGTGTTCCTTCGCAAATGAAGTGGTTGACCCAGATCCCTCGTTGATGTGTATTTGGTCTTAAGGGATTATAGATTGAGTTTATAAACATATAAACATATATGCATATATATATATATAGGGGATGGATTAAGGGGAAACCTCATCTTCATGAAAAACCCTTTAAACTCTATGGTGACCGTTGATCAAACTTGATCAATAGTCCTTAATTAATTGTTTATAATAATAGAAGCCACTTGCATTTGTGTGGTTGTAATGAGATCAAGGGCAAATGAGTCATTGAACAATTTTCTGAATCCTAGGTTTAAAAAGGTTGATTTGACACTTGTCAAATCACCTCTCTCCTACTTTATGGCACTTTCTCCAGCATGAAAAATTAACATACGTTAGTGTTGTGATTCAAAATTCTGACCTCATGTGAGACATCGCTAACATGTGTTACTAGGCATATACTAAAAGAACATAATAAAAGATCATATAAAAATGTGTATTTATTTAATAAATGATAAAAACGATTATTACAATCAATATTAAAAATGTATCAAAAAAGTTTTCATACATACATAATTATTTGTGAATGATAAAAAACTATCATAACAACATAAAAAAAGATCTAGCCATGCTTCGTTCTTGATACCCATCTTCATATTTAACACAAAACATCTCTTCACCTACAAAAAAAGATAACACGTGTTAGTTGGGCTCTCCGAAACATATAATGAGACATCACTAACATGTGTAGTGTATTATAAAAACATATGTTTTACTGAAATAACGTATGTCATATGAACCCTAACACACGTTAGTTAGGCATATATTACGTATGTCATATGAACCCTACCACCTGTTAGTTAGGTATATACTAGCATGTGTTAGCATCACTAACATGTGTATAAACAATACCAAATCTGCAATACCATGTGTATCGTACTCAATTTGAAGTGTCAAGTGTATAATACTCAAACATGTGTATAAACAACACTAAACGCGATTTTTACAACTATGTTAATACAACTACTCAAATACGATTAATAGGGTTTGAAATCCAACAATAATAAATGTACCCTATACGAGTTCATAACAATTTCACTTGCCAAAAATTTATTAAACATAATACAAAAATTATTTAAACACCCTATTCACCAAAAGATTAAACATTTATAATCTTTATAAAAAACATCACTTACCACAGCTACATCACCGATGCCTCCTTCTTCCAATAGCCTACTCATGAAAACCAACACTGGAACAGATAACATGTGTTAGCATATACTAACATAAAAAAAACTACAAAATTATTCATCAATCACATGTGATCTGTCAACCTCATGTCCTCAATCTAATAAAAATCTAACATAAACAAAATAATAATAATAAAAAAAATTAAAAAAAAACTTTAACATAAGTTTTTTTTTTTCATTCAAGCATTTGATCGAACACTTGGTATGCGAACAAAAACTATCCCCAAAACTACTACTATTATTATTCTAACAAAACCCAAAACCTAACTACAAACAAATATTTCAAAACTCACCAAGATTCAAGTTTGATTAACACCAAAATATCCGGATCCAGATCTAGCTTATAATAATAATAATAATAATAATAATAATAATAATAATAATAATAATAATAATAATAATAATAATAATAATAATAATAATAAGAAAAAATTACACCGTTAGTCCTTATGGTTTCCACCTAGTTTCAATGTCAGGTACTAAGGTTTTATTGTTTCAGCTTAAGGTATTAACCTTTTAATTTGTTTCAATGTCAGGTATTAGGACTAACTTTGTTAAAATCTAACTAACTCCGTTAAAATCTAGGGGGCAAAAATGAAACATTTAAATTAAAAGGTTAATTATGTGTATTAAAACCTTAGTACCTGACATTGAAACTAGGTGGAAACCATAAGGACTAACTGTGTAATTTTTTCTATAAGCTTTATAAAACATAATTTTGGTTTCATAAAAAAGGTAATTAATTATTTTTAATTAATTAAACTTATTTTATTCATAATTAATTCATTATAAATTCGTTTTTAATCATTTTTATATCAAAATTTCTCAAAAAATATTTTTAACATTTTGAAACAGGAATATGAATCTGTTTTCAGAAAAATTGAAAAATTTATATTTTTAACTTATTAAAGTAAGTATTTACTTTATACAATAAATTATCTTATTTAAAACAAAAATAAAAATAATTTTTCAAAAGTTATTTTTTAGAAATGTCATTAATTTATTAGGTCAAAAGCTCAAAATCATTTTTATCTTTTTCATGTTAAGATACTTTTTTTCAGACTTTATCATGTTATTATAATTTCTTTCAAACAAGATATTTTATAAATGTATACACAAAATTCCAAACCACATACACCCAAATAAGATGGGTCTTGACAACTTGACGTTAGAAAGTCGGTGACACGCCCAAAAAAAACCAGAAAGAAGTATTTATATTTATATTTTAAATCACGATTAATTCAATGAATTTTTATATTTTTTTATACGAATGAATGTAGATTTATATGATTATTAATGTACCACTTTTCAGTCGTTTTATAAGAAAAAACATACAAACGTTTTTTAGTAAAAAATATTTGAAAAATTATTTTTATTTTTGTTTTAAATAAGATAATTTATTGTATAAAGTAAATACTTACTTTAATAAGTTAAAAATATAAATTTTTCAATTTTTCTGAAAACAGATTCATATTCCTGTTTCAAAATGTTAAAAATATTTTTTTGTGAAATTTTGATATAAAAATGATTAAAAACGAATTTATAATGAATTAATTATGAATAAAATAAGTTTAATTAATTAAAAAATAATTAATTACTTATTTTATGAAACCAAAATTATGTTTTATAAAGCTTATAGAAAAAATTACACAGTTAGTCCTTATGGTTTCCACCTAGTTTCCATGTCAGGTACTAAGGTTTTAATACACATAATTAACCTTTTAATTTAAATGTTTCATTTTTGCCCCCTAGATTTTAACGGAGTTAGTTAGATATTAACAAAGTTAGTCCTAATACCTGACATTGAAACAAATTAAAAGGTTAATACCTTAAGCTGAAACAATAAAACCTTAATACCTGACATTGAAACTAGGTGGAAACCATAAGGACTAACGGTGTAATTTTTTCTAATAATAATAATAATCTTATATGGCCTGTTCATAAACAGGAAAAGATATCCACTCTGGAAAGTTGTCACCACAGATTTTCCTCAAATCGTCTCTGTTGAGACATCCAATGAGTTTTATATCAACTGCCTGAAGAAGAAACAAAGCATATCAGTATGGTGGAATATCATTTCATCTCATAAGAAAGGTATTTTAATGCTACAAAGTCAAGACAGTTAACTAAAATTATCGTCACCGCAACATCAAAATAATAATAATAATAATAATAATAATAAACTTTAATGATTTTTTAAGAAACTTTAATATCCAGATCCGCATCTACAATATCACCTACCTCAATGTTTTTTTAAGAAACTTTAATGTTTTTTTTAAGAAACTTCGATGTTTTTTTTAAGAAACTTGAATGTTTTTTTAAGAAACTTGAATGTTTTTTTAAGAAACTTCGATGCTTTAATAACAATAATAATATCAACTCTGTTAGTGGGACGTGGTGACCGGAGTGGCGAGGTGGTGACCGGAGGTGGCAATGGTGGTTGTGGAAGGTGGTGGTTCTAGAGAGAGGGCAGAGTATAGAGAGAGAGTGCAGAGAAAAATTGGGTATTTGAATTTGAATGAAAATGAGAGAGGGGGGGGGGGGAGAGAAACAATATATATAGGGAGAGAGAAAAGTGGTATAGTGGAATTGTCTATATTTCAATATTATAGTATGATGGATGATGTGGCTTAATATGGACCAAACATTGGGTTTTTGGAGTTTTTCATCTAAAATGGGTTTTTTACATATACTTCCTCTATATATATATATATATATATATATATATATATATATATATATTGTAAGTATCCATGGAAAACCCTATATTAGGGTGAAAACCGTGGAAACTCTAACTTCCCGAGCTTTTTAGGGCCTGAAAATTTTAGGGCATGTAATATATATAATTCTAAGCACTTTGAGACGCTTTATTATTATTATCAAATGCCTATACACTAGTGTATATTATACGTTGGTGTATATTACGTAAAGAGAATGAGAGACATAACCGCTATAAAGATAAACAAAGCCAAATGCTTATACACAAGTGTATATAATTGTAAATTTTTATATAGCTATATAGCTGTTGTAAGTTGAAGTGTACATTGGTGTATATCAGTTTTTTTTTGTTCATTCATCATCATCATCACACATATATACAATGGTGTACATCAGTTATACATTGATGTATATCAATTTTTTTCTCTCATTCAATATCATCAACACAGATATACATTGGTGTATAATCGTTTTTTCATTCATCATCATCACCAACACAAATAGACATTGGTGTATATCAGTTCTTTTTATCATCATCATTGACACTGATATACAATGTATATTCGTTTTTTCATTTATCATCATCATCATTGACACAGATATACATTGATGTATATCAGTTTTTTTCTTTCATTCAACATCATCAACACAAATATACATTGGTGTATATCAGTTTTTTTTGTTGATTACACCATCATCATCAACACATACCAGTAACATCATGATTGTATTATATGGAACCTGGTTCTGACTTGTTCTTGACCTATGTTGACCGAGTCAACTGAACTCGGGTTCTTAACCCTTCATCACCTCCACAGCTTCAAATCAGTTGGAACCCTAATACCGCCACCGTAATCGCCTTCCTTATCCAGTAACATCATCAACGATCTCTTCACTAATGTAACCCTATATTCTTTAAAAACTTTTATGCCAGGGGTTTAATATTAAAGTTCAATCTCTCATTTTTTTTACTCTAGAATCTTTGCTGAAAATTTGTAAATTGACGTGTGCGGATATACACATAATTTTACAATGAATAAACACACGTTTTGCTTTAATATTTATAAAAATGGTTTAGACCTTAACATTAAAACACACACAAAAAGGCAAGTGTACCCTGTCATATATGTAGTAAGCTGAGATAAGAACCAAGTATCGATCCATGGACGCGCTCGGAGCAATAGTACTAAAACTCTATCCTCGATTTACCAGTAGAAAAAGGTAGTGGAAGTTTTGTTTAAACTAAATTAATTCTAAAACATATAGTTAACATATGTAAGACTCCAATTACAAAATATAACTATAAAGATAATATAATATAATATAATACCAATCCTAGCATGTCATCTACATATCATATGATATAAAGGCGTGTGATCAACATTCCCATTTTCAGACAGTTAGTATCCCTTTCGGGAATCCTAACATGACAACTATGCGGAAAGCTAACACGATAGACACACGTTAACCACCTCAAGTTATTCATTAGCGAGCAGCTGATATGATCTCATGAGAATCTTCTAAAGATAAGTTAGTCATCCGTTAAGAGTTTTCTAACCTCACTAATCAAGGAAAGCAATACCGAATACACAATACAACCACCGAGACTAGCATAAAGTAGAGCATTTCACAACCTATTCCATTTTACCAACTTTGAACACAAATCTACTAAGATCGCCATTTTAACCAAAATAACTACCAAAGATCATTAACCGTGTCAGAGATTGGTAACAACACCATTAAGCTTTTTAAACCCTTTTACGTGCCGGTAAGCATTTATAATCATTATTTAACTGACTTTAACCAAACCAATACCCGGTTACAGTTTCATGGTGTAAACTTATTAACAAGTTAACTAGTCTACTACCGGATGATTAAACGAACGGTTTTTCAACATGTATCCGCCTAACACACACGATAATCATCAAAGTCAATCAAACACAATCACAAATCCAATAACAATGAAACAAGGTTGCACTATGATCATCAAGATTCAAACATGAAAAACACCAAATTCATACAAAACATGATTAACATACAAATGATTGTTTTTACTACTAATGATTACTAAATATTATCCGTAGACATATATAAACTAAGATAGATCATCACAGATTACAACAAAATCAGGTTTGAACAAGTTATAAGCTTAAAGATCAAACCATAAAGATGCAAGTGTGATGGATTGGATGATGATAGATGAATCGGATAGCTTCCCGAGCTTGTTCCGCGCCTTTACAGCAGTTCACGAGCCCTAAAAATCGCCCAAAATGACCCAATACCACCCAATATCTGCTCAGTAAGTTTTGCTCTGTTTTTATACAAGTATTGATTTTGTGCACGGCCGTGCACTTTAACTTTTGATGTGACAGGTAAGTGGGCAATTGGTTTCTGAAAATATCTTGGGATGCGCACGGCCGTGCACCTGGGGTGCACGGTCGTGCGGGTCTGGTGGTGTCCGGGTACAAGGGGTGCACTGCCTGGTGCACTGGCAGTGCAGCCGAGAAGTCTGAGTCGCACGGGCTGGTGCACGGGAGTGCTGATCTGTGTGTCCGGGAACCTGGTGTGCACAAGCAGCTGCACTGCCATGCCACATGAGCCCGCACGGCCGTGCGCCTGGGGGTGCACGGCCGTGCACATCTTCCAGATTTGCCTGTTTGTGCAGCAACTGTCCGTTCAGTCCAGATTTTGTCCGATTTCTTCGACTTTGTCTTTGGGGCATCGTTTAAGACCTGCAATAAACATATGAAGCGGTTAAGTACCGAATTCGTGCAATTATGGTCGAAAACGCGTAATTTGGGAGTTTAATCGGGGGTTTATATATGTATATTTTAATGTATATCATAAATGAAAAACAAAAGTAAGATTGAAACAAAAATAATATTTTAAAGTTACAAAATCATAAAAAGAAAGGATGATGAAATTACGAACCCAAATCTTTATTCATGATCAATGATCGAATGATGATGAACGGTTATCTTACTAATGGAAAATAATTGAAAATATGAACAATAAGGATTTTTGATGATATAAGATTAGTGATGGAGGTTAACTGACAATAAGAACCAAAGGAATTAGTAGAAGAATGATTAAATAAAAAGAATAATTGATGTTAACTGATAAAATTGATTATGTGATTTGTTAGATTATAACTTAAATGTGGGGAACATTAACAAGAAGCAAGGCGTATTTGTTGAAGAAAAAAAAGTCTTTTAATAAAAAGGAGTATTTTATAAATACAATTTTACATAACTACCCTTTTGATCAAAATATAAAAGAATGGCTAATATTGGTTCCTAAGGTTCTTAACTATGGTGGTGGTTCCTATTTGATCTCAATCATATATATATATATATATATATATATATATATATATATATATATATATATATTAGGTGACAAATCTCGTCCAGCTTAAACAAACCTACATCATTTTCAAAATCTCAAACCGAAACCAGTTCACAACCCTCTATGACTGTTTCTGAAGACATAATGAACTTGGTGAATCAGGAAATGACTAAGATGATGAAGTTCTTTACTAAGCATGAGAATGAGATTAAGCAGATGAAAGAAAATGAGAAAGACATGCTTGAGATTGTCATTAAGTCTAAAGAAAGACAAGATAACTTAGATGAAGAAGTAACTAACTTGCAGATTGAAAATGCTGAGTTAAAATTGTCTAACAAAAAGAATGAGAAAATGAATGTGAAGGTGGAGAAAGAGAACAAAAAGCTGAGAAAGATTATTGATGATCTGTATTCAAAAGCACCACAGTTGAAAGGTGCTGATGAGATGTCATTTGGCTATTACCTGGAGCATTACTTAATATAACCTTAACAATTTCTTCACTTATTTGTCCAAATAATTGTAAAAACTCCAAGAAATTACCTTTATATAAAGATCCTTCAGACTCATCATGACCTCGAAAAGGTATCCCACCATTCAAGAATGCTTTTGCAAGCATAACCGAAGCACCTATTCGAAGTCTATATTCTTGTTTTTGTTTATCAGTTCTTTTTTCAAGGTGAGCATTCACATGTTGAGCTTCTATAAGTAAGTCTTGCCCCTTTTTATATGCTTTGTCATGAAAACTATTGCACTTACCAACATGAGCTTCTAATCTTTCTCCTTTCCTATGCCAACATTGTACCCCTTCATTTGCAAATGCATCTTTTTGTCCACTTTCCTTGAATAAGTAACAATATAAGCAATACACTCGATCCGCTTTAACACTATATTCCAACCAATTTCCATATTTTGTTGTGTACCATTTCGGATTAAAACTTCTCAACTTATCACCATTACCAATACTTGTCAGAGGAAAATCTTCTTTTGTACCTTGAGGTTGACATAGACCTCTAAGTAAATACGCTCGTCTAATTTCATCTTTTTGACTGGGGTGATACGATGAAATTAGTTTCCTTTAGGCCGGATCCCATGGAAGACTATCCAAATCTATTTTCAAGGGTTTACTAGTTGAAGATGATGATTCAATGTTTGATGGTGGTCGACTTTGGAAAAAAACTTGAAATATTCGTCTGCATAGTACCTAATATCAATTATCAAATTAAGGTTTCAATTAGTTAACAATTCAATAACAAATAACATAAACTAATTACCTTTCCTATATATTAACTAGTGAAGAAACAGTGATGTAATTAAAAGAATTCTTCATTCATTTCATCATAAATTAATTAACTAGTGAAGAAACAGTGATGTAATTGTAAGTCTCAAATGTTCAATGAAAAGGACTTACACTAGTTTTAACTAATTGTAAAATGACTAAAATCCTTTTGGTTTGTAAGTATCAAAAGTCGAAATAGTTAACTGGACAATAGGCCTTAAAAGTCAAATGTTCAAATCCATTCAAGCTGATTCACAATTCTTATTTTTATCTAAATCCAAACATTGAACATCAAACCAAAAAAGAACGGAAAAAAAGTACCTGGTCGGAGTATAGGCGGAGCAGGGGCGGAGGAGGCGGCAGGGGCGGAGGAAGGGATAGTTGCTGTTGAAGGAGAAGGTCGATTTCTTTTGTTTTTGTGTTTCATTGTTTAGGTTTTACACTTCAAATGTTGAAAGAAAGGTGAATGGGGGCGGATGTGAAAAATAGAAGAAGGGGAGTAGGTTTGGGTATAACCCTATCTTTGACCAAAAAAAAAAAAAGAAAAACAAAAAAAAAAAGGAAAAAAAACTCGCTGGAATCAAGATTCGAACCTGGATGTTGTTTGTCTTAAGGAGGGGTTTCAACCACTAGAGCACTCTTGACTTTTGGTAATGGGTTCCTCAAGTAAAATCTTATGGGTTCCTACCCAGTTTTCTATATATATTAACACTATAATTTACGAACTCACTGGGTTCCTGGGAACCCGATCCCATGGCTATAAATCCGCCCCTGGGAACGAGGCATTCTTTATTTCTATCATTTTCATGATATCAGAACTCTTCCTTACTGGGTCGTGCGTGATATATGTAGACATAAGCTGGCTGGTGTAGAGAATGTTAATGTGCTTGAATATATGGCTAACAAGATGACAAGAGAGAGCTTGACAAAATGGGATATGGTTAAGCCACAATATCCTAAAAGAATCATTCGTAAAAAGAGTGATCCAAAGAACAATATGTCGTATGTTACTTTGAAGTACAAGCCGCCAACGTACATGAAGAGAATACCATTAATACCTATGGAACAAGATTTGTGCAAAAGTTTTGATTTCTGGTATTATGACTGGGGTACGGCAGAAGCAGTGATTGTGTTGGACAATGAGGACAAGAAGAAATTTTGTAGAAAAGTGAGGATTTTCGATCCGATGTGGTTGCTTAACTTGTCAATGAATGATATTTAAACGTTGTATTTAAATCCAATTCACTTTGACACTCTTGATACTGAACAAACATGGAGATTTCAGAGAGTTGTCAAGTTTTGCTGGGTATTTCATATAAACGCTGGTTGTGATTACAAGGGGTTGTTTGGAAAACATGTGTTGAAGCTAAAGAAGCCTATTCAAATCGAAGCTGCTGGAAAGACGAAGAAAGCAAAGCAGGTGATGTAGGGGATTGGGAGAGATGACGTGAAATAATCCAAGCTACAGACAATGGGGAGTTTGTAGATGCATATTTCATATATGTGTCTGTATCTTTCGGATTACAAATAACAAGATTGCCGAAGATTTGAAGATTTCAAGTTTTGTAGTTTTTGGTTCGGGAGTTCGAAGGGTCAAACGAATTTATTATTGTTGATTAGTACCTGTGCAAGGTTGAACAAGTTGGTTCGACCTCACGTAAGGTCAAATGAGTATGTCTATATATAGGTGGTAGGTGTTGACGATTATGAAGGGAGTTGGTCAGTTGTACGTGAGTTCTAGAAAGTTCATTTTCACCTTTATGTGTGTGTTTTGATTAACTTCAACCTGTAAACGTTTATTTGATATAAAGTTAATGAAAACATGTTTGAAATGATTCTTATTGTGTTTTGATTACGGTTTTTATCATTTTGCTTGATATTCATGGTTTCCGCACCTGATACATCTTTACTCGTGTGATTTCTTTGTTAAAATCCGATCCTACATGGTGTAGGAAATTTGTAATGCATTTCCTACACAATTTTCTAAGAATCTGTAGATATATTGTGTCGCAAATTTACTAAAAAAATTATAGTTTTTTTTGTCGTCATAAATGAGTAGTAAATTTGTGACGCATTTTTTTCCGTAAGAAAATTTTGTAGCAAAATGCCACTTTTCTAGTAGTGAGGTATTAATATTAGAGTTGTACATTGTTTTAGGTTAGATGTTAACATTAGAGTTATACATTGTTTAAGGTTAGGCGTTAACATTGGAGATACTTTGTTAATTGTTTTAGAGTAGGTGCTACCCGAAGCTTTCCTGCATATAACAGTAAAGCGCATCAGTATATTTCATATGTAAAATTGATATGTCATATTAGATTTCTCATCCTCGAGACGCTCCCGCGGTATAATCTAGTAAAATGATATTATTAAATCATACCCTTTGGCTCATTGAAAAAAAAAACTCTTAGAAAACATCCCATCGCAAAGTTATTTCATTGTACAAACAAAATAATCATATCATTGTACAAAGTAATATTCCCATGAGAACATCTAGATTTTGTTTGTTTTTCCCTCTTCTTTTAACTTTAAACAACCAAACAATAACCCCTTGAGACTTGGACTTACATACAAACCGGCAAAAAAACATCTTTAGCCGGCCCATATCAACAGCTAATCAATCATCCAAACAACTTTGTCAATAACAACATCTCAAATCTTTTAATATCCACATCTTTCAACATTTCTCCCACTCACTTCGAACTCCTTCTCATCTTTCCTTCTACAATTTCCCCCTAACCCGTCCATTATGGGCTCGAAAACCAGACCCTATTGGCGGATTTTGATCGTGTTACATATGTTACAAACGTGCAAACACGTGTTATCAGACGATAGCGACATCACAAAGCTCATTACGTTCAAATCGTCGATTAATAACACCGAAGCACTCGCAAACTGGGACCCAAATGTTGCACCATGCAACATGGACAAGGAAAATTGGACAGGGATTATTTGTGGAAAAGATGGGAGTGTGTTCGGGTTACGCCTCGAAAACATGGGCTTAACCGGGACCATTGACATGGACATACTGTCCAAGTTGTCTGGACTTCGAACCTTAAGTTTCGCGAACAATAGTTTCGCAGGTTCAATACCTGATGTGAGTAAAATCAGTCTGTTACGAAGCGTTTACTTGTCGAATAATAACTTTTCGGGGGCGATTAAGGACGATATGTTTTCGGGCATGAGTGGGATGAGGAGGGTAGAGCTCCAGAATAATAAGTTTTCGGGTCGGGTTCCTGGATCACTTACGGGTTTGAGCATTCTTGTTGATTTGCAGATGCAGGATAATGAGTTTGAAGGAAAGATACCAAATTTTGAGCAGAAAGATTTGAAGGTGAATTTTGCAAATAATAGACTTTCGGGTCGGGTTCCTTCTGGGCTCAGGAACCAGGATCCGAGCTCATTTGCAGGTATGTAACTTGAACTATTAATTGCTTGTTAATTAGTTAATGGGTTGATTTGAGTGATGTTATAACTTATGGTCAAATAGTCAAAACAACGACCGGGTATGAGACCGTATTGTTATTTTCTTGTTTTAAATATTAATGTCTTCTGTTATCATACACTACTAGAAAACTGGGTTCTTTCAGCGGCGAAGTTCGTCATAAATTCATAGGAAACGACTCTTTTAAAATCGTCACATAGTCGAAAGTAACGACCTATTTGCAACACATGCCATTTCATGAATCCGACTAAAAATGTGTACATCGTTGGGGGGTGGGGGGTTACTCATTATTCATCAGGTTCGCGAGAATGCCCGTTTTTTGTCTTAGTTGATGCCCATTACTTGAAACCCGAACCTAATAATTTAACCTAAAAATAGACTTGAAATATCATATACAACCACGCTACACGAGTTGTGTAATCTTATTAATTTCAAGTTTATATATTTATTTTTGAAGCAAGTAACAGTGTTCGGGTGTTCACGTGTTTCACCAAATATCATATCCGTCTCAAACCCATTAATACTTTTAAAAATAACCCCATTCCTAAATTTCTTTCCCTAACCTTTTGGATTTCCAATCAATTCTTTTTCATTTCACCCTACATTTTAAGATATTTAAATTAAACAAATGTCATATTATATTTTATCTATATTTATTGATTTAACTAATACAAAATCATAGATAAAAGTATTAAAAGTGGAATGCACGTCTTCCACACGTCGAATTATTTGGTATTTACAACATTGACTTATGATGTCAAACTTAACAATTGTTTAGTAACTATGCAAACCCATGCATGCATGCAGGCAACAATGTATGCGGTCCTCCGGTAACAACCAAATGCAAGAGCTCCAACAACAAACACACCCGAAAAACGTTGATCATCGCGATCATCGGGGTTCTAGCAATCCTATTCATCATCTTACTCATCTTTCGCAAACGAAAAACACCCAGAAACGCCTACAAAAACCCCCAAACTATGAAGCTAGACCGAAATAATCCTTATAAAACAAGTTCAAAGGAACTAAAAAAGGAAAATGACGAAGAAAATGACGCGAAACGGGTTGAAAAAAGTGGGAAAATTGAATTTGTGAGGAGTGATATAGAGGTGTTCGAGTTACAAGACTTGTTACGTGCTTCGGCTGAGGTTTTGGGTGGTGGGAGCTTTGGATCGACATACAAGGCGGTGTTATTGGGCGGTCAAGCAGCCGTGGTGGTAAAGCGATTTAGGGAGATGAATAATGTGAGAAAAGAGGAGTTTTATGTTCATATGACAAGGCTTGGAAGGTTTTCACACCCTAATTTGCTTCCCCTTGTGGCATTCCATTACAAGAAAGATGAGAAGCTTTTGATCACAGATTTTGCGGAAAATGGAAGTTTGGCTAGCCACCTTCATGGTTAGTAATAGTTGGTTAAGATGTAGAGTCAAAAAAACAAGTGTTAACGGGTAAAAAGGGTGATCTTTTGATATTGGTTGGATTAACGGAGTAGAAAGAATAATCTTTTGGTATTGGGCGGGTTAACAAGTTAGAAAGAATAATCTTTTGATATTGGGCAGCTTAACTGGTATTGGGCGGGTTAACAAGTTAGAAAGAATAATCTTTTGATATTGGGCAGCTTAACTGGTATTGGGCGGGTTAACAAGTTTGAAAGAATAATCTTTGACATTGGGCTGGTTAACTGGTATTTGGCGGGTTAACAAGTTAGAAAGAATAATCTTTTGATATTGGGCAGCTTAACTGGTATTGGGCGGGTTAACAAGTTAGAAAGAATAATCTTTTGATATTGGGCAGCTTAACTGGTATTGGGCGGGTTAACAAGTTTGAAAGAATAATCTTTGACATTGGGCAGGTTAACTGGTATTTGGCGGGTTAACAAGTTAGAAAGAATAATCTTTTGATATTGGGCAGGTTAACCGGTCAGAAAGGATAATCTTTTGGTATTGGTCCGTTTAACGGCTCGAAAAGGGTATATACTCTTTTGGTTTTGGTTGGGTTAAGGGGATCAACAAGGATAATATTTTGGTATGGTGGGTTAACAAATCAGAGAGGATGGTCGTTTGGTATTACTGGGTTAACGGGCCGGTCAGAAAGGATAACATTTTGGTATTGTCCAGTTAATTGTCAGAAAGGGTAATATTTTGAGAAAATTACAAAAATATACATTTTTACCAACCTTTTCCAAAATAAACATTGACTGAGTAGGTGTTTGACCATTTTGGTAGTTCTGATTAATCAAATGTCTATTTTAGTAATTTTACCTAATATTTTGGTATTGGGCTGGTTATTGGGTCAAAAGGATATCTTTTTGTATTGGTTTGGTTAATGGATCAGAAAAGATTATATATATTTTTTTTCGTGCTGGATCTGCTAATGGATCATAAAGATAATCTTTTGGAGTTTTGGTATTGAGAGTTGGCCCAAAAAACTTTTTGTACACAAATTGATATTTTTACTAGTGTCTCAAACAAACATGACTTAAGGAATACAACTTTAACATTAACTAATCTTATCAGTTGAATAAAAGCACATGATCCTTTGTATAAATTTTAGTAATTTAAATGTGCATATTTTTTACTTTAAATACCCAATAAGCCTAACTTGTGAAACCAGACAGAATTGAATCCAAACTGTTAGTAACATTTTGGTTTGGTTCACTTTTAATCTAACAATCGTCAAAACCAAATTGCACTCTAGTTTGATTTTGCTAAAGTGTACCAAAATCCATTAGTAACACTTTAACCTAAAAACCGTTAAAACCGGACTTATAACAACCTAATATCGATACTAATCTAATGAGTTCTCTTGTTTTGGTAATGTTCAGTTAAACGAAAGCCGAACGAGCCGGGGTTAGACTGGCCAACGCGACTCAAAATAATAAAAGGCGTAACACAAGGCCTCGCGTATCTCTACAACGAGCTCCCTCACCTCTCATTACCACACGGTCACCTCAAATCATCAAATGTCCTCCTCGACAACGCCTTTAACCCCCTTCTAGCCGATTATGCACTAAGTCCAGTCGTTAGCAAGCGCCATGCACAAAAGTGCATGGTTGCATACAAGTCACCCGAGTTCACATACCATAACCGGACCACAAACAAGACCGATGTATGGTGCCTTGGCATCCTCATTCTCGAGATCCTAACAGGCAAGTTTCCAGCTAACTATCTTAAACAAGGGAAAGGTGGCAGCTCGGATTTGGAGACGTGGGTTAACTCGGTTGTGAGAGAAGAGTGGACAGGTGAAGTGTTTGATAAGGATATGAAAGGGACAAAGAATAGTGAGGGGGAGATGTTGAAGCTTTTGAAGATTGGAATGTGTTGTTGTGAGTGGGATGTTGATCGACGGTGGGATATGACCGTCGCGGTGAGGAGGATCGAGGAGTTGATGGAGAGAGGTGGTGACGATGAGTACTCGAGTTGTACAAGTGATGGTGATGCATATTCTTCGAAAGGGATGACGGATGATGATTTCTCGTTTTCTAAGTCTGTTGTTGACCCTAAACCCTAAACTCGCTAAACTCTCTGATTCGTTTTTTGAGTTTATTGTAATTTATGATATAAATTTTATTATGATTTGTCTTTGTTGTAATGTATAATGAGGGTATTGATAGATGTTGTAAGTTGTAACCATGGCTCTTGAATGAGTAGATTTTCACTCGTGTGCAATGAGTGGTGTAGATAACCAAATCTTTTTACATAATCTTCATTGAATTTTAGCAATCTTCAAAAGCGTGGGCTAAGCATTAGTCGGCACTCAAAACTGGGGCTAAGCTTTAGGCGTCTTGAAACATAGCCTACGGCCAAAAGTAGGGGCCAAAAACCGCAAGCCTTATCAGCGGTTGGTTGAGTGATGATCATTTTCACGGTTGGTTGTGGGGTGTGAAGCGAAGAATGATGTGGGCATGTAGCGATGAGTGGTGATGCGAAGGTAGGCATGGACTTCAGGGTCAAGCGACACCACCAGCCTGCAGAAAATGTAGAAATGTACTAAAATTTATAGAAAACTGCAATATTGGTCCCTGTGATTTATACCAAATTGGTTTTTTTTTTTTTACAAATTTAATAAGTATTGCAAAAAACCACCCAGATTTCAATTCGTTGCGATTTTAGTCCACCTATTAAACTGTCATCCACATCCCCAGTTAAATGTTGCGACAATTTTGGTCCCTGTGGTTAATTGAGTCATTAGCTTGTTGTTGATCTTTAGCTTTTTGGTATGCTACAGTCATTCTTCAAATAGGCAAGCAATCATTTTAAAGAAATAATGGTTTGTATGTTTTTCTATTTTTATTCATAAAAATAGAGAACATGATATATTAATATATGAGATTATGCATATATTGGTTTCTAGTTTTAATCTTGAATAATTGCACATGGTTGCATCTTTCAGTTAAGTGAACTTGGTTGCATCATGGCTGCATTATGCTTATTTGACCAATTACTAACAACATTTATTTGACCCATCACAAATAGGCTGCATGCATGCTTATTTAACCCATTACAAAAAGGAGTATGCTTATTTTATAAACAGTAGTATTTTATAAACAACTATTAAACAACATTCACATGACTACATGAGGAGCTTTTCTATCTCTTATAAGTGATGGAAGAGAGTGCTTATTTGACCCATTACAAATCCTAACATCTCTATTTGACCCATTACACCTCTATAATCTATTGAACCTGAAAGAAGTCATTATATGCTTATTCGACCCAGTAATTATGCAAACATATAACTTGCAAACAGTCACTATGCAAACATAGAACCTGCACATCAGATTGTTGCAGCCTCTTGAACCATTTGACTGTTTTGCCCTTTTGAAGGTATTTGATTATTTTGCCCTTTTGCCATACATTATCAGATATAATAATGCATCTTATAAACAACCATCAAAATAACCATTAAATTAGACATTAAACATTCATCATCAAGTTTAATCAAGTTCAAACCTGATAATTACCACAAGTTCTAAAGTCTTAACTATTATCATGTCAAAAACAATTGTTTTAAAGTGGGGACCATTAAGCAACAAAATAGATACTAAATTGCCCTATATGATCAACTTGGACAACCTTAACCAACCTATCTCCGTTTCTTCGGTTAATTTGGTTGATGTTCTTGGTTATTCGGTCTTTCTGCTCACCCCTACAATCTTTAAGACAGCACGATTATAACGTAAGCATGTAACACATGGGAGATGAGCAATATCCGCTTTCGTTTTATAAACTTCAATTCGATTTCCTCTACGTTCATAAACAATAACAAAACTTTATCACAACAAAAATGAATCCAATGTGCAAAAATGTACGCAAAACATATAAAAAAACATTATCAAGCTATTCTTACAACCATCTTGTTCTTCTTCCCAGCAGACAGCAACAAAACTTTCCCATCCACAATATCATCTGCATCAATCTTCTTCCCTTCGTTATCAACCCGCCCGTTATTCAAATACAACCCACCTTGCTTCAACAACCTCCTAGCCGCAGACTTACTCTCAATCAAACCCGTAGAAACCGACAAATCCACAACACTTACATCCAAAACGCTATCATACCCCAAAGAACACGACGGCACATCCTCTGCAATCCCCTCGATCGTTTTCCAATCCAACCGCGTCTCAGCCCCCGGCCTCAAAGCCTCAGTCGCCTTAACCGCCTCCTCCAACCCATCCTCCCCATGAACAAATCGCGTCACCTCCTCCGCCAACCTCCTCTGAGCCGAATTCGGTACATACGTATCCTTATTCTTCATCTCCATCTCAATCTGTTCAATCTCATCCAAATTCAAAAACGTAAGAATCTTCAAAAACCTCACCACATCCTCATCCGGAATCGTAAAAAAATACTGATAAAACCTATACGGCGACAACATCTCCGCCGACAACCAAATCGCCCCATCCTCCGACTTCCCAAATTTAGTCCCGTCCGACTTCAACAAAAGCGGAAACGTCAACCCGTAAACCGAATCCGACTGATGAAGCTTCCGTATCAACTCGGTCCCAGCCGTTATATTCCCCCATTGATCCGAACCGCCTATCTGAACCGTCACATTCTCATTCTTAAACAAATGCACAAAATCATACCCTTGTAACAACTGATAAGTAAACTCAGTATAACTCAAACCCTGATCAGATGATTCCAATCTCCTCTTCACACTCTCTTTATTCATCATAATATTAACTCTAGCATACCTCCCAACATTTTTTAAAAAATCCAGTAATGTAACATCCTTCCACCAATCATAATTATTCAACACCTTAACAGAACCGTTAGTTCTACCGTTACCATTACCGTTACCGTTACTGTTACTGTTACGGTTAAGGATATTAACAAGGGTATACGAGATGCCATTAATATTATTAAGAATGGTTTGTGGGTCGAGTAAAGGACGTTCAAGGGACTTACCGGAAGGGTCACCGACGAGGGCGGTGGCGCCGCCGAGGAGGGCGACGGCGGAGTGGCCGGAACGGAGGAACCAGGAGAGGACGATGATTCCGATTAAGTTACCGAGGTGGAGGGAAGGGGCAGTGGGGTCGAAGCCGCAGTAGACACGAAGGGGTTGGGTGGAAGAGACTGTACGGAGGTTGTCGCCGGTGATGGAGTCGAGTAAACCTCGTTGTTCGAGGATGTCGATGATGTTTGGTTGGGTGGTGGTGGTGGAGAATTGGCGGGTGAGTTGGAAGGTACGGCGAGAGTGGTGGGTAATGGGTGGTGGAAAAGAGTGAAAGAGAGAGAGTTTGTGAGGTGGTTTGAGAGAGAAGAGAATGGTTGATCGGAGTATGGATGTGGTGGTGGCCGCCATTGTTAAGGGTAGAAGAAGGAAGGAAGGAGGTTAAGATCGGGATAAGGTGTGTATGTGCTTTGAATGTAATAATATTATTATTGTTTTGGCCATGAAAGTTTTGGATGTTTTCAAGTTGACCACCAATCGAAATGTTTAATTTTTGGTTTCATTTTGAGCTTAATATCTGTACTTGAAAATACCTAAAATTTAAAATTTATAATATTTAAATTTGTAACACAAATTTATTTAAATAATTCTAATTACCAAAGATTCTCAGCTTTATCGTCTGTACTTTCTGCTTTGTGTGTTGTACCTTTGGATGCTTGGTGAGCTTATATTTTTAATTGTTTGGAACCGACACGTCATCATCCGAACACCATTACTTTGGTCTTTATATCTCTCTCTCAGTTTAAAGGTGTTTGTTCTATTCATGGCGGCATCATCAGAAGGTTTTTCGATAGTATATATCACAAACACGGAACACCAGGACGAGGTAACCGTAGTGATGACATCTACCGTGCCTACTTCATTAGAAAACCCTTCTCAGGCAGGGGGGACGACAACAGTTGACTTCTAGTTGGTTATTATACCTTATACTTGATATCAGATTTTTTTAATACCTGAATTTTTTTAGTATATTTTTATGTTTACTTTACAAATTTTATATTTGTGTTTTTATGTTATGAAACTTGTTTTAATTATTTATACAAACTACAAATCAAATTTAAGTTTTAAACGAATTTATTTTTGTGTAAAATAATAAATAAAAATTTATTTTTTAAACTGGGTTTTAATACGCAGATCCATAGCCGGTTCCAATACCTGGTTATTACCCAAACCTGATCATACCCTACCTGGATGCATAGGATATGGTTTTTCTCGGCAATACTCGTACCCGTTGAAGGAACCAACTTTGTCATCAGAAAATCCAAGCCACAAGTTTTTTAGGCAATGATGGTGATAAGTTTAATGAAGTCGTTGGCTTTGATGGTGGTTCAACATGGAAAAACACATGGTGATGGTCGTTGGAGGTGGAAACCAAGTCACAAAAAGGCAAGCTAGGGTGAGGTTGTGTGGGTCGTGAGGCAAGTGGTTTTGGGAATGGAACGTGTTAGGGTGAGTGAGTTGTTGTATCGGATTTTGTAGTGGTGTAAAAGGCTCCGGAGACAACTTAGGTTTTGGTGGTGGGTTCGGTACCGGATACTACATCAGAGAAACAAATAATAAAATGAATACAAAACGTATGGTGAATGGGACGGGGAAGGGTTTTTTTTTTTTTTTCAATGAGTAAAATTTTGAAACGTATGATTTTTGGTTAAGTAATAAAGGCAGGAGACAGTCACTGATGGTGGAATGGATGTGAATGGTCTCATGACATTGGCATATTGGAAAGCCCATCTTTGTTATCTCCCACGACTTAGCGGCAATAATTACTCGGATACTACAACAGAATCCATACTTCTAAAAGTATGTGTATGTGTATGTGTAGTGAGGGATACATTAATGTCTATCATTGAACATCGTTTTAGTAATACTTACAATCATATTCATCATAATACGATAGTTTCATGTCAATGTCAGGCTGTGGTTACTGCAGATGGATTTTGCTCGTGCATCCGTTCAAGGTGTGCAACATACCCGTGTCTATCATTTGATCCTTAAAGACTCATAATTGATTTATGGTTACAACTTATACCTAAGGCCCTATGGGCTATGGTCACAACACATAAAACACCCAGAATATATGGATCTATGGGCTATGGTCACAACACATAAAACACCCAGAATATATGGATCTATCGTTTCTAATTGTCAATGACCACTTTGCACATTAAAAGTGTAAGATTCTTGAACTTCTGAATGGCACATTTGAACGATAACATTTCCATATCAAAGACATCAACACAATCTTGACAAAAACAGCAGATAGAAGTAATATCCAAAACAAGACTTAAAATTATGTGACCCTTAGTTCAAATCATACAATTGTAATAAAACATAACATCGTCCAAGCTACAAAAGCTAAAAACATACCGAATCCAAAAACACATCACGAAAAGTTGACATTTCAAACAAAGCAATATCCAAAACTGATTCATTAACCCTCTTACTTCTTCTCTTCCTTCTCGGCCTCGGCTGCCCTCTTGAGTCTTGCACCCATATGCCTCTTGTTTGTCCTCTCCAAACGCAGCTTTGAGTACGCATTGAATGACTTCATCTCCTCTGTCACCTTCACAAACTCGGCTGCTGGCTTCTCCCTAACAATAGGCAATACTGGACCTTGGACCTGGGTGGCACTCGCAAGCTCCTCAGGAGTCGAATCGCCAGCCTGTTTCAAAATAAATATCAAGTCTCGAACGTTAAATCTTGCAAACTCTAAAAGTTTCAAGACATATACAAGACGTTTTATTATGCATTCGGAAAATGATGTCCAAATTAAACTTTTGGACAGTTGTAATAACACAAGATATCCAATGGATATACATTGTTTGAACTTGCTTCTGTTATAAATGAACAAAATAACATTTTTGTAAACGAAAAAGGAGGCATTAAAATTAAAATATTAAAATTAAAATATCAATTGTTGAAGTTTGATTAAAACTAATGAGAAGCTAAATCTGTTTATCTAATCATTAATGTGACCTCAAATTATAAAATAATAAAGTATATAAAATGTAATTTCACCTTAATCTTCCTTGCTCTTCTTGGGAAAACAACCAATTTAGCCTTGAATGTTTTTAGCCTCTGGACATTAGCTTGGAGACCTTCCAATGAGCGGTTCCTGCGACGGTGGTCAACAGCAATGCCAATGGTTGGAGCTAGCTTCTTTGGAATACCTGCAGCCTATTTAAAAATACACAAGTTTAAAACACATATCACAATACGCAATCCCATGTATATGTATGTTAGTATCCAAAACAGGGTTGACCAATCAAGTAACATCAAACTTTTAACCTACGAACAAAATCTTGACACAAATTCAATGTTTAAAATGCAAATCTTTATTCTTTTTTTAATAAAAACTACAAATTTAGTGGAACTAATCTAACCTTCAATTCCTCGAGAGAAAACCCACGGCCCTCCCTAAGTTTCATGTTGTACTTCAACGTTTGCCCATGAACCTGAGGGCGAAGTTTACCAGCAGGCCTTGGGAAGACCTTAACAGCCTTCGCTTGTCTAGCTGAAAAATAATTGTAAATTTAACGTCAGTCCAAACACATTGACGATGCAATAGTCAATGCCACAAGACGCACTCGCGACCCAAAGGATTAGCCTCCTAAAACCAGGCACACCACCTGATCACTTAGGCGTGATCCTTGTGAGCGTCTGACTTAAGAGCCAAACAAAACAAAACACACAATCAAAAAACTACAATAACTAACCGTTTCTTCTCCTGGTTTTGCGGGCGGGCTGGTTAAACCATGTTTTCACATAGTTCTGCCAGTGCTTCTTGAAGTGACCATTTGGGATAACATTGTTATGCTTAACCATACTTACTCTGCGAAAAAAAAAATCACATTTTATAAATACGCTTATTTCGCGGTCAAGTTTTTTATAAAAACTTTAATATGGCCATCTATGCACAAATCAGCCATTATTAAAAAAAATCATATATTTTTACTTGTATATAGCAAACCACAGGGCAAATTACATACGGATAGCTTGTAGGCGGGCAAAACACAGGCAAATTATATAAATTTTTGAAAACAAAAATCCACAGGCCTAACACCAACAAGAAAACTAAACCAATTGAACCCATAAATGTTCTAAACCACTAACAAACTGTTCTAAACTACAATATTTACACAAATTTAAAAACTTGCTGAAAAATAAGGCTAAGATACACTTTTTGTCATTAAAATAAATAACATCAATAATTAATAAATTAAAAAAAAAACAAGCAACCAAACAGCCTTCACTAATCAATACATAATTATCAGCTAAATTCAACCAAACAAATCACAATGCAAAAAAATTTATAAAAAATGAGATAAACGCTTCAAAGTTCAAGTATATTCAGCACCAAAAAAAAAAAAAAAAAAAAAAAAAAAAAAAAAAATTCACAACAATCATACCCAGATCAAAAAACCAAGATATAATATCTTGTAAACAGATAAATAATACTTAACAATTTTAATTAAAACAAGATAGCAAAGAATACCTGAGTTGAGGGACGGAGGGACTGGGCTACAATGCGGCGACGATAGAAATAGGTTGAAGATGAAGTATTAAAAGGGTGGAGTTAAACCTAGAGCTGATGGACCTAGATCAACGGTCCTGATTATTCCAATTTTTGTTGGGCTTTTCGTTAGTAAGTAAGCAAAGGCCCAAGCACATCCTTGTATAACCCAAAGTCCAATATCAAGTGAAGTAATGAGCCCAATGAGAAAATTTACCAAATAAAATTGTTGTTATTCTTATTATTTTGTAGTGTGTATTTTAGCGGGAAGATATTTTAGTTTTGTTTGCAAAAGAGTAAATTACCAAAATTGTCTCTATGGTTTGGGCCAATATGTCACTCTAGCCCAATCTTTTAAAAAGTGCATGAACACTCCTTGATCTTTAAAAAAAATATGCCAATACAGTCCAACGACTTAACCCAGTCACTTAAAATTTTAAAACCCAGTTAACCCAGATAACTCTTGTCCCCGTTTATAAACCCTGGTTTTTTCGTAAATCATTATAAACCCTAATTGTTCAAAACCAACGATCCAAATCCTTGTCCCCCCCCCCCCCCATTCGATCTGTAATCAAGATGTTTGTTTGCTCATGTGATGCTGGAACTGTTATCAAGACTTCATGGACATCAATAAACCCTGGCCGACAGTTATATTGTTGTAATCGAAACATAAGTTTTCGAATTGAAAAGTTTAAGTTGTTAATTTTTCAATTTCTAACGAATGTGTGCTGATAGGGAGGTGGTTGTGGCTTCATTGCTTGGGTGGATCATCAATGTGTGCATGAGATGGCCCTTTCAAACTTGTCTGTCGAAAATGCAAGATTGCCACAGTCCAAAAGAAGATTGAAGATGTATTTAGGTGGAACTTGGGTGTTAATCAATTTGTATTCTGTGTTATTTGGGTCAGAACAGTCAAGTGGGTCAAATAGTATGTAGTTATGGTTGTATTTGTTATGAAATTCTCATGTATCAGTTTCACTCATGAATTAATGAATGAATGTTTGTTGTTTCAATGCAATTGTGTTTATCTATTTCTTATGTATCAGTTAAACATTATAATGCATCCTATGAAGTTGAATAAATGGGTCATGCAGGTTTGTATTCTTCAAATGGTCATGAAATGTGTAGTTTTTGAAAACATTTGGTAGCTGTTGTAAATGTGTAGTATTGTTCAAATGGGTCATGAAATATGCAGTTCAAATGGGTCATGCAGGTTTGTAGTATTGTTAAACTGGGGCATACAGTTTTGAAATGTGTAGTATTCTTCAAATGAATCATGAAATGTGCAGTTCAAATGGGTCATGGTGCAGCAGTCAACCAATGGTCATAAATAACTCAACCAATGGTGCAGCAGTTGATGTCGTGTGGATTAAAGGTTTTTATGACTCAAATTAACTTTTATTTTAAAGGAAATAAGCCCCCGGTGGATGCGTCAAAAACTTGATCCATAAGAGTTTAAGTCAAATCTTTAAGTTAACACACTTTTCAAGTTTTGAATTTATAAAATAAAACAATAGTTGCGAATTATTTTAAACCAACACAATAGGCAAGTGTACCTATCGAGTATAGTATAGACTTCAAGCAAGTACCGAGTATCGAACCCTAAGACACAACTTCCCCTACCCAGCCTTAAGTTGCTTTTTAATAAAAGAAGTATAAAAAATAAAGAAAGAGAGAATGAGAATGACCAAAGTAGATTTCAATGCCAAAAAGAAGTGTTGCTTCAGGATCCAACTGTCCTTAGACGAATTAATAGTAGTTACTTAGTGGTGTGTACAAGTGCACACTTATGCTTAACATGGAGTTGCAACAACATTCTGCAGAGGTGACTGTTTTCGCAAAATAAGTCGTGTTCTTGTTGTTAAATTGAGGGTCTCCCGACCTGGTAAGGTCACCTCTCAACAATGAGGGACAGACTACTCAAGACTGTGCATGCCCAACCCCGAAGAATCCACCTCCTAGTGTTGGGATAAAGACATCTAATTACTTAAAACTTTTATGGACAACTTGCCAGTGGCCGGAGCATGACCGGACAAGAAACCACTTGATATCATAAGAGATTCGTGACTAACCAGCACATGTGCATCCCTTACTTGAACCAATTAACCTTTTTAAAAAGTGAGTGGTCTATCATTAACTGTGTGGCGGTATAATGATGAAAGAAAATAAAGACCGTTTTCTTTCACGGGTTCACCAATTCTTAACCTGCGCCAAAGCTATCACATAGACAATGAAGCTAAGTCGCAAGATTAAGCCTTGGCTTATCACTAGGACCAAGTATAAAGACCGTACCGACCCTAAGTGAGATTTTGATAGCCGAGGATTAAGCCACAAAGTGTGTGTATTTCTACCCACATATAGGCTAATCGATACACGTGGAGTTAAGGTTAGCTTACAAGTGCATGGGTTGTTACACACCATGGGTACACTCATAAGTCCCTCCACTTTCTATCGAAACACCCACAAGACCAAAGACAAAGTAATTAGTTAGTTAATTCATCAAACAAAGTTTCAAGTAAAAAGAATTAAACAAGAACAGAACACCACTTGACAAATAAAAACTATATAATCCATACCAAGAAAAGTCTTCACCCTAGCAACACTCTACTATCCTAGCCAAACATTGGCTTTACAACTTGCACTCTATATTAGGTGTTGGGGGAACACATAGTAGTGGTTGTATTTGGGGATTAAAGAGGATTTTTGGGTGATTTCTAGTGATCTATCTCTCAACTCTAAATCAATAAGTGTTTATGGAGTGATCCCAAGCTCAAAAGGTCACTTACAAGACCCTCAAGATAGCTGAAGTGTGTGAGAACTCGGGTGGAATGGATGGGTGAAGGGATGCTTCAAAATGTGGGGTGGAGGCCTCTATTTATAGGCAAATCAGCTCAAGCACGCCCTTGACGGAGTTTTGGCACGCCTCTGCTCGACAGCACGTACTGTTGCAGAGTCCTTTACGCAGAAATGTCCCATATTGTGTCTGGCACCTCCGTGCTTAGCTTCTCTTTTACCCTCGCTGTCAGGTTTGGTCGGTTTAAGCCTTGGGGAACACGCTGGAGAAAGCATGGTCGTGCCATACAATGGGGCACGCCCGTGCACACTTTAAAATGCTGATTTTGACCACTTTTAACTTGGAAATGTTGCCTTGTTGAACCGGGACAGTTGCACAGCCGTGAGCGCGGCCGTGCCATATCTGGCAGAGCTTCGAAGTCTTCAATTCTTCATCCGTTTAGTGCCGTTTTGTGCGGTGTTCCACTTCTTTTCATCATCGGACCTCGGATCCTGCAGTTATCAACAAAGAATGATAAATCATGATAAAACGGAGATAAAAGCATTATTTTGAGTATAATATAGGTGATATTTATGTGTGAAAACATATCAATTTCTCGGCACATCATAACACCTCACACTTGAGCTTTTGCTTGTCCTTAAGCAAACCGAATGTTAGGCAATTCTTGTGGGATAAAAATTGTAAGTTTAACTCGATGTGTCGAGCTCAACTTACCTCCTAAGAGTCTCGCTTAATGAACTTTCGGGATTTCGGGCTTGGATTTTGGTAAGACTATTAAAACAACTCCTAAGGTGCCCCTTTTTCCTTTTTTTTCTCACTTCTCTCATTCACTCGGGTTTCATTTGGGGGTGAACGCTCAGATTCTACCCGATGGACGACACGAATCATAGGCTTGTATGCAAATTGCAACTCCACCACTTTTATTGAGGTGAAGCGTGTGAATCACAAAGACTTTTTCAGGGTTAATTTAGTCAAATAATGGAAGATATGGTAGGAATGGAGTCTACCACCATGACTAACTTCGGGTTTGGTGCTTGAGGTGTTTATCGGAATCTCAGCGATCTTCTAAGTTGGTTTTGTTGATCTCTCCTTGGACTTTGTAGCTCGACTGTGGCCTACTCTTGTGAACCGTTCGGCGCGAGGGCCGCCTAATAGCCTCCACTAGGCTGGGTCGATCACTTGGTCTTTCTAGAAAGCTTTGTAAAACTTTTCTTTTGAAGTTCTCTCGATTCCTTTATTTCTGCAGCATCTTTATTCATACTTTTTTTAGAACACAAATTTCACATGATGTTTACTGAATGATTACTGACACTTGGTATGCTCTTTTGATGGCTTTCTCTTGTAGCCTCTTCACGATCTCGATTCTGAATTCTTGACGTGTGGCCTATGCTTAAAAGTCCAAAATTGCCAAAGAGCTTCTTCAACACCTCAACACTTCCCTGGTTTTGTCATGGCGGGGGCTAAATGGATGTAAGGAAATGAAATGGCTAAGGCTAAAAGATGGGTGGCTAGGGGTGGGGAAAATATATGGAAGGCCAATGATAACGGAATGGGTAAGTCCTAGGTCACCAGATCATTTTCACACCCTCCCCTCTGATTTGGTCTTGCAGTGCATAAGGCACACAAGTTCTAATCGCGTCATGCCAACGGGGAATATCGCTCAGCACAAACGAATGAGCATGTGTAGTATGTATATAATGGTGTGCTCGATAAGGCTCAATAATACTCACATGTAGGGAGGGGGAGGGGTTATTCAAGGAATCGGGAACACCTTAGACGGTTCGTCTGACTACCAAAAACTACCCTAATCTCCCGAAAAATCGTTGGGCTGACTCAAAGGGTTTGAAAATATTTTTGTTTTCAAAAACTCTTTTAAAAACTTTGCCTTTTTAGTTACGGTTTGCTGACTGCTTTGAGGTGTTTTAATTTTTACAAAAATTTCAAACACCTCACACCTAATTCTTTTACACAGTTTTTAAATTAATATTTGTGATATGTGTGTGCAAAGAAAAAGTAGGCAAGTCAAAAGGAACAAGTATCTCCCCGTTTTGTTTTCCCACGGCCCGCGTGCAGTTGGTCCCCGCTGCTGCCTCCATACGAATGCTTTCTTTGAGAGAAATCACTTGGCATGAATATATAGCTAAATACAAACTAAGAAAAATATAAAAACTACTAATAATAAACTACTAAGTCCTAGTGCCGAGAGGACATACCTGGCGGTTAGAAAATAAAACTGAACGATCATACCTGAGGGTCCTCGATTGCTTTTCTTCCCGTATGCAGCAACCTCTCAACTTATTCTTCATTGGGCTAGCCCCGGAAATACTACTTCAAGCCCGCAATTTAAGATTTTGGGATTGATAAGGAAACATGCTAGAGATGATGATGAGTCGCGCCACCACCACTTGAAGTTTCCTTAATCAAACTTCACTATGTACAAGTAGTGAAGAAGTCGGTCACCCCGACACGGCACAAGTGGCTTGCCGAAATAACGCCATTTCTTCCTAGTGAAGTGATCCTCCGAGTGATACGCTTTACACCATGAGTCGTGAACAAGTTCAGCCATTGGGGGGCTATCACTCATGAACAAGATACATTTGGTGGCAACAACAGAAAACAACATAACACAGTCATTCATACCATTCAAAATTTGACCATAATGGTCATAAATAAGTCAACAAAGACCCACATGTTCCTAAAGTCAACACACATCCAAAGTCAAGTCCCAACCAAAATATATAAACATAACATTGTTCAAATTTCATGACACAACCAACATAGCCTACTAATCAACCACTTGTGATCCACCATCCTAAGTGCCAGTGCCACCACCATCGCAACTGCCGCTGCCACTGCCAACCTGGGAAGTCTTCTTCAGCTTGCATGACCTCCCGTTATGCCCCTATGGCTTTCAGAGAAGACAAGTCACTGTCTGACCTTTTCTTGGCAAGTTACCCCTGTCTGGAATGGTTGGCATGGCAAGCTGAGAAGCATTATCAACCTGGCTAGCTTGACTAGACTCAACCATTTCTTTTGCATACCTCTTTCTTACCTTTTTAGCATGCCTGGTTGCTTGTGATGCTTTGGTGGGGTTAGGGTGGTTGGGCATCTTAATTCTGGCCACAAATCCATATCATTGATTGAAGCAATGGTACATTCATACACTTTCTTCTAGGTTTCCAACCAGTAAACCTCATCAACCCACCTCTCAGGTATGCCATCACCTCCATGCTCTGCATAACACCATATAGCTGCCACTGCATGCTTGCATGGCATAGCAGTCATGTCCCACTTCCTACAAGAGCAACTCTTTTCATCAAGGTTAACAACCCTCTGGTCATGTGTAGCATAACATGTAACTTGGTACCTGGATCCACCTGTATAAAACATGAATGTTCAAAATGGCAACAAGCAGCATTAAAGATCATATCAAATTAGTATAGGAAACATACCTGTCCAGATCACATTGTATTGTGATGCCTCAATTTTATCTTCTCAAAAGTCTTGGTTGCAACAGGTGTTAAAGGGCCATCAGTCTTTGCAATCAACTTCTTAACCACCACAATCTTCTTCATAAGGTGCTCCCTTATGTACTCAAGGCAAGTTATCATTGGTTTGTCCCTACCACCAATGATATTCCTGTTGAATACTTTACATATATTATTCAACGCCATATCACACTTTGGCCTTCCTGCATGCATTATTATTCAAGGACATACCATATTTCAGTTTTCCTAACATACATTCTAAGCACATGAAACATAAATAAGATGAATCATATCATTAAAGTGATATCTTGACCAGTTTTTTGGTGGGATCTATTTCAGCCAACCATGCAATGGTTTATCAGTTTTGGCTACTGCATTCATAGCCTTCTCCCAGCCTATGGATGTGGTCGCACTTGAACAACTCCATAGCAACTCCTTGAACACTTGTCCCCTCTATTTGGGTTTCATGTTCTCATGGATATGCCTAAGACAGTACCTATGTTCTGCCTTTGGGTATAGCCTAGAGATAGCTGGTATGATACCCTGCATAAATACATATGGAAAATCATCATCGAATCAGTTAGCATAAACAAGATAATAAGGAAACAAGAATGAAAGTTACCTTCTGCCTGTCACTTATAAAAGTGAAATCTGAATTGGGACCAATATCCAAATCATCTCCCAGGTTCACCAAGAACCAACTCCAAGTCTCCATTATTTCTGCTTCCACCAATGCATAAGCCACTGGATAAATTCCATTGTTACCATCCACACCCACAACAGTTAAAATCTGTCTAGGGAAGGGTCCCTTCATGAAACAACCATCCAAACCCAGGATTTCTCTACCACATAACCTCCACCCTTCTTTTAGACCACCTAGACAAATGTAAATTCTTCTAAACTGCCTTGTAGGGCTATCTGGATTGTATGCTCTCTCTGCATCAATTTTGAGTGATGTTCCAGGGTTAGATCTCATCAACCCCTCACAATAATCCCTAAGCTTCTCATACTAAGTCCTATAACAACCTACCGTTTTTTCAGTTGCTTTCACTTTTGCCCTAAACATCTGGTTTCTGGTCACCTGAACCTGCCTATTCTTCCGAACAATATCAATTAAATCATGAATTGTTATGTTTGGACTTGCTTGGATAATATGCTCTATCTCCTGAGCCAACCAAGAAAACTGCGCATAATCTAACACCCCGGCATTGAAGCCAAGAATGATCTGTGACTAAGGTCTTCACAACCCAAGCCCCAAGTACATGACTATAGGAGATGAGAAGTGCAAAAGGACAGGTGGGTGGGGGGGTATTTCTTTCTAGGTTTTTTTTTTGTTTTGAGGTGGAGGGTTCTACCTCTCCTTTTGAGGAGAATAATGGCACAACTACCACCAAGTTGTGGGTTAATACCCTGGCAAACAACCCTGAACCTACCCTTATCATTCTTCACTATTCTCAGTTGCCTCCTGGTTTCCACAGCATAGTCCTTCAACATCTTCTTCATAACAGCTCTAGAAGTAAATGTTTGAGTAAGATAAAAGGGACAGTCATCATTCTTTGATCTGTTTCTCCTCTTCTGTTTCCTGTTCCTCCTAATTGACTTATGCAACTTGTAGTCCCAAAAACACTAGATCTTAAGTGTGCACAAGATTGTTATCAACTAGAAACACCTATTTGTTAGGTGTTTTAGTTGATTAATCAAGAAAACTAAAAGAAACTAGATGAACAAAGTAAAACCGACACACAAGAAACTCAAAACGTTTGATTCCATTAACAATAGATCTTCAAAGCACCATGGATTACAATATTCTTGTGTAATGAAAGATGTCCAAAACCCTAACCTAGAGTGTGCATATGAGTGAACTTTATATAGTGAGCACCTGATGGACTGCGAACTTAAGCTTAAGTTCGCAGTGCCCATCTCCTAAGTTCACACTCTAGGGTTTACACATAAACTAACAAAGAATTACATAACTAGTCCTCTAACTATCAAACTACAAAATAAGCTACAAAAAGTCTTTGTTCTGGTAACTGTGGTCTCAACTGAACCCAACAATACTCCCCCTAGACCACAGATACCAGATCTTCGTCTGTTAGCTTCAAACCGAGATATCACTCGATTCACCTTCTTCCTGCTTTACCCGCACTGGTTGTTTTGGGACTATCACTTCTGGAGCTTCAGAGTTTCTGGCTGCTTTTCTTTAATTGTCAGCTTTGTCTTTGTTAGCAATTTCCTTGTCTTTGTCTCCAAGCTCCTTCTCTTTGTCTGCAGCCTCGATCATTTCCAAAATTTCTAGCATCTCCAGCTTCCTTTCTTTAGCAGGATCTACTGCTCTTTGAAATAGCATTCCTTCTTCCAGCAGTGTCTAACCGGCTCCAACTCTGAATGTGTTCCCAAACAGCTACATCAACTCTAACAGATAAAACATGAATACATCTACCAGATCGAAGAATCTCACAATCTAGTCCCCTGCACTGTTCTTGATCACAGACTGGATGATGACTAGGATTATATGCAATAAACACATCTCACATTCTAACACATATTTTAATACTCCCCCTAAACTTTTTATATTTTAATAAAAACAAACACAACAAGGAGGGGTTAACTGTTTCTCACCTTTTGCATACAAGATCATACTAACCATACCTGCCAGATCACATTTCAACTTTCCGTTGGATAGCTGCAGCCCAAGAAAAACTATCGGTATGTTTGTCCACTTAAATCCATGCCTCTCGTCTTTCAACATACGTTTGGTGATGAGATTTATCATGTTTTGGTAATATTGACGGAAAGTTAGTGGACCCCACTTGTGCTAGGTATAAGCCTACCAATCCTCAAGGTTTATTGAGATATAATGATGAGAGCTTCAGGTCTATGTTTACACATAACAGAGAAGATGATCATTATGTCAATCAGATGATGAGAGCTTCAGGTCTATGTTCCCATAACAGAGAAGATGATCATCTGATTGCTTTTTGAGCTATCTATATGTTTGCACGTCACTAACATTGCGTGTCTTTTGTTGCTCATTTGTTTGAATAGCCCCGCATTGGTAGCTTGCACACTTAGGTGTCTTTTGATTACATATGCACAAAATTTTCTGTGTCTTTTGATCTCTCAACCTGTGTATGACCGGACTCAGCTTGTGCAGACCTAAAACACAGTGGGAATCCAGCTTTCCATGTAGATCTATTCTGTTAATCACCTATTAGCAGTTTACTCGATTCCAAGCTGAATCTACCGACATGTCGTTGCTTGAAGCCGCAACATCCTCTGGATCCTATTCACATGCTGACAAAATATGATTAGTCCCTATCATTTCTTGTTAATTTTGCAATAGAGATATACTTTCTCCCCCAAAAATCTTGTTTTGTATGAAAATAGGATTTTTTTTTTGACACCATGACATAATGTGAGCTCACTCAAAATTTATCATTTCCAGCCAAGTAACCAATTGGAGGAAACGAGTTTCGTCAAAAGCCTTTGTGAGGATATCTGCCTTTTGATCAGCAGTATCAATGGATAACACTTGAATGTATCCTTTATCGTGAGCATCGCGAATAGAGTGAATCCTGATCTCAATATGTAGTGGTCGATAGGATTCTTCACGATGTCACGACAAGCATCATTATCAATGAAGATTGGGGTTTTCATGACATTCAAACCGTAATCCAGCAACTGATTTTGGATCCACAAAGCTTGACATCAACAACTGGACGCAACAGTGTACTCGGCTTCATCAGTGGAGATAAACACTATTATCTGCATTTTGCTTTGCCAAGATACAAGCCGATTCCCCAAAAATTTGCAACCACTAGAGACAAATTCTCTATCAATTCTACAACCTGCATGACCACTATCAGAGTAAGCGATTAAATCAAAATTATCACTCTTAGGATACCATAAACCAAGCTTTGGTGTTCCTTTGAGGTAGCGGAAGATTCTTTTGACTGCAGTGTCATGAGATTGCTTGGGATTTGACTGAAAGCGAGCACAGCATCCAGCTCAAAAAAAAAAATTTATATAAAAAAATAATAATATACAAAGATAAACTAAAGAAAATCTATGTACAATCACGACTCAGACATTTAATCAAGTGACTTTGGGAATCCAAGTTTGTTTTAGTTTTGATCTATCGTGATTTTCACCCATCATTGACTCTTTTCTCTTCCAAAATTGTGTGGTTTTAACAAAACTTTTTACTGTTTCTTGAAGATTTTTGATCTGATCAGAAAAAGAGTTTTGAGTTTTGACATCATTTTGTGGTTTAGGTTTTAAATGACACTTTTTGACCACATGTCCTTCTTTTCCACATCTAAAGCATTTTGAGTGTTTAGGCTTGATCTTTGGAGAAGATCTGGATGATGATGATTGTGATGTTCTTTTCTTGATCTTGTTTGAGCAGGAGCTTTCTCTTGAACATGATTCATCCTTGCTGCTACTTGATTCTTCATTTGTGTTGCAGTCAGGTATGCTGATGTTGCTCTCTGTATCACTTAGTGATTCTTCAGAACTTGAGTTACCTGTTTCACTTTGTGATTCTTCAGAACCTGATACATCTGTGGATGAAGGGATAAACTCTGGGATTTCCTCAGTGAGAAATTTCCCAAACCTGTTAAACTTTAGTTCTGGTACAAACATAGGTGGTTTACACGTATGTTTATCATCAGAGAATGCAGCATTAAGATCAACACAAACAGGCATAACATCATTAACACAAACATTTGAACGTCTGATAGGATTCTTCCTATCATCAGGGGCCACAGCACCCTTTAAATCTAGTTTAGAAGTCAAGTTAATACAGTTATCCGGCCTAGATAAACTATTACAGTTATCCATCCTAGATAAACTATTACATTCATCCATATTAATTAAAGTATTACAGTCATCCGAAATCAAATTGTTTTTAGACTTTTCATTGTTCCAGATGAACCAATTCACTGTGGAGTAATTGGCACCTGGATGTCCTAACCCCATTGTCTGCCCACCACAACTCTCATCATCTTCCACCCGACCTTGTTGGGTCACATCTGCATCGCTTTTACTTATGTTAGCATTTGACTCAGATTCATCACATTTGTTTTCAAAAAGATCATTTTTAGGATGAGGTGTTGGAATGGGTATGTATTCACTTCGGCTCAAGGGTAAGAATAGTGATCTTTCGATTCCATTCTTATCCTTATACCCAATTCCATCTTTTACAAATGATTGCCTTGAGCAATCAACGATATCAGCATGAGCCTGTTTGCTTACATTCCATTTGTCAATAATGATTTGAAGACGAGTTGTTTCATTTCTAGATTTTTCTAATTTTGAGGTTAAGTCATTTATTAGAAAATCCTTTTTGAGAACAAATTCTTTTAGAGTCTGCATTTCAGCTAGAGTTGCATTCAACTTTCGCTGATATGCCCACTCATTTTCTTTCATTTCAGAGTTAATTCTTTGGATATCATCCATTTCTCTCAAAACCCTTTTGTTGTGTGACAAACAGTAAGCAACAGCTGTAACGCACCTAGGTGAGCACAGCTTTGATTTTATTTCAAGAGGAATGTTTACCATATCTTTCTCCTCAGCTTTCTTGGGTGCACTTTCCATCTTTTCAGCTGCTTTCTCAGTGGGTGTCTTCTCAGCTATCAAAGCCTCCTCTCCAGTCTGATCTTTCTTCTTCTCAGCAATCAGCACACTCTTCAGCATATCTTTCTCCTCAGCTTTCTTGGGTGCACTTTCCATCTTTTCAGCTGCTTTCTCAGTGGGTGTCTTCTCAGCTATCAAAGCCTCCTCTCCAGTCTGATCTTTCTTCTTCTCAGCAATCAGCACACTCTTCAGACCCGCACTCTCTTGCATTCCTCCTTTTGGCATTCCCACTGAAGATCCTTCCACAGAGTTTACACCATTTGCGGATTTGGTGCATATCGTTACCATCAATGCTTTGTTAACATCTGCTTTAGCTGCAACAGCTTCCTTTCCCCAGCCAAAGTCTTCAACCACCAGTGCCTTCTGTCCAATTGGAGTCATTAAAGCCAGATTCTTTAAAGAGCTCCTTGGAGTAACTTTTGACACTGTTTGATTCATCTCTCTCTTCGTGATGTCCATTTCAAACGATTTCAGAGTGTTTATAAGATCAGCCAAAGTAGACTGAGCATCCAAGTAGTCCTTTTTGATCAACATACATTGGACACTCCACTCCTTTGGGAGAGAATCGAGCAGCTTCTTGATGGAATTGCGGTTGTTTACAGGAATACCAGCTTTCTTCATCTTAGTCAACAGATTCATGAACCTGTCTATATGTGACGACAGACTCTCACCACGGATACTTCCAAACATGTCGTATTCCTTTTGAATCATATCCTGCTTGTTTTGCCTCATCTCTGCATTTCCTTCATAATACTCACTCAGAGCGAACCACAGATCGTGCGCTGATCCGTATTCTTCAAACATATTGTATACATCATTTGACAAAGCCATGGTGAGAGCACCATAGGCTTTGTGGTCTCGCTGCATCAGTTGTTTGTCGAGATCAGTGTATGTAGTGGGATCAGTGTTGAACACTTCTCCTGCATCAGTGGTTCTTGTGGGAATGTGAGGTCCGAGCTGAACTGAGTTCCATTGGGTGTGATCGTTAACAAAATAAAAAGCTTTCATTCTGTTTTTCCATGTACCATAGTCTTCAGCACCCATCAACTTGGGAATACGTGTTATAGTGCCGGTTTCAAGTTCAGCTTGAGTTATGGGGTTAACTTGAAATGAGTTGTTACCAGACATGATTTAAGATTGATTTTAGACTGATTTTAGGGTTTTGATTAATTAGATTATCAAGTTACAGTCCAAAGTCCTTGAAAAATTCAAACAGTCCTCAAGTTCGCAGTCACTAAGTTCGTAGTCACTAAGTTCGCAGTCACTAAGTTCACAGTCACTAAGTTCGCAGTCACTAAGTTCGCAGTCACTAAGTTCGCAGTTCCTTGGAAACCTGAAACAAATAAGAAGCAAGGATGATAAGTCCCTGATTCTCCTGTTAAGTACGCAGTCCCTGTAGCACACACTTTTGGCTTAAGTTCGCAGTTCAACCAAGTCAGAGCAGCACAAGTGCTCAGTCTTGACTGATCAGCCTGCGCACTTGTATAAGTACACAGACACTTAAACTCTCGTTTAAGATTTAAGTTCGCAGTAACCCTAGCCAAGTGCTCAGAAAATGCACCTTTTCAGTAAGTTCGCACACCAACTAGAGATTTCAGATAAGTATGCAGAAACCCTAGTTGTGGTGCCAGGAGAGAGAAAGCTGTAAAGCCTTGTGTAAATTTAAGTGCTCACACAGACACAAGTGCACACACTTTTGGCTTAAGTGCGCAGTTGTGGCTGTTAATAAGTGCACACCTTGAAATGTCAAGTATGCAACTTATGAGCTAAGTACTCAACTCTTGAAACAAGTACTCAACTCTTGAAACAAGTACTCACAAGCAAGAAACAAGTTCACACTCTATGAGCTAAGTTCGCACTTTAAGATGAGCTAAGTACTCAACTCTTGAAACAAGTACTCAACTCTTGAAACAAGTACTCACAAGCAAGAAACAAGTTCACACTCTATGAGCTAAGTTCGCACTTTAAGATGAGCTAAGTACTCAACTCTTGAAACAAGTACTCAACTCTTGAAACAAGTACTCACAAGCAAGAAACAAGTTCACACTCTATGAGCTAAGTTCGCACTTTAAGATGAGCTAAGTACTCAACTCTTGAAACAAGTACTCAACTCTTGAAACAAGTACTCACAAGCAAGAAACAAGTTCACACTCTATGAGCTAAGTTCGCACTTTAAGATGAGCTAAGTACTCAACTCTTGGCTGTTGTGATTTTAATCTTATCAAAAACATGTCCAAGAGATTTTCAATTGTTTTGAAGCTCTTGAATGATGTTTCTACTGAAATTAATACCTTTTAAACACCTTAGAAACACTATTCACGAGATTTTTAAGGCAAAACAATGAAAATATTCAAACTTTGATAAACACCAAAAATTTTTGAAAAACTTGATAGTAAAACTAACAAGGAGGGTTTTGATATCTTTAGATAGATACAATCTCGAGCACAGAGGCTCTGATACCAAATTGTAGTCCCAAAAACACTAGATCTTAAGTGTGCACAAGATTGTTATCAACTAGAAACACCTATTTGTTAGGTGTTTTAGTTGATTAATCAAGAAAACTAAAAGAAACTAGATGAACAAAGTAAAACCGACACACAAGAAACTCAAAACGTTTGATTCCATTAACAATAGATCTTCAAAGCACCATGGATTACAATATTCTTGTGTAATGAAAGATGTCCAAAACCCTAACCTAGAGTGTGCATATGAGTGAACTTTATATAGTGAGCACCTGATGGACTGCGAACTTAAGCTTAAGTTCGCAGTGCCCATCTCCTAAGTTCACACTCTAGGGTTTACACATAAACTAACAAAGAATTACATAACTAGTCCTCTAACTATCAAACTACAAAATAAGCTACAAAAAGTCTTTGTTCTGGTAACTGTGGTCTCAACTGAACCCAACACAACTTAGGCTCATCCTCATCACTCAAACTGTCAAAGTCATCTAAATCTACTTCAACCTCATTTTCCATACCATCATCTGATTCCTCACCTTAACTACCATCTTGGTCTACTGCAGACTTGTAGTTTTCCCTATCAACCTCATAATCCTCTACTAAATTGTCCTCATCTACAATAAAGTCAGAGTCCTCATCATCATCATTATCTACAGTCTCCATGTCATTCTCTACAGGCTCCATGTTTTCCTTTTTCTTCCTAGTGTTTGCATTAGCACTATCCTCACTATCAGATGATTGATTATCCACATCCCTATCAAGCTTATAAGCACTATCTTCACTATCAGTACATTCCCACATATCCAAATTTGTCTGATATGAGAATTCTTCCTTATCAGACTTATTAACAACTTCACAAACCTTTCTGTTTTTTAAAGTTTCATAGTCTGGGAATATATGTTCAACATATACCTCAATTAGCTTCTCAGTCTCAACTAGTTTGAGTAGTTCTAAGACTTGTGTATCAAATAGAAAAAGATCAGTTGGATGACGGTGGGTCTTCACTATTAAACACAACCTGAATGGAACAATAGAAAGATATAAAGCTCGACTAGTTGCCAAGGGATACACACAAACATATGGGATTGACTACTCTGAGACTTTCTCTCCAGTAGCCAAGATTGATACAATCCGTGTTCTTTTATCTATTGCTGCAAATGAAGGATGGCCTCTTCATTAGTTTGATGTTAAGAATGCCTTCCTTCATGAAGAATTGAAAGAAGAAGTATATATGGAGGCTCCTCCCGGATTCACAGACAACTTCAAAAATCGATAAGTGTGTTGACTGAAAAGGACTCTCTACGAGCTTAAACAATCACCTCGAGCTTGGTTTGGAAGATTTACATTGGCTATGAAGAGATACGGGTTCAAACAAAGCAATTCTGATCATACCTTGTTCCTCAAATGAAAAGATAAACTCATAACTTGTTTAATTTTATATGTTGATGATATTATTATCACAGGAAACGATAAAGAAGAAATGGAGAAGCTAAAAGCAAATCTATTCAATGAGTTCGAGATGAAAGATTTAGGAAGACTAAAGTACTTCCTTGGGATTGAAGTCCTGAGATCAAAGCAAGGGATTTTCATATGTCAAAAGAAGTATATCCTTGATCTCCTTGCTGAAACAGGAATGTGTAAGACCCCTACCCGATAAACGGGTGATTATACGATAATTTACGATGAAATAAACTTAGTTTGGAAGTTTATGAATAAAACATTACATGTTAAATGTGGTTCACAAGTTTTTAGCACATATGCATCACATTTCAAAACATGCATTTAGTGTAGTTAATGTCGAACACGACAACAAAACGCCTTCCAAAAACCAAGTTTTAAAAGATTAAGTTTAAACGTTGCGGAAGCGGTCGAGTCTGATGCGTTCGGTTCTTGCTCGGGTCTTGATCACCATCATCCGTGTCACATACATGATTTCCTGTGGGTTAAACACAGTTAAAACAACCCAGAAGTTAGTTTAAACAAGTCAATGATAAGCATTAAAAACACCCAAGAGCGTATCCCTACTCCCGTGGCCGTAGCCCTACTCTCACTCAAAATGGGTTTTTGGGCGTATTTGGGGCGTATGGCAGCAGGATTCCATGATTTCAGATAACTTGACAACAGAGTGGCCGTAACCCTACTCTCCTGGGCGTATCCCTACTCTGCTCAGAAATGGCTGCACGTTTTTACTTAGCATTTTTGCCCATTTTCCTTGCTCGATGCTGCACTTTTCATGCAACTTCAAAACCATTTTAGGGACTTCTTAGAACTCATTTATGGGTCTCCATGCATAGTTTCTAAGTGATTAAATCTCAAGCACAATACCTTATTCGGTGTCTAACCCTATTACCATAGTGATTTGATTCCTTTTCTACTTGACCCGTTAAGATTTGCATAAATTGAAAACATGCATTTTTATGATTCCCAAGTTTATATTCGCGAGTTACACACTACTAATAAAGCCTCAAGTTGACTAAATGATTATTAGTCCAAGCCATTCAACCGTCATAGCGATGCCTCGTGTCCATGGCCACATGTGCCACTTCTCTTGGTCTTACTCGTGCGACCCATATAAATCGTGACATTGGTTTTATGCAATATAACATACCTATTGGGAATCACAATGGAAACTCAATTTATAATGCTATCATCTTCAAAATGTGCATATATGTATAAAGTCATAGTTATGACTTACCTTAGTTCACGCCCCTTTTCACTTATAGACTAGCTTAAGATTGATAACATAGAGTCTACGAATGTACTCAAGCAATTAACAAAATTGATATCGGCATAATTTTGACCCTTATCTTAGGTCCTTGTCTAACTAGTGTTTTACCCAAATTGACCCGTTAGTCTAATTTGGAATATTGACAACCATCTAAGGTTGTTTTCCATGAATTATGAATCGCTTATAAGCTTCTTTTGTGACACTCCAAATGTCTAGATCCCAATTTATATACAAAGGTATAACTAAGCATATAAACATACTAGGAACATATTGAGATTTAAGCCATCGAGTGACTTACCTTATGCGCGCTTCCTCTTTACTTCAATTCGAGACTTCTTGACTAACCGAAGCTTCTTATACTCGCACCTAGATGTGCAAGCCATATTGGTGATTAAATACATGTGCTTAGACATCATTCATTTAACCACACAATTTTTCATCAACTTATCAATGCCTATCTATGCCCGAATGAAATCGAGTTTCATTGAGGCTTTTTATCATACACTTGGTGGGCGAGATTTTACAAATGTCATTTATTGGCCATATAGACCACCAAGATCATCTCGAATTCATTTTCAAGGTTCATACAATAATAAACACTCAAATATTGATTTTTTTACAATTGAAGCTTTCAAGCATTCGAAATATTACCAAGAATCCTTGGTTCACTTACAATGTATAAAACCACCAAGTTCATATCATAAACTTCAAAAATTTCACCATCTAGGTTATGTTATTATGATTTTACTCAAGATTATTTTGTTTTGAGGCCCTCTTGCACTAGAGTCACCTTCCCTAGCCATCAAATTGCAAGATTCAAGAATCTTAGAATTCTCCCCATCATCACCTAGACTACAATGCATCAAATTGGATAAAACAAAGGTTACCTTGATGATTAGGGAGCCTTAGATGACTGAAAATCATATCATGCAAGCTGCAACAACTTGATTCATGTCTGATTTGGGGCTGATTTCTTGTTATTGAGCTAGTGTGTGAGAATAGTATGTGTTTGAGGTGTTTTAATCGATTCCATGGGATGGAATTCTGATATCCTTTTCTTAACATAATAAACCCCTCTTAAGTAGTTTAGCCAATTGACACAAATGGCCCCCTAGTTTGTTTCATGGTATAAATAATGGTTAACTATTAGCCAAGTAAATTCTTGTAAAGGTTTTACCATTATTTAACTTATAGAATTAAATATTCGTTTTGCTTTCGATTTAAGCCCCGTATTATGTATAATTACGATTAGTCACGTTTTAACAATAAGTGTTTATATAGATTTTGGGATGTTACAACTCCACCCCCCTTATTGAGGGTTTCGTCCTCGAAACCGGATGTATACCGAATCACTGGGGGTTCTATCCCTTATCCAAGTCATTTTAACCTTTTGGCTTCAATTACACACAACCTCTTTGATAGGAATTTCGTAAGAGCATGTCTTAGGATCCTAATATTGTGTTCTTCCATCTCCCAACAAGGTGTTACCAATTTGACATTGTTCTTATCTGTCGGATTTAATTATTCATTAGGGCTCTACCCACACATGCAAGTATTTAGTTTAGCCACTTGTAGGCATCTTGGTTAGTTTAAGAGTCATCGTCTTTGACTCCATGGTTCGTTTAGCACCCTTAGGCAACTACGGACTTAGTGTTTACACTTCGTTCATTTACTTTGCTTAGAATTATTTATACGTTTCTTGGCGCGCATTGGATTCAGATATGTTAATGACTTCTGGGAGTGACCTCCATTCTCGATATAAGGTCTCTTCGCCATGGGTTCCGGCTCAAGGACCCTTTTTTAAAGAATTAGTCATTGTCTCATATAATAAGATATTATTCTACACAAATTTACTTATACGTTTCAGCAGCGTTTCACAACACTTTTATGCAACGTTTCAGCCACGTTTTGCGGCTTTTTGCTGCCCTTTAGTGCAGCGTTTTAGCTATGTTTTGGCTGCACTTTTGTGCAGCGTTTTAGCAGTGTTTCAGTGCACTTTTATTCAATGTTTCAGCCGCATTTTAGCGTCTTTTCGCTGAACTTTTGTGCAGCGTTTTAGCAGTGTTTCAGTGCACTTTTATTCAATGTTTCAGCCACATTTTAGCGTCTTTTCGCTGAACTTTTGTGCAGCGTTTTAGCAGTGTTTTGGCTGCACTTTTGTGCAGCGTTTTAACCATAATTCAGCAGCGTTTCGCTGCATTTTTGTGCAGCGTTTCGCTGCACTTTCGTGCAGCATTTTAGTAGAGTTTGGCTGCACTTTTGTGCAGTGTTTCAGCCGTGATTCAGCAGCGTTTCGCTGCACTTTCGTGCAGAGTTTTAGCGTATAACCGATTCCCAATTTCCATTGGTTAATATATTGACGTGTTAAAAGTTTTAATTTTCCTCGGTCTAGTATTCGAGTTTCTAAGGCAAGGTTCACGGTATTACGGATTACGAGTGATTATGATTCTTGAATTACTGCTCTAAGTGCAATCCGTACATTCTAGGAGTTGGACGTGTATATAGGAAGTTTTTTTTTTTCCTACGCATAGAGTCCATGATCCCCTTTTTTTTTGGCTATTCTTCGGAATTTATGTATTTCGTTCTTTGATAATTCTCAATAGACTTCATTTAGTATTCGAGATTTAGTGTTCATATCCACGCGAGATTTGTTTTACTTATTTCATTGGGATACCTTGGTCCTACAGACCATTACCTCACTAATCAAATCTCCTAAGATTCGATCTTTGGTACTACGACCCGTTTTTGATTATTTGTGCACTTAAGAATACGATCCTTAGATCATTCCAGAAAGGTTCTCACCCCTCGGAACTGCATGGTTTTCCATTCTTATGCTTGTTCACATAGGCATTTCTTAGTGTTTTTTTTTTGGCGTATATTGGTCCTGCTGACCCAATTTAGCTTATTACGGAGGTGCTGCCTCCATTATGTGATTCTTGATCCTATATACATATCAGATCTTTGCTAGTCAGTTTATCCCTCATGTGCTAAGTCCCGTGAGGTTAATTCCGGTCTGTGTTGCTTTAACGTGACTCGATTATGTCACATTATTTATCACTGTTCTTATACGATTGCAGCTAGAGACTGTGATCGTTTTCTTGGTGAGGGTCCACCCTCGACTTTTGGGGTCTCCTACGAGACCCTCTTTACTTAGCGTTTAATTTCTTCTTTTATTTAAGATGTCATTTCACGGTCTAAAACCATGTTTTTAGTTCAGTTCCGTGTGAATCATAATTCACACTTGCCTTGCGGGGTTCTATTCTCATTTGCATTCCAGTTTAGGAGATGCATAGTCCTTGGTTTCCCGTGAGTTTTCACAGGTCGTTATGATTTAGTGTGATACTTAGTTCACATTTGCCCGTAGGTTTTCCCGAATTCATTATGATTAGTGTGACGAATAGTTCACATTTGCCCGTAGGCTTTAACGAATTTAATATTATTAGTGTGACACATAGTTCACATTTGTCAGTAGGCTTTCGCGAATCCAATACGGGTCAAGTTTAAATATAACTTAACCTTAAGCTTAGCTCAAATCTTGGCTTTTGTTTTACCTCAGTACAAAGTTCATGTTGGAATACGAGTTAGCCCTCGAGCGCGGTTTAGACTTATTAAAATTTAACCTTTAGATGAGGTTCAAATTTGTTTATGATTTAATCCTTGATTAAGGTTCAATTCCATTTAGGAATTCACCTTCGGTTATAGTTCGAATGCATTTATGACTTAACCTTGGGTTAAGGTTCAAGTCTATTTGCGGGTTGACTCTTGACTAAGATTTGAGTGTTTTTACGACTTAACCTTTAATTAAGGTTCAAGTCCTTTTTACAGATTAATCTTTATTGAGGTCCGAATGTGATTATGACTCAACCTTTGATTAAGGTTCAAGTTTGCTTACAAATTTAACCTTCTAATAAGGTTCAAGTTTAATTATGACTTAACTTTGATTAAGGTTCAAGTCTCTTTATGAATTTCACCTTCTATAAAGGTTCGAGTTTAATTATGACTTAACCTTTGATTAGGGTTCAAGTCTCTTTATGAATTTCACCTTCTATAAAGGTTCGAGTTTAATTATGACTTAACCTTTGATTAGGGTTCAAGTCTATTTTCGAACTGAATTTGTTTATGACTCAACCTTCATTAAGGTTCAAGTCTACTTCCGGTCTGAATCTGTTTACCACTCAACCTTGATTAAGGTTCAAGTCCATTTCCTATCTAAATCCGTTTATGACTCAACCTTGATTAAGGTCTAAGTCTATTTTTCAAACTGAATCTATTTATGACTCACCTTGATTAAGGTTCAAGTCTATTTCCGAACTGAATCTGTTTATGACTCAACCTTGATTAAGGTTCAAGTCTATTACTGAACTGAATCTGTTTATGACTCAACCTTGATTAAGGTTCAAGTCTATTTACTAATCCATGTAAACGTTGTGGTAATACATTTGGCTATATGGCCCCGCGGGTCGTTTATGCATTAGTTTTACATACCCGGTCTACCGGACCTTTATTGGTTCGGCATTACTCCCACGTTCTATGACCCCGCGAGTCATATAGTCGGAAGTTTCACATGCCCATTTCTCCCGACCTAGTCCTTGCTAGATGGGACGTATGCATAAAGAACACAAGAAGCCCACCGTATCATGTGTTTAACACTTACCTGGCCAGGGTAAGCAATTCACACATGACACTGGTGATCTCGTCGCGTTCATCACGATACTTCCCAAATAGAAAATTCCCAGTCGCCTGTTTGATTTAATGAAATCTCTTTTGTTAATTTGCTTTAGTATGTTGATTTCGTTTTTTTTATCGGATTGCATTGTTTTGCAAATGCAATCATGTTTTCCAATTTCCGTTTTGGCTGGGCCTAGGCCCACCATCACCGTGTAATTGGTGTGTTTCCAAGTTTTGAATTGTTTAAAGCACCTTTCTCATGATTTATTCCTTATTGATTTCATGTTCATACATGATACATAACATTTCGACTAGATTAAGATAACTTTGGAAATGAATTCCTTACCGGATTGATGATCAGCTTGAACCGAACGCTTAACTCGTTTAACCTTGGGCTCTGATTACACTTGTAAGACCCCTACCCGATAAACGGGTGATTATACGATAATTTACGATGAAATAAACTTAGTTTGGAAGTTTATGAATAAAACATTACATGTTAAATGTGGTTCACAAGTTTTTAGCACATATGCATCACATTTCAAAACATGCATTTAGTGTAGTTAATGTCGAACACGACAACAAAACGCCTTCCAAAAACCAAGTTTTAAAAGATTAAGTTTAAACGTTGCGGAAGCGGTCGAGTCTGATGCGTTCGGTTCTTGCTCGGGTCTTGATCACCATCATCCGTGTCACATACATGATTTCCTGTGGGTTAAACACAGTTAAAACAACCCAGAAGTTAGTTTAAACAAGTCAATGATAAGCATTAAAAACACCCAAGAGCGTATCCCTACTCCCGTGGCCGTAGCCCTACTCTCACTCAAAATGGGTTTTTGGGCGTATTTGGGGCGTATGGCAGCAGGATTCCATGATTTCAGATAACTTGACAACAGAGTGGCCGTAACCCTACTCTCCTGGGCGTATCCCTACTCTGCTCAGAAATGGCTGCACGTTTTTACTTAGCATTTTTGCCCATTTTCCTTGCTCGATGCTGCACTTTTCATGCAACTTCAAAACCATTTTAGGGACTTCTTAGAACTCATTTATGGGTCTCCATTCATAGTTTCTAAGTGATTAAATCTCAAGCACAATACCTTATTCGGTGTCTAACCCTATTACCATAGTGATTTGATTCCTTTTCTACTTGACCCGTTAAGATTTGCATAAATTGAAAACATGCATTTTTATGATTCCCAAGTTTATATTCGCGAGTTACACACTACTAATAAAGCCTCAAGTTGACTAAATGATTATTAGTCCAAGCCATTCAACCGTCATAGCGATGCCTCGTGTCCATGGCCACATGTGCCACTTCTCTTGGTCTTACTCGTGCGACCCATATAAATCGTGACATTGGTTTTATGCAATATAACATACCTATTGGGAATCACAATGGAAACTCAATTTATAATGCTATCATCTTCAAAATGTGCATATATGTATAAAGTCATAGTTATGACTTACCTTAGTTCACGCCCCTTTTCACTTATAGACTAGCTTAAGATTGATAACATAGAGTCTACGAATGTACTCAAGCAATTAACAAAATTGATATCGGCATAATTTTGACCCTTATCTTAGGTCCTTGTCTAACTAGTGTTTTACCCAAATTGACCCGTTAGTCTAATTTGGAATATTGACAACCATCTAAGGTTGTTTTCCATGAATTATGAATCGCTTATAAGCTTCTTTTGTGACACTCCAAATGTCTAGATCCCAATTTATATACAAAGGTATAACTAAGCATATAAACATACTAGGAACATATTGAGATTTAAGCCATCGAGTGACTTACCTTATGCGCGCTTCCTCTTTACTTCAATTCGAGACTTCTTGACTAACCGAAGCTTCTTATACTCGCACCTAGATGTGCAAGCCATATTGGTGATTAAATACATGTGCTTAGACATCATTCATTTAACCACACAATTTTTCATCAACTTATCAATGCCTATCTATGCCCGAATGAAATCGAGTTTCATTGAGGCTTTTTATCATACACTTGGTGGGCGAGATTTTACAAATGTCATTTATTGGCCATATAGACCACCAAGATCATCTCGAATTCATTTTCAAGGTTCATACAATAATAAACACTCAAATATTGATTTTTTTACAATTGAAGCTTTCAAGCATTCGAAATATTACCAAGAATCCTTGGTTCACTTACAATGTATAAAACCACCAAGTTCATATCATAAACTTCAAAAATTTCACCATCTAGGTTATGTTATTATGATTTTACTCAAGATTATTTTGTTTTGAGGCCCTCTTGCACTAGAGTCACCTTCCCTAGCCATCAAATTGCAAGATTCAAGAATCTTAGAATTCTCCCCATCATCACCTAGACTACAATGCATCAAATTGGATAAAACAAAGGTTACCTTGATGATTAGGGAGCCTTAGATGACTGAAAATCATATCATGCAAGCTGCAACAACTTGATTCATGTCTGATTTGGGGCTGATTTCTTGTTATTGAGCTAGTGTGTGAGAATAGTATGTGTTTGAGGTGTTTTAATCGATTCCATGGGATGGAATTCTGATATCCTTTTCTTAACATAATAAACCCCTCTTAAGTAGTTTAGCCAATTGACACAAATGGCCCCCTAGTTTGTTTCATGGTATAAATAATGGTTAACTATTAGCCAAGTAAATTCTTGTAAAGGTTTTACCATTATTTAACTTATAGAATTAAATATTCGTTTTGCTTTCGATTTAAGCCCCGTATTATGTATAATTACGATTAGTCACGTTTTAACAATAAGTGTTTATATAGATTTTGGGATGTTACAACTCCACCCCCCTTATTGAGGGTTTCGTCCTCGAAACCGGATGTATACCGAATCACTGGGGGTTCTATCCCTTATCCAAGTCATTTTAACCTTTTGGCTTCAATTACACACAACCTCTTTGATAGGAATTTCGTAAGAGCATGTCTTAGGATCCTAATATTGTGTTCTTCCATCTCCCAACAAGGTGTTACCAATTTGACATTGTTCTTATCTGTCGGATTTAATTATTCATTAGGGCTCTACCCACACATGCAAGTATTTAGTTTAGCCACTTGTAGGCATCTTGGTTAGTTTAAGAGTCATCGTCTTTGACTCCATGGTTCGTTTAGCACCCTTAGGCAACTACGGACTTAGTGTTTACACTTCGTTCATTTACTTTGCTTAGAATTATTTATACGTTTCTTGGCGCGCATTGGATTCAGATATGTTAATGACTTCTGGGAGTGACCTCCATTCTCGATATAAGGTCTCTTCGCCATGGGTTCCGGCTCAAGGACCCTTTTTTAAAGAATTAGTCATTGTCTCATATAATAAGATATTATTCTACACAAATTTACTTATACGTTTCAGCAGCGTTTCACAACACTTTTATGCAACGTTTCAGCCACGTTTTGCGGCTTTTTGCTGCCCTTTAGTGCAGCGTTTTAGCTATGTTTTGGCTGCACTTTTGTGCAGCGTTTTAGCAGTGTTTCAGTGCACTTTTATTCAATGTTTCAGCCGCATTTTAGCGTCTTTTCGCTGAACTTTTGTGCAGCGTTTTAGCAGTGTTTCAGTGCACTTTTATTCAATGTTTCAGCCACATTTTAGCGTCTTTTCGCTGAACTTTTGTGCAGCGTTTTAGCAGTGTTTTGGCTGCACTTTTGTGCAGCGTTTTAACCATAATTCAGCAGCGTTTCGCTGCATTTTTGTGCAGCGTTTCGCTGCACTTTCGTGCAGCATTTTAGTAGAGTTTGGCTGCACTTTTGTGCAGTGTTTCAGCCGTGATTTAGCAGCGTTTCGCTGCGCTTTCGTGCAGAGTTTTAGCGTATAACCGATTCCCAATTTCCATTGGTTAATATATTGACGTGTTAAAAGTTTTAATTTTCCTCGGTCTAGTATTCGAGTTTCTAAGGCAAGGTTCACGGTATTACGGATTACGAGTGATTATGATTCTTGAATTACTGCTCTAAGTGCAATCCGTACATTCTAGGAGTTGGACGTGTATATAGGAAGTTTTTTTTTTTCCTACGCATAGAGTCCATGATCCCCTTTTTTTTTGGCTATTCTTCGGAATTTATGTATTTCGTTCTTTGATAATTCTCAATAGACTTCATTTAGTATTCGAGATTTAGTGTTCATATCCACGCGAGATTTGTTTTACTTATTTCATTGGGATACCTTGGTCCTACAGACCATTACCTCACTAATCAAATCTCCTAAGATTCGATCTTTGGTACTACGACCCGTTTTTGATTATTTGTGCACTTAAGAATACGATCCTTAGATCATTCCAGAAAGGTTCTCACCCCTCGGAACTGCATGGTTTTCCATTCTTATGCTTGTTCACATAGGCATTTCTTAGTGTGTTTTTTTTGGCGTATATTGGTCCTGCTGACCCAATTTAGCTTATTACGGAGGTGCTGCCTCCATTATGTGATTCTTGATCCTATATACATATCAGATCTTTGCTAGTCAGTTTATCCCTCATGTGCTAAGTCCCGTGAGGTTAATTCCGGTCTGTGTTGCTTTAACGTGACTCGATTATGTCACATTATTTATCACTGTTCTTATACGATTGCAGCTAGAGACTGTGATCGTTTTCTTGGTGAGGGTCCACCCTCGACTTTTGGGGTCTCCTACGAGACCCTCTTTACTTAGCGTTTAATTTCTTCTTTTATTTAAGATGTCATTTCACGGTCTAAAACCATGTTTTTAGTTCAGTTCCGTGTGAATCATAATTCACACTTGCCTTGCGGGGTTCTATTCTCATTTGCATTCCAGTTTAGGAGATGCATAGTCCTTGGTTTCCCGTGAGTTTTCACAGGTCGTTATGATTTAGTGTGATACTTAGTTCACATTTGCCCGTAGGTTTTCCCGAATTCATTATGATTAGTGTGACGAATAGTTCACATTTGCCCGTAGGCTTTAACGAATTTAATATTATTAGTGTGACACATAGTTCACATTTGTCCGTAGGCTTTCGCGAATCCAATACGGGTCAAGTTTAAATATAACTTAACCTTAAGCTTAGCTCAAATCTTGGCTTTTGTTTTACCTCAGTACAAAGTTCATGTTGGAATACGAGTTAGCCCTCGAGCGCGGTTTAGACTTATTAAAATTTAACCTTTAGATGAGGTTCAAATTTGTTTATGATTTAATCCTTGATTAAGGTTCAATTCCATTTAGGAATTCACCTTCGGTTATAGTTCGAATGCATTTATGACTTAACCTTGGGTTAAGGTTCAAGTCTATTTGCGGGTTGACTCTTGACTAAGATTTGAGTGTTTTTACGACTTAACCTTTAATTAAGGTTCAAGTCCTTTTTACAGATTAATCTTTATTGAGGTCCGAATGTGATTATGACTCAACCTTTGATTAAGGTTCAAGTTTGCTTACAAATTTAACCTTCTAATAAGGTTCAAGTTTAATTATGACTTAACTTTGATTAAGGTTCAAGTCTCTTTATGAATTTCACCTTCTATAAAGGTTCGAGTTTAATTATGACTTAACCTTTGATTAGGGTTCAAGTCTCTTTATGAATTTCACCTTCTATAAAGGTTCGAGTTTAATTATGACTTAACCTTTGATTAGGGTTCAAGTCTATTTTCGAACTGAATTTGTTTATGACTCAACCTTCATTAAGGTTCAAGTCTACTTCCGGTCTGAATCTGTTTACCACTCAACCTTGATTAAGGTTCAAGTCCATTTCCTATCTAAATCCGTTTATGACTCAACCTTGATTAAGGTCTAAGTCTATTTTTCAAACTGAATCTATTTATGACTCACCTTGATTAAGGTTCAAGTCTATTTCCGAACTGAATCTGTTTATGACTCAACCTTGATTAAGGTTCAAGTCTATTACTGAACTGAATCTGTTTATGACTCAACCTTGATTAAGGTTCAAGTCTATTTACTAATCCATGTAAACGTTGTGGTAATACATTTGGCTATATGGCCCCGCGGGTCGTTTATGCATTAGTTTTACATACCCGGTCTACCGGACCTTTATTGGTTCGGCATTACTCCCACGTTCTATGACCCCGCGAGTCATATAGTCGGAAGTTTCACATGCCCATTTCTCCCGACCTAGTCCTTGCTAGATGGGACGTATGCATAAAGAACACAAGAAGCCCACCGTATCATGTGTTTAACACTTACCTGGCCAGGGTAAGCAATTCACACATGACACTGGTGATCTCGTCGCGTTCATCACGATACTTCCCAAATAGAAAATTCCCAGTCGCCTGTTTGATTTAATGAAATCTCTTTTGTTAATTTGCTTTAGTATGTTGATTTCGTTTTTTTTATCGGATTGCATTGTTTTGCAAATGCAATCATGTTTTCCAATTTCCGTTTTGGCTGGGCCTAGGCCCACCATCACCGTGTAATTGGTGTGTTTCCAAGTTTTGAATTGTTTAAAGCACCTTTCTCATGATTTATTCCTTATTGATTTCATGTTCATACATGATACATAACATTTCGACTAGATTAAGATAACTTTGGAAATGAATTCCTTACCGGATTGATGATCAGCTTGAACCGAACGCTTAACTCGTTTAACCTTGGGCTCTGATTACACTTGTAAGACCCCTACCCGATAAACGGGTGATTATACGATAATTTACGATGAAATAAACTTAGTTTGGAAGTTTATGAATAAAACATTACATGTTAAATGTGGTTCACAAGTTTTTAGCACATATGCATCACATTTCAAAACATGCATTTAGTGTAGTTAATGTCGAACACGACAACAAAACGCCTTCCAAAAACCAAGTTTTAAAAGATTAAGTTTAAACGTTGCGGAAGCGGTCGAGTCTGATGCGTTCGGTTCTTGCTCGGGTCTTGATCACCATCATCCGTGTCACATACATGATTTCCTGTGGGTTAAACACAGTTAAAACAACCCAGAAGTTAGTTTAAACAAGTCAATGATAAGCATTAAAAACACCCAAGAGCGTATCCCTACTCCCGTGGCCGTAGCCCTACTCTCACTCAAAATGGGTTTTTGGGCGTATTTGGGGCGTATGGCAGCAGGATTCCATGATTTCAGATAACTTGACAACAGAGTGGCCGTAACCCTACTCTCCTGGGCGTATCCCTACTCTGCTCAGAAATGGCTGCACGTTTTTACTTAGCATTTTTGCCCATTTTCCTTGCTCGATGCTGCACTTTTCATGCAACTTCAAAACCATTTTAGGGACTTCTTAGAACTCATTTATGGGTCTCCATGCATAGTTTCTAAGTGATTAAATCTCAAGCACAATACCTTATTCGGTGTCTAACCCTATTACCATAGTGATTTGATTCCTTTTCTACTTGACCCGTTAAGATTTGCATAAATTGAAAACATGCATTTTTATGATTCCCAAGTTTATATTCGCGAGTTACACACTACTAATAAAGCCTCAAGTTGACTAAATGATTATTAGTCCAAGCCATTCAACCGTCATAGCGATGCCTCGTGTCCATGGCCACATGTGCCACTTCTCTTGGTCTTACTCGTGCGACCCATATAAATCGTGACATTGGTTTTATGCAATATAACATACCTATTGGGAATCACAATGGAAACTCAATTTATAATGCTATCATCTTCAAAATGTGCATATATGTATAAAGTCATAGTTATGACTTACCTTAGTTCACGCCCCTTTTCACTTATAGACTAGCTTAAGATTGATAACATAGAGTCTACGAATGTACTCAAGCAATTAACAAAATTGATATCGGCATAATTTTGACCCTTATCTTAGGTCCTTGTCTAACTAGTGTTTTACCCAAATTGACCCGTTAGTCTAATTTGGAATATTGACAACCATCTAAGGTTGTTTTCCATGAATTATGAATCGCTTATAAGCTTCTTTTGTGACACTCCAAATGTCTAGATCCCAATTTATATACAAAGGTATAACTAAGCATATAAACATACTAGGAACATATTGAGATTTAAGCCATCGAGTGACTTACCTTATGCGCGCTTCCTCTTTACTTCAATTCGAGACTTCTTGACTAACCGAAGCTTCTTATACTCGCACCTAGATGTGCAAGCCATATTGGTGATTAAATACATGTGCTTAGACATCATTCATTTAACCACACAATTTTTCATCAACTTATCAATGCCTATCTATGCCCGAATGAAATCGAGTTTCATTGAGGCTTTTTATCATACACTTGGTGGGCGAGATTTTACAAATGTCATTTATTGGCCATATAGACCACCAAGATCATCTCGAATTCATTTTCAAGGTTCATACAATAATAAACACTCAAATATTGATTTTTTTACAATTGAAGCTTTCAAGCATTCGAAATATTACCAAGAATCCTTGGTTCACTTACAATGTATAAAACCACCAAGTTCATATCATAAACTTCAAAAATTTCACCATCTAGGTTATGTTATTATGATTTTACTCAAGATTATTTTGTTTTGAGGCCCTCTTGCACTAGAGTCACCTTCCCTAGCCATCAAATTGCAAGATTCAAGAATCTTAGAATTCTCCCCATCATCACCTAGACTACAATGCATCAAATTGGATAAAACAAAGGTTACCTTGATGATTAGGGAGCCTTAGATGACTGAAAATCATATCATGCAAGCTGCAACAACTTGATTCATGTCTGATTTGGGGCTGATTTCTTGTTATTGAGCTAGTGTGTGAGAATAGTATGTGTTTGAGGTGTTTTAATCGATTCCATGGGATGGAATTCTGATATCCTTTTCTTAACATAATAAACCCCTCTTAAGTAGTTTAGCCAATTGACACAAATGGCCCCCTAGTTTGTTTCATGGTATAAATAATGGTTAACTATTAGCCAAGTAAATTCTTGTAAAGGTTTTACCATTATTTAACTTATAGAATTAAATATTCGTTTTGCTTTCGATTTAAGCCCCGTATTATGTATAATTACGATTAGTCACGTTTTAACAATAAGTGTTTATATAGATTTTGGGATGTTACAACTCCACCCCCCTTATTGAGGGTTTCGTCCTCGAAACCGGATGTATACCGAATCACTGGGGGTTCTATCCCTTATCCAAGTCATTTTAACCTTTTGGCTTCAATTACACACAACCTCTTTGATAGGAATTTCGTAAGAGCATGTCTTAGGATCCTAATATTGTGTTCTTCCATCTCCCAACAAGGTGTTACCAATTTGACATTGTTCTTATCTGTCGGATTTAATTATTCATTAGGGCTCTACCCACACATGCAAGTATTTAGTTTAGCCACTTGTAGGCATCTTGGTTAGTTTAAGAGTCATCGTCTTTGACTCCATGGTTCGTTTAGCACCCTTAGGCAACTACGGACTTAGTGTTTACACTTCGTTCATTTACTTTGCTTAGAATTATTTATACGTTTCTTGGCGCGCATTGGATTCAGATATGTTAATGACTTCTGGGAGTGACCTCCATTCTCGATATAAGGTCTCTTCGCCATGGGTTCCGGCTCAAGGACCCTTTTTTAAAGAATTAGTCATTGTCTCATATAATAAGATATTATTCTACACAAATTTACTTATACGTTTCAGCAGCGTTTCACAACACTTTTATGCAACGTTTCAGCCACGTTTTGCGGCTTTTTGCTGCCCTTTAGTGCAGCGTTTTAGCTATGTTTTGGCTGCACTTTTGTGCAGCGTTTTAGCAGTGTTTCAGTGCACTTTTATTCAATGTTTCAGCCGCATTTTAGCGTCTTTTCGCTGAACTTTTGTGCAGCGTTTTAGCAGTGTTTCAGTGCACTTTTATTCAATGTTTCAGCCACATTTTAGCGTCTTTTCGCTGAACTTTTGTGCAGCGTTTTAGCAGTGTTTTGGCTGCACTTTTGTGCAGCGTTTTAACCATAATTCAGCAGCGTTTCGCTGCATTTTTGTGCAGCGTTTCGCTGCACTTTCGTGCAGCATTTTAGTAGAGTTTGGCTGCACTTTTGTGCAGTGTTTCAGCCGTGATTCAGCAGCGTTTCGCTGCACTTTCGTGCAGAGTTTTAGCGTATAACCGATTCCCAATTTCCATTGGTTAATATATTGACGTGTTAAAAGTTTTAATTTTCCTCGGTCTAGTATTCGAGTTTCTAAGGCAAGGTTCACGGTATTACGGATTACGAGTGATTATGATTCTTGAATTACTGCTCTAAGTGCAATCCGTACATTCTAGGAGTTGGACGTGTATATAGGAAGTTTTTTTTTTTCCTACGCATAGAGTCCATGATCCCCTTTTTTTTTGGCTATTCTTCGGAATTTATGTATTTCGTTCTTTGATAATTCTCAATAGACTTCATTTAGTATTCGAGATTTAGTGTTCATATCCACGCGAGATTTGTTTTACTTATTTCATTGGGATACCTTGGTCCTACAGACCATTACCTCACTAATCAAATCTCCTAAGATTCGATCTTTGGTACTACGACCCGTTTTTGATTATTTGTGCACTTAAGAATACGATCCTTAGATCATTCCAGAAAGGTTCTCACCCCTCGGAACTGCATGGTTTTCCATTCTTATGCTTGTTCACATAGGCATTTCTTAGTGTTTTTTTTTTGGCGTATATTGGTCCTGCTGACCCAATTTAGCTTATTACGGAGGTGCTGCCTCCATTATGTGATTCTTGATCCTATATACATATCAGATCTTTGCTAGTCAGTTTATCCCTCATGTGCTAAGTCCCGTGAGGTTAATTCCGGTCTGTGTTGCTTTAACGTGACTCGATTATGTCACATTATTTATCACTGTTCTTATACGATTGCAGCTAGAGACTGTGATCGTTTTCTTGGTGAGGGTCCACCCTCGACTTTTGGGGTCTCCTACGAGACCCTCTTTACTTAGCGTTTAATTTCTTCTTTTATTTAAGATGTCATTTCACGGTCTAAAACCATGTTTTTAGTTCAGTTCCGTGTGAATCATAATTCACACTTGCCTTGCGGGGTTCTATTCTCATTTGCATTCCAGTTTAGGAGATGCATAGTCCTTGGTTTCCCGTGAGTTTTCACAGGTCGTTATGATTTAGTGTGATACTTAGTTCACATTTGCCCGTAGGTTTTCCCGAATTCATTATGATTAGTGTGACGAATAGTTCACATTTGCCCGTAGGCTTTAACGAATTTAATATTATTAGTGTGACACATAGTTCACATTTGTCAGTAGGCTTTCGCGAATCCAATACGGGTCAAGTTTAAATATAACTTAACCTTAAGCTTAGCTCAAATCTTGGCTTTTGTTTTACCTCAGTACAAAGTTCATGTTGGAATACGAGTTAGCCCTCGAGCGCGGTTTAGACTTATTAAAATTTAACCTTTAGATGAGGTTCAAATTTGTTTATGATTTAATCCTTGATTAAGGTTCAATTCCATTTAGGAATTCACCTTCGGTTATAGTTCGAATGCATTTATGACTTAACCTTGGGTTAAGGTTCAAGTCTATTTGCGGGTTGACTCTTGACTAAGATTTGAGTGTTTTTACGACTTAACCTTTAATTAAGGTTCAAGTCCTTTTTACAGATTAATCTTTATTGAGGTCCGAATGTGATTATGACTCAACCTTTGATTAAGGTTCAAGTTTGCTTACAAATTTAACCTTCTAATAAGGTTCAAGTTTAATTATGACTTAACTTTGATTAAGGTTCAAGTCTCTTTATGAATTTCACCTTCTATAAAGGTTCGAGTTTAATTATGACTTAACCTTTGATTAGGGTTCAAGTCTCTTTATGAATTTCACCTTCTATAAAGGTTCGAGTTTAATTATGACTTAACCTTTGATTAGGGTTCAAGTCTATTTTCGAACTGAATTTGTTTATGACTCAACCTTCATTAAGGTTCAAGTCTACTTCCGGTCTGAATCTGTTTACCACTCAACCTTGATTAAGGTTCAAGTCCATTTCCTATCTAAATCCGTTTATGACTCAACCTTGATTAAGGTCTAAGTCTATTTTTCAAACTGAATCTATTTATGACTCACCTTGATTAAGGTTCAAGTCTATTTCCGAACTGAATCTGTTTATGACTCAACCTTGATTAAGGTTCAAGTCTATTACTGAACTGAATCTGTTTATGACTCAACCTTGATTAAGGTTCAAGTCTATTTACTAATCCATGTAAACGTTGTGGTAATACATTTGGCTATATGGCCCCGCGGGTCGTTTATGCATTAGTTTTACATACCCGGTCTACCGGACCTTTATTGGTTCGGCATTACTCCCACGTTCTATGACCCCGCGAGTCATATAGTCGGAAGTTTCACATGCCCATTTCTCCCGACCTAGTCCTTGCTAGATGGGACGTATGCATAAAGAACACAAGAAGCCCACCGTATCATGTGTTTAACACTTACCTGGCCAGGGTAAGCAATTCACACATGACACTGGTGATCTCGTCGCGTTCATCACGATACTTCCCAAATAGAAAATTCCCAGTCGCCTGTTTGATTTAATGAAATCTCTTTTGTTAATTTGCTTTAGTATGTTGATTTCGTTTTTTTTATCGGATTGCATTGTTTTGCAAATGCAATCATGTTTTCCAATTTCCGTTTTGGCTGGGCCTAGGCCCACCATCACCGTGTAATTGGTGTGTTTCCAAGTTTTGAATTGTTTAAAGCACCTTTCTCATGATTTATTCCTTATTGATTTCATGTTCATACATGATACATAACATTTCGACTAGATTAAGATAACTTTGGAAATGAATTCCTTACCGGATTGATGATCAGCTTGAACCGAACGCTTAACTCGTTTAACCTTGGGCTCTGATTACACTTGTAAGACCCCTACCCGATAAACGGGTGATTATACGATAATTTACGATGAAATAAACTTAGTTTGGAAGTTTATGAATAAAACATTACATGTTAAATGTGGTTCACAAGTTTTTAGCACATATGCATCACATTTCAAAACATGCATTTAGTGTAGTTAATGTCGAACACGACAACAAAACGCCTTCCAAAAACCAAGTTTTAAAAGATTAAGTTTAAACGTTGCGGAAGCGGTCGAGTCTGATGCGTTCGGTTCTTGCTCGGGTCTTGATCACCATCATCCGTGTCACATACATGATTTCCTGTGGGTTAAACACAGTTAAAACAACCCAGAAGTTAGTTTAAACAAGTCAATGATAAGCATTAAAAACACCCAAGAGCGTATCCCTACTCCCGTGGCCGTAGCCCTACTCTCACTCAAAATGGGTTTTTGGGCGTATTTGGGGCGTATGGCAGCAGGATTCCATGATTTCAGATAACTTGACAACAGAGTGGCCGTAACCCTACTCTCCTGGGCGTATCCCTACTCTGCTCAGAAATGGCTGCACGTTTTTACTTAGCATTTTTGCCCATTTTCCTTGCTCGATGCTGCACTTTTCATGCAACTTCAAAACCATTTTAGGGACTTCTTAGAACTCATTTATGGGTCTCCATTCATAGTTTCTAAGTGATTAAATCTCAAGCACAATACCTTATTCGGTGTCTAACCCTATTACCATAGTGATTTGATTCCTTTTCTACTTGACCCGTTAAGATTTGCATAAATTGAAAACATGCATTTTTATGATTCCCAAGTTTATATTCGCGAGTTACACACTACTAATAAAGCCTCAAGTTGACTAAATGATTATTAGTCCAAGCCATTCAACCGTCATAGCGATGCCTCGTGTCCATGGCCACATGTGCCACTTCTCTTGGTCTTACTCGTGCGACCCATATAAATCGTGACATTGGTTTTATGCAATATAACATACCTATTGGGAATCACAATGGAAACTCAATTTATAATGCTATCATCTTCAAAATGTGCATATATGTATAAAGTCATAGTTATGACTTACCTTAGTTCACGCCCCTTTTCACTTATAGACTAGCTTAAGATTGATAACATAGAGTCTACGAATGTACTCAAGCAATTAACAAAATTGATATCGGCATAATTTTGACCCTTATCTTAGGTCCTTGTCTAACTAGTGTTTTACCCAAATTGACCCGTTAGTCTAATTTGGAATATTGACAACCATCTAAGGTTGTTTTCCATGAATTATGAATCGCTTATAAGCTTCTTTTGTGACACTCCAAATGTCTAGATCCCAATTTATATACAAAGGTATAACTAAGCATATAAACATACTAGGAACATATTGAGATTTAAGCCATCGAGTGACTTACCTTATGCGCGCTTCCTCTTTACTTCAATTCGAGACTTCTTGACTAACCGAAGCTTCTTATACTCGCACCTAGATGTGCAAGCCATATTGGTGATTAAATACATGTGCTTAGACATCATTCATTTAACCACACAATTTTTCATCAACTTATCAATGCCTATCTATGCCCGAATGAAATCGAGTTTCATTGAGGCTTTTTATCATACACTTGGTGGGCGAGATTTTACAAATGTCATTTATTGGCCATATAGACCACCAAGATCATCTCGAATTCATTTTCAAGGTTCATACAATAATAAACACTCAAATATTGATTTTTTTACAATTGAAGCTTTCAAGCATTCGAAATATTACCAAGAATCCTTGGTTCACTTACAATGTATAAAACCACCAAGTTCATATCATAAACTTCAAAAATTTCACCATCTAGGTTATGTTATTATGATTTTACTCAAGATTATTTTGTTTTGAGGCCCTCTTGCACTAGAGTCACCTTCCCTAGCCATCAAATTGCAAGATTCAAGAATCTTAGAATTCTCCCCATCATCACCTAGACTACAATGCATCAAATTGGATAAAACAAAGGTTACCTTGATGATTAGGGAGCCTTAGATGACTGAAAATCATATCATGCAAGCTGCAACAACTTGATTCATGTCTGATTTGGGGCTGATTTCTTGTTATTGAGCTAGTGTGTGAGAATAGTATGTGTTTGAGGTGTTTTAATCGATTCCATGGGATGGAATTCTGATATCCTTTTCTTAACATAATAAACCCCTCTTAAGTAGTTTAGCCAATTGACACAAATGGCCCCCTAGTTTGTTTCATGGTATAAATAATGGTTAACTATTAGCCAAGTAAATTCTTGTAAAGGTTTTACCATTATTTAACTTATAGAATTAAATATTCGTTTTGCTTTCGATTTAAGCCCCGTATTATGTATAATTACGATTAGTCACGTTTTAACAATAAGTGTTTATATAGATTTTGGGATGTTACAACTCCACCCCCCTTATTGAGGGTTTCGTCCTCGAAACCGGATGTATACCGAATCACTGGGGGTTCTATCCCTTATCCAAGTCATTTTAACCTTTTGGCTTCAATTACACACAACCTCTTTGATAGGAATTTCGTAAGAGCATGTCTTAGGATCCTAATATTGTGTTCTTCCATCTCCCAACAAGGTGTTACCAATTTGACATTGTTCTTATCTGTCGGATTTAATTATTCATTAGGGCTCTACCCACACATGCAAGTATTTAGTTTAGCCACTTGTAGGCATCTTGGTTAGTTTAAGAGTCATCGTCTTTGACTCCATGGTTCGTTTAGCACCCTTAGGCAACTACGGACTTAGTGTTTACACTTCGTTCATTTACTTTGCTTAGAATTATTTATACGTTTCTTGGCGCGCATTGGATTCAGATATGTTAATGACTTCTGGGAGTGACCTCCATTCTCGATATAAGGTCTCTTCGCCATGGGTTCCGGCTCAAGGACCCTTTTTTAAAGAATTAGTCATTGTCTCATATAATAAGATATTATTCTACACAAATTTACTTATACGTTTCAGCAGCGTTTCACAACACTTTTATGCAACGTTTCAGCCACGTTTTGCGGCTTTTTGCTGCCCTTTAGTGCAGCGTTTTAGCTATGTTTTGGCTGCACTTTTGTGCAGCGTTTTAGCAGTGTTTCAGTGCACTTTTATTCAATGTTTCAGCCGCATTTTAGCGTCTTTTCGCTGAACTTTTGTGCAGCGTTTTAGCAGTGTTTCAGTGCACTTTTATTCAATGTTTCAGCCACATTTTAGCGTCTTTTCGCTGAACTTTTGTGCAGCGTTTTAGCAGTGTTTTGGCTGCACTTTTGTGCAGCGTTTTAACCATAATTCAGCAGCGTTTCGCTGCATTTTTGTGCAGCGTTTCGCTGCACTTTCGTGCAGCATTTTAGTAGAGTTTGGCTGCACTTTTGTGCAGTGTTTCAGCCGTGATTTAGCAGCGTTTCGCTGCGCTTTCGTGCAGAGTTTTAGCGTATAACCGATTCCCAATTTCCATTGGTTAATATATTGACGTGTTAAAAGTTTTAATTTTCCTCGGTCTAGTATTCGAGTTTCTAAGGCAAGGTTCACGGTATTACGGATTACGAGTGATTATGATTCTTGAATTACTGCTCTAAGTGCAATCCGTACATTCTAGGAGTTGGACGTGTATATAGGAAGTTTTTTTTTTTCCTACGCATAGAGTCCATGATCCCCTTTTTTTTTGGCTATTCTTCGGAATTTATGTATTTCGTTCTTTGATAATTCTCAATAGACTTCATTTAGTATTCGAGATTTAGTGTTCATATCCACGCGAGATTTGTTTTACTTATTTCATTGGGATACCTTGGTCCTACAGACCATTACCTCACTAATCAAATCTCCTAAGATTCGATCTTTGGTACTACGACCCGTTTTTGATTATTTGTGCACTTAAGAATACGATCCTTAGATCATTCCAGAAAGGTTCTCACCCCTCGGAACTGCATGGTTTTCCATTCTTATGCTTGTTCACATAGGCATTTCTTAGTGTGTTTTTTTTGGCGTATATTGGTCCTGCTGACCCAATTTAGCTTATTACGGAGGTGCTGCCTCCATTATGTGATTCTTGATCCTATATACATATCAGATCTTTGCTAGTCAGTTTATCCCTCATGTGCTAAGTCCCGTGAGGTTAATTCCGGTCTGTGTTGCTTTAACGTGACTCGATTATGTCACATTATTTATCACTGTTCTTATACGATTGCAGCTAGAGACTGTGATCGTTTTCTTGGTGAGGGTCCACCCTCGACTTTTGGGGTCTCCTACGAGACCCTCTTTACTTAGCGTTTAATTTCTTCTTTTATTTAAGATGTCATTTCACGGTCTAAAACCATGTTTTTAGTTCAGTTCCGTGTGAATCATAATTCACACTTGCCTTGCGGGGTTCTATTCTCATTTGCATTCCAGTTTAGGAGATGCATAGTCCTTGGTTTCCCGTGAGTTTTCACAGGTCGTTATGATTTAGTGTGATACTTAGTTCACATTTGCCCGTAGGTTTTCCCGAATTCATTATGATTAGTGTGACGAATAGTTCACATTTGCCCGTAGGCTTTAACGAATTTAATATTATTAGTGTGACACATAGTTCACATTTGTCCGTAGGCTTTCGCGAATCCAATACGGGTCAAGTTTAAATATAACTTAACCTTAAGCTTAGCTCAAATCTTGGCTTTTGTTTTACCTCAGTACAAAGTTCATGTTGGAATACGAGTTAGCCCTCGAGCGCGGTTTAGACTTATTAAAATTTAACCTTTAGATGAGGTTCAAATTTGTTTATGATTTAATCCTTGATTAAGGTTCAATTCCATTTAGGAATTCACCTTCGGTTATAGTTCGAATGCATTTATGACTTAACCTTGGGTTAAGGTTCAAGTCTATTTGCGGGTTGACTCTTGACTAAGATTTGAGTGTTTTTACGACTTAACCTTTAATTAAGGTTCAAGTCCTTTTTACAGATTAATCTTTATTGAGGTCCGAATGTGATTATGACTCAACCTTTGATTAAGGTTCAAGTTTGCTTACAAATTTAACCTTCTAATAAGGTTCAAGTTTAATTATGACTTAACTTTGATTAAGGTTCAAGTCTCTTTATGAATTTCACCTTCTATAAAGGTTCGAGTTTAATTATGACTTAACCTTTGATTAGGGTTCAAGTCTCTTTATGAATTTCACCTTCTATAAAGGTTCGAGTTTAATTATGACTTAACCTTTGATTAGGGTTCAAGTCTATTTTCGAACTGAATTTGTTTATGACTCAACCTTCATTAAGGTTCAAGTCTACTTCCGGTCTGAATCTGTTTACCACTCAACCTTGATTAAGGTTCAAGTCCATTTCCTATCTAAATCCGTTTATGACTCAACCTTGATTAAGGTCTAAGTCTATTTTTCAAACTGAATCTATTTATGACTCACCTTGATTAAGGTTCAAGTCTATTTCCGAACTGAATCTGTTTATGACTCAACCTTGATTAAGGTTCAAGTCTATTACTGAACTGAATCTGTTTATGACTCAACCTTGATTAAGGTTCAAGTCTATTTACTAATCCATGTAAACGTTGTGGTAATACATTTGGCTATATGGCCCCGCGGGTCGTTTATGCATTAGTTTTACATACCCGGTCTACCGGACCTTTATTGGTTCGGCATTACTCCCACGTTCTATGACCCCGCGAGTCATATAGTCGGAAGTTTCACATGCCCATTTCTCCCGACCTAGTCCTTGCTAGATGGGACGTATGCATAAAGAACACAAGAAGCCCACCGTATCATGTGTTTAACACTTACCTGGCCAGGGTAAGCAATTCACACATGACACTGGTGATCTCGTCGCGTTCATCACGATACTTCCCAAATAGAAAATTCCCAGTCGCCTGTTTGATTTAATGAAATCTCTTTTGTTAATTTGCTTTAGTATGTTGATTTCGTTTTTTTTATCGGATTGCATTGTTTTGCAAATGCAATCATGTTTTCCAATTTCCGTTTTGGCTGGGCCTAGGCCCACCATCACCGTGTAATTGGTGTGTTTCCAAGTTTTGAATTGTTTAAAGCACCTTTCTCATGATTTATTCCTTATTGATTTCATGTTCATACATGATACATAACATTTCGACTAGATTAAGATAACTTTGGAAATGAATTCCTTACCGGATTGATGATCAGCTTGAACCGAACGCTTAACTCGTTTAACCTTGGGCTCTGATTACACTTGTAAGACCCCTACCCGATAAACGGGTGATTATACGATAATTTACGATGAAATAAACTTAGTTTGGAAGTTTATGAATAAAACATTACATGTTAAATGTGGTTCACAAGTTTTTAGCACATATGCATCACATTTCAAAACATGCATTTAGTGTAGTTAATGTCGAACACGACAACAAAACGCCTTCCAAAAACCAAGTTTTAAAAGATTAAGTTTAAACGTTGCGGAAGCGGTCGAGTCTGATGCGTTCGGTTCTTGCTCGGGTCTTGATCACCATCATCCGTGTCACATACATGATTTCCTGTGGGTTAAACACAGTTAAAACAACCCAGAAGTTAGTTTAAACAAGTCAATGATAAGCATTAAAAACACCCAAGAGCGTATCCCTACTCCCGTGGCCGTAGCCCTACTCTCACTCAAAATGGGTTTTTGGGCGTATTTGGGGCGTATGGCAGCAGGATTCCATGATTTCAGATAACTTGACAACAGAGTGGCCGTAACCCTACTCTCCTGGGCGTATCCCTACTCTGCTCAGAAATGGCTGCACGTTTTTACTTAGCATTTTTGCCCATTTTCCTTGCTCGATGCTGCACTTTTCATGCAACTTCAAAACCATTTTAGGGACTTCTTAGAACTCATTTATGGGTCTCCATGCATAGTTTCTAAGTGATTAAATCTCAAGCACAATACCTTATTCGGTGTCTAACCCTATTACCATAGTGATTTGATTCCTTTTCTACTTGACCCGTTAAGATTTGCATAAATTGAAAACATGCATTTTTATGATTCCCAAGTTTATATTCGCGAGTTACACACTACTAATAAAGCCTCAAGTTGACTAAATGATTATTAGTCCAAGCCATTCAACCGTCATAGCGATGCCTCGTGTCCATGGCCACATGTGCCACTTCTCTTGGTCTTACTCGTGCGACCCATATAAATCGTGACATTGGTTTTATGCAATATAACATACCTATTGGGAATCACAATGGAAACTCAATTTATAATGCTATCATCTTCAAAATGTGCATATATGTATAAAGTCATAGTTATGACTTACCTTAGTTCACGCCCCTTTTCACTTATAGACTAGCTTAAGATTGATAACATAGAGTCTACGAATGTACTCAAGCAATTAACAAAATTGATATCGGCATAATTTTGACCCTTATCTTAGGTCCTTGTCTAACTAGTGTTTTACCCAAATTGACCCGTTAGTCTAATTTGGAATATTGACAACCATCTAAGGTTGTTTTCCATGAATTATGAATCGCTTATAAGCTTCTTTTGTGACACTCCAAATGTCTAGATCCCAATTTATATACAAAGGTATAACTAAGCATATAAACATACTAGGAACATATTGAGATTTAAGCCATCGAGTGACTTACCTTATGCGCGCTTCCTCTTTACTTCAATTCGAGACTTCTTGACTAACCGAAGCTTCTTATACTCGCACCTAGATGTGCAAGCCATATTGGTGATTAAATACATGTGCTTAGACATCATTCATTTAACCACACAATTTTTCATCAACTTATCAATGCCTATCTATGCCCGAATGAAATCGAGTTTCATTGAGGCTTTTTATCATACACTTGGTGGGCGAGATTTTACAAATGTCATTTATTGGCCATATAGACCACCAAGATCATCTCGAATTCATTTTCAAGGTTCATACAATAATAAACACTCAAATATTGATTTTTTTACAATTGAAGCTTTCAAGCATTCGAAATATTACCAAGAATCCTTGGTTCACTTACAATGTATAAAACCACCAAGTTCATATCATAAACTTCAAAAATTTCACCATCTAGGTTATGTTATTATGATTTTACTCAAGATTATTTTGTTTTGAGGCCCTCTTGCACTAGAGTCACCTTCCCTAGCCATCAAATTGCAAGATTCAAGAATCTTAGAATTCTCCCCATCATCACCTAGACTACAATGCATCAAATTGGATAAAACAAAGGTTACCTTGATGATTAGGGAGCCTTAGATGACTGAAAATCATATCATGCAAGCTGCAACAACTTGATTCATGTCTGATTTGGGGCTGATTTCTTGTTATTGAGCTAGTGTGTGAGAATAGTATGTGTTTGAGGTGTTTTAATCGATTCCATGGGATGGAATTCTGATATCCTTTTCTTAACATAATAAACCCCTCTTAAGTAGTTTAGCCAATTGACACAAATGGCCCCCTAGTTTGTTTCATGGTATAAATAATGGTTAACTATTAGCCAAGTAAATTCTTGTAAAGGTTTTACCATTATTTAACTTATAGAATTAAATATTCGTTTTGCTTTCGATTTAAGCCCCGTATTATGTATAATTACGATTAGTCACGTTTTAACAATAAGTGTTTATATAGATTTTGGGATGTTACAGAATGTTCGACTGCAAACCAGCTGATACCCCGATGATAACCAACCAAAAACTCTACATGGAAGAATGAGCAAAATTGGCAGATAAAGGAAAATACCAACGTCTAGTGGGCAAACTCATATATCTCTCACACACTCGTCCAGACATTGCATACGCCGTAAGTGTGGTTAGTCATTTTATGCACCAACCCCAAGTTAACCACATGGATGTTGTTCGAAGAATTATCAGATATCTAAAAAGGACGGTTAGCTATGGGATTCTCTTCCAACCAAACAAACATTCGAAGATTCAAGAGACGCTGATTGGGCAGGAGATCAACAGGACCGGAGATCTACATCAGGATACTTCACGTTAGTTGGAGGAAACTTGGTGACTTGGAGGAGTAAAAACAAAAGTTGGTTGCTTTATCCAGTGCTGAAGCTGAATTTCAAGGTATTGCAAGAGGACTAGTAGAGGTCTTATGGATACGCAAACTTCTAACTGAAATTGGATTCATTTAAAAGGAAGCAAGCAAAATCTTGTGCGACAACAAATCAACTATACAAATCTCCGAAAACCCTGTTCAACATGACCGTACAAATCATGTAGAAGTCGACAGGCATTTTATCAAAGAAAAACTCAAAAATTGAATTATAGAACTTCAGTTCATTCGATCAGAGGATCAACTAGCAGACATACTTACAAAATCTGTCAACGGAAAACTCTATAACAATTGATTGTACAAGTTGAGTATCAGGAATCCCACTACTCAACTTGAGGGGGAGTGTTAGAAAGTAAATCAAGAGGGATCATACATCATTTCCCAAATTAGGAGGTTACCATGGACTGTGACAGCTATCAAAGAATAAATTATATAGCCGTTTGGCTACTTTTCCTTATTTAGATCAATTGTACTTCTTATATATTGTCCGTATACTGTCCATTTTTCAATACAACAACCAATACTATTTTCTCTGATTCACATTATAAACTATTACCACTATAACTAATTAAAGTTATATTTAGTTCTTAAAACATAGTTGCAAATATGTGAACGTAGAAATTGCAAATATTTGTATGGTTTCCAATCAGCTTTAACTAATTAAAATTTTACTATAACATCGTATGCAATGTCCGTCTCCTATCTTTCACCTTTATGTTCCAATGTTGATCTCTAAAACCTGCCCTTTTGGCTATCCCTCTCCATTTTTGTATCCTTGCATCCATTTTTTTGGTCAACCCACAAAAGGGCTTCAGTTTACCAGGCAACTTTTCGTAAACCTCCCACCATTTTTTATGAGCCGAATCACTAGCATAAAGTCGACGATCCAACATATCCCAGTTACAATCATAGTCTTTGTAACACACCCATGGCTTCAACCCGAGATAATGAATGGTGTATAAGTTTTCTTTGATTTCACGATTAGGGTTATTCGGGTCTGGGAAAACCTTAAGATGGTTAACCTTTGAATGAAACCGATGCCACCATGTAAAAGCTTCGTTAAGAAATCCTTGATCACCACCATTGTATGATCCGAAAGTGTAGATGTTTTCCATTAAGGTATTGAACATGCATTGTGATGGCTCGATTAAAATGAGCCCTGAATTGAACATATATTTAGCATTTCCAGCCGCAGAGAGTTGGGGATAACCGAAGAATTCGTCTAAGTTCTTTAGAACTATAAGATCCGCGTCTATGAACATAACTTTAGCGTACTCAGTCAACTGCCATATTCGGAGTTTGCTATAGTTGTACTTGTTATACGCGCCTCTTTTTGCGTGGGGGCTTCGTATGCGTTCAATAAGCTTGATCTTCCATCCGGCAGCTTTGAGTGCTCGAAGGGATTTTGGAGATATGGAATCATCAGCAAGCAAGACTAGGTCCTTTGTTGAATTGGTTTGGAGGATGCTTTGTGCTAAAGCTATTGCACCGCAAACGTATGTTTCCGAGGAGTGGAGGACGGTTACGTATGCTTCTCGTGATTTATATGCATGAGACGTGGATTGACCTGAAGATCAACAAGGGGCAGTAAATAATATGTTCATGATTTCATCCCTCAAAGGTATAGTTCATCATAAAAATCATAAAAAATATATAAACAGTATATTTGAATGAATAATAACTCATCCAACACAAATGTGTCATGTGTTTGTCTTTTTTTTTAACCTTTAACTTGATATCTTATATTATAAACAACATACATGTTTAGCCGCCCATTTTTCATGATAAAGTATTTCTGAGTATTGTAAACAACATTCTCACTTGCTTTGGTACATGTAAATGTATTCATTATATGTGGTTTTCGGTTCCATACGAGTCACTGTGTCAGTTTTGGTAGTTTCCATTGTCGGTACCAAAAAATGATACATATCCATGTAAACAAGTTTCAATATATATATTTCTTTTGACATATTACGGCACTAACTTTAGATTATACGGAGGAGTGGAACAACTTTTGTTATAAGCACATTTTTTTTCATTCAATAATATAGAATACGTGGAGCACCTTTTGTTATAAGTACATTTTTCTCATTAAATAATATAGAATGCTTCCTACTGCATCACTCGAGAGAAAAATAACTAGTTTATGACAGCATGCATCATGTGTTCTTGAAACAATAGAAAAGATAATTATAAATTGAAAGAGTTGAAAACGTAATTATAAATATACAAAGATAACATAAGGATTTATCTTATAAAATACGTGGAAATGATATTTAAAATCAATATCATAGAAACTATATATGCTATCCAAATAGTGGTGCAGGTTTCAATTCATATGAAGCAAAATCGCCCATAAAGGTGATTTAACTAGTGATAAGGCTGCTTGCAAAATTCAAGGTGCATGGAGTAATATCATCAAATTAAAAGGAGAGTGGACTCAAGACAACATTACAAAATTGGGATATAAAATTAGCTCAGCTCTCTTAAAAGGCAACTCTTTTATTAAAACGATTGGTTATGTATATCTCTTTATATCGTAGTTCTTAGCATATTCACAAAACGATATAGCTTGGGTAATTGTACTTGTAAATTATGTATATCTCTTTATATCGTAGTTCTTAGCATATTCACAAAACGATTGGTTTAATTTTAGAAAACCCTAAATGACTTTTTAGTGGTACACAAATCAACACAAAATTTGATTATTTTCATATTTTGTATGGCATCGTGTTAGGAATCTCTACAAACTAACATTCGGGTGGGACTCGGAGTACCCTCTCTTTTACCTAGGGCCTCATCTACAGGATGAATATCATACTTTATGTTAGGATTTTAGAACATTATATATATAAAAGAAACGTGCATGCCTGAAATGTTACAAGGCAATGGTGATTAAATCATGCTTAAAAGGCGTGCTTGATTTATTGGTTTGCTCCATATATATGGACCCACTTTCAAACAAACTTTGATCAAGTGAGGTGGAGTTCTAATGTTGCTTAATCCTAACAAGAAGAAATCTCCCAACAAAGTAAACGACTTAAAACTCCACTAGAATTTTAGTTTGTAGAGTTGATAAGAGACGACATTCCAAACTCTTCATATCTAACTCAAGCTAGATCGAGCTCAAAGAATTTGATTTTCATATTTTCATATAAAATTAGCAACCCTGTTTTTAATAATATATATGTAATCTTTCTCACATACAAATTAAGTTACAAACCTAGGGCTTCTCAATCTCATTAGCAATTGAGTTGTGGACGCATCTTATTAAGTTATCGGACCCTAATGAGATTAAATTTATCGAACCATATGACATCATTGAATTTCTCAAACTATGACATCATTTTTCTTGGATCAAGTTGTCTGCCAACACTTCTAAAGCTTCAACTTCATACATTACTATAGAGAGGGACATTTGCTACAAACCAATTTTGTCAAAAATAAATAAATAAATAAATAAATAAATAAACTAATAATATAATAATAATAACTTGTACGATAAATATCGTTTGTCAATAATCTTGGGATATCTATATTTCGTGACTAATATAATAACGAAGAGCGACTAGTAGTTACCGTAACAATATTAGTAACTAAAATTTCCAGGGTAACCATTTTCCAAGCAGTCAGTGGTTTGTGGTAAGCCAATTCGCAATCGGACACTGTGACAGCAAGAATGGTTGCTAGTTTCCGTTGCAACCAGTTTTCTGTCTCGGATTTTGTTGTAAAGGTAATTTACGATGAAATAATGTGCCCCGTTAAAGGCCTAGATTAGCTAAAACAGAAACACAGGATTGAGCGAACTCGATCTCATACCAATTCAAAAAGAGTTGGCCAAAATCGTGTCTAAAGTTTGGCCAGTTTTGTCACATCAATCCAAAATATTTTTATTTTTTTTACATCTGGATCCTTCAGGTTTAAGTTTTTTTTTGCCAAAATCGTCCTTAATACTAACCCAGTTAAATATTGTCGTTAAGTTGGGGGTATTTCTGTCTTTTTGCCCAACCTCATCATTGTCTCCCTCTTTAAAAAAATCACCACCACCACCACTAGTTCTGCATCTCTCTCTCTCTATCTAAGTTATACGTCTCTCTCTCTCTCTATATATATATATATATATGTATATGTATATCTTTCTCTCTCTCTCTCTCTAATCTTATTCATCTTCCACCCGACACCACCATTAACACCTTGCCACCATTCACTAACACTATTTGTCACAACGTCCACCACATCAATACCTGTCACAAAGCACCCACATCCACTTCCACCAACCGCCGCCACCATCACCTGCCACCCACCGCTACCATCACCACGTAAACCTCACCACAACCACCTGCCCCACAACACCTACCATTGTAACCTCCACGACCGCCATACCCACCATTAGCCACCACCGTTAAGTAACACAACCACCACAACCTGCTAAATATGCCGACATCATCACCATAATGCCACCGCCGCCATGAATCGAGGTAAAGAGCGATATTGTTGTACTACCATCGATTATAAGATTGAGATCTGTTCGCAACATCAACATAGGGGATTTACATTCGACTGTGCCCAGAACTCGAATGAAGGGGTGAATGACCGAGATTAAGTGGGACTTTCAATTACAATTTTGTTGCTGATTATGATGGTTGTGGTGGTCTCATGGCGACGGGTGGGGTGTGGTGACGGTGGTTTAAAGGTATGGGTTTTGATCGGAGCTTCAAAGAGAATGGTTATGGTGGTCGGATCAGGTGGTGTGGCAGTGATGGCCAAAGCATGTGGTGTGGAGGTGGTGGTGGTGATTGTTGTGTGTTACAGTAGTGGTTTGGTGGTGTTGGGTTGATGTGGTGTGGTGGTGGGTTGATAGCGGCACGGTGATGGTGGTGGTAGTGGTGGTGGTGGTGGTCGTTAAGACAGATGCATAAGTTAGAGAGAGGGGGGAGAGTCAGAGGGGTTGTTTTTATTTAAAGGTTAAAAAATAATAATATATCTAAAATAATTAAAGTATACAAAATGTCCAACGTGACATTGGTTTCCTAGGTAAAATGTCTAAAAAACCTCAACTTAACGACAATATTTAACTGGGTTAGTGTCAGAGACGATTTTAACAATAAAACTTAAACCTGAAGGATCTAGATGTAAAAATAAAAATAATAATAAAAAAAATTCTTTCGGACTGATGTGGTAAAACTAGTCAAACCTCAGTTACGATTTTAACCATTAACTCAATTCAAAAACCAATAACCATGAACACACGCATGGTATTAGAAAACTTTTGAGCCAACAGCCGTACTCTATGGTATTAGAAAACTTAACCGACTTAAATTTTGGTCAAACAACAATTGAGCCAACAGCCGTACTCTATGTTCAAAGTAATATTTATTTTTTTGACTTCTTTTTTTTCCTCATAAATAGCCGTACGTGTAGTGGTGTCACTAGTCTAAGTTATTTTATGTGCAATAAGATATGCCAAACCTTTACTGATTACTATATATAGCCTTACTTTGTTGAAAAATATTTTCATCTACGGTCAATTTCAGTAGTCTATACCTTGTCAAAGAATGAAGTATTCAAAACTAGCTAGTGGTTTATTTGTGTTCATCTTAAAAGATTAAAAGCGAGTAAAAGAATTGTCATTCCAAGTAGCATAAAATTGTGTTCGTAACGATGTTTAAGGTGATTTGGTATCACTCAAGTGTATAACTTTAGGTACTTGGGATTGTTGATGTCGTAAATAAATGCATTTTCTTCAATAAGAAGTAAAGTGTACATAATATACATACTCCCAAGAAACGTCAATTTTTTTTTCTCCATCTATTAAATAAATTGAATAAATATATTTTAGTGCATTAAAAGTCTATGAAGGAGTTTTTTTTGGTTTCTTAGATAAGAAAAAATTATCTTTTGTACATATGAATTACTAGATTATATCTTGAAGCTTTCCGAAATAAATAACTCTAATATAAATTGATAAATATGTGTTATGATCAACGTTTTCAGAATCGGACCGGACATCGAACCGGATTAGCTTGCGGTTCACCGGTCCGAACGGTTCAACACGTCCAATGAACCGGTCCAAAAAACAAACCAAAACCCTAAAAAATAATAATAAAAAAAAAACTGGTTTGACTTCTTAATTCTCGGTCTGACCGGTCGGTTTCCCGGTCCGACTGGCCGAGTCACCGGGACAACCCCGGTTCGATGCACCAACAGTGCAATATAGCAAACCGGACCAACCGGGGGTTCGTTTCCCGGTCCGATCGGTCAGCCCGGCCGGTCCGGTTTTCAAAATAATGGTTATTATGTAATATAGAAATTAATGTACTATAATATGAGAAAACAACAATTTTAATGATATGAATAAGAATGAAAATATATATTAAAAATATGTATGTTTAGAGCGTGATTTTTTTTTTTGAAAATGTATGGTTTTTTTTTTTTTTTTTTGAAAAATGAGTTGTTTTAACCTATTCTGCTCTTTCTAAGAATAGAATTTCTAGTTTGAACACGATTAGTGAGTAATCTAGACATGATTATTTAATTACCTGAACACATTGTGTTTTTCTTGTATAAACAAAACCCACTAAAAAGTCATTTTTTCTCGTTTTTTATAGCACTATGGGACTCGTTGGAAAAATAATAAATTGTTTGATAATTTGGTGTAATTTTTCTAAAAGAACATCATATATAAAAGTTATTAACGTTTTAAAATTGTGGGGGAAACATAAGAGAGAAAAAGAATTTTAAATGAAAAATAAGGAAGATGCCACGTGACACCAAAAAAAAGAGGATGGTCTCTTTGAGCTTCATGTCAACTTTAATGCTTTCTTTTATTAATAAATGTTGTTCAAATAAAATAAAGTAATACCCGAATCGAGTTTAATCGCACACATGTTAGAGCATTTACATTTGGAGGCAAGTGGTTGTGAGTAAAGGTGAGAAAAAATATTTGGTGAAAGCACTTTTCACCTCTATATTTGGGGAGGGAGACACTGTTCACCCCTATAAATATTTTAATATTTTTGTAAGTTGTTATGAGTGGGAAGAAAGAAAATGTGATGGTAAAACTGTTATTTGTTTAACAAGATAGAGAAAAAATTTTGGAGTGAAATAATAATTTTTAATGTAATTTGATGGAAGAGATTTAGTGAAGCTGATGAAAATTCGCTGAGTCTAACTTCAATTAAAATTTTGAAAATGATTAAGTATCGTAACAACTAACTAAAATACACAATTCAAATTTGTGTTAGCTCAACAAACTCATTTAAAATGTAATTTTATATCTTCGATTAGGTAATGATTAAAGTTTGAAATTCCACAATTTTTGAGATTGCTCATCTTATAATTTGTTTTCAATTTAAAATATTTAATTTAAAACGTTCCTAAATATTAAATACAGATATTAACTTTTTTTTAAACAGCCAATGAAATTCACTAAAAACTCTTTTTGGAGTCCCTACTCAGTCAAATCAGGACCCCTTCCACTTGGCATAGCCAGACATGTAAGGGAGCTCTTGGTTTCACCAAGTTCACCAGTTCCGAGGAAAACCCGACTATCCACCCGCCCGAAAACACGACAATGCAATAATAGGTAAAACCATGACCTTTCATTCTTTCAACCATAAGTCTTCTATTATTGAGCCTCCATACCACTCCACTATAAGGTGGGTGGTAATACAAATAATAACTAAACTGTGACTTTGAATTTACTTTTTATGAATATTTTTAGTTACAATTCTAGTCATTATTATAGTTTTTAGGGGTATTGGATTTAAATAATTCAGTGTTTGGGCATTGGCTAATAATAATCCGAATTTTAACGTTGGACCAGGATAATTCCAAGTGAATATGTGGGTGTCAAAAATGAACCTCTGTTAACTCTGAACTAACTGAGTTAGTTCAAGATGACGTGATGCTGACGTGGACCAAATGTTGAAGACTAATAAATAATAATAATAAAGAAGACAAAATCCAAAATATGAATTACTTACCAGCTGATTGCAAAGATGATGATGAAATCATGCAAGAGCCAACAGGCATATTCACCTTTTGTTGTAGCCTCTTTAAATCTGGTTTATAAATCTTGTAATCACTTTCTTCCCATATCATGTCATCACACCTAAATATCTCCCACATTGGCCTTGACCTTCCAATAAACACAACATACACCTCCCTATCACCACCCTTTTCCCAACCACTTTTCACCAACACATTAGCCACTACCAAGCTCACTTGCAACCTAAACACGTCCCTAACACCATCCGGAAGCCGCGCTACCACCACGTCGACTCTCTCGTGTGACCGAGGCATTGGGATCTTGGGACACTTCATAGGACCCCATTTTCCGTCCTCATCTACCCATTCAGGGAAAAAGTCTTCCCATTTTTTGTCTACGTCCACAATTTTGAAATTTATTGTGGTGACATCAGCCAAACCATTGACCTGGATTTGGTCAAGATGGAGGTTGACAAGTCCTATCTTTAGCTTATCTAAACGGTTTGGTAACATGTTTTGGAGTTTGTCATACCACCGTGGTGGCTCTGTGGTGGCGTAACGACGGAGGGTGGCAGCGGTTGTGGTTAGTTCGTCGTCGAACCGGAGGTTGTAAGTGGTGGTGTGGACTAGAAGTGTTAGGGTTACACAAAGGAGGACAAGGGCGAGGATGAAAGCCAAAGGGTTTTGCTTTGAAGAAAATGGTTTTGAAGCCATGCTAATTAATATTTTTGTATGATTTTTATGTGTTTGAATTTTGGTATATAAATAAATGTATGTTGAAGGAAAGTTTAATGGCAGCACGTTGGATACATAATAGACTTTGGTAGGAAGGGATTAAATTAAAAGGAGAATATATTGAAACATTTTTTATGCTAATACTTTCTTATGTTATGTTTTTCACGTCTCTTTTATATGCTTGTTTTTACGAATTATATATTTATTGTTTTGTTTTTCTTCGTAAGATTTTCCTATATTATCTTTTGTTATTGTAGAATCGATTTTCTTATCAAACAAAAACAAGTCTCGGGTTTTTTATGAATAATACTCAAAAAGTTTCGTGTATTCGATTCTTGATTGGACATAGTTTTGATGCAATAATTAACAAGATAACTACTTGGGGGTGAAATCAACAAGTGAACTACTTGGGTTGAATGAGAGATGACTCTTTATAACCCATAGCCTCTATGTTTCGCATGAAATGTCACATTTGCCCTTGTCATACAAAATTACGAAATTCCCTTAAGGCTACAAAAACACAATACCAAAGCCATAACCACTTACAAACTAAGACAGTAAGCTAGGGACATAAATAAAATGCATTTACAGTTATAGAAAAAAAGGTTTTTAATATTTTTTATAATTTTATTATTATTGTCTTGTTTTTTGGGAATATTCTTTAATACGTGTTACTAAACTAATTCTAAAATTAAACTGATTTTTTCTACAGATATACAAGGTTTATGTAAAATAATGTTTATTTGCATAAATAAAATTAAATAGGTCATCTCTGAATGCGAATCATGTATGGTGTAACATATCTGTAATTTTGTTCGATCAGATATTCCGCTATTCGCTTCTACCATCTTCCTTTTAGCTCAAGTTCAATTAATATAATCTTTCAATTGTTTAAATAAATAAACATTTTTAATTTATACTGATATACTAAAAATTGGTGCAAATATGAATAGATCGGTTCACTGGGGAGCGGTCGTAGATACGGTTAAGGGCAGACTTTTATCTTGGAAGGCTAAAACTCTATCGATGGGTGGTCGCCTTACATTGATTAAATCGGTTCTCGCTAGCCTTCCGGTTTATTACTTCTCCTTATTCAAAGCTCCAAAGGAGGTTATGGAAGAGATTGAGAGGCTTATGAAAAAATTCCTATGGGTTGGAAATAAAGATACAAAAGGCATCCATTGGGTATCTTGGGACGTGGTCACGAGACCAAAGAGATATGGTGGGTTGGGTATTTCTAAGTTGTACGAAGTTAATGTGGCGTTATTGGTTAAGTGGGCTTGGAGATTCAAAACTAATTATGGTGGGTTGTGGAGAAAGGTGGTTCTTAGTATCCATGGTGGCCGCGGTAAGTGGTCGTTTTTGCCGATCAGGAGAACTTCGCCAGGTACCTGGAAAGCTATAGTTAATTTATTAGAAAGGATCCGTATTAATGGGCAACCGGTTTTTGGCCTTATGACGTGCACTCTGGGTAAGGGGGATCGAATCAGTTTTTGGAAGGATGTTTGGTTCGGTGATACCCCTCTTTTTATCAGATGGCCTGTTTTGTTTGCGTTGGACAAAGATAAGGAGTGTGCAGTCAGCGATAGGGTGGTTTCTGATGGTCTGAATTGCCAGATGTCAGATTTGTGGTCTGCTAATGCTTACACGGTTGAAGGTATTTCCGAAAAACAAGACGTGACGTATATGTTATCTCAGGTCAGTTTGGGCGACAATGAAGATAGGTGGGTGTGGGACAATAAACCGGCTGCGGAGTTTTCTGTGTCTACGGTTAAAAAAGCTTTGCGGCAGGTTCCTGAGGTTAGTTGCAGTAAGACGTTTCGCTGGTTCAACTGGGTGCCTATCAAAATGAATCTGCTGGTTTGGCGTATTGAAAAAGGCAGAGTTCCTACTTGTGTGGAGCTCTTAAAGAGGAACGTTGGGATCCCTAGTGCTAGCTGTCCGTTGTGTCAGGCTGCGGATGAAACGGTTAGTCATGTGTTTTTCGATTGCTTCTTTGCTACTGGTGTATGGTCTTCTGTTTGGAGTTGGTGCAAAGAGGGCGTGGGTGGTTTTCCTGATCTCGAGGCTGTTCTTTACTGGTTTAACTTGAGCTCTAGGCATATGAAGGAAAGGAAGATTATAGGTGGGATCTTTTGGGTCACTTGTTGGGCCATATGGAAAGAAAGGAACAAGGTTGTTTTCCAAAAAGCTCATCCAAAAGTGGCGGACGTGGTTTCGGTGATCAAGTCTATGACTTATATTTGGTTAAAGTATAGGTCGATTAACACTAGGATTGATTGGAATGTTTGGGTTAAAAACCCGTTGTATATGTTGTAATTAGTGGGGCGTGTGGTCCTTTTTGGTGGCCCTCGCTTTCCCGTTTTTTGTATGAAGTTTAATTTTAAAAAAAAAAAAAAAAAGAGTGCGAAATAATATATGTGGTCTCCTTTAAATCCTTCATCTTAAATGGTATTTTCTTTCTATGAATTACCGTTTTCATCAAAACCATAACAAAGTATTGTTACACAAGTTTAGCCCTCATGAATCAATTTTGGATATATATGAAATAGAACTGCCAACTAATTCGATTTGTTGAAGTTAAAATATAACCAAATTTGGATGACATTTCGTCTACAAGACTTGGAAAAATCAATTTATTGGGAGGTTGATAGTGAAATTGCCGTAACAAATCCAACATTATTCAATTTAGGGTAGTTGGTATAAGAACGATTGCACAAGGTAATTTTTATTATATATATAGGATTTGGATCATTTGAGAACCACCATTTAAGGAGAGAACCAAAGAACCAGTGTGAACAGGTGGTATTTTTGTAAATATGAAGGTGTCTATAAAAACCCCTCCATCAAAAAATAAAAAAAAATTATATAACCTAAATAAATTAAAAAAATAAAAAAAGTAAAAACACCAAAATGATTATTTTGCATTATTAATTTGAAAAAAAAATAAAAAAAATAAAAAAATTGTTGTTGTGACGTCATATGACGTCATCCTTGATGCACATGTGCATTTCACTATTCAATCACACTTTTGAATGAATTGTCAATTACCATACTTAAATGATTATTAAATGGACGCGATACAAATATATAAGGGGTCACAAATTCTATTCAATGATCATTAAATGGACACAAAGTGAGTATATAACATACACTCCAACTCGTCAAGTGTTTAGTCATGCATATTATAACATAAATTGAAAATAAAACACGTGTATGACAACAAACATGAATAACCTTAAAACACCTCTATATAAGAAATATAAAATAAGAAACGTGTACTGCATCCACATGTGCATTTCACTAATATAGTTAGATTTTTTTAGTGGTTTAGCTTTTGGGCTTAGTTTTTAGGTATGGTAAGATGGGGGTGGGGTGGTGGGTTTATGTTCTTGGGTGGTGGGTGTTTAATTATAATCATGCACATGTGCATATGTCAATTTCATTATCATACTAATTTACATAAGCTAAAAATAATAATTACAAACATAATCAACCTATCAACCACCATATAAGGCCACCAAAAATATACATATGTGCATGCATCATCCTTCAAATAACACAACTTTTATACCAATTTGTTTTTATCATGCAACTACATCTAGTTTCTACCAAACGCGTTAACTCAATAACACAAATGATAACACAAAAAAATATCCATATTACAAACCAACTATGTTACCACTAACCACCTACCTACAAACTTCTAATTATCTCACAATCTCATGTCCACCAACAGTCCCCTTCTATTGCTTATTTGTCTCTTCTCATCTTCTTCCTCTTTTACTTATCTTCTTTCAACACCCTTCACACTTCATTGATCCTTCATGTAACATCTCCCTTGTTTTTTCATCTGTCAACCTGAACATCGTATACTTCTCAAAGTTATCACATTGTTCGTTTGTGTAAACAACTAACAATTAAGATTTATTAGTTAACATAAAAAATATACATATATGCACATGTGCATATGCATACATGCACATGTGCATATATACCTAAATTGCTTAAATAAATAATAGCGACCTTTTTTAACTTCCTGATCAACGATTATGTCATCATCCTAAATCGCATCTGGCAGCTTTTTTTTTACCCTTTCTCCCTCGATAATAACACAAAAGTTACCTCATTCGATTTCCTTCCCATTCTTTAACTACAAACAATAAACAACACATAAGAAAACCAAAATTTCAATCTTAATGCATATGTGCATTAACGTTACCTTTTTCATTACCACATAACATATGTACATGCAAGGTTGTAGAACTCGTTAGGCGCTAGTCGGCCAGTGGGGTACCGACTAGGGATTAATCGGGATTAACCAGGATTAATCGGGATTAACCAGGATTAATCGGGATTAATCAGATTGGATTTTTATATATATTTTTTCAAATTTTTACATATATAATGTTAATTTTATATCTTATATGTATAAATTTAGAAGTTTAGGGGTCAAATATAAACTAGTGAATATGGATTGGGGACAAATATTAAAATACCTTAACTTAAATAACCCTAATCACCTTCATCGTTCACTATATCATGTTTTTGCCTCCCATTCATTCTTTCATCGTGACGCAACTAGGGTTCATGGAGTTTCATTGATTTTGGTTCTAAATCATGGATTATCGTCCAATTTTGACGTAAGAAATTGTTTGATTTGATCGATTTGCTCCAGTTTTGACCCGTTTGAATTCATTTTTGACCTAATTTTGAATTTTTAAGGTCCGACTAGGACCAATTTGGGCCGACTAATCGGTGATTAATCGTGATTTTTACAACCCTAGACCGCCACCGATTAATTTACTGATTAGGTCAAAATTAATCAGTAAAGTGGGGACTATCGATTAATCACCGATTAATCGGTGATTAATCGGGATTTTTACAACCTTGTGTACATGTGCGTTAGAATGGATGACCGTAATGATATTAGTATAAATGTGCGTGTGCATTAGCATTACTTTATCAGCAGCAACTACGTTATGCACATGTGCATTAACATTCTTAATTCACATGTACATATCAAGAAATAGCACCTCTTTAAAAAATGGCCCACATTTAAATTATTTAATATTTTAGTCTAAAAAAATACGAAGATTATTAGTTGCTAACGACATTCTGTCTCTACAATATCAAGCCAAAATTGCTTAGTCAACAATATTTTAATCTAAAAAATATATACAGTGTTGACATCTTTTTTTTCATAATTTATCTTACAGCTTCTTGAAGTGATACATGTCTCTATAACGATCAACAAAAATGTCAACAGTTTATCTAAATGCCTTAGGATCCAACATAAGATTTGTTATATCTTGAAACATAATCCCTACAAAAGAAGCTGGAATACAAATTTCTTCTTAAGTGAAAAAGAAGGTGAAAATAATAATAATAATAATAATAATAATAATAATAATAATAATAATAATAATAAAACAACCTTTCGCTTAAGGAGTTGAGCAGCGAAGAACTCAGCTTCAAAATCAGAAACAAGCTGATCAAACGTCTTGAACTGAACGAGCCATTGATGACAGATACGATTAACAGATGACAACCAGCATCGGCCTGCTAGAACTGAACGAGCCACTGATTAGCAGAGACTCGATTACACGACGGAGTATCGTGGTTCAAGACGTGATTATTTGGTGGTTAGATGCACTCGTATCTGTCACGTTTGATGAAGATCTCGTTAACCTAATCAAAGAATAGGATTTGGTGGTGGTGCGGTGATGAATTGGTGGTTAGATGCGGTGGTTGCAGGGGTTGATTGATGGTGGAGATGAAGAAATCTAGGGTTTGCTGATAAAGGGGTGAAGAAGATGAATGTTTACATATTTGTTTGTTTCCTTTTTTTATGTCTTTAACATATTTACAATAATGCCCCCTGTTCACATTGGTTCTTAAGTTCTCTCCCTAAAGTTGGTTCTCGTATGATCCCTACCCTATATATATATATATATATATATATATATATATATATATATATATATACACACACTAGTTGGAAATCCGCGCGATGCGGCGGCTACAATTTACAAAGCGGTGATCATTTTCTATTTAGTTTATCAATGGTCTCGTGACATATTGTATAGTTTACTTATTCGTGTTATAATGTATCACTCAACAAAGTCTCGTCTTCCATTACAGGTTCCATAAAATGTACCCATAATAGATATAAAGGGTAAGAAAATATAAGTCGTGTCTTTCATCTAATGCAAAATGGTGTCATGCCAGTTTTCGCTTACCCGAGACAATCCGGCTAACATTTACAATGACCGTAAGCATTCTTATTGGGTGACTTATCTATCATATTTGACAAAAATAGATAGATCGAGAAATGTACACGTAGCAACAATTAATATTTGGTGTTTTCTATCATGCTAAGAATCTAAATAGAAAGTACCAATGGAACCGTACTTTCAAACGAAACTACTTTAGTGTTTTAGTCGATGAAAATCTTGAACCCCCCCCCTTCCACCCACCAAAAGCTATAACCAATAACCTATATTCCACATCCACATCCGATATGAAGTCAACCCAAACAAAGGGAACTGTATACCGAACTCCATACTTTTTAGTGATGAAAAAAAGTCTAAGTGTACACAACGTACATTAAGATAAACGAATCTTACACTATAGTTAAACATGTAAAAATATGTATTTGAGTTGGTTTTGTCAGTGTTTGGAAATAAATACACCAAATTCTACAATCTACATGTGTATACATTTCGAGAAATCCAGCTATTGATTTGTGTAGGAATAAGCTAAATGGTTGGGATTAGACACTCTCATGGTCATGACAACTACAATTGACCATTAGAATAAAAACATACATTTTTAAGTTATTATAAATATACTCTTCTTTACATCTTCCTTGTAAAACATGTAGGCTTTCTAAGCTTTGGTTTGGTATTGATCTTGGTGAGTGTCAAATTCATGGTTCTTTACATTTTTAATACTTGTTTTATATAATAATTTGGGCATAAAATATTGGTATATCTCGTTTAAAGAACAATTTTTATAATTTTTATAAGGAGATCAACAGGGGCATACGATCTGTTACGATTAACAGTCATTCTTTACTTACACAAAACTCTTTGTGTTACTACTTGTAATTTGTTTTGTTTTGTTTTGTTACGATCAACATGGGATTCAATGTATACTCTAAAAATGATGAGATTGTCAGCCACTTTTACAACACCTTGATAAAAAAAATTATGAGGCTCAGATCTGTAAACAATCAAACAAAGAGGATTCATCTGCCATGGCTGCATATTTACCCGGTTGCCATCTGAAAAAGAGACTAAAATCAGATCTTCAACGTTTCACATGACCATCCAGATTGCCCTGCCAAGATGCAGAAAATCTAATATTTGCTCTAACTCACTCAAAGTCAGTCAAATCCCATCCTCATTGCCTCTCTCAAAACAGATAATATTTCATCGTTAATACACAAAACCACATGGATGATTCATCGTGCAATATAGGATAGATAAATGGTCTACCTAATTTGATTTCCATGTTCCCTCACAAAGAAAAATTAATGGTTTTTATAACCTAACAGTAATCACCACACAAACTTTTGATATATTGGCTGAAAGAAGTTTGTAGAAGAGACATAAAGCATAGATCTGCACCGCCAATGATGGCATAAAATAGCCACCGGCAGCAACAGTATCCCATCACATACCAGTCCCGCCGTCGACATAGAAGGCTGGTAAGCCGCCGGCAACGGCGGTGCAACAACCCTACCTTTCCATTTCTCGATCACGCCACTATATAGCTTCTTTTTTCTCTCTCTGTGTCGTTGTCCAACGACCGCTCCACTATAGACAGCCAACTGCAAAAGTGGTTGGAAGGAAACCACCCCAAACCGGTGGCGCAAAAACGCCAAAAACCAAGAATCGACCATAGCAATCAACGGATTCGTCACCCAAAAACCCATGCACAAAGCTCCGGTGAAAAGTGAAGCGGTGACTGGTGAGAGATAGAGAGAAAGAGAGACAGAGGGAATGTGCAAAGGGTTTGAAAACTCAAAATATAAAAGCTATAAGAGTTGTACATTTATAAAAGTCAAACTTGTTTCTATTGTACTATTTGCAATAGTACATTTACACACAAACAACATTTGATAAATATAGTATGAATAATAATATAATTATGAGCACAAACAATCACAAATGCATGTGAAAAAAAAGGGCAAGTCTATTCTTCTACTAGTAGAGTGAAGGCCCCCTCAAATTTAAATCAACCTTGTAACGTAACGTATGAAGGTTGAAATTTTTACACATATTAGATTAGGCCCATTTATTTATATTAGATTAGGCCTCAGTTATTTTTGTGACACACTTAGAACTAAAAAATGGAAGACTCTATATCTATTGATTTGCAGAATTTGTAAAAAAGTTAACTGTTATTGACCATATTAAGTGATATATTTATTTTGGAAGGTTAATAGAATGAAATTACCTATTACATAAATATTCTAATACCTTCTAGTTCTAAACACCTAAAATTCATTTTATCCCCTACTGCATTTGCCACCACCACCACCGATTTTATTCTTTTGTCTGTTCCTGCCTAGTAAACAACACAAAGTAATGATTTATTCCATTCATATTCTGTAACGAAACAAGACAATAAAATGATAATGACCCATTTTATTCTTTTGTCTATTTGATTATCTCATTCATTCCATTAGTAGTAAGACCATAAGATCTATAATATATTAATTATGTGACCATGAAGGGCCCAACATTAGGGTTGTTATATAAAACTTTTAACATGATATAAAGAAGCTTACGTGATTTAGGGTTGAGAATTTAGAAGCCCTAATCGTTAGACAAGGGTGGGCGATTGTTAGCAGGAGCTATCAAACCCTAACCGTGGGAGAACATTAACAAACGGACATAAACATGAATTCAAGTTTTTACATTCCTGTCTAAGAGCATCTTTGGGATTGAGTTTGGAAACAACTTATTGACTTATTGGTTTTTAGAAAAAGCCAATAGTCAATAAGTCATTTTAAAAAGCCAGGATTTGGTGGTTTTCCAAATGACTTGTTAATTTATTAGTTTTCTCAAAATCCTAATAAAACAATAAGTCATTTTTCAACTCAATACCAAACACCCCATGCTTAAGGGTGTGTAACTAAAAAAAGCCTAAACTATAAGAAAAAAAAACCTTCACTTAACAAACGAACATTAATGAAAAAACATACACATCCCGTCCTTAAACACAAACAAAAACAAAGGTCGCGTTCGATCAAACATTCGGATAGTTTACAATTTACAACCCGACCCATTCCTTAAAACCGGTAAATGAACAACACATCAAAAGCCCTAAAAATAAAAATCCCAAATTTTCATTCCTTTAAAGAAGAAGACGAAGAAATAATGGGGAAACCATCGAATTCAACGCAAGATATTCACACAGCAGCTCGATCAGGTGACCTTGTTGCCGTACAGACCATTATCACCTCTAATCCTTTGTCTGTTAACTCCAGAGACAAACACTCAAGAACACCGTATCCTTTATTCCTCTTTTTTTTAACATCATTTTATCTTCTATATTTTATTCTAATTCAAGTTTTTTTCTTTTTTTTTTGCCTGCACTGTATATGATTTCATCAATTTGTTTGTACGCGAGGCGCAAGATGTTTATATAATATTTTTTATATTGCTCATAGGATTTTAGCAGCCCATATACTAAATTTAGCTATGAAGGTTTATATGTGATTTAATATAGAAATTATTTACATGTACAACCTAGAAAGCCTGATGTACATTATCTTGATGCACAAAAGGTCGCCATTTCCGTGACCTCGTTGTTCCTCAACTGCGCCTTCTGGACCGAGCTTGCTTGGCCTACATAAAGGCGGTGGGACGCGCTTTTTAAAACCTTTGCATCTAAAGGGGCTCCCCTGACTGGTTCTATGTGTTTAGAATAGTATACTTCACTGTTTGAATTAGTTGATCAGATCAACAGCCAGTTCTTCTATGAAAGTTTTATTACTCGTGTTCCAGACTGAGTTTTAGAAAGCGTGCCTAGGGGCGAGGTGCATTAAGGCGCAGGCCTCAGCGCCTTATGTCACCCGAGGCAAGCTTTTTACACAGGAAAACGCATTGGGGGGGGGGGGGGGGGTGGTATTTTATTGGCGTTTTTGAAGATATTTCTATTAAATCTACTCAATTACTTCCTTGATTATATTCCGTACTGTCCTACAACTTCTTTAAGCATACCCAATAACTATCAAATGGATTCAACTTTCAAATGCCTATTCTTGGAGGTTTAAACAGCCACCCATTGCTTAGTAGCTTGTTTTCCCTAGTTGATCGAGTCAAATAGTTTTATAGCGGGTCCAAAATATGTGGTGAGACGAGGTGAGCTTTTTAGGTATTCTGTTCTCGTATATTATTTTTAAGGAGCCGTAGATGTTGCAATGTTGCATTCTTAACCTTTACATTTGTGTTGTTTCCTAGCAAAAGCTTTTCTACTTGAAACAGAAAATTATTGGAGGCTGTTTATGCCATGAGAGGACTTCCATTTCCAGTATTTAGTCAAACTAAGCAATGATAGACAACAAAGGACATTGCACAGACTTATTATAAGTAAGACACCATTCATGAGATAAGTATATAATACACTTAAGATTACGTTAAGTACTTCTGCAAAGGAAATTTTAGGAAATCAGCTATCGAGCCTAATGCCTAAATCTCTCCTCTCATATTAATATTTGCATCTATATTGACAACAATTTTCTCCGCCTCAACTCTGAAAGTTATTTCATGACTGTTCAGTTTTTTTTTCCTTTATGCTCACTAGAGGTGGCAACATCAGCGGGTTGGTCACATGTTGAAAACGGGCATATTTAGTACACGTCAATCAGTTTATGTTGACCCACAAATACCCGTTCCTTTTTTTACATTAATATATGACGTACTAAGTTTAATTAATAATTATATCTTGTAGAGTTACTGAAATATATATTTTTGGCTAAGGTGTACTTATTTGAATAATGTGATGTGGAAGATTTTGTTGGGATTGTGGAATGTGAGTCTTCGCAAGGCATTTGGGCAGCCGGCTCTAACTGTCTCTTGGCTGAAATTATGGCAGGTTGCCATATTTAAGATTTCTTGTTCTCATAGTTGTTTCCCCTAATTTAAATGTTATATCTAGATGATGGGACACTGTAGTTCCCTTGAGCACCTGAATAATAAGAAAACCATCGTTGCAGCCGTTGAACCACGTTAAATCACATGTTCTTTACGTTTCTGCAGCCAGTTGGTGGCTGTGTGTGTGCCTCTAAATTCCTAACAGATATTATGCCTTAAAAGTACACTTTGGACGACTTTTTAAGCTATTTTATTTTCTTTGTTGGCTTGTTACTCGTTAGAGATGAAACATAATCCAAATTGATCTGTATATAACTAGCTGGGTAGGAATTCCCACCTCTAATGCTCGCTAGCTTTTTAACTCGTTCATATTAAACAAATGTGGTTTGTTCATTTCCTTGATTCAACTTGTACTAACCACTAGATTACATTTAGCAGCATGGGCTGGTCAGACGCAGGTAGTGAATATCCTTTGCAAGAACAAAGCAGATATTGGTGCAGCTGCCATGGATGACATGGGTGCAATTCACTTTGCTGCTCAAAAAGGTCATTTGGAAGTCGTAAAAACGCTTATATCATCTGGGGTGTCTGCAAAATCTGCAAACCGCAAGGGCATGACTCCACTTCACTACGCTGTGCAGGGATCTTATACTGATCTGATCAAATACTTGGTTAAAAAAGGCGCAAACATAAATATAAAAAATAAAGCCGGGAAGAGCCCTCTTGATCTTGCAACCACCGAAGACATCCGTTCATTGTTAACGTGTCCTGTTGAACCAAAAGAGACAGAAAAGAAGGCAACTGACTCAAAAACAGAAGAAGGTCAACCGCAAGAGGTTTCTGAAGATCAAACGAAGGCTTCTCAAAATGACAAGAAAGAGGAGAAAGACGGGTCACAAAATGAGGAGGAAAAGGAGGAAGACGGGTCAAACAAGAGGAAGGTAGAAGACGATGTAAAGAACGAGGCGGCTGTAGGAACTAAGAAGCCAAAAGTTGCTCTTGGACATCTTTTAACATCAGATGACACACAAGAAGAGGAGGAATAGAAGTGTTGTTATAGGTAATGAAGGATGATACTGTTGTTTTAGCTTTTGAATGTTCAACTTTATTTTCTTATAAAGACTCGGACCATCACCAAAGTATTTAGTAATTAGAAAGTAAAGAGTTTAGCATTTTCTTGGAATGGTTTTCATCTAATGTTATTTTTTAAAATCGATTTGACAAAAAATATTGTATTTTTTTTTTTTTTTTTTTTTTTTTGCTCTTTTAACTAATAAGTCTTTGAAAATATAACGTTTTTGTAGTTCAACTCGTAATTTTTAGCTTTATTTTTCTCGTGACTCTATCGGACCCGGGCCGGCTTGTTAGACTTGGTGGTGTTCCCCCAAAAAGTCAAAAACCATACTGCGGTACTGCCTCCACACAATTTGCCTCGTTGAAATAACAGTCGGATTAAATCGTCAGTTCTTGACGTTAATGTCATATGCTAACATGTTTCTGCATTCTAATGATGAACAGATCCCATATTATAACGAATCAGTTAGCTACTAAGAATAGAAACACAATTATGTTAATTCACAATAAGTATTATTTTTAGTTAGGTGAATATTATTGTCTTTTTTTAACGACATGCCGTTTTGGAAGTATACAACTAACTATTTGAAGAAGATTTTTAGCTAGGTTTTAAGTTACTACATTACAAAAAGAAAGAATGAAAGTGACACGATTACTTTCCCTATGAGAGTGTGTTATTACTGTAAATTAAGAATTTTCAACCCACATTTTATTATGTCATATTAGATTTGTCAACCGCGTAACGCTCTCAGGGTATAAACTAGTTATAAGTATTTGTTTGGTGTTTTTTGGAATTACACAATAGTAATAACTATTGAGCTCTGGAGCTTAATTTTGTTGGTGTTTGTGTGTGGAACTGTAGTTGAGTTGTTTACATTAGGAATGATTAGTATTACAAACAACAAGACATGATTATTAGTTGTTTCAATTGATATTACTAAAAACATTAATGCATTGGTTTCACGAGCTTGCTGGCTATGAATTGGGATGAGCAAACGGTACCGAATTTCGGTACCGGTACTTTTGGTACGGTACCTGTATTTTGTCAATTTTACCTTCGAACACTGGTACTGTACCGTACCAATGTTCAATGGCGTCCAGTTCAAACAGAGGTGGTAGTTACTAGACCTGGCAATTTCAACCCATTTGGTTGAGTTTGGGTTATTTTGGGTTTAAAATTTGACTTTGTGGGCTGAAATGGGTTTAGTATAATTTTCAAGGGGGTTAGGATGGGTAATTTTAATTGTAGGATATAAGTAAGTGGGTCAGGATGGGTAAATTAAAAAAAAACAAATGGGTCAGGATGGGTATTTTTAGATAACCATATACAAATTTGAATTAGAACTCACCCAACACCAAAAGCGTTAATGCCTCATAGAAATAAATGTAATTAAAAACAAAAAATTTATATCTTTTGCATTTGTTGATAACCCCAGTCGGTTCGAAACCGTTCACGTCGTTAACGGACGACCAGGTCGAAACAACACGGGTCGTTAACGAGACCGATCTCATCGAAATGGTTCGAGTCGTTAGCGGACTTGACCGAGTCGAAACAGTCTGAGTTGTTGATCGGCAAGTTCGGGTCGAAATGGTCTGGTCGTTGTCGGGCCCGGTCGGGTCGAAACGGTCCAGGTTGTTACCGGGTCCGGTCGGGTCGAAACAGTCCGGGTCACTACAGGACGGGTCAGGTTGAAACGGTCTGGGTCGTTACCGGGCCCGGTCGGGTAGAAACGGTCCGGGTCGCTACCGGGCCCGTTCGGGTTGAAGCGGTCATGGTCACTACCGAGCGGGTCAGGTTGAAACGGTCTGGGTCGTTACCGGGCCCGGTCGGGTAGAAACGGTCCGGGTCGCCATAGGGCCCGGTCAGTTCAAAACAGTCCGGTTCACTACGGGATGAGTCAGGTTGAAACGGTCTGGGTCGTTACCGGGCACGGTCGGGTAGAAACGGTCTGGGTCGCTACCGGGCCCGGCTGGGTCGAAACAGTCCGGGTCGCTACGGGACGGGTCAGGTTGAAATGGTTTGGCTCTCTTACGTGCCCGGTCAGGTCGAAACGGTCTGGGTCGCTACCGGGCCCGGTCCGCTCGAAATGGTCCGGGTCATTACGGGACGAGTCGTTGAAACGGTCTGGGTCGTTACCGGGCCCGATCGGGTCAAAACGGTCCGGTCGCTACCGGGCCCGGCTGGAACGAAACAGTCCGGGTCGCTACAGGACGGGTCAGGTTGAAATGGTTTCGGTCGTTACCGGACCCGGTTGGCTCGAAACGGTCTGGGTCGCTACCGGGCGGGTCAGGTCGAAACGGTCCGGGTCGCTACCGGGCCCGTTCGGGTCGAAACGGTCTGGGTCACCACGGGACGGGTCAAGTTGAAACGGTCTGGGTCGTTACCGGGCCCGTTCGGGTAGAAACGGTTAGGGTCGCCAAAGGGCCCGGTCCGGTCGAAACAGTCCGGGTCGAAACGGTCCGGGTCACTACCGGGCCCGGCTGGAACGAAACAGTCCGGGTCGCTACGGGACGGGTCAGGCTGAAATGGTCTGGGTAGTTTCCGGGCCCGGTCTGGTCGAAACTGTCCGTGTCGTTACCGGGCCCGGCTGGGTCGAAACGGTCCGGGTCGCTACCAGGCCCGGCCGGTTCGAAATAGTCCGGGTCGCTAACAGGCGCGGTCGTTGACGAGCCAGATCGGGTCGAAACGGTCTGGATATCAAACGGGCCCGGCCGGGTCGAAGCGATTCCGGTCACTAACGTGCCTGACCGGGTCGAAACGGTTCCGGTCACTAACGTGCCTGACCGGGTCGAAACGGTCCTGGTCGCTATTGGATACGGTCAGGTTGAAACGGTTCGGGTCGTTAACGGGTCCGGTCGGGTCAAAATAGTCCGGGTCGTTAACGGATCCGGTCCAGATCGATAACGGGTCAGTCGGGTCGAAACAGTCCGGGTTGTTAACCGGCCCGGTTCGAAATGAAATATTTCGGATCCCTTAAGATTTTATTTTTAAATTTATTTTTGTTTTTTATTTTAAATTTGTTTTTTTTTACTTTTTAAATTTTTAATTTTTTATTGTTATTTTAATCTATTTTGATGTGAGCTTATTCTAATCCAAACATTCAGGCCCAAACCCATCCTAACCTATTATTTTAATTTACCCATCTTGACCCACACCCATCCTAACCCAAACTCATCCTAACCCAACACCCAAACCCACCCAACCTACCCATTTTGCCACCCCTAGTAGTTACTATGGAGCTGCTCCATATAGATCAAGGTAAATTTTTTGCTTAGTTGTGTTATGAAGTTTATTTTTCATTACTCTAATAGCTGCAAAGCACATTTGTCTAACAAATTTTAGTGAAAAAAATTACATGGTTGTTATTGTAGGTGTGAGTTTGTAGACGGCTACAAAAAGCTCAGATTTGCGAAGTTCAATTGAAAATTTGCCCTAATTTGGTGTTTCTGTAAGTGCCTATATCCGTGTGGTATTGTGTGTAAGGAAATTTGATTGCAATTTGTGTTTGAATATTTTTTAGATCAGCTGGTGACTTTTTGGAAGCAGATGATCGTATTGTGCATACCCGTATGGAAACTAGGTACACGTATGGAAGTCATACGTGTGTAAACCTACACGTATATACTTAGGCATATGAGTCTTTATAATGGTGCCATTTTGTAAATTTTTTAAAAGTTAAAAGATCACCAAAACTCGCCCTAGACCTCCTAGTGAGCATCCTGTCAGCAACTGTTTTAGGACAGCTACAACCAACATTCATAAGCTCAATTTGCAACATGCATGTATAAGGTCTGCATTAGCACCCACCTAACTTATATAGATTCTTTCCGGCAGCAATGGCAGTTAGTAGCTTATATAGGTATTAGGTATGTGAAATGCAACAATTTAGCAAATTTAGTCTCTAGATTAGACTTTGATTTAGACAAAGTTTAAAGAACTGGAGTGTTTTGTGTTGCTTCTGTAGTGGTTTAGATCAGGGCAGGATCCATGACATTTTTTTTTCATATCATTGATCAGAACCCGTGTCCAGTGTCGGGTTGCTATTTTATTAATTTGAATTTTGTATTGCAGATGACGCTCACCTGTGTGCAGTGTTGTAAAAATCGGGATTAATTGGGGATTAATCGGTGATTAATCGCTAGTCGGTAGGTTACTGATTAATTTTTCAATTAATCAGTCAATTAATCGGTAGTCGGTGCAAATTTTCAGTTCAGCTTGGCCCTACACAGCAAATCATAGGTGCAACACTAACATAAACTACCCAATGTATCAAGGCTTGACAGTTTGAGACACAATCTGCCATCCCTACACACTTTGTAATTTGTCTCTATGCTTCAGAATTTATAATCACATTTTTTTTTCAAATAATAAAGTTTAGGGCTTTGCATAGATATCCCGTTGGTGATGGTTGATTTCAGAATTTGTAGAATTCTATCTCATGCATCTGGTAATTGACCCATTACTCCATTAGAACCTGTCCTACCCATTTTTTGCCAGGCCTAGAGAAACAATATAGTACGCGCCAAAGATATATAACCTGAACATTGAATAGCGAAGCAAAAGCTCCCGATATATATAGATTAGTCAAGACATCATTTCCGTAATTCAAAACCATCACTACATATGCAGGTATAATAAAAAAAGCAGAACACTTCTAAAATGTTTTAACTCCAATTTGTTAAACTCTAATCTTCAGCCCTAACCGATAGACTCCTAATAAGCCCAATGCATCAGAGAACCTCCAAACCTGCAAACCTTTGACTGCATGATTCTTCTGTTTGGATATCAACAAAAGAGGTAAATAGTTTGTATATAAAAATAGCTTATTTGAAAGTGTACCTTCTTCCTTTATGAAGCTGGTTGCCCTTTCTTCATTAAGTGAAGGCTCTGGCAATACCATCAAGCCCTTAAACTGCTTTTGTGCTTTGGAAGAGTTGGGCGACACAACCTGAATACTGGGTCTGGTATGGCCTTGATTTTCTTGTTCAAGTAGCTTCTTGTAAGTAAACTAAAGAAAAAAAATAACAAATAGAAAAAAAAAACAATATTTTTAATAAACTGCGTTATGCAAACAGAATCTAAACAATGTTGAAAAACAATAAAGGATAATCAAAGAAAGCACATATAACTCTTACATTGACTAGAGAACTTTTTTCTTCAAAATCAGTAGGAGGAAAGAATGGTCTTAATGTTAAAGATCGAGGACGGAAACAACAAAGTACTGCCTCCACAAAAGCCGCATGATCTTCTTCGTCGTCCTCAAAATGTAGCTCAATATGCTCGAGTTCATAAGGTGGCAGCTCAATCGCCTTTAGCTTTTCTGATACTATGAACTCCTGCAAAACAATTGGAAGTAATATACAACTTTGTGTTGGGTTGTTTTATATAATTGTTAAACAGCAAAGTATTACATTAACGGGTTGATCAAAGAAACGAACCTGGTCCATGTGAATATACAAGTTTGGTAAGGGCGAGCCATAGTAGGACAGTGATGTTAGTTTTTTACACGAGGCCAAGTTCATTTGTGGTGGCCCTCTATCATCCACTTCATCTACATAAAGATCAGACAGATTTGGAGCTTCAATATCAATGATCTCAACAGGGGTGTAACAAAGACAAACTCTTTGAAGATTTTGGTGTCCATAAACACAAAACCTTATGAAAGCATCACAATACTTAATCACAAACTCTTGCAGAAGAGGACAACCAGTGGTGATAGAATTAATCACTTCGTTGTCTATATGGAGTCTTTCGAGTTTCAAATAAATCAACGACCTCAACTTGACAACATCATGCATGAAGGAAGAAGGCAACTCACATCCCGATATGCTCAACGATTGTAAGACAGAAACAGACAAGAGTATGTCAGGCAAACTTATGGATATTGAAACCAGGTCTTAGACAATACGCTCATACGAATAAGGTTTGCAGGAGTATTAGCGAATGAGAGGATGTGATGAAGAATGGAATCAGGAAGGTGTGATATCCTATCCATCTCTGCAATTAGGGTTTCCAAATATAACGGAAATAAAAAAACTAAACCATTAAAGAAACATAGACAATCGAGAATAAAATTAACATTTACGTCAAACCTTTTCAAAGCAGAGAGAAAGCGAGAACGATGGGTTAGGGTAACGTCAAACACAAGAAGGAGAAGAAGAGTCGCGGGTCAATTTTCCCATTTCCCCTTCCATTTTTAATTATTTTTTCTTTTTATTTAATTACTAGATTATACTCCGGGGGTACGCGGTTAAGAAATTTAATATGACAGATCAATTTTACATATGAAATAAACTGATGTATAACTCTAATGTTAATATCTAACCCAAAAGAGTAAATTGCCAAATTCGTCCCTGGGGTTTGGTCAATATTACTAGATCCATCCAAAATAGGAATTTTTGACGCCTAGGCCACTATAGTTACAAATTTAGTGCTAAATCCGTCCAATATGCAAACTCAATTAAAAAATGACGTTAACTTGAGGGCAGTATGGTCATTTCCCATTATTACACACTTCAGAAAAATATAAAAAGGTTGACCAAATTCGAACCTGGTATCAAACTCGGTTCAGAACCTTAAGCATACACACACATCCATCTGGGCTACATCAGATTTGGTGTTTTATTTGATTTTGAAAAGATTTTATATAAACATTACCTGAGTCATCTTCCCCATGTAAATCCTAAGAACCCTAATTCTCCAATTGGGTTAATTACGAATCCAAACCCAAAACATATTGGAAATAAACCCAGAGTTGATGAACATACTAATCTGGATATTCAACAGGAAAGAAAACAAGAATCAAGTTTCACTTCCAATTGGTACTTTAAATCCATCAGTTAAGATGAACATACTAATCTCATTCAAATGGAAGTATGGAACTAGGATATTGACTAAGCCTAGGGTAGCGAGTCTTCATGCATCAAAAGCATTCATTAAAGATGCACAAATAAGCAAAGCTAACACAGAGGCACAAATTACAGCTCGAGTGAATCTAGTTTCTCCTAAATCCGTAAGCTGTGACACTGTTCTTATATAACCCTCCATTTTTATAATAATTCGATAGTATTTTAATAATAACCCTCCATTAGTTTTGGGTTTGGATTCGTAATTAACCCAGTTGGAGAATTAGGGTTCTTAGGATTTAGGTGGGGAAGATGACTCGGGTAATATTTATATAAAATCTTTTCAAAATTACACTAAATCTGATGTAGCCCAGATGGATGTGTGTGTATGCTTGAGGTTCTGAACCCGGTTTGATACCAGGTTCGAATCTGGTCAACCTTTTTATATTTTTCTGAAGTGTATGATAAAAAAAATGATGGGAAATGACCATACTGCCCTCAAGTTAACGTCATTTTTTAACTGAGTTTGTAAAATGGACGGATTTAGCACTAAATTTGTAACTATAGTGGCCCAGGTGTCAAAAATTTCTATTTTGGATGGATCTAGCAATATTAACCAAACATCAGGGACGAATTTGGCCATTTACTCAAACCAAAACAATGTATAACTCCAATGCTAACACCTAACCTAAAACAATATAGAACTCCAATGTAACTCTAATATTAATATCTATCCTAAAGACTAAAAAATGTACAACTATAACATACTAATATTGATAGCTAACATAAAACAATGTGTAACTCTATTAACCTATTCGGCTTTGGTTGAAAATAAAATTCATATTTACTTGTTTGAACATAATCAGTGATTTGCCTATACATGATTGAATTACCTAAACATGTGTTTTTTTCTTGTATGAACAATATCCCACAAGAAAATAGTCGTTTTTTTCTCCGTTTATAGCACTATGGTACTCGTTGGAAAGATAATAAAACGCTCGTTAATTTGGTGTAATTTTTTTCTTTAAAAAATCTCGTAGATAAAAGATATTAACGTTTAAAAATTATAAGAGGAAACATGAGAAAGAAAAATCCAATTTTGTTTTTAAACTTCTTTTTTCCTAAACTTATTTAATGTCACATGGCATGCTACATGCAACTCTTAAGGGGATGAATGACTATATGAGTGTCATGTAGGATTTGAGGCTTTCAATTTATAATAGATTTCATAAATATATTTTTTTAAATAAATTAAAAACCGTACAAAATAAAAAAATGTCAAAATTAAATATAAAAAACTTCATTAATTTAAAAAAAATACCAACTACAATACATAGAAACTTAAAAAAAAAACACGAAAAATACATAAAAAAACAACTAAAGCATATGTCTTCCGAGCCATTTATTTGCGATCTTGTCTTTGATCTTCGTCATTACCGCTTGTTCTTGCTCGGAAAGGCCTTTGAGACTTCTCCCCATCATGCTAAACTCCTCCTTTTCATGTTGCGCAAGATCATACTCGAGGCGTGCCTTATCCAATTGAAGCCTCGCGTCGCGACTTCTTCCTTCTCCTTCTTTCTTTCTAACCACCTCTCCTTTTTGCTCTTAACGTTTGGCTTATTTTAACGTTTGGCTTATTTTGTTTTAACGTTTGGCTTATTTTTAAAAGGAGGGGAAAAATCGACAACCAAACACCCTCTAAAACAAAAAAAACATCTTTGAAACCAACCAAAACAAACTTAGACCCACCTAAACGTTTTGTTACGAACATGAATGGTAATCTAGAGAAGAGCTAGAGAATTAGGAAGAAACACAAGAGAGAAGAGGGATAACCCAAATCAATAGCTACTTTATTCCTACTCCTTACATGTATTTATACTACATAATACCAACTAACTATCAATTATGCATATTGACCATTCTACCCCTTATACTATTTTATACGTAACAATACTCGCCTCTTATAAGACTTTTGACCTCAAAAGTCAACAAATCATAAGTGTCGAAAGTTCGAACTCTGCAAATTTGAACAGCGTTGCAGCAATTGCTCAATTCACCATGACCCATTAACCTACGGCTCACGACATCAGTGGGTACTAAAACCAACCGTGCATCACCCACTGCAGCCTTTGAAACCCACTCTGCAGCCACTGCAACCTTCGATACCAATTCTGTAGCCAATGCAGCCTTCAAAACTATTTGTGCAGCCCCTGCAGCCTTTGAACCCAACCCTGCAGCCTTCGAAACTAATAGTGCAACCCCTGCAGCCTTTTAACCCAACCCTGCAGCCTTCAAAACTAATAGTGCAGCCCCTGCAGCCTTCCAAACCAACCCCGATGCAGCCATTAGTAGAGGGTAATTCCTCAGCATGTCCACCCATGGCATATCCAAATAAAACAACCCTCTGGCCAACAACATATATTCTGCTTCATCTGAATCTGTCCACCTTTACATTCCATTATATTCTGCTTCATCCGAATCTGTCCACCTTTACCTTTCATATTACATTCCCATTCAAAGACTTTTGTCCTCAAAAGTCCAAATATTCGGACTATGGAACCCGGATTTAAATGCACACACAATGCACCTTGTGACTTAACTTCCATCTCAGATTTAATTTTGATAATGTTTTAAAAATAACCCAGTTATACAACAGCACTAAGTATTCACCCTCCAAAGTTTCATCATCTATAACATTCTCAAACATTTTATCATCAATTGCTTCTTGAATATCCAATGTTCCAATCATTTTATCAGACAACTTAAGGGTGTACTCCCCTTCACATGAAGCTTGATCAATGTTTCTTGAATCTTGATCAACACTTTCTTGAATATCAACCCTAATCTCAAATTTATCAAGGTTTTGACTAAATTTTTCAGGCATTTCATCGAATACCTTGAGTACAGTCTTGTTATCAGGTTCTTGAATCTCATATACAACATCTTTTGGCATTTCATCAAATGTCTCATTATCATTCCCATTTTCTTTAACAAGATCAGTATCACTTACTTCCGCAAATCTTGTTGCAATGATTCTTTTCTACTCAACCCATGCCATTCCATCAATGGATCCACCTTTTGACTCAACCAAAGATTGATGCCAAAATAGTGCATCGTCTTCAAGATGAATCTGAACTAACTTTTCCTTCCATTTGTCATGGGTTTCTTCAACTGAAAAATAATATTCCACCTGCACAACCAACTCTCAACATTTGTACCATTAAACTTGGGAAAATCCAACTTTGTTAATCTTTGACTGTTTTTGTATGATGACAATGCTTCAGAACCATCACTGCTACTAGTTTTATAGCCCTGCATGCCGTCTATGGTGTGTTGGTTACTGGTCATGAGTTGTAGGCACCTCTTGATCTCATATGTTTGAAAAGAAATGGTGGTCAGCGGTGGTTCAAGGGTGGAAAATGATGGTTGATGATGGTGGTGAGAGGTGGTTAGTTGTGGTGGTTAATGGTGGTAAGTGGTGGTGGCTAAAACGGTTATTGGTAGGTAGTTAGAATGAAAGAGCAGAAGTGAATTTCAATGGAAATGGAAGGAATTAATGGTGTTATTCGGCAGATTATGGTGGTTACTGGTGGAATACGGTGGTTAGGTAGGGTGGTGATTGGCGGATAGATGGTGGTCGGAAGTCGAAAGGTTCGACGGCTCTGATACCACTTGTTAAGAACAAGAATGGTAATCTAGAGAAGAGCTAGATAATTAGGAAGAAACACAAGAGAGGAGAGGGATAACCCAAATCAATAGCTACTTTATTCACACTCCTTACATGTATTTATACTACATCAGGGACGAAGTATAGTTGTGGCCAGGGGTGGCCCTGGCCCCCCCTGTTTTTTTGCGCAGTAGTGGAAATTTGCGATTTTCATAGGTAAACTGAGTCCGGGTTGAGTCCGGCCCCCGCCGATTTTCCACTACCGATAGAAAAAAGTTAAGTTCGGCCCTCGTCGATTCCAAAACCAAGCTTCGCCACTGTACTACATAATACCAACTAACTAATACCACTAACTACCAATTATGCATATTGACCATTCTACCCCTTATACTATTTTATACGTAACACGGTTCCATCTCCATTCTTCCTAACCTCCATCACTGATAACCCCCATGATAACACTTCCATCGCCCTAAACTCCATCACCGTTATCGATTGATGATACACATTCCAAAATATAAGAATCAGAAGGTGATTGATTTCATTTGTTGATGCAAAACCGTCATCAGCTAAGCCACGTCACATCCTTCTCTGTTCGCCTTCTCCGAGATTCTTTCTCTACCTAATGTTGTTGTTCAGGTCCTATTTACCGCTTCTTATTTATGGATAATCGATAGTATAGCTATAACTTGATGTTAAGTTAGTTATTTGCTTGATTGATCTTTTATAGATGTTGTAGTTTTTGTTTTGTACAAATTTACATATAAAAGTTTTATGAATGTGATTTGATTTTACTACATCAATATTCACATTATTATGTAGAATTTAACATAACTTGTGTCTTTGATGTTTGAAGACGCAAATAGATGGACCAGAGGAGGTTTTTAAACCAACATCAGGGAATTTGATAATTCTATTTTATTTGTTTATCTTGCTTTTTGGATGTAAATATTGCTAGTTGGATTTGGATTTTGTTTTTTTCAGAAGGATAGTGATGCTGTTAAAAAAGCAATTAATCAGCTTTCTGAATCTGGTTGGGCTAAAAAGTGGAGTTCTCAACCCTATGTTTCACGACGCACGGGTAGTTATTTTGAACACGAATAATGTTGTAAAATAGCAAAGTACTTGGATCATTGGTCATTGTATGTTGATCCATACTGTTTTTGGTATTGAACTTGAGAAAAGTTCCATTTCTGATGAATTCTATAATGATCTGTGTGGAAACTTTGATGAGTAAGTTGCTATTTTGACGTAAAAAAGATCAGTATGGAACACCTTTACTAAGTTCTAAACTGTTACTATTAGGCTAGGTATGTATCTAACTCTTATTGTCATAGTCTAGAAGGTATGTATTTGTAATATAAACTCTATATACAGAGCCACTATCTAAACCTATTAATCATCTCTCTTAGTTTGCAGGGGTGTATTAGACTAGTTATGTTTTAACTGTAGTTATTATACTCTAAAAGGTATCTATCTATGTGTAAATATAGAGAGCCCTTATTTAACCCTATAATACACACAATCGATTTACAAATACCTTCGTGGTTCGTATCAAAGTATAGTGACCAACATGGAACACTGAGATATGTGCACTCCTATTTTATAACATCATACCTTTAAACATATGAAAACCATACATATTTTGATACAACTGGTAGGATTATTTTATTCTAACCACCTGATGTTTCTTCAACAGACGTCTCTTCTTCGTGAGTTGACAACTCTTGGATTGAAAAATGTTGAGAACCTTGCAATACCTAGCATTCGAAATGATGTAAGTTGTCATAAGCACGTACCATATATTTTTTATTTAAAAGCGCAATGGTTGTTTGTTGCATTGGTTCCAGTTTTAATGATCTTTTCGTGCTTATATGTTTCACGAAATTAATTTCATGACAGTGATGCAGGCCGCTTTTCTTTTCACTGAGGTGGGAACTACAGTGTTGCATTGGTTGTTTGATATTTTTGGTTTCTCTTGCCATATATTTTTATAATTAATAAAATTCCAACTTATAAAGAGTGAACACTTTTAAATTCATAAAAAAAACCTCCTCAAGCACTTCACATGTTGGAAAATGATATGTCCGCTCTTCTTAAATTTAAACCAACATTTTAAGGTATATGGATTGGTTGGTGCTTGTTTGATTTATTATTGAATTTATAGTAAAATATTATGTGATTGTTTCTCGCTGGATCTAGATAGGCGAAGGCGCTAGGCGCAATAAAGGTGTCAATAGTAAGCGTGTCGCCTAGGCGCAAGGCTCTTAAAATGAGGACCTGAGATAAGCAAGGCGCCCAGTTTAGTGGGACAATATTTAGCTGATTTAGACTAGGGTTAATGTTCCGGTTTATTCGGAGGAGTATCAGGCTTATTTGAAGAGCCGCTTGAATCTTGCCTATGCAGCTGTTGCTTTGACTAGGGTATCTTTGCTTCTTTCTTTTGCTGAGCTGGATTTTTTTTATTTTTTGTTTGTTATTAGATGTTGGTTTTAGTAGTACTAGGTTGATTGCTAATAGAGTTAGATTGGTAGAGGTTTAGCTGAGATTGTTACTCTGCGTTTGGTTTGCTGAATTTGGTTTGCTGAATGGAATGAAATGGAAATTGGAATTAGTGTTAATTTACAAGTGGAACTACTTTGCCTTTTATTTTTATAAAAAGGAAAAATGGAAATAAATAATCCCAACTATTGACTATTGGCCAATAACAGTCCCAACTACGAAAATCATCAATATTGGTCCCAACTTTCGACATATTGGAAACCAATGGACCCAAATTAACGGAGGCTAACTCCGTTAGTGTGATGCTGACGTGGCATGCTTAGGTGGCAAGATTATCCTACGTGGCATGCCACGTGGCAAAATGATCATACGTGGCATCCTACGTGGCATGCCACGTCAGCATCACACTAACGGAGGCTAACTCCGTTAGTTTGGGTCCGTTGGTTTCCAATATGTCGAAAGTTGGGACCAATACTGGTCATTTTCATAGTTGGGACTGTTATTGGCCAATAGTTAATAGTTGGGATTATTTATTTCTATTTTTCGTTATAAAAATTTGCTCATGTTACAACTTTGAGTTTAAATGTGGCTAATTTTACCTGTTCATTGTTAATGGTGGGAGGATTAGTTGAAGGAACGTGCTTTTATTATGATGGTGTCAAAACAGTTTGGTTTTGGTTTTCAATATATCCAAACCGTTAGCAACAGTTTGACTCACGACTTGATCTAAAACTATCAAAATAGACCGTGAACACACCTAATTTATAATACCAAAAAAAATTCTATTTTGAATACAAATCTGTTTACAACCAAATTTATAACAGAAGAACGTTTAAGAAAAAAAAAATCTATTTTGGCTCACTACTTGACCTAAAAGCATGCTTGTGTTGACCTGACATGTGTGCCTCCTCTAGTTGGGTTGAGTGATAGTGGGTTTGTAGCAGGGCAAACGGTGCGGAAAGCAGAGGCGAAGAAGGTAGAAAAATATGCTAAAGCCTACGAGAGGACCAATTCGTACCCCTGGCTTTTGATACCTTTGATTCATTGGCACAGGAGGCTACCCGTTTCTTGACCAGGGTCCAGCGAGTTATTTACAGTAGTGTCTCGGCTCCGGGTGAGCAAGATTCTGTTTTTAGTAGATTAGGGTTTGTCATTCAGAAAGGGTGGCGACGCAGCTTGTTGCCCGTCTGCCCAGTATCTTAATGTAATTTTTATAGTCATGTTATATATTAAAACTGTTGTTAATCTAAAAGAAAAAAAAGTACAAATTCAATTTTTTTTAAATGTTAACAAAAAACGCAAATTGGTAAAGAAAATAAAAACAAATTAAACAAAAACTAAAATGGTAAAATGCATATATTATTTATAATACTCTAAAAAGCAAAGCTTATGTGCAATGGTGAGTTGTAAGATGTGCTTTAAAAGTTGTACTGGCTTTAGTTAGTTGTAAGTTATGCAAAAGATGTGGTGCTTCTTCTGTGAGGTGTTCTGGTTTTCTACGTGTCTCTTTCTGCTTCATACACACCCACAAACACAACTCTATTTTCATCAGCCCATCTCACTCCCTCTCTCTCTCATTTCTGTCTCTCTCTCTCTCTCACACACACACACACACAAGTGTCTCCAACCTCTTTCTCCAGCAGCTTCCGATCATCCCTACTCCGCACCCCTCTTCTCTCTCCCCTTTATTTCGCAAGTGGTGGTGGTGGTTATCGGACTGAACAAAGGTGTGGTGATCGATCATGGCCGTAATCATGGCCACTGTTACGGCTATGGAAATCCGGCGACGACGGTCCGATCAGTGGTTAGTCTTCTTAGCCGTCGAAATAGATGTCTTTATATGATTTCCAACGAGATCATAAAAGAAGTAAGTTGGCAGGAATCCACCGGTTAAACGGAGTTGCCCGGAGAATGAACTCCGGGAAGGTCGAATAAAAGAACTTTTAAAAGGAAAGAAAATTCCATTATTTATACCGAGAGAAATAGATGAATCAAATGAAACTGAAATAGAAAATGACTCTATAATCAGCAATCAGATTATTCATGAATCACTTATTGCTTTATAAATAGCTTCGACACAAAATAAGAAATGGTCTCTCCAACGCATAAATGGTTGGGAGTTCACGTTCTCGTCATCTTTAGTAAAGTCAAGGCCACCACGAAGAATGTCTGTTCCATAAAAAAAGTTTTTTATTCTTAATTAATTGTTTCCGATTCACCGGATCTTGCCTCGTTCGAAAAAACTCAATAAAAAATCAAGATATGAACTAACTTATTGAATCTTTTTATACTTATTGAATATTTTTATATTAGTATTTATTCTGAGTCTTTTCAAAATCGTTCAAATATTCAAAACAAGAAGTTACAGTTGGTCAAATGATATGACTAAGTGACATATCAAAACGAATACTTATCCGAGAATCAACAAACTCGACTCCGCACTGTTCACAAAATTGCGCGTCTTCCTTTTCATCTCCGATTACTCGATAATTTCCACAAGCACAAATTCCACTTTTGATAGGCCCAAAAATTCTTTTTAGTCATCGTAATCCTCCTATTCAACTACTTCGACCATTTCCGAACACCTCATAGTCTTTTCGGGGCGTCCAAAGAGTCGATCATTTCTGCATGATTTTTTTCTTGTGCATTACCCCTTACAATACAATGGGTTTCGAAGATAAAAATCTTTTATTGGTCCATAAATTGACCACCCAGGTAAATTCATGAATTCAATTTGATTATTTCTTTTTATTCTTTTATTAAGCATATGAATCATGAATTGCCTTGTTATGACTCATGAATCAGATATATTCGTTTTTTGAAAAAACTGTTCAAGGAAAAAGCAATCCCCTCGCCCACTACCGGTTGATCCTCAGACCTGCCCCAATCTTCTTCAATAAAGAAAAAGAACAAGGAATAGAATTTGATTAGTTGGTATTCAAAATATACGATTCAAGTAGTCAAGTCGAGAAACAGATGGTTGAATCAAAATAATTTTGTTTAAAGTTCTATTTTTGTCAGAGGGCAATATGAATGTTCTATCATGTTCCATCAACACACTAAATGGGTTATACGATCTATCCGGTGTGGAAGTAGGCCAACATTTTTATTGGAAAATCGGGGGTTTCCAAGTCTACGGCCAAGTACTGATTACTTCTTGGGTTGTAATTGCTATCTTATTAGGTTCAACCATTCTAGCCGTTCGGAACCCACAAACCATTCCGACCGGCGGTCAGAATTTCTTCGAATATGTCCTTGAATTTATTCGAGATGTGAGTAAACGGAATTTCGGTCTATACCGGTACCATAATATCAGATTGGGGAGGAAGATTAGAATTAGAAATTGATAGAAAAGCAAGGATATGGGTTCGTGTGAGTAGGCAACAAAAACTATCTATTCTAGTTCTATTATCAGCAATGGGGTTGAATATAAGAGAAATTCTAGAGAATGTTTGCTATCATGAACTATTTTTATCTTTTCTGAATGATAAAAAAAAAATAGGTTCAAAAGAAAATGCTATTTTGGAATTTTATCAACAATTTGCTTGTGTAGAGGGAGATCCGGTATTTTAGATATGAGTTTTTCGCTAGGTATTTGACCAAATAAGATCGTCCAGTTCCTATAGAACCTATCACTAAAATACCCCTAGAGAGAGATAAGGCCAAGCGGAGCGAAAAGGGTTTTCCATGAGATGGGAAATGAAAACGATTAGCCCCACACGAAGTTTGTGAGTAAGTGATTGTCTGATAATGAGCAAGGAATATCCGTCTTTCTGCTAAAGAGGATGTATTGAACTCATAATTCATTAGATACTTTTTATGAATGTCAACTAAGTCTCGTAAGTAAATTGCTCCCGGTTGTTCAATCATTTGATAACCAGAGTCATTCTTTGATAAATGATCACTATGAGTCAGACTCAATAAAATTTGATCAATCCTTTTTTCTGTCGTTAAGGTGGAGAACTGAATCAAGAATTTGCATATTATTTCTCGATTAGATCTAAAGTATAAGTCATGGTCGCTTTTGATTATTAAGGTGTATGGAGACGACACGGTAAATTAGCTGTTGTTTTCTTAGGTATTGTGTGTCTTTAAAAAAAAATAGAATTAGGTTTTCTAAAGATGAAGGTTCAAATGATACAGAGATTAATGTTTTAGCTAAAAAGGGTGGAAAATGAGTGACTAAAACTAGAAGTGAGAAAGCCAACAAGAAAGCAAAACGGAAAAAAAAACAAGCTAGCTTAGAAAGAGAGCAATTGGAGGAAGAGGAAAGGAAACAGAGAGGTTGTTTCACTTTGTTTGTTGTGTTTTTATATATAGATATTTTATGCTTTAGGGCCTTAATTTTTATGGTTCTTTATTCTCAGGTGTTTTGCTCAAATCACAATAGCCAGTTCCAAAAAACAAATCCAACATCCCCTGAGCACAAACCACGTATGAAAAATGCTAGGTTAGCTTTTCCTATATATGATGGGTTTTCCTTGGCTATTATTATGTGATGTGAACCCAATTTATCTGAAACTAACAACTTTTTATAAAACCATTTTTCATGATTTTTAATAAATATATGTTGTTTTATAGGTAGAAATGTTTTCGATAACCGACTGAAAATAACCGTCTGGGCAATACCAAAGATTTTTCTACGCTTACCTCGGAATCGAGTCAGCCATGTTGGGTAATTGAACTTTGTAACTTTTGCCTGATTTATTTTTTTACAGAAAGGGGAAATACCATAAAAAACACTAAACTTTCAGTTTTTTCTCACTAAAGTCACTCAACAATTTTTTGCATACAAAAAGCACTACACTTTCAGTTTTTTCTTACAAAAGTCACTCAACATTTTTTTCTACTTAAAAAACACTAAACTTTTTTTCTTTTCTCATAAACACATTACCCCCCTCTCTCTCTCCTTGGTCGCTTTTCCGGCCAAAATCCGGCGAGGATTTTGAGATATAAGCTGCAAAATCAACCTCAAACATCATTCTTTTTACTGCAAAATCATAAGATTTGAAAGAAAAAAAAAACAGATGGATGATGTTCTATACTCAATACTGACCATCTAAACGTGAGCTATCAATTTTTAATCCAACACTGCAACAACAACCCATCAATTTTTAATCAAACAGTTGGAGGGTGTGAACATAAACTGAGACTAGATACGTGTTCAAAGTAAATATAATAAAACACATGTGAGGAGGGTTGTCTTGAAGCCTACGTGTTTGAAGTTAGTTTCACGAGAAGCTTTCCAGAAACAGCCTCAAATGATAAAAGCTTTGACTTGTTTATAATAAAGAGTGAAGTTAAAAGTTAAAAAAAAATACATGTATAGTTCATAGTGACCTTTAATTTGTGTTTTGAAAGATGGTAATAGTAAGTAAGGCCTGGCAAACCTGACGCATATACTTAGTTTTGGGTTAACGTGGGTACATTTTGTTTTTTTTGCATGTTGGATTATGATGGATATCAAAAAAATTAAGAATGGATTAAAATGGGTTGCATTTCAAAGAAAGAAGACATCTACAGGTTAGGACGGGTTGTAGGAAAACAACATGCAGGTCAGGATGGGTGTAACCACCTTCAGCTAGCGCCACCACTGCAGCCGCTGTCAACGTCGCTACCGCATCACCACACTAACCATCTATGCCGCCGCAATCACCAACAATCAACGTCAACGCATCTGCGATCGTCGCCGGTGATATTCTGTGCACAGCTGGTTTAACTTTTAATGGAAACAAAATAAATCGGTGTGTGATAATGGTTCAGTAAAGACTATATTTAGGTTTTGACTTTTGAAGAAGTTGAATGGTATACAGGCACAGGTGGTTTAAATAAAAGGGAAAATCACGAAAATACTTTTGGGTTTTTACCAAACTAGCCAGTGGAACCGTCTCTGTGAGACGGTTCCCCTTTCCCGAGGCACCTTAACCGATTCCCATGACCTTGGAGAAAAAGAGCCACTAACATGTGGCCACGTGTCCCAAAATCCTCTCTAGCTCTTGGAGGTGGCTTCCAGGTTCTGAGACCTCTCCAAGAGGCTTTTTTTTCACACTTCCACCTCCATTTTTAAAACGGCCATAACTTTTTTATACGACATTATTTTTTTAAAAAAATTACACCATAAAAACAAGCTTTTCATCCTCTTTCATTTCCATACCATATTGCTATACTTTACAAAAAAAAAAAATTTTTTTTTGCTGGGTTGATAGTACTTGCGTCTAAATGTTTAAACACTTGCGTTTAAACATATCTGTACTTGCGTCTAAATGTTTAAACACTTGCGTTTAAACATGGTGTTTCCCGTAACCGTATATTGGATTCCGCTGCAAAAGTCATGGAGATGTATTCAAGTCAAAAAGCAGTTCTTGAAGTTGAGTATTTTGGTGAAGTTGAAACTGGTTTGGGCCCCACTTTGGAGTTCTATACCCTCTTAAGCCATGATCTTCAAAAATCAGGATTGAAAATGTGGAGATCTAGTTTGCCAGACATCAACACATCAGTGGAAGTTGACACTAGAGAAAAAAGATCTGGCAAGGGTAACGGGGACCTTATTTTAGCACCTCTAGGGTTATTTCCACGTCCTTGGCCTCTTACTGTTGATACTTCTGAAGGGGGCCAGTTTTCTAAGGTAACAGAACATTTCCGTCTTCTTGGTCGTGTAATGGCTAAAGCACTTCAAGATGGTAGGCTTTTGGACCTCCCACTTTCAGTCGCCTTCTATAAACTTGTGCTTGGACAGGTAAGCTGCTTGTTTACTATTTTCAAATGCTTTGATATTTTTTAGAGAAAGTAAATGGGCAGGTAGGTGAGTTGGACAATGGGTTAAATTTTTACATGGGCTGATCAACACACATTCTACTCGTTTTTTACATGTATGCATTATGAAATTACATTTTGTTTAAACGCAAGTGCTTAAACATTTAGACGCAAGTACAAATATGTTTAAACCCAAGTGTTTAAATATTTAGACACAAGTACTATCAACCCAGCAAATTTTTTTTTTTTTTTAAAGTATAGCAATATGGTATGGAAATGAAAGAGGATGAAAAGTTTGTTTTTATGGTGTAATTTTTTTAAAAAAATAATGTCGTATAAAAAAGTTATGGCTGTTTTAAAAATGGAGGTGGAAGTGTGAATATTAGCTCTTGGAGAGGTCTTAGAGCCTGGAAGCCACCTCCAAGAGCCAAGAGGTGGCTATTTTGGTAAAAGCCATTTGGTCAATGGCTATTATCGTGATTTTCCCTAAATAAAATATTGTTTTTTTTTTGTTTTTTAACTGAATTTAAATTTAATTTCATTAAATAAACGATACACATGATATATAAAACCCATTCCTTATCGTTTTCATTTAATTTTTTACACATCCTAACCCAAACTCATTCAAACCCAAAACCCATCAAAACCCAAACCCATCCTAACCATTTCTTTAAATTATCCATCTTGATCCAAACTCATCCTAACCTAAACCCATCATGACCCAGTAACTAACCCAACCCAATTCATCCAATTTGCCACCTCTCTCGTAACTACAATAAACCCCCACCCCTGCCAACCTTAATATGTTTAATTGTATATGATGACAATCTAAGCGAAATTCATTACATCTACTTACAATTTACACAACATTCTTTTCCATAGGGTGTTCTTTACAATAAGGGCTTGCTATGTAACTTCAAGTTTAACTTCGATTTAAATCGTGATTAAAATAATTTATCTTCGTAGACAAAGAAAGAGAGAGCGAGCACAACCAGGCTTTCGAACCAATCCATTTTGTGTTAATGTTGGATAGATAATTGATTACATGGTGACAATGATTGATTGAAATTGTGACAATGAGAGAGTGGTCCTCAATACATGAATAATCAAAACTCTGTGGACATATTTTTACCCGAGTCTGTGGAGTACAAGCTTCTTCACAGAAACAAATATCTATAGCATTATATATATTATTATATATTATATAAAAGACATATATTGGAATAAATTTAAAATACTTTAATTATCATACGATTAATGCATATAGGGGTTCTACTCTATGTATAGGCTGTTTAAAAAAATTGATTTTTTACTTTAACCCAACACTTTTCAAATTTTTTTTTTTGCAATTTAACCTCTTAAATTGATTTTTTGTGTTTTTAACCCTAAACTTTCAATTTTTGCAATGTAAGATTTTTTTTACTTTGAACCCAAAGTCATTTTCTTTTACATGTAGCCTCACACTTCTTTACTTTCAACTTTGGTCCTCCATACTTTTCATCCTACGCAAGTTTTTCATTTTATGTTTCATGTTAAAATGCCGCAACGTGCGTGTATGGTTCACTGTTTTTACGTATACTTTCCATCTTTCGCAAGTTTTGCATTTTACGATTCGTTCTGCGAGTGAACACGCCGCAACATAAGTGTATGGTTCAACGTTTTACATATATTTTTCCTGTTTGGTAGGCCGATCGCAATACGTCTATTTTGCGCGGGTCAAAGATTGACTTAATTATTCTTTCTATTTTGTTATTAGAAAGAAGCAACATGTGTGCAGGGTTCTACGATTTTAGGTTTGCTTTTCGTTTAGTATTATTTCTCCATTTATTTATTTATTTTTTATGAGTTTTTTCAGTGTTGGTGATTGATGACGGTGGTATTACTTGACAAGGTTTGATCAAGGAGTTGATTCAAGGGTTTGGAAGTTCTCGTGTTTTTGGTTTACTAGCGGAACCGTTTGTTAATCCATCGTGCGATTACTTGGTGTTTCGTTGAGGTATAAATTAAAACCATTGTATGGTGTGGTTTAATAATTTACATGTTTTATGCATTTGGATTCTATGGTGGAAATTATTTGGTTTTATTTCATGTTTCCGAATTTATTAATATTAGTATATATATATAATGTGATTTTATAAATAAAATTAAAACCTGTACGATGAGTCCCAAAAAGCTAAGGCATTTATGTGAAAACAAACATTGGCTAACAATGCTAGTGTGACTTAACCCACCTAGTTAAGCCTAAATGCTAGTGTGGCTTGGCCCGACTTTGCCCAACGGGCCAAGCCTAATTGATTACGGTACCTTCGCTAGGTTTCTCCAAATGCTAGTGTGACTTAACCCAACGGTTTAAGCCAAAATGATAGAATAGCCTAACAGGTAAGTTTAAGACATAAAAGACAAAGATACATTCTAAGACATATGAATGAATTGCATAGCTTGAAATATAATTTGTATAACATGTTTCACCCTCAAAAAGTTAAAATGGAAAATGGAGCCATGTAAACTCACCTTGATGCGTTGCTAGCTTAGATTCACAACTAGATGTAGTGTGTCTAAGAGAATTCCGAGGGACTATCCTAAATTGTTCAAAAGATAAAATCTAATAAGTTAACGAAATTAATTTAAAGTCCAATATCTAGGATTTAGGCAATGGAGCCATGTAAACTCACCTTGATACGTGTGTGGGTGTTCCTACACGACTTTCATGGCGTGCAAGCCCTGGAACTCTCGTGGTTCAGAAGGAGTAATTGGTATTGTCCGTTGGATCGAGAAAACTGAGTCAGTGCTTGAGATCAGTGGTTGCACAGAAGATCAAAAGATCAAATACGTCACTTGCACTTTCCACGACGAGGTGTTGACGTGGTGGAATCTGCAGGTGCAGACCTTGGGTCGTGAAGCTGCCTACTATCTTTCACGGGCTGAGTCGAAGAAAATGTTGTTGGAAGTGCTGCCCACGTAGTGAGCTTCAAAAGATAGAAACCGAGTTTTGGAATCTGACCATGAACGGGGCAGATATCACACCCTATACCACCCGATTCATGAGATTTCTCGATTGGTTCCACACATGGTTACCCTAGAGTACAAGAGGGTAGAAAGGTACATTTAGGGACTCTCTCCTAAGATCCGTATGCATGGGCACACCGACACAGAAAGAATCAGACAAGGGTGAAAGTTTTGGAAACAAGCGCAAGTGGTCCACTTCAAGAAAGGGAAGAGAACAGAGGGTCAGACGAACAAGAAGCCCGAAACATTCAAGGCCTTCGTTGCCACCGCTACTGAAACTCGCAAGCCATACAATGGGCCCCACCCACTCTGCACCAAATGCAAGTACCATCATATGGGGACATGTGACAGTATCAAGTGCGAGAAATGCAAGCAGATGGAACATCCCAGAGTTCAGTCTCGGGCTAAGACGGTTGAAAACTCTGATGCTAAACCTGGATGTTTCGAGTGTGGAGCTACTGATCACTTCAAGAAAGACTGTGCCAAGCTGAATGGACAAGCTCATGGTAGGGCTTTTGTCATGGGTGCGGATGATGCACGCGAGGATCCTAGCGTTGTCACGGGTACGTTTATAACACCCTAAATTGTTTTACAGAAAACTCGCAGCGGAAAAGCCAACCGAAAAATTCATTTTTTAAAAGCAACCTTGAACGTTTAGAAATCGAATCTACTAAGTATTTTTGGTGTTACATCTTAAAATATTTCTTGATACATTCAACGTGACTCATCTCTATTTGATTATTGCCCGTGACCACGTACAATCCGCCTCCTCGCTCGATCTCCATCCTTTCCTTACTTCATTAGGTAAACAAGACAACCTGCATTCACCACCTAACCATTTCGTTAGTTCAATAGGTGACCTCATGTAATATACTCATGACACAGAAGTAACATCCAACAATACTCTGTGATCCTGTCTAAAAGCCTTCTTTCAATTTCGGGTGGATTACCCCGATCCGAACCTCCATGTCTCCTGCAATCGTACTTACATACCTGCATCTCCTATCATTCTCATAACAAAGGTTAATAACCCCACGATTCATACAATTATACAATTCTCTCCATACCCCACAATACATACAAGCATACAATTCCCTCATATAACTTACTTTACGTACAAGCATACAATTCCTTATATAATCCCACAATACATACAAGCATACAATTCACTCATATAACTTACTTTGACCCTTCATGTTACTCTTTCTTCGCTAATCTTTAAGACAAATATGACGTTTCCAATTCTATACTCAATCTACGATATAATTACCAACCCTTACATACATGGAACTCTCTCTCAAAACCGAGCATGAGTACCCATATGTACATCACATTTCAATCTACATAATCATGGCAATCTACTTACCGTATTTGATACCATCAAACAACGTATCAATTAAACTACATGCACGTATATCATTCCGAACTAGGATCTTATTTGCAAATCCGACATTACTATTACATGCTACTCCCTTACATAGCCTTACACAAGGTCCAACAATGTTATTGGGTGCGTTAAACGCAATTACGGGTTGCGCACATAAGCGAAACATCAACAAACGTTAAAATTAACATTTCTTCCCAGGGGCCACCGTACCTTACTGTGGCCAGCGTACCTTACTGTGGCCCTTGTATCAGTTTCCACCGTAAGGCAGTAGAGGTCCACCGTCAACTTTCTGATGTCCACCGTACCTTACTGTGGCCACCGTAAGGTACTGTAGCTTCTGCACATTTGGCTTATTTTCTTCATTTCCTTGCCCGCTTTTCCCCAATCTTTGAACGCCTTTAAACTTATGTTCAAGGCCATTCCTAAGGGCACTCGGGGACTTGTTTAACACCATTCAATCATGCTTATAAGACACCATTTCATACGATTAAGTCCCTCTTTCGGTTGATTAAATACTTATGATATTATTACCCAACTCGACCCGTTAGGGTCATAGGTTACACAAATCATTACTCGACCAATTCAAGGGTTGTAACAATCATAATACCAACCCATTGGACACTTGTTTGAATGAAAACACCATCCGAGTTGTTTAATTGTGACTCGGTTCTTAGATTCAACCTCTAATGAACCTTTAATTTCCCAAAATGCCCTTGAAGGCAACAAACCCAATCTAGCCACTCGAAGGCGACACTACTTGGTTTAATTCAATTGTTTTAGACCCATTACCAAGCTTCTTACCTTGACACAACTACAAGTTACCCACTTTTTCAAGATTCCCATTCTATATGAACATACATCAATATCATAGATGCGAGTTAAGTTCGGGAATCACTTACCTCAAGCCCTCCAAGTTCATACTTGTTTAGTTGCCTCATCTTGCCCCATTAGCCTCCCACGCTTGAGTCCTTCATTCCTATCCTTTCATGTCATCATATTCACATCTCATTAACATACAAGATCATTCATCTTACAATTTAATCCAACATATAGTGTGCACCATATTATTAAGCATAATGTACACGCTACTTATGCATACTTCTTACCAAATCATACAATCGACTAATTTCCCACATGAATACTTTCTAAAACACCATTCTCATGTTAACCTACTATCAATTATATCTTTTATCATATTACTTTCATAATCGTCAAGTCTTGCATACAATTTCACAAGTTAAACTAATCTAGACATTTCATCAAACACTTGGTGTGCATACAACATTTAAAGCATAATGTACAAGCATTTCATGCATACTTTCATAGCTCATAACATAAATCATCTTATCTCTTCCCTACATTACATACCATTCATTCAGTAGTTATCAACATAGCAATTCATCATTTTCTTTTCAATGCATTCAATAATTAACTAAGAATGGTCTTGGATTACACCAAGACTAATACCCACTTCCAACATAGGTGTAAAGCAGTCCAATTAGCACATCAATCAAGCATAGCCTTATGTAGTATCATGAACTAGGGTTCCTTTAGTGTCTATCAACATCTAGACACCTCCATTCATCCTTGATTCACGTTTTTACACACACCCTAGGTTTTCATCAACTCCAAAATTAATCTTAACATCAAAATCTACCAAATAGAAGGTACCTTTGGGTTTGATTGACCTTAAATGGTCCATTCCTGGCTCATGCATCGATTTCCCCCTTGATTTCTTACTAGATTGAGCTTGGTAGTTGGGTTGGGGTTGGAACCCCTTTTTCTCCTTCTCCTGATGTCGACCAATTATGGTGTTTTCATCCTATTTAACAATTTTTAATATGGACTTTGGGTAATTGACATATTCCACCGTCCAACTTATATCCTCTTGACTCAATATCATTTTTATTAATCCCGCCTATCAACGTCTTTAAATGAAATGGGTTTTCGGGGTGTTACAAGTCTACCCCCCTTAAAGAAGGTTTCGTCCCCGAAACCTCTTCCATTACTATCATACTTGGCATTCCCTACTTACTTATTTACTCTGACACTTCATTCAAAGTTTCATGCCACATCATAAGACTGCATTATAGATTATACTACAACTTTAACCGTGAAAAGACATAATTATATGTCCACACTTTCTAGTATTAACACAATCCTTCATGAAATTTTCAAGCATACCAAACTATCAAAACCTTCTACTATTTCACCTTCACTTAATCACGCTTAACTTGCGAGTCCGACATCGTTCTATAGTCACTACCGGACCAATGTATCTACCATACTCAACCCACCCCCTTTTTGTAGATTTTCCATCCATTCTGTTCATGCCTATTTGGTTGTTAGTTCATTTCATGCACTATCTACTGTAGATACGTATGTCCATTGCTTAACAACACCGAGTCTAAGCTAAGACTCGTTCATCTTTTTGACCTTTTAAAAGTCAAACCTTCCGAACTACATCACACGTAAAATATTATTCATTCTTACGGGGGTACTATTCGACATATCAATTTTCTATTTAACATTCACAAAATATCCAAATTACTAACCTTCCTTTCACAATGTTAACCGACCATCCAGATGTCGGCTTGACTTTCTCCTTAACAATTCCATGCCATACCTAGCTTGGTTTAGTTCATTCACAATGAGTTTCAACTCGTCAACATCATATCACCTACCTTGTGGATTTCATCATACCCATAAATTCGATCATTCTTATCTACAAAATCATTGGTTAGATATATACCTTACATTCCTGAAAATTGACCTTCATCGGTCAATACAAGTTTTCCTTCACCCGAAATGTGTAATCATATACATTTCCTTCTTGACCACCTGTTTACGAGCTATACTACATTACTTATTCCATTCCTTTACACAAGATCCGTACATTTTATTCACCATCTTGCAAAATTTCTACAAATTGACCTTTCAAGGTGATGTGCCATATCCTACTACTTTATAATAATTTCTACATTACATTCTCGCAATTCATAATATCATTCATTTTCTGCATATAGAGGTACGAATCTTTCAAAAGATCAACCGTTCATTCGTTTTCACATTAATACCATGCCTTACCATCTTCCACTACATGTATACATATGCATTTTACATGCCACATAACATGCATATCTAAATTAAGTGACTAACTTGTGCTTATCTTGGTTAGAGAGAATAACGTATTCTCTCCTTCATTCCTACCCAATGACCCGCTTCGTAGTCTATTCTATATTTCTACAACAATTCCAACTAGTCTAACCCATTAAGGCATTTCCACCTATTTTGACCCATTAAGGTACTTCTACAATTTTGACCCATAAGGTTCTTTCCAACCATTTTGGCCTATTAAGGTCTTTCCAACCATTTTGACCCATTAGGATCTTTCCAACCATTTTGATCTATTAAGGTCTTTCCAACCATTTTGACCCATTAGGATCTTTCCAACCATTTTGACCTATTAAGGTCTTTCCAACCATTTTGACCCATTAGGATCTTTCCAACCATTTTGACCTATTAAGGTCTTTCCAACCATTTTGACCCATTAGGATCTTTCCAACCATTTTGACCTATTAAGGTCTTTCCAACCATTTTAACCCATTAGGATCTTTCCAACCATTTGGACCTATTAAGGTCTTTCCAACCATTTTGACCCATTAGGATCTTTCCAACCATTTTGACCTATTAAGGTCTTTCCAACCATTTTAACCCATAAGGGTATTTCCACCATTTTGACCCATCATGGTCATTCTACCATTTTAACCCATAAGGGTATTTCCACCATTTTGACCCATCATGGTCATTCTACCATTTTAACCCATAAGGGTACTTCCACCATTTTGACCCATCATGGTCATTCTACCATTTTAACCAATAAGGGTATTTCCACAATTTTGACTTGATCCGTACTTGTCTACGGACTCAAACCTTTCATCCCAACTATTCACCCACACGACCACTTACTTTCCAATTCTACCAGGCATACCTGTAATGATTATCATGGTCTCACGTTCATCGCATGCTTCTTGTGCACGGGCCAGGTGTACAGTCCACATGCTATCCACGTGCCTTCATGTAATCATTACCTTATGCCTGGGGACTGGTTTTTAGCTTCGTGCCACATTTCAATTTCCTAAACAACATGGTTATTTTTCCTTCTATGTCTTACCATCCCTGAGGATTTTTCCTCCCACCGGTACTAATAGTTAATTATCGCGTACCTGTGATTATTCCATCTTATCTACAATTTCAATGAGCTATCTTGAATCGTGTCCTTAAGACCTCTTCATTATCCATAACAGCTCACCTTAACATAAACACCACAATTAGCTTGTAACATGTCATGTGAGTTAATATTAAATTCTACCTTTGGGCCTTGATCGAGTCTTGGATTGTACGGGTCACTGCATTCAGGAGCACACAAGTTTGAGTTCAAGTACATACTTCCTTGTACTAGATTTCACTCAAACCAGGGCTCTGATACCAACTTATAACACCCTAAATTGTTTTACAGAAAACTCGCAGCGGAAAAGCCAACCGAAAAATTCATTTTTTAAAAGCAACCTTGAATGTTTAGAAACCGAATCTACTAAGTATTTTTGGTGTTACATCTTAAAATATTTCTTGATACATTCAACGTGACTCATCTCTATTTGATTATTGCCCGTGACCACATACAATCCGCCTCCTCACTCGATCTCCATCCTTTCCTTACTTCATTAGGTAAACAAGACAACCTGCATTCACCACATAACCATTTCGTTAGTTCAATAGGTGACCTCATGTAATATACTCATGATGTAATTGAAAGATTTTATCTAAAACAGGAAAATATGATCATACAAGTCACAAAACCAGGTGCGGAAACCCTAGTTATGAACAAAGTGATAATACTCGGATCAAAACACAGAAAACATCATTTCAAAGGCTTTTTCATAGATTAACTTTTATAAAAACATATTGCAATCAGTCACCTAGTCAATCTAATCAATACATACACTTTCACAAATTAACCTTGAACCTGACTTGAATACTCACACAAACTAAAACTCTATCTAACTCGAAAACACACAAAAACTATATATACTGTCTGCATATTCGCCCAATGTGATGGTGCAAATGTGGAACTTTTCCACATTCGCCCACAACACAGTACGAATGTGTGACTTCTGTTCAGCTGCTTTCACCTTCGCCCATAACCATCTTCCTTCGCCCCTTTTTATCATATTCGGTTCATCAGCAAACCACACTAACACATGTTAATTAGGTTAATCCAATCACTAGTCGCACTTCGTGCATCTACAAACTCCCCCTCGACTATTGATTGGATTGTCTTCGATCTTCGTCCATAGACTTGTTCATCGGATAAATCCTCAGCTGCTTCCTTTGTTCTTTCGTCATTTCAGGCTCCAACTTACGCTTAACCGGTTTAGGCACATCGGCCATCTTCACCTTCTTACCAAGTTTGGCATCCAAGTTGCTACCGGAGTTTATATCATACGCAAAGCAAACTCCGACAACTTGAGTATACTTCTTAGCCTGTTCTGCATCATTAGGATCATGATGAATTGGATTGTAGAAAAGCATGATGATGTCTTCAAACGTACAGTTTATTAACCACATAGGATCAAATACATGAACATGCTTGTATTTGTCCTTTCCATCTCTCAATACAATCACAGCTTCTGCCTTCCTCCAATCATAATACCAAAAGATAAAGTCAGCACTGAAGTGTTGTGGCAAAGGCATCAAAGGTATCTTTTTCATCACTTCAGGTGTCTTATATATCAAAGTCACCCTCTTTCTTCCAGTCTTAGGATCAATATCTCTGTGCACTTTTCTTCTAGGATATTGAGGCTTGAATCTATTCCACTTCGTTCTGCTCTCCCAAACCAACTTATCAGCAAACCAACCAACAGCAGTACTGTTCACTGAAGCTCCAGACATAGGGAATCTACAAATGTCTCTGACCGCCCAGTACGGTAGAGTTAGCAAATCAATGAATCTGTAAAAGTACAGAATTCCTGATTCCCATTTAACAGCTAAGCACTTCAATCTTCCCAAATATGTCCATCCGAGAGCTCTGCCTTTGAACTTCTCGTTGTGAAATGTATAGAAACTACCTTGAGCTCCAGGCTTTGGTCGGTTTTCATCCATTTCCTTCAACTTCTTCAATATGTCTTCAATTCATCAGTCTGACTTGAAGATTTCAGTAAAACTGCCTGTGAACTCTATAGTCCATTCTCTCTTCTCTAACATATCTCTATATACTTTCTTTGCATCGTCATTTAGAGATCTCACCTTTTCATTCCAGAAGATGCTTTCATCCGAATCTACATTCCCACCTTTCTTCTTCTTTGAACTAGATTCTCCAGCATCCTTCTGAGGTGTTCTCTTCTCAAATGTGAATTTACTCGTGTCATCTCCTCCATTATCATCATCACTACTACCATCATCATCACTGCCTGATCCTTCAGCATCATCATCATCATCTTTATCACTTTTCTTACTTTGCTCATCATCACTCTTCTCAGAATCATCATCCTCCTCATCATCCTTTTCTTCTTCATCATCAGAAGGCTCAAAATCGACTTGTTCCTCCTCTTTTTTTTTGTCTTCCTCACCTTCTTTCAACTTTGGTGCTTCATTGTATAAGCTGTGAATCAAATCACTAAGGCGTTTGTTTTCAGCCTTAAGTTCTTTGTTGTCAGCTTTGATGACCCTAATCATACTTCTATTTCTGGAACACTTAACCTCAAGATCCTTATTATCAGCTTCAAGTTTCTTCACTTTCTGCTCGATCTCATCTTGGTTAGTTTTAGAAGCAACCACAATCTGCAGCATCTTTTCTTCATTCTGCTTAAACTTAGCAATCTCTGCCTGCTGAGCTACTATCATTTTCATCATCTCATCCATCCGTTTGTTCACCTGCTTCATCACATCATCAGAAACAGTGACTTTCTTCGATTTGGATGGCTCAGCTTCCTTTGCTTTCTGCTTCTGAGGATTCTTAAACATATCTAAAACATTATCCAGTGCAACATTGAAGTCATCAACTGGTAATGATTCAGCTTCTTTACTCTTTTTCTGTTTCTTAGTAACCGGTAACTTTGATGATGTACCAGCATCAGGTATCCTTTTTCCTTTTAGCAGCTAGGCAATCTCCTTCTCTCTCAACTGTTTAGTGCTTGACTTCTTTGCCATGGTTTTGTGCTTCGGTTTAGGCAAATTCACTACAACAGTTTCACCTGTTTCCAACTCATCCAGGTTAATACCCAAACCTGTATCCACATCTACAGTCTTCTTCTGAGACACTTCTTCAATCGTCTTGTTAAGAGATTCAGACTCACCAACCATAGTGGCCTTACGTTTGGTGGTCTTAACTCTTTCTTCATCAGAATCCCACTGCTCATCTACCTCTGTCTCCTCTGAATCAACTGAGTCTTCATCAACTAGACTCGTTCCCTTATTCGCAGTAGTTTTCTTCCTAACAACTTGTTGCTTAGAACTCCCCTGATCAGTCTTTGCTTTGCCCTTCCCTTTGGCTCCAGCATTGACTACCTGCCTCTTCCTCTTAGTGCTTGCATTAGCGTACACTAGAGGATCATCATTATCAGAATCACTGTTGTCATGTCTTGCTTTGTTCTTGCCAGGATCAGTGTAATCCTGACTAGCCAAAGCTCCAAAAAGTCTCCTGTGAGGTGGCTTTTCATCATCAGGCACACCTTTGTATCCTTTCATCCTCATCAAAGTACGAATGGTCATGTGATCTTGACCTAGGATCATAGTTGGATCCTTCTTCAATTCAGGATACTTATGGTCAAAGATCATCATGAGAAATCTTGGATATAGCATAAACTGTTTCTTCTTCAAACCCTTTAACATTTCTAACATATGGTCTAATATCATCCCAGATACATTGAATGGTTTGTTAAGAGTTAACGCAACCATCAATGAACTCAAACTTCTTCTCATCACGTCGTACCCACCGCTCACACATCCAAAAACATGAATAATGACATGTGCAAGGTACTTGAACTGCACACTCAACTTCCCTTTATGCATAGATCCATCAGTTATCGGACCCTTGTACTTCATCCTCAAAAAGCAAGCTTTCTGTTCAGTCCAAGATAACTCTCTAGGATCATCACTCACTTCAAACTTAATTTGCAATGCTTCCCTGATATCTGACTCTGTCAAGAACATCTCCATCCCCTGAATTTTGCTCTTGATGATAGTTTGATTCTCCCAGAAATCGTACTTAGCATTCTTGTAGAAATCTTCAACTATATCTCTATAGATGATTGTTGGTGTAGCTAATGCATGAACGACTCTGCTTCGTCTCAGAAATTCAACAATCCCAGCAAATTCTGTATTCTTCTCAACATCACCAAGAAACGCACAGCAATTGTGTGATGGTTCGAAAGGCCATCCACGTGGAACAGATGCTTCAGCTTCCTGAATAGGATCTGGTACAACATTTTCCACTGGTGCTACAACATTTTCGGGTTGCTCCGCCATCTGCACATCAAAATCAGAAAAATACGTCAAAATATGAAAACGACAAAAAATGAAAATTTTAAGGTTTTATTTTCCACATTCGCCCCTTTTTATCAGTTCGAATGTGAACTTTTTGGTACGAATGTGACCTATTCATGACGAATGTGAACTTGTATAGATTAGAAATTACATTCGCCCAAAACTAAACCTCATTCGCCTGTTTCTTTCCACATTCGCCGGTTTTAGTGGTCGAACGTGAAAAGTGTTCATCCCCAAAATTTAAAATTTTGCCAAGTTTGTTATTTCACTCTGATTTTGATTCAAACATGTTCTACTATGGCCGATAATCACTCGTGTACAACCAATTGTTCTTATTTTTCAATTTACATCAGTTTTAAAGAAGAATTAGGTTTTTATTGTTTCAATCAATCAATTAATCATCTATTGATGTTGTTAACCTAATTCGTGATACTATCTCCCCCTAAAACTGATGTGGATTGAATGTATATCAAAAACAAACATTAAAATCCGTTCAAACAGTCTAGATTAGAAACCCTAAGTCGAAAAACTAAAACAACGATTCTGATCTGTTTGCAGCTCCATTACCTGTGTAATAAGGTTTAAAATGATCAGTAATTGACTAGGAACAAGAAACACAATCAAAGGAAAACACAGCAACAAGTCTAGGTATCTTTGAAAAATTTTGGAAAAATCTGAATGAGGGGTCGAAACTGAGAAGGCTTATATATAAAAGGCCACCTTCGACCGTTTATGGTGGTCGAATGTGAATGTATTTCACATTCGCCCCAAATGAATGGCACGAATGTGAATACAGTTCACCCGAAGGTGGATTTGGTTTATGAAGCCCACATTCGCCCAACCTTAAACACCCGAATGTGAAGATTTTTCCACATTCGACCCAATTAAGGGGCGAATGTGAAATGGAAAAATCTGAAAATTTTGCCAAATCACGAATTCGATTCCCGTTCAACATTTTTCAATCCGTTAAACTTCAAAAACTCATAATTTCACTTTTTGAATGATACAAAGCCCAGATGGTTTCATCAAATCTCAGAAATTAACCATCAAACACCGTCGGTTATCTAAAATAAAGCAGAAATGCAAAAAGTTTTGGTTTTTCTGAAATTTTATCAAAACACACCTAAAATCTTTTTGGATTTTGTATCTTTTTGACACAAAAGTTAAATGCGTCAAAGTAAATGAAAGCAGTAAACAATTTGTGATATCCGGTAAGAGGATCATATCAGTTTTCTGAGAAATCTGATCACAGCGTTGATCTTTGTGATTAATATTATCATTAGAAACAGTATGTGACACGGCAATTGCTGATATTGTGGTCCACGTAAGCTCACATGCAGACTATTACGCAATGCTTTAAAATGATACGAGTTAGGTGTATTAGACTAACACATTGTGGTTCCCACACACACGACATACTCCCGTATCAAGTAATTGCGCAAAGCTTCGTCGTAACGCGTGATTATGCTAGAGTTATCCGTTAAAGTTACAAAGTATATAGCACAGAGGTGTACAGGTCAGCAATCGAATGCAGCAGAGTAACATGTGCATATATACTAGGTTGAGGCTGATATCAACTACTGATTTGCATCAGTAAGTTAATACGATGTGATAATGATCTTTGATCAGTAAAACATGAAGTTCCTCAATTCGGTAACTTTTGGTTTTGGCATTTAAGCTCTTTTAGCAAATATTCTGATGAAGCTAGGTCCGTAAATCAATACGACAAAAGTTTAATCAGAATATCCCAGATAACTAAAACATAACGACCCGAAACCTCAGATTTTGGCAATCCTATCAAACGAAATTACGGTACTAAGACCATATACCCATGAGGTGTTCAGCCACGAACGCGTAGTTCGTTATGTTTGTATCACTAATGCACGCAATTTTTAGTCTACGAAGCCTATCAGCACATCACACATAGTCAACACACGCCTCATTATACTATACAAATCTTTAGCCTGTGTCAGATCCCTACTGATGTACTATCATTTCCTCTTTTTATCCTGGAAATCATTTTTGGTTTTTCTAATTTTTAGGTATTTTTGAATTTTTCAATATTTTTGGTTTTTTCTGCTAAAAAGACTCCCCCTAAAATAAAGAACATATTTTTGGGTTTTTTATTTTTCTGAAAAACAATAAAAACTTTAAAGAAAATTTTAAACTAAAAAGCGATAAACCGAGGTGCTGATTAGTCCTGTTTTTCCTTTATGTTGTTGACTTTTAAAAGATATTCAAAGCGGGATCTGTCAAAAGCTTTTGTAAACAAATCTGCACGTTGATAGTCGGTATGGATTTTGACCATATCTATCAATTCTTTAGCGTAACAATCACGGATAAAATGGTATTTGATCCGGATATGTTTCGCCTTAGAATGATTACCGGTATCTTTAGTTAATGCGATAGCGGCTTCGTTGTCACAGTGTATAGGGGTTTTAAGAAACTGCAAACCGTAATCCACCATCTGCTGTTGGATCCAGAGCACTTGCGAACAGCAACTTGAGGCTGCAATGTACTCGGCTTCACAGGTAGACAGCGCCACGGAAGTCTGCTTCTTACATTGCCAGGTGACTAACCTGCTCCCTAAAAACTGGCAACCAGCTGTAGTAGATTTGCTATCCTTGTCACAGCCGCCCCAATCTGCATCACTAAAAGCAATGAAATCAAAATCATCATCATTAGGGTACCAAAGTCCTCTCGAGGGACAACCCTTCAGATATCTAAGGATACGCTTGACCGCCGTCAGATGACTTTTTTTCGGCTTCGATTGATAGCGAGCACAGAGACACGTTGCAAACATAATATCTGGTTGAGATGCTGTCAAATACATCAGAGATCCGATGATTGCTCTGTATGTAAATGGGTCCGTCAGCTCCCCCTTAGCGTCCACTCCAATCCCGTGATTGGGTTGAATCGGGGTATCCATCGGCTTGGAATCCTCCATCTGGAACCGGCTCAAGACTTCGGATACGTATTTTGTCTGGTGAATGAAGATCCCCGTGGGTCTTTGGTCCACCTGCAAGCCTAGGAAAAACTGCATCTCCCCCATTGCGCTCATCTCAAACTTTTCCTGCATGACAGTTTCGAACTCCCTGCATAAAAGCTCGTTAGTTGAACCAAATATTATATCATCAACGTAAATCTGCACCAGAAGCAAATCATCCCCTGATTTCTTCGTGAATAGGGTGCAGTCGACGAGTCCGCGCTTAAATCCTTTTGCCATGAGGTATGTACTTAGCTCCTCGTACCACTGTCTCGGAGCCTGGTGCAGACCATATAAGGCTTTGTTCAGCACATAGACCTTATCCCGGTGGATTGGGTCCTCAAAACCTGGTGGCTGCCCGACATAAACCTCTTCTTTGACTTTCCCGTACAGAAATGCGCTCTTGACGTCCATTTGATAAACTTTAAACTTCTTATAGGAAGCAAACGCAAGAAACATCCGAATCGCTTCAATGCGTGCTACATGAGCATATATTTTGTTATAATCAATCCCTTCGATTTGATGGAATCCCTGCACGACCAATCTGGCTTTGTTACGAACTATAACCCCACGATCATCCTTCTTGCACTTAAACACCCATTTAGTGCCAATTTTCTTTCTCCCAGGCGGTAAATCAGTGAGCGTCCAAACCCCCAATTTCTGAAATTGTAATAACTCCTCCTGCATTGCTTCAACCCAGGCGTCCTCCAGCAAAGCGTCCTTGTATGTCCTTGGGTCTACCTGCGACACATAACACGCAAACGACCAATCATTTTGACTACCAGATTTTTGTATTCTGGCATATAAAGCTAAAGCACCAAAACTCTCTGGCGTATTAACACTTTGCAGCTGCCCTCTTGTCATCACACTGCTTCCAGGATCACTGATAACTTACTCCAGCGGGTGAATACGATGAATCCGAGATTCCGGATGTGCAGGTACAATAACTCCCATCTGACTAGTCAAGTTCTCTACAGCATCCAGATCATGACCCGTGTTAGATGATGAAGCAACATCTGGAGTTGGAGTTGGGTTCACTGGTGGTGTCTCTGGTTCTTCTGCATGCTCAAGAATAACTTCTTCAAATTGTTCATCTTCAGATTCTGAAGAGTCTAATGAAGTTGAAGCCTCTTGAAACACTTCTTCCTCTGGTACAGGAGCATTGGTATCATTAGAGGCTGGTGGGGGGTTCACGGTGATCGGACACACCAACGGTGAAGTCGCCGCGTTTTCACACTCGTAAAGTAGTCTGATAACAGCTTCTTCAACTAAGCTATCTAGGTTGAATGATTCAAAGAAATCTTTGTAATCAAACATCCAATCAGGACCCATCCCTTGCACATTCTGAGTATATCGTTGAACTTCCACGTTAGCCCAATCCTCCACCCGACGAGTTCGCTTATTGTATACCCGTTTGAGCGGGGTTGCATATCCAACAAAGTATCCCTCTTCAGCTTTAGGACTAAACTTCTCGCTTGGATTCAAAATCGTGCATGGTGCCCCAAAAGGTTCTAGATACTCTAAGTTCGGCTTTCGTCGGTGTAACAGTTCATAAGATGTTTTACCAAACTTCTTCACCGTTAAAACCCGATTGAGTGTATAATTTGCTGCATAAATCGCCTCGTTCCAGAACATTACGGGAAGATTTGAGTCTGCAAGCATTGTTCTAGCCGCTTCAATTAGAGTCCTGTTTTTGCGTTCAGCAACACCGTTCTGTTGTGGGGTGTACGGAGCCGAATATTCATGATGAATTCTTTTGTTTTCACAAAGTTCATCCATCTTGGCGTTTTTGAACTCCGTCCCTGTTGGGTCTGCTGACCTGGAGAAGAACAGATGATTAAAAGCCAAAATATACTAAGTGTTTGATCATGAATAAAGAACAGTTGTTACAATAAAGCTTCCTCCAAAGATCTGTTGATTCCTAAACTGCTGCTGCTGCTTAACAACTGTTAGACATAACTGCTGCTGATGAAAGGTCTGATGGACAAAGTCTGAAGGTTAAAAGTCTGATGAAGAACAACTGCTGAACAAAGATCTGAAGAGCAAAGATCTGTTGAACCAACAGCACTTTGGTTCAACAGATGATAAGAAGACATCAGAGTTTTAGTTAACAGAGTCTTGTATTATCAGTAGTTTCAATGTAACAGTAGTTTGTAGCTTAACAGTTGTTAGAGTTTGTTAGACAGTTAGGGGTCGCTATCTAGGTGACGTCAGCAACTGATCATCAGAGGTTTGAGCTTGTCTATAAATAGAACAGTACTTGTACTGTTCTATTATCACTCGTCATTCTCTTTTAGACAAACATTCTCTGAGTGATCAGGCTGAGGGGGAGTTAATTGTACAATTGTAATCTTTCCATTTAATGAAAGCGTTCGATTAAAAACAATTATACTCTATGTTTTGATTTATTATTATTCCGCTGCACTTTCCATTTATACTTCATTCATATTTCATACTTAATCAAAACAAACCAAAACTCAGATCCTAACAGTCCCATTATCACTCTGAATTCTCTTTATCTTCAAATTATAGACATTCTCCAATCGAGTGAACAGAACTTTCAAGTTGTTAAAGGTGTCACTTTTATTCTGCAAACACATCACCCATGAAAATCTTGAATAGTCGTCAGTGACAACTAAACAATAAAGCTCCCCAAGATGACTTTTGCGCTTGACTGGTCCGAATAGATCCATGTGCAATCGCTCAAGTGGCATCTCAACAGAGTTAACTTTCTTCACTTTGTGGGACTGTCTGTGTTGCTTCCCCTTCTTACAACTTACACACTTGTCATTCAGATGGAAATGTTTCACATTTACTCCATCGACAAGTCCATTCTTCACAAGATGATTCATTTTTCTCAGATGAATGTGCCCCATTCTTCGATGCCACATTATCGATTCCTTCTCAGTCGCCTTGGATAGAAAACATGTTATTTGCCCCTGTGATGTCATCGCCTTGGACATATCAAGAATATAGAGGTTGTTGACGCGAGGTGCTTTCAACATTACCCACTCCTTTGGAATTTTGAAGCCCGGTTTGAGTATGTAGCAGGATTTGTCATCAAAATGAACAGTGAATTGTTTATCACAGATTTGACTGACGCTCAACAGATTATAGTCGATCTGCTTCACATATGAAATTCTCTCAAAGCTCACAATCCCATTACTCACGCTCCCTTCCATAGTGATATATCCGCCTTTATTCCCAGCGAATGCAACATATCCACCATTAATATTCTTCACGTCGAACAATAATGCAAGATCCCCGGTCATATGGCCTGAAGCTCCACTATCAACAATCCAAAGACTGCTAATAGGGCCAGCTGAAGCTCCCTGCACACATCAAGTAAAACAGTTAGTTCTTTCGGGGGACCCAAGCCTGAGTCTTGGGTCTTGGAATATCATTTTTCACAGAAACATTCTCATCAACATTTTGTTTTGGATTAATTTTTTTAGGATTATTCAAAACATTTTCCTTTTTCTCATTGGATTTTGAAGTAGAGGCCCCTGGAGAACCATTTGGTGTCCAAGATTGTTCAGATCTTTTCAAGATACGAATCTGAGATTTTGGATTCTCAGTTGGTTTCTGAACATTGTTCGCAAAGGAAACTTTCTTGGTTACCTTATCTGATTTAACAAACTTAGGTCCAACAGTTGACTTGACAATAGGTTTTGGTGGAACCCTTTGCCTATCATTTGTTGTGTTCACCGCTGGTTTTCTCCATGATTGTTCCATATCAATCCGATTTCTGCGATCATACTGAAATGGATGATTGTTCCTCGGTTGATAAAAATTATTTTGATTATAAAACTGTTGTTGTTGAGGAACAACTCATCTATGTGGTGGAATGTAATGATCAATCGTCTTTCTCATCGACTTCCTCACTTCAACTTCGTGCCTCTTATGCCTAACATACGGGCAGTGAGCAAGTAAATGCCCTCTCTCCCCGCATTTAAAGCATGCATGGTATTCTTCAAAAACATTAGGAGCATTCGGTTGAGCAAATGATCGAACAGGATATTGATCATTATACTGTTTGTTCCTCAAACTCTCAGGGAGTGGCCCTTTTGAGTAAGCAGGCTCATGAAAACCGTTTGCTTTGTTTTTGGGTTTAATGAACTCTGTGACATGAACCTTTGGTTCTTGTGGAACATCCAAAAACAATTTCTTTAAAATGGCCAGTGGACTTTCATTTGTTCTCTCATGTTTTGGAAACCAAATGGTGCTTTCTTGCCAGATTTTATCAATTTTAGCATAGTTAGCATTTTTTATTGGAAATTCCTCGTCAGAGATGATCTTATCGGATCCTTCCATCCGATAAAACACCTTGACCAGTTTGTCACAAGGTTCATTCTTAACATTTTTCTCAATTTCTTTCTTAATCACATTCTTTTCAGACTTTTGCTCACGATGTGAGTTTGCCATCGGATGCACATGCTGAGATGATGACACTGGTTCATTAGTAATGATGTGATTTTCTTTTGGAATTTCACATGCATCAACATTTTGGAAACTACCAGAGTCATCACTCTCAGTGTCTGAGTCAACACTTTCAGCTGTAACACCCTCATCATTTAAGCCTAAAATCGGCCTCACATCGAAATGTGGATCACCAATACTCGAGGTATTAGATTCAGTTTCCGATGATGAGTCTGATTTTACCGAACTCTCCGGTGTCACTTGATGACAATTGTGATTTTCAAAAAGCACCGGAGATGGTACAGACTTATAGTTAGTGGTTTGGTCATCAATGATGTGGTCTACAACATAAGCAATGTGCTTATAGCTCTCCAACTTCTTATTGACTTTTTCTACAAAGCACTTGATGGCAGCCATTTCCAATTTAGTGTTCTCAATTTCATTAATATAGTTATTAATTGCAAGTTGTTTTAATGAAAGAGTATTTTTCAAGTCGGAAATGTCCTTTTTATATCCATCAAGTACTTTGTTGAAAGCATTCAACTCTTTGCGAGTAGATTGACAGTTGATGATAGCACTATCACGTTGAACACGAAGTTCTTTGTTTTCATCTGTCAATCTATCACATGTTCCACAATATTTATCACTAGTAACATTAGTGCTAGATTCAGAACTTACAGGTTTAGGAGGTTCTGTCATGGCCATCAAAGCAAAATGAGCTTCCTTTCCAGCGAAAAACTTGGAATAATCAATTCTGGTGACAGCATCATCAGCAATGCACGACTTTCTCGTCTTCAGAAAATCCGCTTCTGCTAGCAACTGGTCGATATCATCATTCAAGGAGGTAACACTTGCTTCTGCATCTGACTCACTGTCTGAATCTGAATAAACCGATTCACACTCCTCAGGAACATCAGAAACTGTGTCAATCACCACTCCAGGATTTGCTTCCTCAGCTTTAACCTCAACAGGCTCAGTCTCCACTTCCACTTCTACCTCAGATTCATCAACTTCAACCTCAGTTTCTTCTTTCTTATCAACTGTCACCGACTCCTCAATATCAACCTGTCGGGCAACACAAGCCACATTTCCACCAGTTGTGATCTCCTCAACATCTATTTGCATCCCAGACCAGTCAAACCGTTCATCCTGTTGGATCACCAAAGCTTGATTCTAATTTGTATTCTGTTATGTCTCATTTGGTGTAGTAATTGGTATGACGGTTCTGTTGGTGTTGGTTGGTGATTGGTTTTGAGTCTGGTTAGTTGTGTTTGGTTGTCTGCTCTGGTTGTTGTTAGAGGTGTTTTGTCGGTTTTGGTAATTGTTTTGGTTTTGATAGTTGTTGTTACTTTGGTAAGAAACTTGGTTTTGGTTTTGTTGTTGACGGTTTTGGTAGCTAGCATTGAAAGGATTTCTATTACCTTGTTTCGGTGGCTGGGTGCATTCCCGTTTAAAGTGACCTTTCCCTCCATAATTAAAACAAGTCACCTTCTCCTTGTTGAACCCGTAGGTTGTGTTTGGAGAGGTTCCCAAATCGGTCCTACCCGTCTTCTCAATAAACTCCGTTGCCCTTCTCATAATACTTGCAAACGCCCACTGAATATCAATCAGTTCCATCTCCTCCTTATCAATCTGTGCATAGTCCTCATTGGTCAAGTTATTGTTACCAATTTGACTTGCAACCAACCCATTGTAAGATGAAACCATTGCAGAGACTAATGCAATATGTTGCTGAGCAACTTCAACAGTTACATTGCCCAAGTTAGAAGTCTCCAAAACCACCGGTTGTTGACTGGGTTGAGTCATTGGGTTCATGTATTGTGTTTGTTGAGGTGGTTGTTGTGATTGACTTGCAGTATAGAATGCTGCTTGTTGCATTGGAGAAAATGGTGAAATGTAGGAATTAGTGTATTGTTGTTGTGGTGGTGGTGGTGTGTATGATGGTTGTGAGTAGGATGAGGTTTGTGCAATGTAGTTAATGGTTGGTTTTGGTGGTTCCATCACATTAGATATACAAGCAACATGCGGTGCCACAATTCCTCCTGAACTGGAGTTTCCAACTGGTGCCGAAGTTCCTCCAAAATATAAACTCGGATTCTGAGGAATCTGTGATCTTTTAGCTTTCCTCTTTTCCTCAAGCTCTTTGTTCTCCAGCTTCTGCACAAACTCGTTAATAGTCCAGAATTTGTAAGCATCCTTCTCTTTGAGAACTTCCACATGCTGATCCCAGTAAGGTGGTAGAGCATCTGCAAACTTGTCCACCAAATCTGTCATAGGAATCTGTATACCATAACTAGACAACTCAGTTAGCAAATGACAATATCTAGGAGTTAATTCTTTTAGAGTTTCATTTCCAACATAAGTAAAATTCTCAAACTCCTTTCGTAACTCCTCTATCCTCAACCTTCTCGTCCTCTCATTCCCATCATGCCTATTCTTGAGTACATCCCACAGTTGCTTAGACGTAGTGCATGTCCCAAACTGATGCAATAAGTCGTTGGTGATCGCCTGAGTCAACTGGGAATAGGCTTTCTTCTCCACAGCAAACTTCTTTTTCTCCTCCTCTGACATGCTCTCCAAAGGAACTGGATCACCGGTGTTCTCCAAAATCGGTGCAGTGTACCCTCTAGCAATCATCCTCCATGCCTCTGCACCCTCCACTCCCATGCCTTCTAGATGGATCTTAAACTTTTTCTGCCACTGATTATATTCTTGCATGTCCATGAGCTTAGGTGGCCGATTCCCACTACCTGAAGATAAGTCATTTATTAGTGTGGAAATAGCATTGGTAGTTTGAGTATTTACCACCGCTGCTGCAACACCCCAATAGTCAGGTTGTGGTGTTGGAGGTGCAACATTCTAAGGCATCGAGCTAGTCATCGCTATGTAATTAATCGGTTGCGAAGACTGTGTGCTCGTCTTTTGTGCTGCCACTGTCCATGGGTCCATCACTTGCTGTTGTGGCTGTGTCGTTGCTGGTCTCGGGGTGGTCGGAAAATTCCACATGATGTGCACGAACTTCGAAAATATCAACACTTAGAAAATTTTCCAAATACAGATCTAGGTTCGCCCAAACTGATCTACTTTCGCCCAGAAGTAATCACCTTCGGCCAAACAGTAACACTCGAATGAAGAATGTAAACCAGAATGTGAAATATCAAAAACCAATTTCCACTCTCGTCCACTATATGCTAGGTTCGACCACACTTATTCCACTTTCGACCGCCCGATCTATCGAATGTGAAAATTCTTACCCGAAAGTGAAAAATTCAAACACAAACTTCCAGGTTCGACCAGAATGATCCTACGTTCGACCAGAAACAACTCACTTTCGCCCACACTAGGTCAGGTTCGCCCACTCTACAGCAGATTCGCCCATTTTAGTTTGAAAAACGGTTATACTTTGAAAAACGGTTATTTTGATCTCTGATTTTCAAAAGTTTATGGATTTGAATGATCTTAATCAGGTTTTGATTAGGAATTGATTTGGAACAACTTTAATTCTTGGAAAACTTGATTTTATCCACAAATTCAACTCTAAATCAATCAAAAACACTCAAAAACCATTTTCATTCAAAAACAGATGTATTTTGACCAAAATTATGTCCAAATCAGCTCTGAGATTATCAAATTTGTTGTTGTATGATCTGTATGGCTCTGATACCACTTTGTAATTGAAAGATGTTATCTAAAACAGGAAAATATGATCATACAAGTCACAAAACCAGGTGCGGAAACCCTAGTTATGAACAAAGTGATAATACTCGGATCAAAACACAGAAAACATCATTTCAAAGGCTTTTTCATAGATTAACTTTTATAAAAACATATTACAATCAGTCACCTAGTCAATCTAATCAATACAGACACTTTCACAAATTAACCTTGAACCTGACCTGAATACTCACACAAACTAAAACTCTATCTAACTCAAAAACACACAAAAACTATATATACTGTCTGCACATTCGCCCAATGTGATGGTGCGAATGTGGAACTTTTCCACATTCGCCCACAACACAGTACGAATGTGTGACTTCTGTTCAGCTGCTTTCACCTTCGCCCATAACCATCTTCCTTCGCCCCTTTTTATCACATTCGGTTCATCAGCAAACCACACTAACACATGTTAATTAGGTTAATCCAATCACTAGTCGCACTTCGTGCATCTACACATGACACAGAAGTAACATCCAACAATACTCTGTGATCCTGTCTAAAAGCCTTCTTTCAATTTCGGGTGGGTTACCCCGATCCGAACCTCCATGTCTCCTGCAATCGTACTTACATACCTGCATCTCCTATCATTCTCATAACAAAGGTTAATAACCCCACGATTCATACAATTATACAATTCTCTCCATACCCCACAATACATACAAGCATACAATTCCCTCATATAACTTACTTTACGTACAAGCATACAATTCCTCATATAATCCCACAATACATACAAGCATACAATTGACTCATATAACTTACTTTGACCCTTCATGTTACTCTTTCTTCGCTAATCTTTAAGACAATATGACGTTTCCAATTCTATACTCAATCTACGATATAATTACCAACCCTTATATACATGGAACTCTCTCTCAAAACCGGGCATGAGTACCCATATGTACATCACATTTCAATCTACATAATCATGGCAATCTACTTACCGTATTTGATACCATCAAACAACGTATCAATTAAACTACATGCACGTATATCATTCCGTACTAGGATCATATTTGCAAATCCGACATTACTATTACATGCTACTCCCTTACATAGCCTTACACAAGGTCCAACAATGTTATTGGGAGTGTTAAACGCAATTACGGGTCGCGCACATAAGCGAAACATCAACAAACATTAAAATTAACATTTCTTCCCAGGGGCCACCGTACCTTACTGTGGCCAGCGTACCTTACTGTGGCCCTTGTATCAGTTTCCACCGTAAGGCAGTAGAGGTCCACCGTCAACTTTCTGATGTCCACTGTACCTTACTGTGGCCACCGTAAGGTACTGTAGCTTCTGCACATTTGGCTTATTTTCTTCATTTCCTTGCCCGCTTTTCCCCAATCTTTGAACGCCTTTAAACTTATGTTCAAGGCCATTCCTAAGGGCACTTGGGGACTTGTTTAACACCATTCAATCATGCTTATAAGACACCATTTCATACGATTAAGTCCCCCTTTCGGTTGATTAAATACTTATGATATTATTACCCAACTCGACCCGTTAGGGTCATAGGTTACACAAATCATTACTCGACCAATTCAAGGGTTGTAACAATCATAATACCAACCCATTGGACACTTGTTTGAATGAAAACACCATCCGAGTTGTTTAATTGTGACTCGGTTCTTAGATTCAACCTCTAATGAACCTTTAATTTCCCAAAATGCCCTTGAAGGCAACAAACCCAATCTAGCCACTCGAAGGCGACACTACTTGGTTTAATTCAATTGTTTTAGACCCATTACCAAGCTTCTTACCTTGACACAACTACAAGTTACCCACTTTTTCAAGATTCCCATTCTATATGAACATACATCAATATCATAGATGCGAGTTAAGTTCGGGAATCACTTACCTCAAGTCCTCCAAGTTCATACTTGTTTAGTTGCCTCATCTTGACCCATTAGCCTCCCACGCTTGAGTCCTTCATTCCTATCCTTTCATGTCATCATATTCACATCTCATTAACATACAAGATCATTCATCTTACAATTTAATCCAACATATAGTGTGCACCATATTATTAAGCATAATGTACACGCTACTTATACATACTTCTTACCAAATCATACAATCGACTAATTTCCCACATGAATACTTTCTAAAACACCATTCTCATGTTAACCTACTATCAATTATATCTTTTATCATATTACTTTCATAATCGTCAAGTCTTGCATACAATTTCACAAGTTAAACTAATCTAGACATTTCATCAAACACTTGGTGTGCATACAACATTTAAAGCATAATGTACAAGCATTTCATGCATACTTTCATAGCTCATAACATAAATCATCTTATCTCTTCCCTACATTACATACCATTCATTCAGTAGTTATCAACATAGCAATTCATCATTTTCTTTTCAATGCATTCAATAATTAACTAAGAATGGTCTTGGATTACACCAAGACTAATACCCACTTCCAACATAGGTGTAAAGCAGTCCAATTAGCACATCAATCAAGCATAGCCTTATGTAGTATCATGAACTAGGGTTCCTTTAGTGTCTATCAACATCTAGACACCTCCATTCATCCTTGATTCACGTTTTTACACACACCCTAGGTTTTCATCAACTCCAAAATTAATCTTAACATCAATATCTACCAAATAGAAGGTACCTTTGGGTTTGATTGACCTTAAATGGTCCATTCCTGGCTCATGCATCGATTTCCCCCTTGATTTCTTACTAGATTGAGTTTGGTAGTTGGGTTGGGGTTGGAACCCCTTTTTCTCCTTCTCCTGATGTCGACCAAAATACACACCAAGTGTGTGTTTATGGTGTTTTCATCCTATCTAACTATTTTTAATATGGACTTTGGGTAATTGACATATTCCACCCTCCAACTTATATCCTTTTGACTCAATATCATTTTTATTAATCCCGCCTATCAACGTCTTTAAATGAAATGGGTTTTCGGGGTGTTACAACGTTCCTCATTAACGATCATACTGCGTATGTACTTTTTGATACTGGTTCCGATCTAAGTTTCGTGTCAACCGACTTTAAACGGACCCTTGGATTATAGTAAAATAAGTTACACACACATTACTTGATAGAGCTGGCGAATGGTAAAATAATTAAGTTCGAAGAAGTAGTTACGGATTGTATGTTGAAACTGGGAGATCATGAGTTCAGTATCGACCTTCCAAGTTTCGACATTGTTGTTGGCATGGATTGGTTGTCGAAGAACCGCACCGAGGTTATCTGCTTCGAGAAAGTAGTTCGAGTTCACTGTCCAACGGTGAAGTTTTGTCCATACAGGGGGAGTTGTGACACCCCTCGAAATCACAGGTCACGCCCGTACACTTAACTACAAGTATACATTGTGCATGGCATTACATTTCATCTATTTCATCCTAATTGGGCCATACAGGGTTCCAACAAGTCAATCCCGATGCATACAGTCTAGCAGTAGGCACACTAGTTGATACGATTTCACAACTAGTTGAATAGTTCATGATAGACTATAGAAAAATCATGCAAAAACCTAGTTTTGGGAATCAATACAATTGAACATAAGGTTCCAATTTGTTGACTAAACAAGAATAAAAACAAACAATGTCCAAGAACAGTATATATCCCAACACATACCATGAAAAACTAGTAGAACAACTTGTAAAAACACGAATAATGAACCTACATGTAGCCCTAAATTCGGCCATATCCATGCATATATACATGTGTGTGAGGTTTAACCACAATTAATATAACACAACCTCATACAATCGACGCTTGAGTGTTTATAAATGTACACACATGGACGATCATATTAATCAAGTTCCAAGAAACACAATTATGTGTGTATATACATATATATGACCGATCCATATAGACTTGTGTGTGTATTAGAATCGAACAATTACGTTACCACACACACACACACACATACATACACACATACATACATACATACATACATACATACATACATACATACATACATACATACATACATACATACATACATACATACATACATACATACATACATACATACATACATACATACATACATACATACATACATACATACATACATACATACATACATACATACATACAACCACACATACTCTCATACATGATATCACATTGTTGAACCACTCTTCCATATACATACATACATACATACATACATACATACATATATCGAAACACATGCACACACTTCACCAACTCATCATTTTTCCAAACCATTTCCCAAAATCCTATGAGTTACACTAACATGGAACTACAGCCACCCTATAATCCATCCCCATCCATGTTGACTATCCAAAAACTACAAACCCGTTCCCCATAATCGGCTATAAGCCGCCCTACACAACCAAACACACCAACACAATCCAATAGTTACAAAAACCCATGTGTTTCACCAACTAGAAACCTTGTCATCTCATCCCATGGATTTAGACAACTTTGACTTTCCAAATTATCCACTAATCACCTTAGAAATCGGCCTATACATTCCCAAGGCAAGAACAGGTGTGACTTTGGACATAATACTAGCCAACACTATACACACACTACATATACATACATGCGCATATATACACTCACGTACAAGTCACCATTCTTATCTTAACAATCCACTAATCTAGAAACTTATACAAGAATGGAAACAACATAAACCCACATGACTTCCAAGCCTTGTTGACTAGCCACAAAAGCCCATGTCCCTTCCCCATAAAAATCGGCTCAAGACACCCTACACAAACCAACAAGTTTCTAAATCAATTAGTTGCACCAACATAGATATTAACTTTTTGCACACCATGGATTTTGTATGTTGACTTACCATAATTATCAACCAATCACCCATGGACTCTATCACTCTCTCTCGGCTATATAAAGGAAGCAAGAGACCAAGGAATTCACACCTTAAACATTCAAAACCCACTAACACATTATGAACTTCTCTTTCCCTTGGAGACCCCTCGGCCGAACCCCATACCCGAACCCCATTTCGATCGAACACCATCATCACAGCCCCTACAATACATTTCCTTGGAGTTTGGAGGTTGTGGAGTAGAGAAGCCGGCTCTAGATCGATCATACCATTGTTCTAATATTCATTGTTGTGGTATGTTAACAAAACTATCTTATGTTTCTTTTAATACATGTTTCGATCCATGAAAGGGTTTACCCGACCCCTACCCACACTCGCACACACATACACGAATATAACAAGCTAAAAACAATCGATCAAGGCATTCAAAACCTATAAAAACTTCATAAATAACACACTTATATGTATACACACATGTGGTATATATCTACACGTATAAAAACACCCATGAATGGACACACATACTCACACACATACACACGAGTGTATGCGTGTGTGCCCAGACTTGTTTAAAGGTGGTAACAATCATTTTTAGGACTCAAAGTTTGATATATATATATATATATATATATATATATATATATATATATATATATATATATATACCTAAAGGTAATTTTGTAAGCATGTGTTAATAAACCATAAACATGTAATTAGCTTTAACACTAGGCTTCCCTTTAAACATATGTTAAACATCAAAGTATATGTGTTAACAAGGGAAAAATACATGAGTATGGTATTTTTATACACAATGGCCGAAATATGTGCCAATGTCCCACTTTTAGATACAAATAACCAACATACACATACCACATGATAACATAAGGTAAACTAAGACATTGGTTTTACCAAAAAAGGTTAATAATAGCCACAAATAACGAGAAAAACGAACCTTTCCAACCCATACAGTGTGTGACATATATGGACAGTGGTACAAGAACACATAGTCCATAGATGTTCAAGTCGGGTGAACAAATGAGTGGTAAATAGGACAATACATAGACTTAAGTTGCCTTTAATGAATATAGGGTATCCCAGACCAGACATTTCCACGTTAGATACAGTCCAGTCTAGCATTCAGACATCAGGTGAGTTTTACTTCGATGGCCCCTTTTTCAGATTTACATTTTTTCAGGGGAAAACATGCGTATTTCAGTTACAATTATGACTATATGTGAACATGAGACATTAAGGTTTAGGATCCATAAAGCCCTCGTGTCATACATCACACCGTAACCATTAGCTATGGACTTAGCCATAAAACACCGGAATAGATCTATTGGGTTGACACCCCCACTCTTGGTCAGTCGCTCTGACCGGATGACAGATATCAAAAGAGTGCTTGTATTTCACATATATTCATTGTCTTTAGTGTACAATGGGTGAGGCACAACATGTCAAGGTTTGGTTATGGGCTCATGTTAGATCACATATTAATTATTGCCCTAGCTAGGCAGTAATTTAGTCGGTTTTGGATTACATGTCCATTTATTGAAAACCCGTGAACTCACCAACTTTATGTTGACCTATATTTTTACATGCCATGTTTTTCAGGTAACTAGCATGAGGTATGGAACTTGGGAGGATCGCGTGCGAGCATAATGGGATACTACCTTTTGAACTGTTGTTGTGTTGTTTTAGTCGTAAACATTGTCATACAATGGTTTTTATTTAAGACAATTAACTTAATGTTTGTGAAACTATGTTGTCTAATGGAAGTCCCTATTTTAATTTAATCGATGCTTGAGTGACCTTTATGCTTGGAAATCATTCGAAGTCGCATCCCGTGTTTCCGCCTAGGCGGGGTGTGACAGATTGGTATCAGAGCATGAGGCTATAGCGAACTGAGATTCTTTTGAGTCAAACAATAATCTAAACAAAATTGATTTTGAAATGTTTTCCGAAGAAAAGAAATACAACACATATCCCTATGCGCTACGCAAGTTCCATGCCAGTTACACACTTCACACCTTAGTAGACATAGTAAATACACCACATGATTTCTGACACACACATGTGCTATTAATTTCCAGGATCATGGCACACCACGAGCACCCCATTATCATCTCGGATTCTGAGGATAAGCATGTACCGGAGAGCCCACTTGCCGAGGACATTCAATAGGGTTATGAGCTTGACTCTAATGATTCAGACATTGAGGAGGACCACATGCAGGTGGATCCTATTGTTTCTGATGATGAGGACGTGGTGCCTGCCGGAGAGGCCCAGGAGGAGGAGGATGCACCCCCACTGCCTCCAGAGCCTAGAGTGCCTTCTTTTCGTCCATATCTCCCGTGTCCGGGTGGAGTACGTATGACGTACACCCCTCGGAAACGTGCGCTCTCTCCACCCGCTCCTATCGCACCAGTTGAGGTTCGTGTCCAGACCTACCCTGAGCCCCCAGAATCAGCAGATTCCCAGCCCCCAGCTCCAGAGGCACCAGAGTTATCCAAGAAGAAACTTCTCAGGAGGTCGCATGCTCGCAAGAGGACATATCTACCCATTGTTGATGGATTCTTAGCCTATTCTGATGAGGATTCTGATGTCGATGCTCCCTCTACTTTTGAGACCAGTGGGCCATCCCAACTACCCTATGACATTCCACTAGTCACTGGCTTCGAGGCGACCAACGTACGTCACGCTCACTACACGGTGCGGGACATGATTGGTTTTTATGACACACAGCTGGGAGTGTTACGTGGGAGGGTCCAAAAGATCGAGGATGACCTGTATCTGAAAAGTAAGACCAGGGATCTCGTGCTTTATCGGTTAGCTGAGTTGGGTACACGTGTGTATGAGGCGGAGCAGGGACGTGCCGTAGCTGAGGAGCGTGTTGCAGAGTTTGAGGCGAGATTGGATGATCTAGAGGCGAGGATGACTGCAGCTGTTGCAGCCTTGTCTGCTGCTTTTCCACCCCCATCCCCGTAGGATATCATCTATTGTACTTTGATGTAGTGGTTTAAAAACTTGTAAGGAAGTATGCCGGTTTATTTGTATGCAGAAACAAAATTCGTATCAGGTATGTTAAACTCTCTATGGAAAGTGTAATGTTTGATTTCCTATATTATTGTTGTGTTGTGTCGTGCATTTGTGATCTGGCTTATCATTTGTTATGATTGTATAGTTGTTTGGCTGATGCATATGTTGAAAATATTATACAGTGATATGTGTCTCATTCTTTTAATCTTGTGTATTAGAAGAACATGCCTTCCAAAAGGACTACTCGATCGACTTCTGAGGAAGAAGCTTTTCCGACCACCTCAGCGGACATAGCCAGGGTAATTGCACAGGCTATCGAGACTGGTTAAGCTTTTTCCTATTCCTTCTTAGTCTTGATCTTGATCTTGTATCAATCCTCTCGTTGATAATCCATTCTTTCTGACACCGCAAAAGTAGAGAATACCGTGCGTGGGTATTCCTACAAAACTTTCATGGATGTATGTTGGGTGTCGAATCCAGCAAATAAATATATAATAAACCTACTAGTATGAGTGAAAGTAAGGTTCGTGTCCTCAAGGATACAGATTAACCAATTATACCAAAAACATTTCAAGTGCAGATACGATTGTTTAAAAAGGGGGGTTTTGATTTGATAAATAAAATGACGGAAACTAAATTAAAAACTAAGATGATTAAACTGTTGGGAATTTAGATATTAAAAACTAATTTCAACACCTGGGCAATTTCTTGATTCGATTCGGCTTACGATCATTAACGGTCACGGTGCAATGATCCTTTTAATTAATAGTTTGTATCAATACTAGACGTCACGCCGTTCGGACATCCAATCTATCTAAAGTCTAACCAAACGAAGTTCGTCGATTAGAGCCAACTCGCTACTCCAAGATCACGCCGTTCGGATCTTAACGTGCGGGTTGCGTGATAGAAGTATCGATTATAATTAAACACTCATGCCGTTCGGAATGTTCAACTAGATCATGTGACTCTATAAAATTTTGGGTTCATAGACAAACTCAAAATATTATTTGTTCCTTGTATCAAAAACTAAAACTTGATTAGGGTTTTAAATATTAATAAACTTTATTAGAAAAATTAACAAGTTGATCAAGTTTATTAACAATCTAATATTTTTCCGGATTGAATCCGTATTAAGAACAAGAATCACACAAACAAACCACTAAAATAAATGCGTCTCATAACCGTTTCACATAAGTTTATGAATCAAAATCAAGCAAACCCTAGTGTTGAAACTAAAAGGTTCTAGCCAGACATGGCGGCTAGATTAATCAAAACAAATACGAAACGAAACATAAAAATTAAATCTTACGATACAAAATTAGAAATTGTCTTAATGCTTCAAACCATAAAAATGCCCTCCCTTGCGTCTCCCTGTATTGCCGTCCAAAGATAATGATAATCTCCCAAAAATAAAATGTCCATATCCTTTTTTTCAAATCTCCCCCCACGAAAAGCTCACTATATTGTTGTTATCTTTTTTTTTTTTTTTTCATATTAAATTCTTTCAAGTATTGACTTTTCAATTCAGCCTCCTCTAGTTCTTTCCATGCTGTTTGCAGCCTAAACTTCTTTTCAAGAACGTCAATAAAGTCCAAGTAAATTACGGCCTCGCCTCGTCAATGCTCGCAATTTCCTCTTTCAATTCTCCACACCTACGAAATCAACCAAAAACAAGCCAAAGTAGATTCCTTTCCACCAAAACATGCATTTCACGAAAATGATGCAATATGTACAATCCTAAATGCATAAAAACACTCAAACTAGCTACTAAAAAGATGATAAAATATGCCTAAAAATGCAACTAACAAATCTCCCCAAGCTTAAACCTTTCCTTGTCCTCAAGGAAGTCAAGAATAAAATTAAATCGAGGAGCGAACACGAAAACAAACAAAACACATATGTCTGCTTGAAATGAATTTTTTTTCTTTTTGTCCCTTGGCAAAACTTCATGCTAAACACGTCCAACACATTCCCAAGACATAGACGACTAACATCAAACAGAGCCGAGTTAAGCCACAAACCGTAAGAACACTTTAATTCACACGACTTACCACGATCAATAGATTTACGACCCAACAAGTCTAGATGGTGCCATTTTAAAATAAAACATAGGCGTACCTATTCAAGTTTCACCTCCCTTCAAGAATCTAACCATACATAGCATGTACCCCTCACAATAATTACTCAACACTCGGTTATATATGCAATTTGGAGGGATTCTCTCAAAACCAGACAATAAAAACATCGTTAACATAAGCTTGTACATTAATCAAATCTACACCTAATTGTTAAAACTCAACAAAGATCAAGAGGGCTTTTTGGGTTGGCAAGGGCTAAAGGTGGGAAAATATGGGGAAAATATGGCGAAAACAAAAGAAATACAATCCGGTCTAATAAACAAACTTCTAAACTCATAACCAAACTTAGTCTTTTCGACTCAACACTTTATTATATTTTTTTTTTCAGTTTTTTTTTTCATAAGATACTCTTCTGTCTTATTCATGTACATCAACAAAGTCACGATGTAAACACAACTTAAACCGGATGTAGAAAACAAAATCATGGGTTAAACCAAAAAAATAAGGCCAAGGCTCAAAGGGGCAACTATTGGGAATGTTTCAATTGGGTTAAAAAAAACGAAACGAAAGATGATGAAAAGGCTGAACATGTGGGTAATCCTAATGCCTCTGTCACTTCTATGTCAAATCCCAACCCAAGGTCTCAAAATGTATATAATGCACAAGTTCTAAAATGATGAATCATGTAGGTATACACACATCAAACGAAACAATGAATATATGTATGTAAATTTTAAGGCTCAAAACTCACTGAATGTATGGAATTGGGCTACCGATACAAGCCATGCATAGCTATCAACTATCTAGTCAGCTACACCATCCTAAGTACCCCAAACATTTCATATTTTCTAAAAAGAAATGACTATGTTGGGCCTACTTTATCCCGCAACTTAAAGAATTTGCGTCCTAAAGCATGTAAGCCTACACCAACCCGCCTTCAGCTTACGTTTTACAATGAATGAGAGGTGCCTTTCGTGTGCAATCAGATAACCTTGGGATTTTTTATGCAATTTTTTTTAATGCAAAATGGCTACTAATGCATGAAATATATACAACCTAAATGCATGAAAGAATAGAAATATGAAATTACTTCTCCCCAAGCTTGAATATAGCATTGTCCTCAATGCTCGGAGACGAGAGTAGAAGACATCTACTGAGGCGGTGGAGCTAGATGATGGTGGTGGAAAATGGGTTTTTTTGGTAACTAGAGAAAGAAAACAAAGGCGGCAATGGTCGAGTTGGAATCTTAAGTCATGTTTTTTTTTTCCACAGAAGCTTTACCCGGCCAGCTAAATGGTTGACCCGCCCGGGTCTCTTGTGTTGGAGAAGTTATTTCACTTACATCAGAACCAAGACCCGCCCGGATCATTTGTGGCACCCACCCGGGTCAAATTTCGGCATATTTCAAAAAATTTCAACCCGGCCGGGTAAGCTCGTGACCTGCCCGGGTCGAATTTCAGCTTGTTTTGAAAAAATTTCAACCCGGCCGGGTAAACTGATGACACGCCCGGGCCAAATTTCGGCATTCTTTAAAATTTTCAACGCGCCCGGGTAAATTTGAGACACGGCCGGGCTAACGTTTTATTCACAAACCATAAAGGACTTCCATTTTTTTTCATTTTTTTTATTTTTTTATTAAACTAAGAACAAAACGACATAAAATCACGGGTTGCCTCCCGCGAAGCGTCTTTCTTTCACGTCTTTGGCTAGACTTTATTCTCAATTCGTTCAATCTAGTGCCAGCTCAATAAACGGAAGAATTTTTTTGTTAGTAACAAATAAGTCAACTTTTGGTGCGTCATACCTTATTTTCTTCCGTGGATCCATGAACTTGATGACCTCCATTAACCCCTCCTCAAGCTTGAACTTCTTAGTACGTTCTTCCGATGTATACTCATCAATACTTATGTTTAGCATTGAATCTTTGCTCTTTGAAGGTACTTTCTTCTTTATAATCTGAATTGTCTCATTGATCTCTTTGTCTTCTCTTTCCCTCTTTATGCTTTGAAACCTTGATAGGAATGGAGGAGTGATTTTTCTCTAAGTTTCAGGAGGTTTTGAAGCATTCTTCTTTTCATCAAAGATTTCTTCTTCTTTCTCCACTTGTATACTCGGGTCGTCATCACTATTCCCATTTTTTAAAGTAGTGGCACAAACATTGTGATAATGGTTCATCTCAGTTTGCACGGATAAGTTACGTTGAGACTCTATTTTGCTTACTGAACTTGCAAGTTGAGCTACTCGTTGCTTCAAGTTCTGAATGCTAACTTTGGTCTCTCTTTGGAATGCTTGGGTGCTAGTGGCTAAACTTTGGACAATGTCTTCCAAAGACATTCCCAAGTTGACTACTTGATGTTGTTGATAAGGTTGGAAATTTTGTTGATATTGAGTAGGAACTGTTTGTGTCAGGTCCCTAGCCTTGGTTAGTTGCATGACCACTTTTGTTAATTCTGAAATTTGAGTTTCAAGTTGAGAGCTGCTCACTTCCTTAACTTCCCATGATATGTCAACATACCAATATTCTTCTAGTACTGAATGCCTTGTGTCTTCTGCTATAGATGTGATTAAGGCTCTAATCTCAGTCGGGGTTTTTTCATATAAAGCTTCTCCACTAGAGGCATTTATCAAACGCCTCTCCAATGGTGCTAGCCCTTCAACAAAGTATTGAAGGAGTTGGTGCTCAGGAAAATCATGTTGTGGGCATCGGGCACACACCTTATTAAACCTCTCCCAATAAGTATGTAACTCTTCCCGTTTTGCTTGCTTCATCCCGATTATCTCTTTACGGATGATTGAGGCTTTAACTTCTGGGAAGTATTTGTCAAGAAATAATGTTGCGACTTCATTCCAAGTGGTTATTGACCCCGATGGTAGGTAATAAAACCAATCTTTTGCCGAATCTTTAAGTGCAAAGGGGAATGCCCTTAGCTTGATTTGATCTTCGGTTACGTTGTGTGGCTTCATTCCAGAATAAACAACGTGAAATCCTTTAGAAACTTGTGAGGATCTTCATTTTTTAAACCTCGGAAATGGGGTAGCAAATGGATAGGACCAGATTTTAGTTCAAAATTCTCCATAGCTGGGTAGTTAATGCAGAGGGATTGTTGGGTAGCACAATGAGTCGCCCATTCCCTAAGAGTTTGTTCGGATGCCATGATGGAATGATATACCTGTACTAAAAAATATCTTGGCACAAAACGGTTAAATTTGCCGTATCCCCGGCAACGGCGCCAATTTTTTGGGTATCGAATCCAGCAAATAAATATATAATAAACCTACTAGTATGAGTGAAAGTAAGGTTCGTGTCCTCAGGGATACAGATTAACCAATTATACCAAAAACATTTCAAGTGCAAATACGATTGTTTAAAAAGAGGGGTTTTAATTTGATAAATAAAATGACGAAACTAAACTAAAAACTAAGATGATTAAACTGTTGGGAATTTAGATATTAAAAACTAATTTCAACACCTGGGCAATTTCTTGATTCGATTCGGCTTACGATCATTAACGGTCATGGTGCAATGATCCTTTTAATTAATAGTTTGTATCAATACTAGACGTCACGCCGTTCGGACATCCACTCTATCTAAAGTCTAACCAAGAGCAGTTCGTCGATTAGAGCCAACCCGCTACTCCAAGCTCACGCCGTTCGGATCTTAGCGTGCGTGTTGCATGATAGAGGTATCGATTATAATTAAACACTCACGCTGTTCGGAATGTTCAACTAGATCATGTGACTCTATAAAATTTTGGGTTCATAGACAAACTCAAAATATTATTTGTTCCTTGTATCAAAAACTAAAACTTGATTAGGGTTTTAAATATTGATGAACTTTATTAGAAAAATTAATAAGTTGATCAAGTTTATTAACAATCTAAAGAGTATTTTTCCGGATTGAATCTGTATTAAGAACAAGAATCACACTAACAAACCACTAAAATAAATGGATCTCATAACCGTTTCACATAAGTTTATGAATCAAAATCAAGCAAAACCTAGTGTTGAAACTAAAAGGTTCTAGCCGGACATGACAGCTAGATCAATCAAAAAAATACGAAACGAAACATAAAAATTAAATCTTACGATACAAAATTAGAAATTGCCTTAATGCTTCAAACCATAAAAATGCCCTTCCTTGCGTCTCCCTGTATTGCCGTCTAATGATGAATGATAATCTCCCAAAAAATAAAATGTCCAGATCCTTTTTTTCAAATCTCCCCCCACGAAAAGCTCAACATATTGTTGTTATCTTATATTTTTTTTTTCATATTAAATTCTTTCAAGTATTGACTTTTCATCAGGCCCCTCTACTTCTTTTCACGCTGTTTGCGGCCTAAACTTCATTTCAAGAACGTCAATAAAGTCCAAGTAAATTGCGACCTCCCCTCATCAATGCTCGCCATTTCCTCTTTTAATTCTCCACACCTACAAAATCAACAAAAAACAAGCCAAAGTAGATTCCATTCCACCAAAACATGCATTTCACGAAAATGATGCAATATGTACAATACTAAATGCATAAAAACGCTCAAACTAGCTACTAAAAAGATAATAAAATATGCCTAAAAATGCAACTAACAATGTAAGCCCGGGAACTTTCGTGGTTCAGAAGGAGCAATTGGAATTGTCCGTTGGATCGAGAAAACCGAGTCAGTGCTTGATATCAGTGGTTGCTTAGAAGACCAGAAGATCAAATACGTCACTTGAACCTTCCAGGATGAGGCGTTGACATGATGGAATTTGCAAGTGCAGACCTTGGGTCGTGATGCTGCCTACAATCTTTCTTGGGCTGAGTTGAAGTCGATGTTGATGGACAAGTACTGCCCGCGAAGTGAGCTTCAGAAATTGGAAACTGAGTTCTGGATTCTGTCCATGAATGGGGCGGATATCACTGCCTATACCACCCGATTTTATGAGCTTTCTCGATTAGTTCCGCACATGGTTACCTCCAAGTACAAAAGGGTAGAAAGGTACATCTGGGGACTCTCTCCTAAGATCCGTAGCATGGTCACCACTGTTGCTCCAGCTTCCATCCAGCATGCTGTCACCCTAGCCTACAACCTTACCGATGATGCGGTACGCATGAGCTCACTGACACAGAAAGAATCAGACAAGGGTGAAAGTTTTGGAAATAAGCATAAGTGGTCCAACTTCAAGAAATGAAAGAGAACAGAGAGACAGATCAATAAGAAGCCCGAAACTGTCAAAGCCTTCGTCACTGCCGCTATTGAACCTCGCAAACCGTACAACGGGCTCCACCCACTCTGCAACAAATGCAAGTACCATCATGTGGGGACGTGTGGCAGTATCAAATGCGAGAAATGCAAGCGGATGGGACATCCTACAGTGCAGTGTCGGGCTAAAGCGGTTGAAAACCCCGGTGGTAAACTAGGATGTTTTGAGTGTGGAGCTACTGATCATTTCAAGAAAGACTGCCCGAAGCTGAAGGGTCAAGCTCGTGGCAGGGTTTTTGTCATGGGTGCGGATGATGCACGCGAGGATTCCAGCGTTGTCACGGGTGCGTTCCTTGTTAACAATCATACTGCTTCTGTACTTTTTGATACCGGTGCCGATCTAAGCTTTGCGTCAATCGACTTTAAGCGAGCCCTTGGATTAGAGTCAAATAAGTTGCACACACATTACTCGATAGAATTGGCCAATGGTAAGACAATTAATTCCGAAGAAGTAGTTAAGAATTGTGTGTTGAAGTTGGGAGATCATGAGTTCTGTATCGACCTTCTACCGATTGATCTTGGAAGTTTCGACATTGTTGTCGGCATGGATTGGTTGTCAAGGAACCGCACCGAGGTTATCTGCTTTGAGAAAGTAGTTTGAGTCCACTACCCAACGGAGAGGTTCTGTCCATACAGGGGGGGGGGGGGTGCAGAAAGGCGACATTGCGACTCATATCTTGCATCAAGGCCCATAAGTGTTTGCGGAAAGGTCACTTTGCATTCTTAGCGCATGTGATCGAGAAGAAACTGGAGGAGAGAAGAATCGAAGATATCCCAGTGGTGCGAGATTTTCCAAAAGTCTTTCCCGAAGATCTGCCAGGATTGCCACCCCCGAGGTAAGTTGAGTTTCGTATCGATCTAATTCCCGGAGCTGCACCCGTGGCCCGTTCGCCTTATCGTTTAGCTCCGCCAGAGATGCAAGAGCTATCCAGCCAGCTGCAAGAGTTGCTCGACAAAGGATTCATTCGACCAAGCTCTTCACCCTGGGGAGCTCAATTATTGTTTGTCAAGAAGAAGGATGGATCGTTTCGTATGTGTGTCGACTATAGAGAGTTGGACAAGCTAACTGTGAAGAACCTTTCTCCTCTTCCCAGAATAGATGATCTACTCGATCAATTGCAAGGCTCTAGTTTCTACACAAATATTAATCTGAGGTCAGGTTATCACCAGTTGTGTATTCATGAAGGGGACATTCCCAAGACCGCCTTCAGGACGCGGTATGGCCATTATGAGTTTCTGGTAATGCTGTTTGGCTTGACAAATGCACCAGCAGTATTGACGGATCTGATGAACAGGGCGTGTAGCCTTACCTCGACAACTTCGTGATTGTGTTCATTGATGATATTCTGATCTATTCACGAACCCAAGAGGAGCATGAGCAGCATTTGAGGGTGATTCTAAATCTGCTCAAGGATGAGAAACTGTATGCCATGTTATCCAAATACGAATTCTGGATTCGTGAAGTTCACTTCCTCGGTCATGTGGTGAACACTAAGGGAATACATGTTGATCCAGCCAAGGTAGAGTTGATCAAAAATTGGGCTAGGATAGTACCCCAACCAAAGTTCGACAATTTTTAGGGTTAGCTGGCTACTAGCAACAATTCATCGAGATTTTTTCCCAGATAGCCCAGTGTCACACCCTCAATTTCCACGTGCGGGGTTTTACCGCGAGGCGCGTGACACACCAGGATCTCAGTCAACGATCACAACAAACATTCAACAAACATGCATTCATATATAAATATAAAACCCAAAATATCATGCTTTGAGCCGTAAACCAACAGCGGAAGCATTTCTTGTTTACAACCAAAAGACATATTAAAGTTTACAAAACATTGTTTATACATTTCAAAATGTTAGACGCTGTGCATGACTCCGTGCGCCTAGCCCATTGACTGCTACCTTAGCGACCTGAGAAAACATGCCAAAAGATGTCAATATATAATGTTGGTGAGTTCACAGGCTTTCTTTTGTAAACAAGTTTTCAAAGTTCCAAAGATCATATCCGTTACTACTAGGTTATAAGAACGTTAGCTAGACGTTTAGTGGTTTTTACTACTACGGTTGGGAACCCATTACTGAACATGAACCAAATGATGAAACCAGCCCAGGTGACTGGGTTACCGATGCCTCGATAACCCGATAGTTAGAGACAACATGAACCCGCCCGGCATCCCCACCGTCGGGTGGGGTTTGTGAGGCCCAATAGATCTATCCACATTTCCCTCGTTGTGCTTCCCGCACATTCATGGTTTCCCCCTGGGACTTTCCGAAAAGACCGTATAGTATCATAAAGTAACCATAGTATAACATGACCTTTAATAAATAAGTAAGTAGCATGTTTCTCCCCCTGGAAATAAAACAGTAAAAGCGGGGCTGTGACACTCACCTTAGGTTGCGTTACTTGAAAATAGATAAGTAATTATGCTATGATAGCCCCACTAGCGGCGACCTATCATAAGATATGTATAAGTATCCGGACTAATAACCTGCAGGTTAACTAGTCCCCGAATGTCCAGACCATAACCATAGACACTTGAAAACACTTTTGACTGATGAACCGACCGTGCCAGACAAGACTCGACATCCCATTGGTGACCCGACATTCCATGTGTTAGCTAAATGCAAAGTATCATGCAACATATGAAGTTAAACACTTAGCACGCGCAAGAGTTCACCTAGTCTAACATAACGCATGTTTAAAGTACAGTTGAGTCCGAACACGTGTTACCAAGTCATATGGCATGTCCCGGGGTTCCTATCATGTTCCTAAAAGTCAAATCATGCTTCGGGATGCCAAAATACGCTTAAAACAGCAGTTCACGCGATTAGGAAAGTCAACATGTGAGTAGCCATAGTCAACTGGCGATTAGAGGCCCAATCGCCTGATATTTTAGGCGATTAGGGTCCTAATCGCTCTTTATCTTGCCCAATCGCCCCCTGCATCAGGCGATTAGGATTCCTAATCGCCTGCTGCAGCTGTGCAACGGATTTTCGCGCGTTTAACCTTCCAAATCAGATCTGAAACATGCAAAAACACCCAATATCAAACCTAAACCATTTACCAACCCATTCCAAGCAAAAAAAACCCCAATTTATTACTGATCTAACATCTTTTATGCAATTATTTCCAAAAATGGCAAAGTACTAGGTTTCACCAACCAACCTTATCTTTCCTTAAATGGAAACAATCAGATTTCATCTCCTATAAGGTTGCAAATCATCAAACCTCTGATTTAACACCTTCCTAGTGTAATTTCTAACAACATTGCATCAATAATCATGCCATAATCATCCTAGATCTTCAAGAACATCCAAATGGGTCAAAATACACATTTTCATCAAAACACAACAACAATAGCTCAAACTCTTAGATAATCATCCTAGTAACCTCTACATAACAGAAGTACAATCATTTCATGGAAACATTCATGTTATAAACACCAAGAAGACCAACATATGCATGTAAACTTCACATATAGCAAGTGTTATGGTGTAGACTTGTTTTAGAACTCTTTTCAAAGGGTTTTAAAGACACAAACTTAGCAAAACAAGGTCTGGACCTTTGGGGAACCAAAATAACAACTTTACAATGGTTAGAGATGAAGAACACACCTTGGGTTTTGTTAAAGGAAGGTGCGTAAGCTTGGAAATGGTGATTTTTGTAGCAAAATAAGTTCCAGAGGTGTTCTAAGGTGTGTGGGTGGCTTAGGATCAGTTAGGGTTGTTCTAAGGGTGTTTGGGGAGTTAAGGGTTCTATTTATAGGTGTTTTGACCCGAACTCTGCTGTGCAGGCGATTAGCAGACCCTTGTAGGCGATTAGGGTCCCAATCGCATGATACATCAGGAGATTAGGGACCTAATCGCCCCCTGGGCCATCCCAATCGCCTATAGAGAGGCGATTAGGCACTCTTCCTGATTCCTAATCGCCTGTAACCTTCCAGATTGGGTTTTCGGCGCGTTAAACACTATTTTAACACATATAAACACGTATTAACATACCAACAAGTCACGTAATGATTATAAACACGTAATGCATGATAACTAACACATTTACATCCGTTCACCAATTCCCGGGACTCGAGACTTGCGTGTGTGTGCTAAACCCGGTGATTCCACGAATCACCAATCCTTGTATCTATGGTTATGGACCGACTCCCGATGATCCCGCGGATCATCGTAACGACTCCCGATGACTCCCTAGAATCATCATAATGACCCGACTGATCTAGTTAAGTATGTTATAAGTATGACTCGCTAAGGTAGGCTTACTAGTTTAGTCAACGTTACTAACCTGAGTTTGCCGGGTGTCACACCCAGTCCCTAACAGTCTTGACCCAGAAAGACAAGAAATTCGAATGGGAAGATCAGCAAGAATCAGTTTTTCAGCTTTTGAAGCACAAGCTATGTAGCGCACTAATTCTCTCACTACCAGAGGGAACCGATGATTTTGTTGTCTATTGTGATGCATCTCATAAAGGTCTCAGTTGTGTCTTGATGCAAAGAGACAAGGTCATTGCCTATGCCTCTCGTTAGCTCAAGGTGCATGAGCGGAACTACACAACCCATGATCTAGAACAGGGTGCAGTAGTGTTCGCGCTCAAGATTTGGAGGCATGACCTGTTGATGTGAGGCCTAAAGGTCCACATCTTTATAGTTTAATTTGGTATTTTTATGTTTGTTTGTGTGTAGATTTGCCAGGAGTTAGATGGAAAACCAAACCAAATCTTGATCTTTACATTTCCGCATATTTACTTATTCGTCTATTTATATTTTTGTCAATTAAAACTATACGAACAAATAACTAGTACAAAACCGACCACATGCTCTTCGTGGTTCGACAACCCGACTTCCCTATTTACATTAGTTTGTAAGTTTAGAAGTTGCTAAATATAAATTCTTTTGATAAGGGTACATGACAGCCCTACGTCAAAATGGCGCCGTTGCCGGGGAGCTAGTACGCTTGGTTTTGTATTGATTGTTTGTTTGTATTTGTATTGAAAAGCTAAAAAAATAGAAAAAATTAGAAATTATAAAAAATATAAAATCTGAAAAAATAAAAAATATATATGTTTGAAAGCGTTATTTAATTTTTTGTTAGATTTCACTTTTGGTGTTCTAGTTGTGCAGATTTTTCTTCACAGGCGTAGAACACAATGGATTGGGTCAATGAATATGAGCCATGCCATCGTTGCGGAAGTTTTGAGCATTGGACTGAAGATTGTATAATAATTCCATTCGATTACCGGGCGAGTCCATATCAAGAATACTATCAACCACAAGCGCCCAATTCACATGCCAATTTGGGATAAACTATTGGATTGGCATGTTAACTACCGAGCATACATTGGAAACTCGGTAGGCAAATGCGCGCTTAGACCACCTTGATTGACAAATTTGGTGAGGTCTAGTTGAAGACCCATAAACTTAGCGCTCTCGGGAGGCATCCCGAGGTTGTAGGTAAAAATCCACACATTTAGGCGTTTTTGGCAGTTTTTTGCATATTTTGTATTTTTGAGTGTTTTATAGGTCTTTAATGCACAACCGAACATGGAATGGATTCACAGGTATGTTGTAGTGTTGCAAGTTCGAAAATATTTTTTCGGACATGTTTGGAAGTGATTTTGGCAAAAAGGGAGTGAAATTTGGTTGTACAGAAACATTCTGATGTGCAGCGAATTTTTTGACTTATCGCGGACCGCGTGGGAGTTTGTAATTCCCGTCGCGCTCCGCGACAAAAGAAACCCTAATTAAATTTAATTTAGGCGGCAGAGCGCGCCAGGAATTAAAATTCCTGGAGCGGTCCGCGCCAGTGTTGAAAATTCAGAAAAATTAAATTTTAATTCTTTTAATCCCAATTTTCCAAATTGTTTCATTTACACTTTATTTACCTCTATTTTATTATCCGAAAATTTTATAATATATATATATATATATATATATATATATATATATATATATATATATATATATATATCGGATGTCCATGTTCATTTTGTTTATATTTTGTGCTTAATTTTGTTGTGAGATTTGTGCATGCCAGATCACTTCACCCGTACTCAATCTCCATTCGGGCGAGGATGATACCACTTTTGGATTGCGAATGAAATGCTATACAACCAAAGTGGAATTTTGGGCATCACGACTTCAAGATATCGGGGAGTCGTCTTATCCTTATCTTTGTTTTTCGTGTGTTTTTATTTCTATTTCTACATTGAGGACAATGTATTGTTCAAGTGTGGGCGTGGGGATATTTTGTGTGTGTTTTAAATTTTTTTTTAAAAAAAATAGTCCTTGTTAAATACATTTTTAAACGAAAAACAAACAATTATAATTTTGTCACGGTCAAATTCAATTTGTTTTTGCTATAGATTCTTAATCATGGTTTAAATTGTGATAGGTAATATGAACCGTTTTCTACAAGTATTTTTAAGAAACATCTTAGAATTACATGATTAAGTTTAGCAAGTTAGTGAAAACAATTATATATATCGGTAACCTTATTTCCACTATTGGTGAGATTTTGAGCCTACTTACAATTGAGCACATACATATATATATATTTCATTTACTGAGTGTAGGCCGCTGTTGCTTTGTTACAAAACTTGTGTGATTTGATACATGCTATGTGAATATGCACTAAATGTTAAAGGCAAATTAGGATACCATTTTCGTTTACACCAATTTATGTGTTATACCATGTTTACCCAAAATATAACCATTAGTCGCCAACTTTGAGCTAAACCTTTCGTTTGTCAAAACCATACATTTCAACCAACCATCCAACAATTTTACCAAACTCTTATGAGATCCAAAGTGAATGTTGTATTGTATTTTTATTTATTACTTCATTTAAAGAAAATGAGAAAAGAAAAAGAAGAGAAGAAAAGAAAAGAAAAGAAAAGCAAAAGAAAAGAAAAAAAATATGTGTTATTATTAGTTGTTCAATAACGAATCAAAAGCGAGTTCGGTTGCACCACATTTTTATTTTAGTCATTTTTACCCACATTATCCTACCTTTACCCAAAGCCCAAAACTCATAAGTCCTTGACATATATGTGTGTTATTACTAAGTTTGATTGTCATACAAGTTTATATTAACAAGTTTTCAGCTTTGGTCATTGAGTGAAAAATACTGGCACATCTTTTGCTAGTCCATATATTATACCGAGAGGAGTGAAGATTGCAAGAGGTATGTTGCATATAAATGAGTTCAAGAGAATGTTAAACTTAATCTAGCTTACTTCTATTTTTGAAAAATCTATATATTAAGCTTGTTGAATTAACACATCTAATGCTTGTCACAAATAAGGTATGATTTTGAATCTTGAGTAGGACATCTTTAAATGACCACATTATGTTTGTTAAAAATATTTTGTAGTGTTTTTCAGGGACTGAAAAAGATAAGTGTGGGGGTGTGATGTGAGGCCGAAAGGTCCACATCTTTATAGTTTAATTTGGTATTTTTATGTTTGTTTGTGTGTAGATTTGCCCGGAGTTAGATATATTAGCGAGAGTCATGGAAGAAATGCTTAAGATGCTAAAAAGACCATTTTACGAGCCTTAAACGAGAGTACACGAGCCGGAACAGGAACTTACGCGCGAAACGGATGAAAAACGATGCGGAAATAAAGTTTGGCTGCACTGGGCTCTGGCGCGGACCACCTGGGAATTAACAATTCCAGCGCGGTCCGCCCGAGTTTAATTATATCAGAATTATTATTAAATGCCAACGCGGACCGCCTGGGAATTCCTTATTCTGGCACGGTCCGCGACGCCGATGAATGCGATTCCAGCCTGTTTCCTTTCCAGCTTGTTTCTGCACTTCACCAACTCGATAAAACAGCTTGCAAAGGGACTGAAGAAAAACACCTCTGACCTCTGGTCACCACCCATGACCTTAGGGTCATGATTTCCACCAAAACCATGTTCCAAATGTTGAAGAATCAAGATGCTAGAGTGAAACCAAGCCTGTGATGACAAGAAGACGCGGCTGAGCTTCGGTGACTTTCTCTCGGGTTAATATTTATTAATTTTTGGTAATTCGATTATGTTATGATTATTGTATGTACTAGTATAGCTTGACTACTTGTGTGGATGAATAAACCATGTTTGCATAAATCAAATTATCTATTAATTACGGTCTTTCGTTGTCGACACCGTAAAGAGGTTGGTGAATGTTTGCATAGGGATAACTCGAGTAATTAGATCTCACTAGTTGTCATTTCAATCCTAATATTCCAAGGTCCCGTGACAGGGGATGTCGTCTATAGTCTTAACAAATCGGTAGCATAAATGTATAAATAGGATCCCGGGAGAAAAGTCATTCCCTTTATTATTGTTGTCAAAATTAGTTTTTAGGAAAACCAAACCAAATCTTGATCTTTACATTTCCGCATATTTACTTATTCGTCTATTTATATTTTTATCAATTAAAACTATACGAACAAATAACTAGTACAAAACCGACCACATGCTCTTCGTGGTTCGACAACCCGACTTCCCTAATTACATTAGTTTGTAAGTTTAGAAGTTGCTAAATATAAATTCTTTTGATAAGGGTACACGACAGCCCTACGTCACCTGTACGGGACCAAGTGTACCGTCTTTAATGATCACAAGAGCTTACAACATATCTTTGACCCGAAGGATCTGAACATGCGTCAGAGACGATGGGTCGAGCTACTCGATGATTACGACTATGAGATTAAGTATTATCCAGGGAAAGCGAGTGTTGTGGCTGACGCATTGAGCCAAAAGGAACGTGTTAAGACGTTGCGTGTTCGCACATTAGGCATGACTATTCGTACTGATCTCACTGCCCGTATTCGCGATGCTCAGCAGGAAGCTCTTAAGGACAGTAACATTGGGAAGGAAGCTCTATATAGTTAGGTGAGTCAGCTGGAAACAAAGCCTGACGGGACAAGTACTCAATACACCTTGGTGCATATAAAATGTATAAGGACCTCAAAGAGTTCTATTGGTGGCCTAACATTAAGGATTGTATTGCGGCCTATGTCAGACGTTGCCTAACGTGTTCAAAGGTCAAGGCCGAGTACCAAAAGCCTTCAGGCATGCTACACCAACCGGAGATTCCCGTTTGAAAATGGGAACAGATCTCTATGGACTTCATCACCAAGTTACCGAAGACACCTCACAGTTATGATGCGATTTGGGTAATTGTCGACTGTATAACAAAGTCTGCGCATTTCTTGCCAATTAAAGAAATAGAGAAGATGGAGAAATTGTCCAGGTTATACATCAAGGAAATCGGGACAAGGCACGGTGTGCCTGTTTCCATAATCTCTTATTGAGATAGTCGCTTCACTTCAAGATTTGGGCACTCATTGCAAGAAGCCCTTGGTTCTCATTTAGACCTGAGCACCGCTTACCATACCTAAATAGATGGACAAAGCGAAAGGACCATTCAGACGCTGGAAGATATGCTTTGTGCGTGTGTAATTGATTTTGGAGGAAATTGTGATACACATTTACCATTGATCGAATTTTCTTACAATAACAGTTACCACACCAGCATCAAAGTTGCTCCTTTCGAAGCATTGTATGGACGCAAGTGTCGGTCGCCCGTGTGTTGGGCAGAAGTTTGGGACAAGCAATTGACAGGCCCTGAGCTCATACAGGAGACAACCGACAAGATCTTTCAGATCAGAGACAAACTGAAAGTTGCCAGGGGCAGGCAGAAAAGTTATGCTGACCAAAGGCGTAAACCAATAGAGTTTCAGGTAGGTGATAGAGTCTTGCTCAAGGTATCGCCATGGAAAGGAGTACCCAGGTTTGGGAAACGTGGGAAGCTAAATCCTAGATACATAGGTCCATTTGAAATTCTTGCACGAATTGGACCAGTTGCATACAAGCTCAAACTGCCCCAAGAACTCAGTGGTGTTCATGACACATTCCACGTCTCAAATATCAAGAAGTGTCTTGCTGATGAGTCATTGATTATCCCTCCAGAGGAAATCCACATTGACGATCAACTCCATTTCATAGAGAAGTCAATAGAGATAACAGACTGGAAGGTTCGGAATCTTCGTCGCAGTCAGGTCAAGCTAGTCAAGGTGCATTGGAATTCCAAGCGTGGACCCGAGTACAATTGGGAGCATGAGGATCAGATGAAACGCAAGTACGCCCATCTCTTACTAAAGACCACCAGTTCAGATGACCAACACCAAAATTTTCGCGGACGAAATTCCTCTAACAAGGGGAGAATGTGACACCCATCGAAATCACAGTTCATGCTTCGAGCGTGTGTAATTGATTTTGGAGAAAGCTAGGATACGCATTTGTCGTTGACCGAATTCTCTTACAACAACAACTACCACACCAGCATCAAAGCTGCACCTTTCGAAGCGTTGTATGGACTCAAGTATCGATCGCCCGTGTGTTGGGCAGAATTAGGTGAAAAGCAGTTGACAGGCCCTAAGCTCATACAGGAGACAACCGACAAGATCTTCTAGATGAGAGACAAACTGAAAGCAGCCAGGGCCAGGCAGAAAAGTTCCGTGGACAGAAGGCGTAAACCCTTAGAATTTCAGGTAGGCGACAGAGTTCTACTCAAGGTATCTCCATGGAAAGGAGGCACAGGTTTGGGAAGTGTGGGAAGCTCAATCCCAGATACATAGGTCCATTTGAAATTCTTGCACAAATCGGACCGGTTGCATACAAGTTCAAGCTGCCCCAAGAACTCAGTGGTGTTCACGACACGTTTCACGTTTTGAATCTCAAGAAGTGTCTTGCTGATGAATCATTGATTATTCCTGCCCAAGAAATACACATTGATGATCAACTACATTTCATAGAAAAGCCACTTGAGATAACAGACTGGAAGGTTTACAAACTTCGCCGCAGTATGGTCAAACTAGTCAAGGTGCATTGGAATTCCAAGTGCGGACCCGAGTACACCTGGGAGCATGAGGATCAAATGAAACACAAGTACCCCTATTTCTTCCAAGAGATCACCAGTTCAGATGACCAACACCGAAAAGTTCACGGACGAAATTCCTCTAACAGGGAGAGAATGTGACACCCGTCGAAATCACAGGTCATGTTCGTACACTTAACTACACGTATACATTGTCCATGGCATTACATTTCACATGTTACATTATAATTGGACCATACATGGTTCCAACAAGTCAATCCCGATGCATATAGTCTAGCAATAGACACTCTAGTTGATACAATTTCAAAACTAGTCGAATAGTTCCTGATAAACTATAGGAAAATCCATGCAAAACCCTAGATCCGGGAATCAATACATATGAACATAAGATTCCAATTTGTGGACCAAACAAAAACAAACAATGTCCAGAAATAATAATTATTCCAATACGAATACTAGAGTGATCAAATTCCAATCACCATGTGTACATAGACACTATTCGATTATTTATATACGTATGAACACACGTAGGCAAATAAATATTAAACAAGTTTCTAAACCATTTATCTATATATGTGTATATACATATATATATATATATGCAATGTGTATATGTGTATGTATGAATGCTTGTGTCATCAAAACCCATCCATACCCATATATATATATATAAATATATATATATATATATATATATATATATCTACGGTTATATACACACACATATGGACACATTTTGGACAAGACTTACTATTACTACACACACACATATACGATGCATATACACACACATGCATCTCATTACCTAGGTGTTTCACCAATATAGAAGCTAGACCACTATACAAGAAAAATACACATGTTGGACCATCCAAAAATAACCATTTCCCATCCCCATATTTCGGCTATAGTGACCCTACACTAACAAACATACTAACCTCCCCCATGATCACAAACACCCATGGAAATTCACTAACATGGCATCTAGCTTTTCCATCTCATAGATCCATAAGATTTGACCTTCCAAAACTCCATTTCCACATGTATATAATCGGCTATAACAAGTTCCAACACAAACATCACTAGTTTCTAATTCAACACAATTCACCTTATTAGAAATCATGTTTTCATCACTAATTCACACATAACTACACCCCTCCCTCTCCCTCGACAAGCATAAATAACTGGCCCCAAGGTTCCAAAATGAGCACACAACATCAAACTTCACAAAACACCATAATACACTCACACCCTTGATCCTACCCCTCGGCCAAACCCTAAACCCCATACTCGAGCCCATTTATCGATCATGTAACCTCACCACAGCCCCACGAGACCTCCCTTTGGAGATTAGAGGTGGTAGAGTGGAAGAAACAAGCTGGAAATCGACTCTTTCTTTGTTCTAAAGCATCTATTGTGGTATGTTAACTAACTAGACCTTGTTTTCTTTTACTCCATGTTTCGGTCATTATGTAACTTACCCTACCATGTTCACCATTCACACGACATTTCACAACTGTCACAAGCCTAGATTAGTCGATTCTAGCACCCACAAGTGATAACCATTACAAGAAAACACATTTATATTGTACATCTAGATGTGGTATGCATACACACACACACGAACACTCGAACACGAACTAATATGCCGACACACATGTCCACGAGTGTATGAGTGTGTATATACATCACTAATTTGGCCATAAAAACCGTTTTTAGAACTTAAAATAGTGTTATACATGATATGGTGTAATCGCAAACATATGTTAAAAACAACAAAACATACGTTAAAAAGGCTTAAACATAGAGTTTTTGGAAAAACATGTATTAACAACTAAGAAACATGTGTTAGCCCGAGTTAAACGCGTGTAAATGACATTTTTTTTCATAAAATGGGCCAGATAATACAACAACATGCTATAATTTGTATGAATATTTAGCCTACATAGCATGTGGTGACATATAAAAAGACCAAAGCCTCGGTTTTACCATAAATGGTTAATTCTATACAGTAATAACGACAAAAATCAATTTTCCAACACATACAGTGTGTACAGTCGTACATACACACACAGTTCACAAAAATACAAGTTGGGTGAGGAATTGCATGGTAAACAGTATAATACATAGACCTAAGTTGTCCTTATGTGAATCTAGGGCACTTTTGTTCGGACATTCCACGTCAGATTCATTCAGTAGTTAACACTCAGACATCAGGTGAGTTTTTCACGACCCCTTTTCACTATTTTACAATTTTCGGGGGAAAACAAGCATACAGTTTTCAGCTACATTTATGACTATTGTGTGAAAATAAAAACAATAAGGTTCAGGATGCATTTAGCCCTCGTGGCATACATCACACTGTAACCATTAGCTATGGACTTAGCCATGAAACACTAGAATAGATCTATTGGGTTGACACCCCGACTCTTAGTCAGTCACTCTGAACGGATGACAGATATCAAGAGAATACTTTTATTTCACATTTATTCATTGTCTTTAGTGTATAATGGGCGAGGCACAACATGTCAAGGTTTGGTTATTGGCTCATGTCAGATCACATATTGATTATTGCCCTAGCTAGGCAATGATTTAGTTGATTTTGGATTACAAGTCCATTCATTTAAAACCCGTGAACTCACCAACTTTATGTTGACTCATATTTTTCATGCATGTTTTTCAAGTAATTAGCATGAGACGTGGAACTTGGGGGGTCGCGTGTGAGCATCTTGGGATACCAACTTTTGAGCCGTTGTTGTATTGTTTTTGGTCATTGACAATTTCAAATAATTGTTTTATTTAAGACAATTTAACTTAATGTTTTGTAAGAAAATGTTGTCAAATGGAAGTCCCTACTTTTAATTATTGATGTTTTGCGTGACCTTTGTGCTTGGAAATCATTCGAATTCGCATCACGTGTTTCTGCCTAGGCGGGGTGTGACACAAAAGAATGATAATGTCTATGGAACTATGTCAAGAATTAACTTGATAATAGCGTTCGAAGTGCTAAGATGGATTAATACTGACTAAGGTTAATTCCACTGAACAAAGGTTCAAAACTATATACACACTTCAAGCCCTAATTGAGTAAAGCTATAATTGTTATGGATTCGTATGATTTAGGGTTTGAAACCAATCTATGAACATAGCAACCTACGAACAAATCAATCAAATAGAAAACCATAACTAGTTTCCAGATTCTTTTTATCAAATCCTTCCCTTAGGTAGCCTACACGTTTTACCAATTATGATGTCGATTAATCTAATACCGATTAAGGTTTCAAGCCCTAAGTTAATGGTGGTCAATATAACCTAGAAATAGAAGCAATTGAATCTGACATGCATAAGCTCATAGAAAGATCGATACAACCACACAACAAAACATCACAATCAATACGCAACACGTACTCATCCACATTATAAAATGAAATCCTTAACAAACTTATTAAAATCATACTACATAGACAAATCAATCATCAAAACATCAGCAAATTCAACGAATCCTCACATCCAGATAGTTATAAAGCTATTTAGTCAAGCATGATGAACAAAAGCATAGTCATTATTAGAGTCATCATAAAATACAAGTTTAGGGATAAGAAAAATTAAAGAAGTAATGCGCCACGTGGTATGTTAGCTTTCACTTGCTAAGGTGTTAGATCTTCAATCGTCGCGTCTTTTTGCTTGTTCTTCCTCTAAGCGACTCTCCAGAAGCCTTTTCAATTGTCAAAAGTCCCTCCTTAGGGTTTCCATCAGCAACTGACTAACGCCCTACACGATGCCATCTTAGAGTTTTCTGGCATTACCTCCAACAAATCCAAAACCTTGAAGGACCAGCCTTACCCTTAGGGCGGATTTAGGCTCTTCGGGTAGGTTCCTGGGAACCCACTGGGTTTGTAATTTATAGTGTTAATGTATATAGAAAACTGGAAAGGAACCCATAAGAAAATAATTTAGGAACACACTACTAAAGGTTAGGAGTGCTCTAGTGGTTGAAACCCTCCATCATAAACACAAGGTTCCGGGTTCGAGCCACATGTCACACGTTTTCTTTTAGTTTCTATTTTTTTTTATCTCAAACTTAGGGTTACCCAAACCCAACTCCTCATTCTCCAATGTCCAAACAAAGATACAACAACAGCACTCCTAAAAAGCCAAACCCTCATCCTTTTGACCTCCACCTCCTGTTATCCTCCTCTCTACCTCCTGCCCTCCTCCTTCGGCCGCCTCTACCCTCCTCCGCCCCTGCCCCGCCCTCGTTTGCGTCCTGTTACCTGAATCAAAGCCTCAAAGGTATGAACTTAATTACCTAATCTAGGATTCGTGAATATCATTATTTATTACTTTAGTTTCATTGACTTGCTAAGATATGTGAAAAAGAGGCTTAGAGCAAACTATTAACTTCACTTTCAACATATGGCAACAAAATTGAATGTATTGTCAATTTAGTTAACCCATTTGTTCGATTTTGTTAAGTTTTATGCTAATTAATTTTGACTATTGATACACTTTATCCGATCCGAACTGGCAAACCGACCTGAAATTTTTATGTTTGGTCATATGAAATTAAAACACCTAAAAAATGAACTTAGTGAAAAAAAAAATCCGGATCCATCACTCCTCACCCTCTCTTTTCCATTCCTCTAACAGCCTCTTCTTCCCATCTCGAAGGACGGTCTATAAACAGTGGTCCATTGACCCACTCTCTAGTTCATCGTTATGTTGGTCCACTCTCTAGCTCATTGTCATATCAGGCCACTGGAAGCGAAAAACCTTGCTGGTGGTGGTGTTAACAATAGTTTTAATCATCACTTATGACATAATATATATAGTTAGTTAAATACGAAAACACATTGTAAAATTCTACTTTAAATAAGAAATATACGATTCGTAAAAATGAAAACAACTAAAATATATTTTCTTTCAAAAAAGAAATTCAATAAATTAAAGATAATTTATATCATTAATATACACCCCTCATAACCACAATTAATATATGTGGTAAACTTACAATTTGACAAAATTTAGATAAAATTATCAGTCGGATCATAAATATTTTCATGAAAATTTTATGGATAGTATAAATTATTGAAAGGAATAATTACAACTACGAATACATGACGTATTTTGTATGGTTAACTGGACTGATGGGTCGTATTCCATCTTTCACTATAAAAACATGTGTCATCAGTATGTGGTAAGGCATCCGGTACCACACTATGGACTCTCTTTCCTCATCTTTCATTTCAGTTTTTCCCCAATCAAATTCAACTGTTTTCCACCCACCACCACCTGCATTCAAGGTCTTTTCGGTCAGAATCGAAGAAAAACCGCAAATTGTCACCACCACCACCACCACTGACAAAAGACCTAGTGGGGCGAAAAAGCAACCAACCTCATTAAATATTAGAAAACGTGAAAGTTCAGTTGTGGTGGCGGATCAGTCTTTGCCCGCCACCATTTTCAATGCTTTTGATAGCATCATTAATAATTTTATTGATCCACCGGTGAGGGTTTCAGTTGATCCGAAACATGTTTTGTCGGATAACTTCTCACCGGTGGACGAACTCCCCCCGACTGAATGTGAGGTGGTCGAGGGTACGTTACCAAGTTGCCTTGACGGGGCGTATTTCCGTAATGGTCCGAACCCGCAGTTCCTCCCGCGAGGACCCTACCATCTCTTCGATGGCGATGGCATGCTCCACGCTATTCGTATTTCCAATGGAAAAGCTTCATTTTGTAGCCGATATATAAGAACATACAAATATTCGATAGAGAAAGAAGCGGGATTCCCCATTATTCCAAACGTGTTTTCGGGGTTTAATGGTGTGACTGCCTCTGCAGCTCGCATGGCAGTCACTGCCGGCCGGTTTTTGGCCGGACAGTTTGACCCCACAAAAGGTATTGGTCTAGCCAATACCAGTCTAGCCTTTTTTGGCAACAGACTGTATGCACTGGGAGAGTCAGATCTCCCATATGCCGTCAAACTCGCCCCGGACGGTGACATAATCACCGTCGGACGCGAAGACTTTGACGGCAAGTTATTCATGAGCATGACTGCTCACCCAAAAGTCGACCCCGTAACGAAAGAAGCTTTCGCCTTTCGTTACGGCCCAGTCCCCCCTTTCCTAACCTTTTTCCGTTTCAACGAAAACGGAGAAAAACAATCCGACGTCCCGATCTTCTCAATGACAAGCCCCTCATTCCTCCACGACTTCGCGATCACCAAAAACTACGCCATTTTCCCCGAGATCCAAATCGGGATGAGCCCGATGGAGATGCTCGGTGGGGGGTCCCCAGTCAGTGCGGACCCCGGAAAGGTCCCTCGGCTCGGGTTGATCCCTCGGTACGCAAAAGACGAGTCCGAGATGAAGTGGTTTGAGGTTCCGGGGTTTAATGTGATCCATTGCATCAATGCATGGGAAGAGGATGGGGGAGATACGGTGGTAATGGTGGCACCGAACATATTATCAGTTGAACATACATTAGAAAGAATGGATTTAATTCATGCATCGGTTGAGAAAGTTAAGATTAATTTAAAAACCGGTATGGTTTCCCGGCACCCGCTTTCGACCCGTAATCTTGACTTTGGCGTTATTAATCCAGGGTTTGTTGCCGTAAAAAACAGGTTTGTTGTTTATTTTATAAAAACAGGTTTTGTAGTGATAAAAAAAAATTAAACTATAGCATGAAAAATAGATAAACTAGTAACAATTTATATTGGAATTTTTATTTTAACTAAAACAACGATAAAATTGCTATAAGCAGAAAAGTTATTCACGTTTAAATTATTTATTGAAAACATTGAATAGATAAATTATTTAGAATTACAATTTAGAAAGCGAAACATGAGCATTGATGAGATATAAATAAAGTTGGAAGATAATTATTGCGTATAGATAATGTTTTTCGATTTTTTTCTTGGAAGGTATAACGGTGTTTTCATCTTAATTTCCTGAAAGATATTTTTGGAGAAAATTACATAATACAGATGAGGATAGTCTTTGCGGTGAATTTAAAATAAGCTTTTTAACTTTAAAAGTATAAAAATATAAAAAGATGGTTAAAATACAATATTTATTCATTACTTCTGAAATTTTAAAAAAAAATTATAGACAAATTTTGTGTATTTATAGAACCTAAACATGTGTAGTTATAGTATTTATACATGTAAATTTCTAAAAAAATTTGGAAATGAAATAAAAAAACAGTTTAATGATTTCTTTATCTACATAACATACACATTGTAGGTAAGAAGTTTAGCCTCTTAAAACAAAATTAAACGATTTAGGTTTTTTCTTACAATAATTTAGTGTGTTAGTGAATTTTATCAATATTATATATATAAAAAAATTATATATGTATGTATATATAATTTATTGAGGTGTGATATTCAACTATACAGGTATATGTATTGTGGAGTTGGTGATCCGATGCCTAAGATCTCCGGGGTGGTCAAGCTAGATGCATCACTATCAGAAGTGGATCGTCGCGAATGCATAGTTGCTAGCCGGATATTCGGGCCTGGTTGTTTCGGTGGTGAACCATTCTTTGTGGCTAGGGAACCAGACAACCCTGATGCGGATGAGGATGATGGGTATGTGGTTTCGTATGTGCATAACGAGAACACTGGTGAGTCAAGATTTGTGGTGATGGACGCAAAGTCGCCGACACTTGAAATCGTCGCTGCAGTGACGCTGCCCCACCGGGTACCATATGGTTTTCATGGGCTCTTTGTTAGGGAAAGTGACATTAACAAGTTGTGAGAATTAGTGGTCCAAAATTATTGTAAACAGTAGATGCACTAGATATTTTTGCACTCACGGACACATGATATATGTGCATATATGTATATAGTGCGATTGAATATAAATAAAGTAAAACATAGTTATTTCCATGTAAAATATCTTGGAGTAAAAATAGAAATGGTTAATTAATTGCGTTAAGTTACTTTTCAAGTTGCGGTTTTTTCTTTTTCTATATTTAAATTAACTTACACTCTTTTTTTATTTATAAGTTATTTAATTGAGTTGGTTGTTATCTTGTTATCAGATGCACACAGGCTAATGACCTGGTAAAGCTTCCGGCTTAACTTATCACACATTGCTTCTGAACATTTTAATATTATTATCCGCTAAATTAGAAGTGTAATTCAATTAGGGTGGTCGGGCCACTCTCGGCAATGTTGCCAAGCCCCCCACCGATCCCCCCTTGCCACGTCAAAATCACACAAAATATCATAAAACTTACCGTTGCCAATCGGATAGTTGTTGCCGAGTGGTGAGGTTTTTGACGGTTGTCGAGTAGGTGGCGGCAACGGTGTCGACCGACAACGGTACCTGAAATAGAGTAGCCGATGAGTGCCTCATCCCCCTTACAGTAATGAGTGAAATATAATATTTAATTGAGTCGCTAAAGCTTTAGTAATTCAATGATTAGGATTTCAAAAAGTAGCTTGTAAACGAGTCGAGTTGAGTGAAGTTTGAACTTGTCTAAACTCAAGTTCAACTTCTTTAGTTGTAGAGAGCTAGAGCTTTTATGAAGTGTATTGTGTTAACTTTATCATAATTATATAAGGGGATTAAATGAGAAGAAACTTTATGTGAGAACAAAAAGAAGAAGTTACATAATGGTTAAACATTAAATAGTTTAACTTTTCTTACATTAATTATCACCTATTTAATTAATTAGTCATTAAACTTTATCCTACACATTATCAAAAATTTTACACATATAAAAATTCATCCTACATATATCGAGATTATCATATGTTTATCCTATATATATCGAGATTATCATACGTTTATCCTACACATATAAAAATCCATCCTACACATATCCTACACATGTCAAAATTATCCTTCATTTTGATTTGGGAGAATATATTTTAAAAACGAATTATGAGTTTCATTTATTTAACTAGTTTAAAAAGGGATTACAAAAAATTAATAATCAGTTTAACATTCAATATAATAATTAAATGAAAGCTTTCTATTGGCTAGAATTTGTTCTTTTTGTTCTTACAAAACATTTTCTTCTCATTTAAACTTTTCACTAATTATATAACGATAACAATTATTTAATTTATGCATTTATAATATTATATATAAACAATAAGGTGAGGTTAGGGTATAAAGGGTGTGTTTTGTGAGAAGGGAGAGAAATAAATGTGTCCATTAGATCAAATACATGGATGGATGAGATTAAATGACTGACAAACTTGTAAATTTTGTTGTAATTTAATTAAATAATTAGGTCATGTGAGGGCATAATTGTCAAACACCATTATTTAAAAACAAAAATCATTAACCAAGAAGCATCTCTCCCCCAAATTGTGGACATTCTATAACTCCCCATAAACACCATCTCTATCTCCCTCCCCCCCCCCCCTCTCTCTCTTTCTCTCTCACACACACACACATCAATCCATACCATCAAAAAACCTGCAAAATATAAACACTTCGATCATCAAATTTTCAAAATCAAATGAAGGAAATAGAAAAGATTACGATTTCACAAAAACTAGGATGAAGTCGAGGTGTTTTAACATCTAGAATGATTGTGTTACGATTCAAAGTCATGACGTTCTACATGTGGGATGATTGTATTACGATTCAAGACGTGGTGTTTTAACATCTAGAAAAGGTTGTGTTACGATTCAAGTTATAGTGTTTTATTTATCTGGATGGAATATATTAAGATTCAAATCATAGTGTTTTATGCATCTGGAAGGAATGTATTAAGATTCAATCATTGTATTTAATATTTGGGAGGTCAATTTTACAATAAAGTGTTTTATGTATAGACAAATGTGTATTGTATCATTGTGTTTTATATGCCAGAATATAATAAATCACCATATCAGTGTTTTTTTTAACATTTACAGTATTGTGTTTTTTATAACGCAAATGTATTGTATACTTTAACGCAAACTTAATTGATAATATGGTGTTTTTAGTGTTATGTTATTATTCGTAGTGTTTTATGGTGTTATTTGCGGATTTCTGTGTTTTATTTTATGGTGTTGATATAGTGTGTTTTATATTCGTGGTAGTTATAATAGTGCTTTTATTTTTCCAGAAAATTCGTGAAAGTTATAAATAAATGATGATATTTGTAAAGATATATATGTTAATCATTTATAAAATTTCATTAAAAATCACAAAAATCTCTCATTATTGATTATTGATTGAAATTACCATAAGTGTTGATTATGTATACAATTACCTTAATGACCTTGAGATTAAATAATACTAGTGCCACGTGTCAACCTGCCAAGCCTTCTTATCCTTCTTACAAAACCTAGCCTTTGTACTGAAGGATAAGAATGTCCATTATTGTGACACGTGGCAATAGTTAATTATAATAATATGGGCATTTTCGTAAAATGACATACTAATCTCAATTTTAGAAATGATCATGCTGATTAATAAACAACTATGCATTTATGATGTTTGAGAGATTATAGGGATTTGATCTCATAAATCATAACCGATTCTATCATTTTATTTATATAATCATTATCTTTACAGTTCAAACACAAGGACCCAACAATATAAAACACAAAGGAACTGATACTATGTAGTCGGATTATCTTTTTTTTGTTTTCTATTTTTATAGTGTTTTGTATAGCACAAAAACATTTTAAGAATACTAAGAATCATAAACATTCTTTACTACTATAACTATATAATAGTGTTTTATATAGCACAAATGTGTTTTATATTCAACAAACATCCACCACATAAGTATCTTATATTTAACACACCCAATGTTTTAAACACATATCATACAATACACTACTAGTAGATGTGTTTTATAATAACCCCACATAAAGTATGACACATAAATAACATATGATTATAAAACACCATGACTTATTATTGTATTTTATATTTGTTGACAACCGGAAAATTTATGGCAACTTTCTTAACATTTACATAAGTCTACCTTAGTCGAACATTTGGTAAAACGAACTTAACTTGGTTAGTTGAGTCAGTCCGTTGATTTGTAGGATCATCGGGTAACATACGTGTGAATAGTAAAACCCGAACGTTGGTGAAGTAATAACAAACATATACTATTTTATAGTTGTGTGATATTATGTGCTAATTATGTGATTATCTTAAACTCTGTGAATTAACGTAACTGAGTCCGGGTAAACCAGGACTGGTAAAATAATTACAAAATTCCCTTGTTTGGTGAATTAGACTTACATTTATTATTAATGATGTTAAATAAATGAATTATTGCATAATAATAATATAACTAAAATAAAAACATAAAAATAAGTTTTTATATGCCACGCGGACCGTGACAGGAATTATTAGTTCCTACGCGGTGCGCGACAGGGAGCGGGGTAGGTGAACTCTGGTCCGGTGCGGACCGCGTCAGGAAAGCTTATGCGCAGCGCGGTCCGCGGAGCCAAGCTATTACGGCTGGTGGGTTTTCCTTTATAAAAGTCGATTTTGATCGCAAATAATTCACACCAACACCTCCCTGATCGATTTCTAGTCCAAAATCTCTGATTTTCATCACCCTAAATTGTTATAATCATCCTCTTCAAGTGGATTAAAGCTTAGGAAGATCATCTATCAAGTTCTTTTGATTTCAAGTGTTCTAAAACTTGTGTGCTTGAGGTATAACTTGTTTTATTGTTATTTTGATTATGTTATACACACATGTTATGATCTAATCTGAGTTATAAACTTAATAACATGTCTAAAATGAATCCATACTTGATTATAAATGATTTGATGATGATATTATGATCTTAGAACACAAAGTTACATGTTAGGGATTTATGCTAGATAACTTGGATAATCTTGATATAAACTTTGATGTTAAACTTGGTTAAATATGTTTTTGTTAAGATCTGATCATAGGAGACTTATACATGTTTTGATATGAGGAGTTTTTATGAGATTGAGTTTAAAGAAGTTTTGTTAACATGTTTATATCAAAGGTTTTTATACTTGGTAGATTTGAAATCCGTTTTTGTTTAGATGATAACTTACTGATTTAGAATCTAAAAGTTATAGTTTTTTATTCTAAAATATACTACTTGGTCTGAGCTTTTCAGAAAGTCCTAATTTGTTAAATTTTGGAAAAGTCTAGCTATTTATTTAGTATCAAACAAACTTGGATGTCAAAGCTGATTCCGGACAGGAAACTTTGATCAACTTTAAAAGGTCATATCTTGAGTTTTATAAATCATCTGGTTATGAAATTTGGTGAGCAACTAAACACAGGAGTTTTAAAGGTTCTCCAATTGGATTCAGGTCAATTGGATCAATATGTGATTTTTATTGAATTTTCTCCTGAACTATCGCAAACAGTTCCGTTTCTGTACCTTTCGGTGTTTGGGAATTTTTAGTAAATTTTTGAAAGGTTTTTATCATAAAATAAAAATATGGACAGAAGAACCAAACTTGTGAGAAGCTCCTGTAAAAATTTTAGAGTCAAATGAGTTGATTTAGTATTTTATCAAAAATCGTTTTGTTAACACAGAATTTGTCCAAAAATCACATAATTGACAAAGTTGGTATTTGAGCTTGTTTGATAGTTTTCGTGACTAGTATGTTGCATGTATTGATGTATGAACCTTTGTGGTTGATGTGTACTGTATGTATGGACATGAAAACTAAACTTTCACCAACGGGTCGTCGGGTCAACTTGCTACACTTAGTCATACTTGAGTCACACTAGCACATTAGAGTTATGTGAAGTTTTGGACAAAAGGCTTTGTTGAACAATCTTGAACACATACTTATAAGTTTAACATTGAAACAGGGAATCATTAGCAATTCGCCTATTTCCACATTTGGAGTTGGATTATAACTCAAAGCAACCTAAGGTGAGTTTTCACGGCCCCTTTTTACTAACTTTTATTGGGGGAGAAACATGCTACTTCAAAACGTTAAACATTGAACTTTTGGATTACATAAATACTAAACTTTACTTGTGTACTAAGCGACTTTCATCAAAACATTTTGAATCATGAATATGTGGATACATAGCGGGGAGAATGTGAATAGATCTATTGGGCCTGACAAGTCCCATTCGTGTCGATTGGAGGTCGAGCGGGTGCATTATTTGTCCTATCTGTCTAACTTACGGCACCGGGTGATGTCCGGTGACGGGTTCTTATAAGCGTTACCTGATGGTACAACTTTATAAACATCAGCAATGATTCAACACGCTTGAGTAACTTGTACGATGTTTAGCTAGCATCACTTATTGAGTATTGTATGTGAATCCAGTCCTTTGGAAATAACTTTTAAACATTTTGGATTACATAAATACTTTTGAGTATTGTATGTGAATCCAGTCCTTTGGAAATAACTTTTAAACATTTTGGATTACATAAATACTTTTGAGTATTGTATGCGAATCCGGTATTTTGGAAAGAACTTTAAACTTAAACCTGTGAACTCACCAGCATTATATGTTGACAAACTTTAGCATGTTTTCTCAGGTAACTAAGGTAGCAGCTGGTCTAGGCGCACTGGAGTCCCACAGCATCTCATAATAGCTTGCATGTTTGTTAAACATTGATTTCACAACTTATTTATTTCCTAGTGGTATTTTGGAAATGTAAAATTTAACTGCCTCCGCTGTATTTCGTTAACTCTTTTATAATGAATAAATGGTTCAAACGTTATTTTAAATCATATAGTTGTCGTTTATTGTGACCGTTGACTTGGATCCTGGTATGTCATACACCTCGCGGTAAAACTCCGTAATGGAAATTTGAGGGTGTGACAGTTTGGTATCAGAGCCAATGGTTATAGTGAACTAGGACTGCATTTAGAGTCTAGTCTATAGCCGAGTCTCACACACTAGACGGTCACACAATTATGAGACATATTATGTGGGAACTAACTAAATTTCAGGGTTGTCGACATCATTAACTTATGTTGCATCATTTGTTCTATCTATCTTCCCCTTATCATTCCTAGTGTTCTTGCTTCTTCAAGTTATGAAGATGAAGACACCAAGTGGTGGATCTAACCTGGCAGTGGTGAACATTGGAGTGACTTTTACGGCCTGATTCAGAGATGAACTCTAGTTATGAACACTTCATTCTTACACTCCAATGGACACACTTGCTACACACTATCTTTACTCACACTTTTGCGGAATTATATTCCAAGATAACAACTCTTGTTGGTACTACCGTTATTTTACTATGACTGGAAATTCAAACTTGAAGCACACTTGGGGGACCATGTATGGCAACTTATCATTTCGGGTGCACACGAAATCATAAGTTGGGATACATGAGAATCTTGGTGAATTTTGTGTTTGAACAAATAGTCATGAGTAAGCTCAGTTCTTATCTTATTCATACTATTCGTTAGTACTTTGACAGCACACACTATTATCATTATTAAGTATTGACTACTTAATTCTTCATCAAGAATTTGTTTGGGATCGCTATATATAAGATTTTTCTTGTGTTTTGGAAACAAATCTCTCGCTCTTATATCAGAGTCTGTTGTATATTGAAATCATTGGGAAGTATGATTTCACTCGTGGACATTACTAACTTTTCTATTCTTAAACTCGGATGATTGAAGTATGCACTTCTATTAGACGGATTAAATGTCAATTTAGTCCATCCAAATTTGTATAGATTACAAATTGTTCTTACTTAAATATTATTATTCAAATTTTTCTATTATGATTTTGGACTTCAACCTTTACTCATTAACATATGGTGATTATTTAAGATCTCATGATTTTGTGTTATGTATGCTAGGATCATGTCTGGTCAACATGCATACGTCAGCCTAACTTTAAAAGAATTGCATGCTTTAATTCAGGCCAAAGTGGCAAAGGCACTTGCCAACCATTCTCTTTCATTGAATCCTGGAGGCACTGTTATCAGTATTCCTCCCTTGCAAACTTATCCTTCGGGAATGTATTCAAACTACCCCTCAAGACTTTTATTTCCATCAGGCATGAATTCCGGGATATCCGTGCTATCTAACGAACTTATGGGGTTGAATGTCTCGGGAGTTGCCCCATCCACACTTGAATCTTTTGTGCCAACTAACTTTTCATCCATACCACTCGCAAACAACACAGTTCCAGAAAACATTGTTAAAGTCAATACCTTTGATAACTTACCTCGTCAGGAGAAAGTCAACATAGAAACTATCATTAACCGAAAAAGGAAAAACGATGAACATCAAGAAGAATCTAGAAAAGCCAAAATTTTCAAGAGACAGGGAACATATGTCGGTATTTATCCAGAATGCAATCGTTGTAACTATCATCACAAGGGTCAATGCAACAGGTTCCGTTGCAAACGTTCTAGTAAAATGGGTCACTCAGAAAAGGATTGTATGGTCAATCTCAATTTCAGGCAGCTTCAACCATCGAAGAAATGTAAGGATTGTTACAAATGTGGGAGAGCAGGTCATATTAAGCGAAACTGCCCAGAAAGGAAACAAGCAAACCTTGGTAACGTCTTCTAACCTTAAGTATTAACATTGGCTTTCTTCTGTAAATGATGATAATAAATTTGTACCTTTGGTTCTAAACATTTTCAAAACTTAGTATCTTTCTTATACATTTTTTTTTATCTTGAGGTTTTGTTTTATGTATACCCAACTAGCATCATTTTGAAAATCCACCAACTTGAACCATAGATCGTCAGTAGCATGAAGACAATCGTTCTACAGTTTTATCTCCACTAACATCACACTCATCCGGATTTTGGGCATTCGAGATGTCCCACCTATTCTATTATCACTATTGGTCAGATTAATGCGCAGTTGTGGACAAAATGGACCGATATTTGGGAAAAGTGCGAGTAATCCACTTAAGTATTTTTTTTATATAGAAATCTCTCTGCTTTGAGACCTTTAAAGAAGGAACCATTGTTCAGTAATCTCATATCTTTGATTAATCACTTCTATCTGGATTTAAACATCTCAAAACTTTTAATTCTTTTGAGCGACTTGTAAATCTTACTGTTTTATGGCAAACAACACTTCCACTCCTTCTAACTCAAACTCAGGAGATGAGGAATCATCTCAAGCACCTTCGTTTATGCCTACATTGTTACCCACACCTACACCTTCCAGTGATGCCATGATTCCATCAAGACAAGTTATCCAACCTGCGTCAGGTGAATGCCTTAAGAGGTCTAGAGAGACCAGTGGGAAGGACAAAGCCGAGCCTGAGGAAGTAGAGTCCTCACTTATAAGAATGAAAACTATTAATGGTGGATGGAGTTACATTTCAAGGCAATTGAGAGACTGGGCACAGGAGGAAGGTATAGGCTCCACTATTGAAACTGGAGAATCATCAACCGCTACACTAGATTATACATTATCTAGTCGGATAGTCAACCAAGCTTTGACCAGTTTGACCTGTAGATGTTCACGTCAGGGGGAGCAGATTAAGACTCTTCAAAACGCCATTTCGGCAATTAATAAGTCTTTTGAAACTTGTAATGAACAGTCTTGTATAATGAACTCGAAAACGTTTCTTCTCAGTTAAGGAGAGAATGCTTTAGACTTGAGCGTAGAGTAGAAGGATTGGATGATAATTATTGTAATCAGTAAGAACAGCTCGCCATGCAAAAGGCAACTATAGCTCATCTGAACCAACAACTAGCCAGTATGGCTGCACAACTTGAAGCTGCTAATACTTTACCTATCATCTTTCTTGTGTTCTTTATCATCCACTTTAACCTGACGTGATATTTATTATCCTGATAACATTTTTGTGTGAATCCATTCCTTTTATGAGCTTTCTTGTTCTTGTGTGAATTCGATTTCGATTTTATAATCTTAAGCTCATGGTCGTTAAAATTCCAGAAATAGTTATACTCTGGTGTCCCTTATTTTCAAAACTTGTACAGTTGCTCTTCATTATTTTGCTTTTCATGAGCAATAGTTAACGAATTTGAATAATTCTGATCACTTTGGTATTGATACTTTAGGACTAACTTTTAGGTTGAAGATAATCTTCTTGAATGACTTCAGCATTGGGATCTTGATTGTGTATCAGTCATTGCTTAGTCAAGCCTGTACATCCTTATCTTTTATCGAAACTGACTAGATGGAGCAGTTGGCTCGCATCTGTATACAAGAACTAGACTATCTGCATGTGATGCCATCAGGCACTATCTTTGATCATGCAAGTAGCATACATTCATAATTACTCATTTGGATATGAGTACAGTTTATCATTCTTTTTACATCTTGGGGTGGACATATATTTGTTCACCATATCTATTCGAAAACTTGTATCCAACATTCTTTGATGTTTGTGAATCCAGATTGAAACAATGCACAGAGACGGGTAATCACATGTTAATGAACAATCAATTTGATTTGTGCTATAACAGATACAAACGTGTGACAAATATTCATTTCTACTGGAAAATATAAGAACAAATGAAAAGTTCAGTGAAGAGATACAAAAAATATGTATTTCTTACCGAAACTTTCTTAAAGAGAAAAACAAAAAATTGAAGGAATTGTTGAATACTACAAATTAGTTATTTAAATGTATTTTTTATTATTATGCTTCTAATTATATTGAAGTTTTTATTTTATATATTATGTCACTTATATATAATGGTTATACTTATTTAATGAATAATAACAATTTCAGTATATGAATGATCTATTGTTAAAATCAACAGAGGATTGGTCTTTAGCAAACAACGATTAAAAATTTATGTGATATCATTGTTAGTAGCAACTGTTTAATGGAGCATGTGTTTGAAAGAAACCGTTTAATTAAAAACTGTTTGAATCAACAATGTTTTACACACATCTCTTTTAAAAAATCTGCTTAATTGAGCCACTGCTTTTGGATAGATGCTACCAAATAAAGACAAACAATTACAGTTATTAAAAATCTGATATGTTTTTTTAAAAAAGGATTAATGGTCAGTAGGTTTATATTTTTGTGTTGTTTTGAGAGATGAAGTTATTAAGCATTTGATCAGTATTGTTAACTGGTATCGTGAAAAGAACAGACGTTAGGAAATACACTTTTTCTTTAAAACAATAGATAGATCGATGATTAATTTGGGTTTTACTAAACATACCATAACAGTTGGTCTGTTTATGTTTTTTTTAACAAATAACAGACCCTACTAAACAGGTCTTCTTGGCAGCAGACGATTGACTTTCTTAATGTTGTCTTTTACTAAACAGGCCTTAAGTTTTAGGACCGGTCTTCCATATATATCACACGGGATTTCACCTAGTTTATATTATAAGTTGTGAACGTGGGCGGTTACACTAGTAAAAGTTACAAATCTAAGAGCACGGGTACGAAATAAAAGCCCGATATCCATATTTGTTATTATTTGGGGCGGGTATTTTTCTAGGGTTTTGCTAATCCTTCTCATTTCATACAGGCATACAGTGAGCAGACGTTATCGCCGAAATAATATTAATAAAAAAAATGGGTCGAAGGATATTAAACGATGCATTGAGGACGATGGTCAACGCCGAGAAGAGAGGCTTCGCATCGGCTCAGCTTCAGCCGATCTCCAACGTCATATCTTCCTTCCTAACCATCATGAAACAACGAGGTAATAATATTTTGGAATAACTTTAGCCTTTAGGATAATAATAAACTATTGCATTTTTTTACCTTCAGTGCTAGACTTGATTAATGTGAGGTTGTAATTTTGACTTACATTTGTTTTTGATGGGTATTGGGAATCCTAGTTTTATTATACCTGATTGTAAAACCGTGTCCTTGCTTAGGTCAATACTCGTCGTGTCGGGTATAGGAATTGGTATACCCGTTAGTTTGTTAAAATATAAAGCGAACGTCAGTGGGAAGTATAAAAGCTAAAAATGAGTGAATTGGTACATTATTCTAGTAACTAGAAGAAAAGAAAATGTTTACCCGTAATCGGGCTTGGTATCACCTAATATCATAGCATACTCGTCTCATATCCTGAAAGTATTAGAACTAATCCCATGCCCAGCTCCATATTCGAATGCCGTTTTGAATGTTCCGGCCTTCCGGGTATCGGGTTTGTTTGCCATTTTTAAAGTTCATTTTATCGCATGTTTATTTGGTTTTCGATATTAACTGTATTTTTGAGGAATCAACTGTAGCCGTGGTTGCAAAATTCGCTACGCGGTGTCAACTTGGTTGACTGGGGAGTTGCGAGTACTTAGCCATAGTCGGTGAGTACTCGGTCTAGGCAGGGGGGTACTTGAGGGTTACACGTTGAGTAAGCGGCGCCTAGGCGGGATTTTTACAGCCATGGCTGTAGTTGAGTTTAGTTGTGCAAATATTTCAGGCTATTAGTTTTCTTTGTTTTGAATTGCAGGGTATGTCAAGAATTTTGAAGTACATGATCCTCACAGAGTGGGAAAGATACAAGTTGAATTGATGGGAAGGATTAAAGATTGTCGAGCTCTTACGTATAGACAAGACATCAAAGCTCATGAGATAGAGAATTATAGACTACGTACCCTTCCAACACAACAGGTTTACCATTTTACAACTTCATACGCCGTTATAACTTATATAATCAGTAATTCTAGTTTCAAACGTTTCAAATGTTTTATGCCAACATTTTTGTCATATCTCAGTTTGACCTGATTCGACTTATATGCATATCATTTGCTTGTTACTTTGTTAGTTGTTTTGTGCATTTGTTATGCTCGGTTGAGCATGATGCCAATTTGTTGCTAATGGTGCCTGCAATATTTTAAATGCTTTAGCTTATCTGGTTAGGTTCATTTGGGAAACAGTTTTGTTGATACAGATACAGAATGTGAATACACTTTATGACCACCATTTGGATATCCTATATGTGTAATGTATGCTTATTAGAGCTCAACACAGAACTACAGATGAGGTCTTTCGTTTTAAAAATGTAATGGCCATTAAACTTAAAGGGAGTAGGGGTTTGTATTAGTGCAGTATAGCATATAGCAATCCAGTTTTTCTTTCCCTGCATGCTTGCATTTGCATTTGAAGTGTATCAGTAAATTTCACATCATGTCTATTGTCTTGAAATTTTGGTATTTATTATATGCTGTTACGGATGTGTGAATGTGTTAAAACTTAAAAGATGCTTGCTTATGATTTGTTTTTGCCTTTTTCATCACTTCAGATAATATTATTCTGGTAAATATTTAGTCTAAACTTTAAAGATTGGATGTGTCACTGTTATGTAAGGGCAGCACCATTTTGTACGATCCCTTCAGATACTACATGATATGGGGGAAACTTTGTACAACTGGTTGGTTTTCAAGGTGCAATCATCTATTGACTCAGTAGTGACTATCTTCTCATTTTTGTGATATCTGAACATGCTAGTTTTTAGATGTTTTCCATCTCTCTGGTCACTTATAACTCCATTTGCTTGCCGAACTGTTAGAATTTAGAACCGCATTTTCAGACTACAGGTTAAGACCTATATTTACATATTGTTGCACCACTGATAAAGCACTCCATTTCATAGTTATCAAAGGCGATTTCCTTGACCGCCTAGGCTACCAATTTCCTAGAAGCGACCAGATCTCGCTTTCTCTGACCAATACTTGCCAATTATAAATTTCAATTAAATCTTTTTTTTAAATATATTTGTTTTTTAAAACACTTAGATAAAAGCAAATCTGTATATTGATCCCTAAATCAGTTTTATTGATTATTGTTCAATATATACACACCTCAACTCATTGATTTACCACCAACTGATTTCGTCTACCACATAGTTATCAAAGGTATGTTAATTTTTTTAGCAGGTATGGCTAACTCACATCAGTTTTATTTGTAAGTAGATGTTGAATTAGCATATATTCGATCAGAAACAATTTAGAAATAGTTCTTTTAGCATGTACTTAAATATGTGGATATTTTGATGATTTTTAATGATTGTGATACAATATCAGTGCTTCTTTTTGTGCTTCGATTCCTTTTAATCTTTTTCCATAAATTAGGTATTCCTTGCTAAGTTGCACATATGCAATCGCAACCTGCTAGCCACCTTTTGACCAATTGCATGTGATGTGAATGTGATGCCCAACGCAATTAGAATCTTTTGGTCAAAATCAAATACTATTTGCCAATTTTCAACATCAAGACAAAAATGTTTGCAGTTGAGTGAACCCCTCACAGTTGTGTGACTGTGCATGTTGTTACGGGTTAATTGCGTAAAAACTAACCAAGTGTGTTTCCCCTATTCAGGTCATCATCTTTTATAAATTAATATCGTTAAACATTTAAGATCCTGCATGTCGCCACATTTGTCGCTGTTGGCCTTTTTTGCATGTCAAAGTTGAAGATTGCCTTGAATTAAGTTTGTGAATGTTTGGGAGGGTTACAAAGTTGGGTTACCTATATCAGAGCTGGTTTCATTGTACACAATAAAATCAAATATCATCATTATTATCATCGTCGTCGTTGTCTAATTTTTTTTCTCTTACTATTAATGCAGTGGGGCTATGTGGTGATAACAACTCCAAATGGTGTCTTGGACCATGAAGAGGCTATTAAACAAAACGTTGGCGGTCAGGTTCTGGGCTACTTTTATTGAGCACAAGCCTCTTTGCTTGTTATGATTGATCATGAAGTTTGAATGAAGAACCATCAAATCCTGATTTCATTAATCTGCAAATCAGTAAATGTTATTCGAAAGAAAAACAGTTTCTAGGTATGAGAATACCCAACAACGTTCTTCTTTGATTTTGTTATGGCAAATATATGTGCTATTAATAAATACAGGTGTTAGTAACATTGTTTTGGAAAGTCTGTCCCGTTATCAATCTTACTGTTTTAGCGGTTCACTGTCCGACTTCGACAATAAAGTACTTTTGTTGGTGCATGTATAGCTAGCTAGCTAGCCTATGCATTAAACCGGTATTGGATATGTGCATACTGACTAACCATCCACTGGTCGTATTTATATCTAAGGAACACCTATTCATGCGTGTGTAACAGCCCTATCACTCACACAACTAAAGACGTGGTTGGAACTCATTGTCACAGATGGTGCCATACCTATTCATACGCGTATAATAGCCCCATCACTCAAAACACATAACTAAAGACGTGGTTTGAACTAATTGTAAGTTTGTAACAGATGATGCAATACTATTTCTGCACATAATACGTGCATGTGTAATTGTCATCGCAGCTAGCCACATGATCACTATGGCATGTAAATTTATAACATAATATGCAGTCTTAGGCTTCCATTGCAAATTAAAGAAGCTGTTCTTCCTGAATCCAACCAGTATGTATTACAAAGGTTATTGTGCAAGTGGCAGTGTCATATTCTTTTGAGACTGGAATCATAAAAAAGATGGATGCAATACCAAATTGCCAACACTAACACACGTAACTTAACACACATTGCATTGTCTGTGATGGCACTTTTCTCTCTGGCTTGTGCTTCTGTCCCGGCTTTAGGGTGTTCGCGTTATGATTTTGCTAATTTTGGCAAAAATGCAAGGTTGAACTGAAAAATGACAAACCAAAGGTTGTTTGGGTCATTCTTTTTTATTTATGGCGGTATGAATGTATTGTATTTTTCTAAAAACATTTGTTTGTATACCGTTTTTTACTAATAAAAGATCGTGTACAAATATAATCTACGTATATTTAAAAAATAAATATCCTGAAATTTCAAAAATCAGCTGAATCGTCAAACAAAGCCGTAGAGCGAGGCCGGCAAGCCGGAGACGTACGACCACGGTCCCACCATTAGACCGGTTGAAACTCTCAATTTGTTTTAGTTTGAGTGGTTTATGTACACCCCAACCAGTTTTGCAAGTTTAAGTCACAGTTTATACAGACACTGGGGTTTCTCAAAATGAATTTGGTAGCATCACCTTTTAAATGTTGGAAGAATTGGCGGGGGTTCAATTAAGGTGTTTAATCCCAGTCGTGTCACAAGTGAAAGAATAAGAAAGTTAAAGGGTTGAATTGAAAGAAGTTTGAAAGATAAGGTTTGGGCTTATTCAAGTTCGGATTAAATTAGGAATGAGTCTTTGGTTATTTTAAGGGTCATGGTAATGGTACACTCACAAAATTGATTTACACACCCACCTATACGTAACATATAGGGCTATACGTGGCGTATAGGTGGGTGCATAAACTCCAACGCGCCATTATGCTTATCAGTCGCATGTCTTGTCAGTCCTATACACCGCATATAGGGGAGGAGGGTGTGTAGATCGTAACCCTTCGCCCTGCAATAATATCGGAGAGAGAGAGGGAACGGGGAATTATTTTCGGTTGCAACGAGATAGGGGCGCAAGGGGGGGGGGGGGGGGGGGGTTGTTCCCTGTCGGGGGTGGCTCCTCGACCCCTTCCCCATCTCCACACCCCAATGTCTAATAAATAGAAGCTAAATAAACAACTCTGGCGATTTTTTTTTTGATGATTGTAGTCGGTTTCTTTAGTTTTTCATGCATTTTTCACCAATTCACATAAAAGTTAACCATTCATTAAAAAACACCAACCAAAAGACCCAACGAAAAACAGGGCCAACCGAAGGAAACACAACACAACAGAAATACTGAAGATCCAACAGATCCCTACAAGAGAAAACAACCCTTGGGCTGACCTTGCACTATCCAGGCACCAGATTATTATTTTTTTTTTGTTTTAAGCTTGAAACCCTTTGTGTATACGTTATCTACAGTTTTAAAATTTTAATCCTAAACTGATAACTAAGATTTAAAAAATATATAAAAAAAAGTGAGATGCTGGAAATTTAAAACTACAATAAATATGCCTTGTTCAAATGGAATACAATCACAAGATCCATGAATTGGAACATGTTTAAAATCATCAAACGAATGGATAAGAAAATACCATGCTCTAGGTAGTAGATTAAGGATATGACTCTTCACACAAACTTGGTTTCTTTTACAAGTTCTCTTCTTCGACTTTTGAACCTTCAATATCTTTAACATCTTCAGAAACGTCCTGCAGCTGTACGCAAATTAAAGACAAATAATTTCAGATTGTTGAGTATTTGACCAACGATAAGACGAATAAACGACTCACGATCTTACCCCCAAGTTCTTCAAACTAAGGGTTACATCTTCCTGTTGCTGTTGTAGAGTGGTTCTTAGTTCTTGAAATTCCTAGTTTCCATACAGTGATATAAATCAGCAGAAATGGCAATTTCGACCCGTTTACTTATGAATCAATCGGCTAAAAGTCAAAAGGACGGACCAAACGGGTCAAACATCATAATTACACATTTATTACTTAAAAGGTAAATCTCTAAAAAAATGGACAAAAAAGTGAGTGGCAAATTAATCAAATAAAAAAAACTCAGACATATTCAACCTTTACTAAAAAATGACATTTCAAGTTTTCAACCCAACCAAAACCGTTTTGACCCGTTACGTGACTTGCCCATCATGCTACCATATCTTTGGATTAGCATGAAAAGGTGGTTAAAATCAGCACTAGAGTGGAAGGAAGTTCAAAAGTTCTTACAGATCGAAGCTGATCTACTTCCACATTGAGAGTTTTCTTAAGGTCTGAAAGTTCCTGCAGAAACAATTACAAGTCGCAATTGAAGCATCATGCACTTAAATAATAATAATAATCTTTTTAAGAAATTATTTTACATTAGCAAACTAACTACTAACAGAAGTTCTCCTAATCGCAAAAAATAAAAAATAAAAATAAAAAACCACCCAAGATAGAGCTGGACCAGTGAGGAATGAGTCATCAGCAAGCAAATCGGGGTATAACGTGTGATTTCTCAGACTTTCATGATAATCACCAAGAAATCACAACATAACGATTCTCCATTTCAAATCATCAACTTGTTTTCATCATCTAAACTTCATTAATGAAATTTGACGAACTCTTTGGAAAAATAAATACTAAAATTGCTGCAGTTACAACAATGATGTGCAAAGATGTTTCATCGGGTTCTGTTGAATTTGTAATGGAAAGAAAAAACTTTAAAAAGGCAAAAAAAAAAAGCCACAGGGTAAAACAATGAGTGATTGACATTTCAAATAATCATTGTTAATAACTGATGCAAAGAACTCATTATTCTTAGGTAGTTGAAGACTCAAGGCTCTTAAAAAGCGCATGCCCGAGACAAGCAAGGCGCACATCCAGCCAGGCCATTTTTAGCTACATAGCATAATTCTTCTGAAAGCAGTTTAGAACAAGAACGCCAAGACTACAACATTTCATTCAGATTTTATTATCTACTCTCACCATTTTCACATTAAGGATGCCTAGTTTGCAACAAATATTCAAGTATAATAATTAAAAACAGTAAATTAGTAACTTATAAACTACATACATTCCCAATATAATAAGCCGAACAGACGCAAGACTCTGTAAGATAGACAAAACCAAAAGATGCCGATAAAACCGGCATAAATGTGAGAAGCAATACTTACATCACGGTAGCTCTTAACTTGAGTATCTAACTTTGATCTCCAACTTTGAAGATCCTTCATTTAAAAAAAATACAAATCAACAATTATATTATCTACAGTTTCAAAAATTAAACTCTTAATCTAATCAAACACTTACATTCTTCAGATTCTGAATTCTATTAAGCAGCTCAGCCCGTGACTCACTCAATTCCTAAAAACACAAATAAAAATCAGACCTTTTTTATTCAAGAAAAACAATTAAAGAAAAGTAAAGTCAAAGAGTAAAACATACAGCAATCTTTGAATTAATGGGTGTGACATTCTCTTTCTTCTGCAAAAGATCAAAGATTTATTAAATTAATAAATATCCATTAAAAAATTTAATGAAAAAGAGAGTAAAGATAGTTACATACTAAGGAGAGAGGAGCATTTGCAGGTGGTGATGAAGCAGAATCTGTGTTGGAAGACATCTAAATTTTGTGGATCAAAGTGGATTTGAGTGATTGGGTTTGGATTGGAGAGAGAGAGAGAGAGAGAGAGAGAGAGAGTTGAATTTTGATTTTTGAATTTTTAGGGTTGAGCAAATTGGGGGGAATCTGGGGGTGGATTGGAACAAGTTGAGATTTTATAGGGCAAATGAAGTCAAGTTTATAGGTCGATTGTTTCTAACGTTTATATTGTAGAGCTAATAATTCAATTGAGTATGGGAGATGGGGCGCCAATAGGGTTGTTTAAAAAAACTCGTGGCTCGTAGCTCGTTTGAAATTTTGGATTTAGTTTGAGAAAAGCTCGCTCGACATGGCTCGGATTGAAAGTGAGCCAAGCCGGTTCGGATCGGTTAGAAAGTAAGCCTACCTCGGCTTGGTTGTAAACGAGCGGAGCTGGCTCGGTTTGTCTCGGATAATTCTAATTTTTAATAAATATTATTTTTATATACTATAATATACTATAAAAATGTTAAAAAGGGTGGGGAACATGTTACATATTTAATATTTGGTAATAGTAGCATAGAGATTGTGCTTTTAAGATATTCGACATATCCTTCTCAATATTTAGTAGGGATGTGCGTTTTTTTCCCAAATACCTATATCGGTATTTGTACCGCACTCATACACATATTGATTTTGGGTATTCAGTATAGGTAACAGTATCAACTTTTATTGATTTTGATATTTGGTACTTTCGGGATCGGTAAGGTATAGGTTATAATCAGTATATGTTAAGATAGCATATCCAAGTTATTGAACTTTCAGGGAAATCTCATTAAATACGGTTGTCTTGGAAGAGAGACATAGAAGCAAGGTATGAAAAAAAAATTCATTTCTGGTAGAAAGTTTGGTTTGAAAAGTGTTGCCTTTGTTATTTTTTCCTTATACCCTCTTTCCAAAAACTCTGTGTAAAGCTCATTTTTTAGGAAAGATGTTTTTCCTTCTAGGTCATTGATTGAAAAAGTAGTGGAAATGACCAATGGAGTGATTTCAATGATAGTTGTACCAACTTTTGCCGAAATTGCAGTCGGTGTGTTGTCTGTGAGTATCACTTCAGCAGTTAACCAAATTCCTGCAAGGTACAACATATATTGGTGTGCCTGCGTTAAGGATGGTGTGAAATTTTGATTCCTTGAGAACATCAACGATGGAATGAAACTGTGTGTTTTCTTCAGTTGTCACTAAGTATGGAAGATAGTTGTGAGGCATCTTGACTTGGAGGTCCATGATCGCAAGAGAGATTTTTGGTTTTTCGTTAAACGGAGCGAAAACTGCTATGGGAATTTTGGAATTCAAATAGATAGTGTAAGCTCTGTTTGGGTGAACCAGGGGTTTTATAGTGTGTGAAACAGTTATGATGACGTGGTCAGAGAAATTGCTTTTTAACAGACGTGGCAACATCTATTTAAAGATCAGACGGTCCAACTCTATCCCACCAATTAAACATTGTTTTAGGGTTTTAATGGATGACAGTTGTTTTGAAACCTCTGAAGATTTACAGTAGATGTTTACAAAACAATGTTCTGTGTTTATCAGTGGTTGATCTGAAGCAAACATATGTTATCACTTTGGGACAGTGGTTGATTAATCTGAGCAGATTTTTTAGAAATTTTCAACAGATGTTTCACCAAAAGCTATTTTAAAGTATGAATGTTTGAATTTTCTTGCAACTTTTTCATGGAGAACCAGATTTTTGTTGTCATTCCATATTTAGCATCCCAATTCTAGAGATCAAGCTTTGAAAGTAGATGTGTCTAAGGCCATTGTTAACACATCTGCTAGCTGATCCTCTGTTGGAACATGTTGTTGAGAAATCAAACCTTTTTCATAGCACCCTTACAAAGTGATGTCTGATGTCAATGTGCTTTGTTGTGGAATGGGATAATGGATTTTTGATGATATTTTCAGCTACTTGACTATCCAACATTAGTGGAGTCTTTAAGGCAGTAATACCAAAATCCAATAACTGGTTTTGAAGCCACATAAGTTAAGTTGTGCAGCTTGCAACAGCTATGTATTCAGCCTCTGCTGTAGAGGTTGAAACAGCTGCTTGTTTTTTGCATTGCCAAGAGACTAGGGCATTACCTAGGAATTGGCACCCTCCTGAAGTTGAATTCCTTGTGGTGTAACAACCAGCAAAATCACTGTCTGAGTACACTGAAAGCTCAATATTCCATTAGCTAGATACCAGATACCAAGTGTGGGAGCACCTTTTAGGTATCTGAAGATCCTTTTTACAGCTATAAGATTGGACTTTCTTGGCGATGCTTGTGATCTGGCATAAACACATGTGGCAAACATAATGTCTGGTCTAGATGTAGTGAGGTACATTAAATACCCAATCATGCATCTGTAATGTGTTTGATCAATCAGATCATCTTTGTCATCATCATTGAATGCTCTTATTGTACTCATGGGTTACTACATGGTTTACACTCATTCATATCAAATTTTGATAACAAGTTTTTAACATACTTGTTTTGATGAATGAATGTACCATTTTGCAATTGCTTGACTTGTAAACCAAGAAAGCATTGAAGTTCACCCATGGTACTCATCTCAAACTCAACTGTCATGAGGTTTCTAAACTCTTCATTCGTGTTGTTACATGTGGATCCAAAGATGATATCGTCCACATATATTTGAACAATCATTAAATCTTTTCCTTTCCATTTTAAGAACAGTGTACTGTTAATTTTACCTCTTGTAAAATTTATGGATAAGAGAAAAGTTGATAGAGTTGTACCAGGCCCTTGGTGCTTGTTTCAAGCCGTACAAAGCTTTATTTAACTTGTAGATGTGATCTGGATGAAATGTGTCTTCAAAAACAGGTGGTTGGCATATATATACCCCCTCCTAAATCTTGCCATATAGAAAGGCACATTTGATGTCCATCTGAAACACCTTGATGTTGTAGTTGACAGCAAAGGCCAGAAAAAAGTCTGATTGCTTCTAAGCTAGCTACAGGAGCAAAGGTTTCATCATAATCAATTCTTTCTTCCTGTCTGAAGCCTTGAACTACTAGCCTAGATTTATTTTTGACAACAAAGCCTCTTTCATCAGTTTTGTTTTTAAAGACCCACTTTGTGCCAATTGGACAAACTTCCTTTGGCAGTGATACAAGTTCCCAAACTTGTTGTCTTTTGAACTGAAGAAGCTCGTCTTGCATGTCTTCCATCCAACTATTGTCTTTTAGTGCCTCTTGGTACTTGACATGTTGTATGAGAGATAGAAAGCCAGCAAATAGGCAGATGTTTTGGGATTGACTTCTTGTGAGTACTTCTTCATTGATGTTGCCAATAATCTGGTCCGGTGGGTGAGCTCTAAGATAGATTAGATCTCTTTGATATGGAATGATGGCATTTTGAGGTGAAGGACAGAGGTTTGAAACATCTGGTGAAATATCTGCTGATATTATAGGAGTATCAATAGATGAATGGAGTGGAGGAGGAGGAATAGGACCACGTGGAGTATTTAGATCTTTATCCGATGTGAGTGGATTTTGATCAAATGATGTTTCAAAAATGGATTTTGAAAAATGATCTCAGTTGTTTGATTTGGAATAACACTTCTAGGAAGTCTGATGATGTCTGGGAATGATCAGGACTCTGTTTTGAACATAGCAAGCAGTGTTTAGAGCTTCTTCCCAGAAGGACAATGGTAAGCCAGAATCTGCTAGCATTGTTCTTGCAACCTCAATTAAGGTTATGTTTTTCCTTTCAACCACCCCATTTTGTTCTGGTGTTCTAGGAATGCTACATTGTCTCACAATTCCTTTTGACACACATACTTCATCCAACCCCTTATTTCTGAATTCTGTCTCATTGTCTCTTCTAAAGACTTTTACTGGCAGGTCATATTGTTTTTCGACTTTGGTGACAAATTCCTTCAAAATACCTACAGTCTCATCTTTAGAATGTAAAAAGTAAGTCCATGTAAACCTAGAGAAATCATCAACAGTAACAAGACAATATTTCTTTCTTCTTAAGCTCATGATTTTTACTAAACCAAATAGATCCATGTGCAACATTTGAAGACATTGACCTGTTTTGGACTCTTCAATTAATTTGTAAGAGCTTTTGTGTTGTTTCCCTTTTAAACAAGAAGCACAGTGCTCATTACATTTGAATTCTTTTGGTGGGACCCTCTTACAAGGCTTTGTTTTGAGAGTGTATTGATAGTTTAAAGGTTGGTGTGTCCCAATCTCCTATGCCATAATTCTGTCTCTTTTGCTGAGGTAGCAGAAAAGAGACAGACATTTGCCATAGGATTATCCTTTAACATATCAACTACATACACATTGCCACTTCTATGAGCAACCAGTTGTGTTTTGCTCTTAGCAATGATGGTCTCAATCTTTTTAACCAAATCTGGGCCGACAATCTTACAGGTTTTCTTAATGAAGAATGACCCAAAACCTTTGTCACTCATTTGTGTAACACTAAGAAGATTAAATTTAAGATTATCAATAAGATTGACATTTTCAAACTTGAGTTTCCCAGCCTGAACAGTCCCTGAACCCAACACCTTACCTTTTGAATCATTACCAAAAAATATATCACCCCCCCCCATGAGCTAAGAAGTCTAGGAGAAGAGCTCTACATCTTGTCATGTGCCTGGAGCCTCCACTGCCTACATACCACAAGCTATCTAAGCATGCAAAAGTTCCCTGCACATTAGTAATGAATTAGTTTTGGTGAGTGTCCAAAACCAGATTGGCTTTGGATGGGTTTTTGGACTTATCAGTCTCAAGCTTAGGAGAATGATCTTTGGTTTGAACAAGCTTTTGGACTAGGTTCATCAACTGCTGCTGACTGTTTGCCAGTTTTTGTATATTAACATTGGGTGCAGCAGATGTTTCATCATTTTCTATCAGATGATAATATCCATGAGGATGTCTATTCACTTTAAGTTTAGAAGGCCTTTTTGGCACTTCATAAACATGTGGCAGTCTATGATAAGATAGTTGTCCATGTCCTCTGGGATACATGTGTGATGATGGAGCATCTGTTACTTGAACATCTCTGGGAGAAGAGTTTTCATTTAATGCTTTGGTAACAGATGTTTGAACATGTTGAAAATTTTGTTTGGATTTTCCTTTTGAAGTACTGATCTCATTATCAACCTGAGTTTTAGTCTTATACTTTTTTTTTAAATCAAAATTTTTGAGATAAAGATATTATTGTGTTTTGTGATTCTTTTTATCACAAATTGCACATTTTGAATTAGACTCACATACATTTATTCTTTTGTTGACATCATATGCTTTTAGAAGAAAACCGTTTTTTTGTGACAGGATTCTTTTTTTTCACAAAAGTCACAGAATAAATTAAAGTCCATTTCTTTGATCTTCCCTTTTTCTTTCTTCTTTTCAGCAGATGTTGAAACATCTGCTGGAAGACCTTTTAAGAGAATGATTTTTACTGTAGGTGCCTTAACACCTTCAGTGGTTTGAAAATTTATTGGTTTAATGTTTTCAAGTACATCACACTCATCAGACCGTGTAGGTTTAAACTGATATTTTTCAATTTCAGTAATTGATGGGGAACCTTCTGGTTTTTCTAGAACAATTTTCTTACCATTTGGTTCAGTGATTTTAATGACTTGACCTTCCAAATTTAGGGGGATAACTTCAACTAACATGTTTTCCTTTTCAACAGCAGTTTGTGAACTTTGATTAATGGTTTTGAGAAAACCAATTCCAAACTTAATGTTACTTTTGGATTATTGGTTGATAAGCATTTCAGAACCTTTACAGGATTCCACCCATTTTTCACAAGTGATTTGGGTGTTCTCAAGCTCCTCTTTACAACTTTGATATTTAATTATTAAAGTTTGGAGCTGGTCTTTGGTTATGTTAGCTTCATGTTTTAAGCTAATGATTTCAGATTCTTTATCAGTTAGTTTTGATTTTAACTCTTTGGTGAGTTTTTCTAGCTGATTTTCATCTTCTAAAAAGTTCTTTCTAAGGTTTTCATTCACCTCTTTAATGTTTGCAAAAGCTATTACACAATTGTTTGAACATAAATCCTTAAGGATTTGAGAAGATACCTTAGTAGCAGCCATCAAAGTACAATCACACTTGCATTCACACACACTTGAATTCCATGGGTCTGAGAGATTAATTCCTTCATTTCAACAACCTTTTCATCTGAAACACCTATTTCAACAATTTCATTATTCATATTTCCAGATTTAGACATCACCTCCTCTGATTCAACCTGTTCATCTATAGTCTCATGAGCCATGAAGCAGAGATTTTCTGGTTCATTTTGGCTATGAGAGCAAAGTTTTCATTAGTTAGTTCCTCAGGCAATCTGCTCTAGTCAACAAATCCTTGAGTAAAGAAGCTTTGTTAAATGGTTTCTGCTGGATCAGATGGTGGAATAGCAGCTTGAGTCATTTGATACTAAGCAACAAGGGTTTGGATATACTGAATCTGAGGTATGGTGGTTTGGACATACTTACCTAGGCTACTGTTGGATCAGTGGCCTCTTTTAGTGAACACTTATGTGTTACAGATTTATGTAAGAGTTAATGAGCAGCGGAATAATAAGTGTTCAAAGATTAAAAGATCACTTTTAAGAGGAGTTATTACTCCCCCTTGACTGAGTAGTAAATGAGAAACAATAAATACATTTCAAGTATAAAGCAGTAAAGCAATTTATGTTTCTCAGATGTGAAATGGATTATAAGTTAAAAAGCCCGAAGGATTTCAAAGGAAATTACAAAATATCACATATCTAAAATAGATGAACAAACTCGTCTATTTATAGACCAACATACTAAACTGTTGTCTGAAGTTATCTAAGATATTTAACAAAGATATTCGGCTAAAGATAAGGTTACAACAGTCTGTACATCGAAACTTGAAATCAAGACTTTAACAAAACAATATAATAATAAAACTACTGAAGTCTTCAGTCGGTTAGAAGCTTCTGATGACAAAGTGCTGATGAGTGACAAACTGCTGATGAGTAGTTTGTCTTCAGTAGTTCTTCAGTGTAGTGTCTGGTTAGACTTCAGAACTTCTGATGGTTTACTCTTCAGTACTTTGTGAATTTGTTCTTCAGTACTTCTTGTTTCTTCTTCAGCAGTTCTTTCCATACTTAGGCAGAATATGATTTGGACTAAGGTTATCAAAAGGTGGTTTCTTCAATCCTCTTTGTCCCAACAATCTCCCCCTGGATTGATGAAGCCAAAACCTTATCCAATCTTTATTGTTGATTATTTCTCTCTTCTAGTATCCTCCAGATTTCTGCTGTCATCCGGGTAGTAAGAGTACATCTTTGTTTCTCAGTGAGAGATCCCAATTCAGGTGTAAGATGTTGTATTGTAAGAAGGTCTTTGGAAGATAAAACACTCAACTCCTTTGAGTTTTTGTAGACCTTACTTGAACGATCTCTCCTGGTCACTAATACTGAGTTGGAATCAGTAAATGACCATTTGATTATGTTTACCTTTGACCTGTCAAAGTCAGAGGCATAGGAAACCAAGCCTGTTTCCTGGGGTAAACCTGAGGATGATTGTTGAATGTCTTCGACTTCAGTGACTCTCAGGTGAGATTCTTGACTACCTTGAAGGTCAACACCACTTTGAATAGGCATGTTGGGCAAGTGATGTTCTATTACAACTCTTGTATGTGACTTCTCTTGAATGGATTGTTGTAGCTGATAAGCATAGGTAGCTTTGTCTCTGAATTGTGTAAGCAAGGGTTTTTCTTCTACATCAAAGTCTCCATGTACTAACTGATTTCCTTCCAAGAGTACCATCTTGAAATTAGTCTTCACAATGGGTTCTCCCTCTGCTTTTCTTTTTGTGGTAGGCTTTCTTAGTGCACCAGAAGATCTCCTTATGATTGAAGTTGGTTGGACTTCATGAGTTTCAAATCTTTCTGGCTCTGCAGCTTTGCTGGCCTTGTACTTCTTGTATGTCTCATATAAGGTTTGTTCTTTCCACTTTGAGACTGAGGCCTTTGAACCATAGCCATTTGCCACCAGTTCTTCTATAATCTCTGCTCTTTTGGCTTTCCTCTCTTTCTCTGTTGCTAACCTATCAGATAGCATTTGAGCTCTTCTTGTAAGTTCTTCAGTAGAGAGTCTTTTGAGAGCAACTTGTTTTGATTTGGAGTTCTTGGTTATGAATGTGATCAGCTGTGCCCTTTTGTCTTCTTCAGCAGCAGCTTCAAGTGCTCTTTCTTTAGCCTCAAGCTCATCAAGCTTTTCTTGATACTTGATTAGTTTCTCTTGAAAGTTCAGATCATCTCTTGTTTCCAGGCTGTTAAATACTTTGTCTTCCTTAGCCTTCTTTGCAGCCTCTTTCAAACTCTTCTCCAATAATTCTTTTGACATGGCAATGGGAGTAGGGTTTAAAACAGTTGTGGAAGTTGTAGTTGGCATAGGAATGGAAGCAGGTTCTCTTTCAGGTGCCTTAGAAGCTTCTTGTGTTGGTTTGGAAGGTGAAACTACTGATGGTTTGTCTGTCTTCACAACTACTGAAGGATTGTCTTCAGCAGTTTGATAAGTCTGATCAGCAGTTTCTTCAGTTGCCTTAGATGATGAGAACTCCTGAAATATATCTTTTCCTAGTCTTTGGATTGGCTTTTCAGCTTCAGGATTTTCTCTGATAGTAACTTCAGGTTCTGGTTCCTTAGTCTTCTCCCCCTTTTTGGCTTCATCCACTTCTGGAAGCCTTAGAGAGTGAGAAGTTGCAGCAGACAACCTTGCTAATTGATCTTGAGTTTGATCCATCTTTTTGTTCAATTCAGCAAGTCTTGAATTTATCAACCCAAATTGGTTGTTGGCCTTCAACTCCCAAGCAGTTGTGAATGTTTTGAGTTGATCAGTTAAGATTTGTTTCATTGTCTGGAACAGGGGACCATCTGGCTTGCATAGCTGGTTCAAGTCTATGCTTGATAGCCCAGAGAATTGGGTAGGTTGTTTTTGTGAAGGGTGTGTTTTTGGGTGATCTTCAGACTTCTCTGAAGATGCCACTTTTGGGGATTTTTGGGCTAAGTGGTCTTTAACCTGATCCTTGGTGACCAGCTTCTTAAGCTTGGAGACCTTAGATACAGGATCTTCAACTTCAACCGTCAATTCTGTTTGTGGAATGTTTGATTCATCATCCAAACTAATGGAATCATCTGAATCCCTGATAGTGTCCTCAGAGAGGGCAGGATCAGTTGTATCATGAGCTAGCACCAAACTAGTTTTCTCATAAACCTCTTTTTCTTGGAACTGAGGTTTTCCTACTTCAGGCACTAGGCCTTCATCAGTAGTTGCCAAATTTGAGGTCTTAATTATGTTACTACTATCCTCAGGTTCACCACTGGGTGATAAATGAGTAGTAGCAGCCTCAAAAGTACCTAGAGTTTCTAAGTTTGGGCTTATAAACTCTGGTCCATCCTCATCTCCCTGGTTTGTGCTAATAAGGTCCACATCCATGTCAAGTGTTGAAGGCATCTCCCCAATTTGATGTGTTGCTGGGGGAGTGACATGTGTTGGATGAGATCCTTTTAGTCCTGAGAGAAGTTGGGCAATTTCTATGGTTGTGTGGGAAGGTTCAGGTTCAGTAGTTGTGAGGGGTAGGTGTTCAGTAGTTTGTATGGGTTCAGGTTCAACAGTTTCAAAGGATGGGTCAGTTGTTACAGCCTTCTTAAATCTTTTTCTTTTGAAAATGACTGTAACAGGTTTTCTTTTAGGAGGTGGAGAAGGTGTGTGCTGAGAGGATGTTTCAGCCACATCCTTATCAAGTGCAGATTGCATATCAGCAGTTTCAGGGATCTCCACTTCCTGAACTGTCTTTTTCAAAGGTTTGGTTGGTTTTTGTTTTTGCTGTTTTGGCTTTTTGGATTTCTTTTTGGTTTTTGAAGATGTGGGTTCCTTAGGGATTGGTTGTTCTTCCACTTGGTCATCTTCTAGCACAAGTGCTGGTTTATTGTGCCTAGAGAATACTTGTGAAGTCAGTGGATTTAGAGTTGTTGACTCACCCACAAGTACTCCCTCTCCAAGTTCTTTGATTATGCATTGCATAACAAATCTTGGGTACAGTAAAAACTTCTTTTTATCATTTTGATGGTGCAGAACCAACTCATTGAAAAACAGTTTAGATGCCTTGTAAGGTGTCTCATTTATCATTGAATTAAAAATTGGTTGAAAAGTAGAAGGCATCTAATCAATAGACCCAGTTTTTGGACTTAAGCACATAATGATATAATGAAATAACAGTTTATATTTTGGGTCAAAATATTTCTTATAAACTGTAGCTTGTGCCAAAGTACCTTGATAGACACATTCTGTCATGGTCAGATGGATGTCAGAATTTGGGATATGTTCAGGAGCATTAGAATCCTTCAGACCAAGCCTTATGCTTAATGTTTCTGGTGATATGGCCATCAGTTTCCCTTGAATTGAAGATTTGAGGGAAATCACTTCATTATTAACTGTCACCGTCTCTGTGTTAGCCCAGAACTCGTTAAGAGTTTCTTCATGAATGGGTGGATCGATGGTGAAAGCTTCATAATATTGGGATTTCATGATGAGATCAATGATTTCATCATATTGGGACCAGGCTTCATCTTTCTCAAAGTAGCCTCGATGATTATGTCCCTGTTTTAGAACGAGAGCCATGGTTGTTTGATCGAACAGTATTTTTAGGTTAGAGAGGGGGTTTTGGTTTTGATTTGAGAGAGAGAGAGAGAGGGAATTTTGCTTTTTGAATGGATAAGTGTTTGAAAAAGGTATTTATCAGAAGTTTTTAACCGACTAGGTCAAACTTCTGATGAATGAAAAGTCTGTTTTACCCTTTTTAATGAAACTGCTGATGAAGAAGGTTTCTTCATCAGTGGTTTTTGTCATCTCTTCAGCAGTTTCAACTGCTGATGAGAAAGACTTTTAAAACACTTTAAATAACTTCTGATTATCATCAGTAGTTATTTCCATTTTGAAAATTTCCCATTTTGATGTTTATCAGTAGTTTTTCTCAAAAATTGTTCATCAGTAGTTTCTCTTTCTCAAAATTGTTCTTCAGAGGTTTGTGACAGATAAGTATGTAAGTGAAAATAAAATATGTGCAGAACTAAAAAGTGAAACACTTACAGACTTTCTTCCAACTTTAACATCCCAAGCATGGATACTAACCTCTGAAAAGTTGTTGAATCAAGGGGTTTGGTGAAAATGTCAGCTATTTGATTAGCTGTTGTGACATGCTTCACCTCAATCTTGCCTTTTTCATAGCAATCTCTTATGAAATGATACCTGATTTCAATATGTTCAGTTTTTGAAAACTGAACAGGATTTTGAATGATGCTAATGGCAGATTTGCTGTCTACTAAAAGTGGAGTCTTGGTCTCTTTGATTCCATAATCAAGCAGTTGATATTGGAGCCATTGTATCTGTGAAGTACAGCCTGCAGCAGCAATGTATTCAGCTTCAGCTGTTGAAGTTGCCACAGATGTTTGTTTCTTTGATTGCTAGGACACTAGACAGTTTCCTAAAAATTGACAACCACCAGATGTTGATTTTCTTGACATTTTGCACCCTGCATAGTCACTATCTGAAAAAGCTGTTAACTTGGTATTGCTTGAAGCAGGATACCAAATTCCTAAAGTAGGAGTTCCTTTTAGATATCTGAAGATTCTTTTGACTGCAATTAGGTGTGATTCTCTTGGTGCAGATTGGTATCTAGCACAGACACAAGTTGAGAACATAATATCTGGTCTAGAAGCAGTTAAATACAAAAGAGAACCTATCATACATCTATACATGGTTTGATCAATATGTTTCCCTTGATCATCTGGTTCAACTTGTGTGATTGGTGTCATGGGAGTGGAACATGTTTTACAGTCTTGTAAAGAAAATTTGTTTAATAATTCTTTAACATATTTTGATTGATGTATAAATGTTCCATTTGATTGTTGCTTGATTTGCAGTCCCAAAAAGTACTGCAATTCTCCCATTGTACTCATTTCAAATTTTGATTACATGAGTTTCTTAAAATCTTCACACAGTTTTGAGTTTGTTAAACCAAATATGATATCATCAACATAAATTTGAACAAGTAAGACATGATTTCCAACATGTTTTATGAAAAGAGTTTTATCAATGGACCCCCTTGAGAAGTGATTCTTAAGTAAAAAGTTTGAAAGTGTTTCATACCAGGCTCTTGGAGCCTGTTTTAGCCCATAGAGAGCTTTGTCAAGTCTGTAAACCCAGTCAGGATGAGAAGGATCCTCAAACCCTGGAGGTTGACAGACATACACTTCTTCTTTTATTTTTCCATACAAAAATGCACTTTTGACATCCATTTGATAAACTTTAATGTTGTTGGAAATTGCATAAGCTAAAAATAACCTGATAGCTTCAAGTCTTGCAACTGGTGCAAAGGTTTCATCATAATCAATTCCTTCCTCTTGAGAATAACCTTGTACCACCAATCTTGCTTTGTTCTTGATGATCATACCAGCCTCATCTGATTTGTTTCTGAAGACCCATCTTGTTCCAATTGGTTGTTTGTCTTGAGGTAAGGGACAGATTTCCCAAACCTGTTGTTTCTTGAATTGAAGCAACTCTTCTTGCATTGCTTGCACCCAATTGTTGTCTTTGAGGGCTTCTTGATATTTCTTTGGTTCCAACTGAGAAATGAATGCTGAGAAGAAGCAAAAGTTGGAAAGTTGGTTTCTAGTAAGTACCCCTGAGGCAATATTACCCATAATTTGATCCAATGGATGATCCTTGTGTTCAATCAGTTGTTGTAGACCTGTACTAGAGGATGGCTCTACTGGTTTTTCAAATAAACCACTGAGATTGATAATATCTGGTTCAGCCGAGTTTTAGGTTCAGCTGAATCAGTACTTTCAAAATGTTCATCAGTAGTTCCTGAAGTTGAAGCTATTGAAACTTCTGAAGGTTTAATAGTTGATCTTCTGACTGTGTTTGGAGTCCATGGTGCAGGACTATCATCTTCAAATCCTTGAAAACCATTTTGAGGAAGTTTGGATGATTCAACAGTCTTTTCAGGTCCGAAATGAAAATTATCAAGATCAAATAATTCAGCAGGATTTGCTGGAATAATAGTGTGTTTTGATTCATTGAACTTGACATTCAGTGTTTCTTCTACTATCTTGGTTCTTGAATTAAAAACTTTGTAAGCTTTTCTCAAAGGAGAATAACCAAGAAAATAACCTGTATCAACTTTTGCAGCAACTTTTGAGATAGAGTCTTTGATGTTGAGGATAAAACATTGACACCCAAAAGCCCTGAAAAAGGAGATAAGGGGCTTTATGCCATGAAGAATTTCATAGGCAGTCTTGGTATGTCTCTTGTTGATAAGAACTCTATTCTGAACATAACAAGTTGTGTTGACTGCTTCAGCCCAAAAATACAAAGGTAGGCCTGAATCAGCTAACATTGTTCTAGCTGCTTCTATTAAGGTTCTGTTCTTCCTTTCTACCACACCATTTTGTTCAGGAGTTCTGGGAATGCTGAACTGTCTAACAATCCCTTTAGACAGACAGAATTCATCCAGAGTTTTGTTCCTGAACTCTGTCCCATTGTCACTCCTGATGACTTTGACAGAAAGAGAATATTGCTTCTCAACTTGTAGAATGAAGAACTTGATGATTTCAGCTGCCTCATCCTTGGAATATAAGAATAAGACCCATGTGAATCTTGAGTAGTCATCAATGATGACCAAGCAGTACTTCTTCTTACCAAGGCTCATGATTTTGACTGGTCCAAATAAGTCCATATGGAGTAGTTGAAGACATGCAGTTGTTTTAGATTCTTCAATAGACTTATAGGAGGACTTATGTTGTTTACCTTTAAGACAGGAAACACAGTGTTCTTTGCACTGATATTCCTTCAAAGGTAGACCCCTGACCAAGCCCATTTTAGTGACTTTATTGATGGTTTTAAAGTTCACATGGCCAAGTCTCCTGTGCTAGAGATCATTTTCTGAAGTTGATGCCTTTGAGAAGAAACAAGCAGTCTTGTTCAATACTTTGTCTTTTTCAATGTCCACTGCATAGACATTGCCACACCTTTTGGCAATCAGCAAAGTATGATCTTCAATAATCTTCTCTATCAACTTCTGGCCTTCTGGTGATATGATCTTGCATGCTGTCTTGGTGAAAAAGGAAGAATACCCTTTGTCACACATTTGTGAGACACTCAGCAAGTTGTACTCAAGGTTTTCAACCAGATTGACCTTGTCAAACTGCATTTTGCCTGAGGATACATTGCCATATCCTAGCACATATCCCTTGGCATTGTTCCCAAAGGACACAGATCCTTCTCTTTGACTGATAAAATTGTTTATCAGGTATCTGCATCCAGTCATGTGCATTGAGCCTCCACTATCAACATACCATATGCTATTCAAACCTCTGGAGACCCTCTGCACAAGATAGCAAATTAGTTAGTTTTGGCAACCCAAGCCAGTTTGGCTTTGGGTTTGCTCTTGAGAACAGGTGCAGCTTGTTGTGGACCAATTTTAGAAATCCATGTCTTTTTGACAATGGATTTGTCATTAAGAACAATGGTGGGTTCTTTTTGGTGTCCACCATCAACTTTGGTCATCAGAAGTTTAACCAGGTTTATCAAATCTTTAACTTCAGTAGTTTGTGAAACTACTGATGAGTTAGGTGTAACTTCTGAAAATGAACTTTGAGAAGAGGACGTTTGTTGAGATAAAAGCTTCTTCTTAGAAAGGTTTTTGTTTGATTGTTGTTTGTTGGGAAAGAAAGTATTTTCAAAATTTTGTTTTATCTGTTTTCCCACAATCAGTTGTTGTCTTTGTTTGTTTAACTGATTTACCTTTCTATATCTACAAAGTTCAGTTATGTGGTTAAACAGACCACATATTTCACATGCTTTTGCCTTCTCTTTCTTTTTAGATAAGTCAAGAGAGTTGGAAGGCAATTTACTGACAATCTTAGCATTTTGAAATAGGTCATCAGCAGTTTTCAGGATCTCAACTCCTGATGTAGTTGAAACTGCTGATGGCTTATTGTCAGTTGTTTTAACTTCTGCAGTACTTTCCTTTTTGAGAAAGTTCTGATGGTAGGATGTACATTCCTCTATGTCAGAAGTTTGAATCAATTTCATCCCATCATTATCAGTTTTGTGGGTGAAATCTGTTGGTGATTCAGTGTAGGTATACCCAATGCCAAACTTAACATTTGCTGCAGTTTGTTTGTTAAGCAGCATTTGGTACCCTTTACAAGACTCAACCCATTTTTCACAATCAACCTTGGTGTCAGCAAGCTCTTGTCTGACATTTCCTAGGTTTGGCGTTGTTTTAATTTGTGCTTGGGTTTCAATGTATTTATCAGTTAATTTAGAAATTTCTTTATTTTTCAAAGCAATTTTTCTTTCTAAATCACACTTCATCTGTGTATATTTTCTCTCCATATCATTGGACTTACCTTGTAAATGCACATTTGTTTCTCTTATTAAAGCAAAAGATTCTTTGCATGATTTAGAGCAAAGCTTTAAAAGAGATTGCTGTGATACCTGAGTGAGTGCAGAATTTGAAGAACATCCTTCAAAAGCCATTAAGGCAAAGTTCTTTCTGCCATTATCAGGTTCTCCCCAGTTGACATCATAGACCTTGTTGTCTGCATCCTGACTGCATTCTGATGTGTCATAAGGAAGACTGCTCCAGTCAACATACCCTGATGTAAATAAGCTTTGTTGCTGAGGGGGTTGTTGAGTTTGTGCAGGTAGTTGAGCAGTTGGAAAAGGAGGCATCAGCTGCTGTTGTTGCTGAGCAGGCATTTGGACATATTGCACTTGTGGCACATATTGAACTTGTGGAGCTTGTACCTGTACAAAATGAGCACTCCCTTGAGTTCCATTATTCCTATTATAAGAGGGGTTAAATTGATTTCCAGACATGGGTTGGTTGTAGCTAGAGCTTCTACACTCTCTAGCAAAGTGTCCCAACTTTTGACACTTATGACATCTAAGTTTAGATTTGTCAAAACCAACTTTTGTTGAATTGTTAAGTCCTGGAAATTTCCTTCCTGACCTTTTGTAAAATTTGTTAGTTTTTAAGCTTAACAAGGCCAGTTGGTGTAATATCTCCATTTCTTCCAAGTCATCACTGCTAAAATATTTTAAATCATCCATGATGAAACACATGTTGTCAGCAGTTTGACTTAGTTCTTCATTGTCATAAGCTGGGAAAGATCCATCTGATGAGATCCCAGCTGTTATGTCAATGTGGTCAAAAGAACCAAAATTATTAGAACAAGATGGTGAGTCATGTCCTAATAAGGCTGTGCTACCTAGAGTATAGTCATCAGCAATTTTACCAGATTCTTGTAACTTTTTCTTTTGATTGATTTCTCTTTCAAAAGTTAGTAATTTTCCATGTAACCTTGTTAGGTTTAGGGTGTTAAAATCTGTACTTGTTCTGAGGACTATAGAATAAGTTTCCCATTTTGAAGGTAAAGACCTTAAAAATCTATGTAACATAGACTCATTTGAATAGGTCTGATTATTAATTTTTAACTCAGAGATGAGTGAAGAAAATCTTTCAAACTGTTGTGTTAAAGTTTCACCCTCTATGTGAGTAAAAGTTTCATATTGTTGAGCCAGGATTTCTCTTATGTTGGCTATCACCTCTGCAGTTCCTGCAAACTACTCTTTTAGGCAATCCCACAGCTCTTTGGCACTTTCACAATGTAAAAGCCCAGCATATATTTCATTTGGGAGAGCCATAACCAACATAGAAAAAGCTTTTGCATCTAGCTCTAACTTTTGGAAATCTTCTTCAATGTAGTCTTTTGGATCTTTTGGTCTCTCAGTTTTTCCCTCTGGATCAGTAATAACTGGTCTGTGAGGTCCAAAAACTACAGACCTCCAGCAACCAGTATTTGTTTGAGAAATAGTGTGTGCCAACCTTTTAGACCATATGTTATATTCATTTCTGACTAACATAGGAGGCTTGTTGGCAGATCCAGTATTGTAAGGGTCCATTTTTAAGAAGTTTGGATTTGTCAATGCTTCATTAAAGTGATGGATGAAAAAGTGAGCCTTTTAATCCTTTATTGGATATCAATAAGAGCATGTGTCTGATTCTCAATTTGTTAGATTGATATTTGATCAGATTAACCAGTGCTCTGATACCAATTGTTGGATCAGTGGCCTCTTTTAGTGAACACTTATGTGTTACAGATTTATGTAAGAGTTAATGAGTAGCGGAATAATAAGTGTTCAAAGATTAAAAGATCACTTTTAAGAGGAGTTATTACTCCCCCTTGACTGAGTAGTAAATGAGAAACAATAAATACAGTTCAAGTATAAAGCAGTAAAGCAATTTATGTTTCTCAGATGTGAAATGGATTATAAGTTAAAAAGCCCGAAGGATTTCAATTGATTTCAAAGGAAATTACAAAATATCACATATCTAAAATAGATGAACAAACTCATCTATTTATAGACCAACATACTAAACTGTTGTCTGAAGTTATCTAAGATATTTAACAAAGATATTCGGCTAAAGATAAGGTTACAACAGTCTGTACATCGAAACTTGAAATCAAGACTTTAACAAAACAATATAATAATAAAACTACTGAAGTCTTCAGTCGGTTAGAAGCTTCTGATGACAAAGTGCTGATGAGTGACAAACTGCTGATGAGTAGTTTGTCTTCAGTAGTTCTTCAGTGTAGTGTCTGGTTAGACTTCGAAACTTCTGATGATTTACTCTTCAGTACTTTGTGAATTTGTTCTTCAGTACTTCTTGTTTCTTCTTCAGCAGTTCTTTCCATACTTAGGCAGAATATGATTTGGACTAAGGTTATCAAAAGGTGGTTTCTTCAATCCTCTTTATCCCAACAGCTACTGGTTGAAGTTTATGCAAAATGAGTAGTATTTGCATATTTGGTCCAGAGGTATTTTGGGAGTATTGATAAGTGTTAGTCTGGGTTTTTGAGTTGGATAGGTTATCATAGGTGAACTATTTTGGCTGCTACATTCCCTAGCAAAATGACCCATTCTATGACATTTGAAACACTTTATCTTGGATTTATCCAACCCTACTTTAGACCCTCCATTTAACCTAGGAAAATTTCTATCAGTTTTCTTGTAAAACTTGTTAGTTTTAACACTGAGTAGAGCTAGTTGATGTAGTATGTCCATTTTTTCTAAATCTATAGGGTCAAAGTTGTTGGATTAGTGGCCTCTTTTAGTGAACACTTATGTGTTTACAGATTTATATGAGAGTTATTAAGCAGCGGAATAATAAGTGTTCTAAGATTAAAAGATCACTTTTAAGAGGAGTTATCACTCCCCCTTGACTGAGCAGTTAATGAGAAACAATAAAAACAGTTCAAGTATAAAGCAGTAAATGCAGTTTATGTTTCTCAGATGTGAAATGGATTATAAGTTAAAAGCCTCGAAGGTTTTCAATTAATTTCAAAGTAAAATCACATGTCTAAAATAGATGAACAAACTCATCTATTTATAGACCAACATACAAAACTGTTGTCTGAAGTAATCTAAGATATTTAGCTAAGATACTAAGCTTAAGATAAGGTTACAACAGTCTGTACATTGAAACTTGAATCAAGACTTTAACAAAACAATATAATACTAAAACTACTGAAGTCTAAGTCGGTTAGAAGCTTCTGATATAAAAGTGCTGATGAGTGACAAACTGCTGATGAGTAGTTTGTCTTCAGTAGTTCTTCAGTGTAGTGTCTGGTTAGACTTCAGAACTTCTGATTGTTATCTCTTCAGTACTTTGCTATTTTGTTCTTCAGTACTTCTGATTTCTTCTTCAGCAGTTTCTTCTATACTTAAGCAGAATATGATTTGGACTAAGGTTATCAAAAGGTGGTTTCTTCAATCCTCTTTGTCCCAACAATCTCCCCCTGGATTGATGAAGCCAAAACCTTATCCAATCTTTATTGTTGATTCTTTCTCTCTTCTAGTATCCTCCAGATTTCTGCTGTCATCCGGGTAGTAAGAGTACATCTTTGTTGCTCAGTGAGAGATCCTTGTTCAGGTGTAAGATGTTGAATTGTAAGAAGGTCTTTGGAAGATAAAACACTCAACTCCTTTGAGTTTTTGTAGACCTTACTTGATCGATCTCTCCTGGTCACTAATACTGAGTTAGAATCAGTAAAAGACCATTTGATGATATTTACCTTTGACCTGTCAAAGTCAGAGGCATAGGAAACCAAGCCTGTTTCTTGGGGTAAACCTAAGGATGATTGGGGAATATCTTCTATTTCAGTGACTCTCAAGTGAGATTCTTGACTACCTTGAAAGTCAACACCACTTTGAATAGGAATGTTGGGTAAGTGATGTTATGTTACAACTCTTGTATATGTTTTCTCTTGAATGGATTGTTGTAGTTGATAGGCATAAGTAGCACGATCTCTGAATTGTGTTAGCAAGGGTTTTTCTTCTATATCAAAATCACCATGAACCAACTGATTTCCTTCCAAGAGTACCATCTTGAAATCAGTCTTCACAGTGGGTTCTCCCTCTGCTTTTCTCTTTGCAGCTGGCTTTCTTAGTGCACCAGAAGATCTCCTAATGATTGAAGTTGGTTGGACTTCAGGAGTTTCAAATCTTTCTGGCTCTGCAGCTTTGCTGGCCTTAAACTTCTTGTATGTTTCATACAGAGTTTGTTCTTTCCATTTTGAGACTGAGGCCTTTGAACCATAGCCATTTGCTACAAGTTCTTCTACTATCTCTGCTCTTTTGGCTTTTCTCTCTTTTTCAGTAGCCAACCTATCAGATAACAGTTGAGCTCTTCTTGTAAGTTCTTCAGTAGAGAGTCTTTTTATAGAGACTTGTTTGGATTTGGAGTTCTTGGTAATGAATGCAATTAGCTGTGCTCTTTTGTCTTCTTCAGCAGCAGCTTCAAGTGCTCTCTCTTCTGGTTCAAGTTCATCAAGCTTCTCTTGATACTTGACTAATTTCTCTTGATAGTTTAGATCATCTCTAGCTTCTAGGCTATTCCACACTTTGTCTTCCTTAGCCTTCTTTTGAACCTCTTTCAAACTCTTCTCTAGTAATTCTTTGGACATGGAAATAGGAGTAGGGTTCAAAACAGTTGTTGAAGTTGTAGTTGGCTTAGGAATAGAAGCTGGTTCTCTTTCAGGTGCCTTTGAAGACTGTCCTTGTGTTGGTTTGGAAGATGAAACTTCTGATGGGTTAACTGTCTTCACAACTACTGAAGGATTGTCTTCAGCAGTTTGATAAATAGGATCAGCAGTTTCTTCAGTTGCCTTAGATGATGTGAACTCCTGTAAGATCTCTTTTCCCGGTCTTTGAGTAGTCTTTTCAGCTTCAGGATTTTCTCTAGTAGAGACTTCAGGTGTTGGTTCCTTAATCTTCTCCCCCTTTTTGGCTTCATCCACTTCTGGAAGCCTAGAGAGTGAGAAGTTGCAGCAGACAATTTTGCAAGCTGATCTTGAGTTTGATCCATCTTCTTGTTCAGCTCTGCAAGTCTTGAGTTAATCAACCCAAATTGGTTGTTTGCTTTCAACTCCCAAGCAGTTGTAAAAGTCTTGAGTTGAGCAGTTATAATTTCCTTCATTGTCTGAAACAGGGGACCATCTGGGCTGCATAGTTGGTTCAGGTCTATGCTTGAAAGCCTAGTGAATTGGGTAGGTTGTTTTTGTGAAGGGGGTGTTTTTTGGTGATCTTCAGATTTTTCTGAAGATGCCACTTTTGGGGAATGTTGGGCTAAGTGGTCTTTAACCTGATCCTTGGTGACCAGCTTCTTGAGCTTGGAGACCTTAGATGCAGGATCTTCAACAACAACCGTCAATTCTTTTTGTGGAATGTTTGATTCATCATCCAAACTAATTGAATCATCTGAATCCCTGATAGTGTCCTCAGAGAGGGCAGGATCAGTTGTATCATGAGCTAGCTCCAAACTAGTCTTCTCATGAACCTCTTTTTCTTGGAACTGAGGATTTCCTACTTCAGGCATTAAGCCTTCATCAGTAGTTGCCAAATTTGAGGTCTTAATTATGTTACAACTGTCCTCAGGTTCACCACTGGGTGATAAATGAGTAGTAGCAGCCTCAAAAGTACCAAGAGTTTCTAAGTTTGGGCTTATAAACTCTGGTCCATCCTCATCTCCCTGGTTTGGGCTAACCAGGTCCACATCCATGTCAAGTTCTGAAGGCATCTCCCCAATTTGATGTGTTGCAGAGGGAGTGACATGTGTTGGATGAGATCCTTTTAGTCCTGAGAGAAGTTGGGCTATTTCAATGGTTGTGTGTGATGGTTCAGGTTCAGTAGTTGTAAGGGGTTGGTGTTCAGTAGTTTGTTCTGGTTCAGGGTCAGCAGTTTCAAAGGTTGGGTCAGTAGTTACAGCCTTTTTAAATCTTTTTCTTTGAAAAATGACTGAAACAGGTTTTCTTTTTGGAGGTGGAGAAGGTGTGTGCTGAGAGGATGTTTCAGCCACTTCCTTATCAAGTGCAGATTGCACATCAGCAGTTTCAGGGATCTCCACTTACTGAACTGTCTTTTTCTTTGATTTGGTTGGTTTTTGTTTTTTGCTGTTTAGGCTTTTTAGACTTCTTTGTTTTGGGTTTGGAAGATGTGGGTTCCTCAGGGATTGGTTGTTCTTCCCTTTGGTCATCTTCTAGCAAAAGTGCTGGTTTATTGTGCCTTGAGAATACTTGTGAAGTCAGTGGATTTAAAGTTGTTGACTCACCCACAAGTACTCCCTCACCAAGTTCTTTGATTATGCACTGCATAACAAATCTTGGGTACAGTAAAAACTTCTTTTTGTCATTTTGATGGTGCAGAACCAACTCATTGAAAAACAGTTTTGATGCCTTGAAAGGTGTTTCATTTATTATTGAATGAAATATAGGTTGAAAAGTTGAAGGCATCTGATCAATAGATCTAGTTTTAGGACTCAAGCACATAATGATATAATGAAATAACAGTTTATATTTTGGATCAAAATATTTCTTATAAACTGTAGCTTGTGCCAAAGTACCTTGATAGCCACATTCTGTCATGGTAAGATGAATATCAGAATTTGAGATGTGCTCAGGAGCATTAGAATCCTTCAAACCAAGTCTTATGCTTAGAGTTTCTGGTGATATGGCCATCAGTTTCCCTTTTATGGATGATTTGAGGGAAATCACTTCATTATTAACAGTCACCGTCTCTGTATTAGCCCAGAACTCATTGAGAGTTTCTTCATGTATGGGAGGATCAATGGTGAAAGCTTCATAATATTGGGATTTGGTGATAAGATCAATGATCTCATCATATTGGGACCAGGCTTCATCTTTTTCAAAGTAGCCTCTTTGATTATGTCCCTGTTTTAAAACGAGAGCCATGGATGTTTTGATCGAACAGTATTTTTAGGTTAGAGAAGGGGTTTTGGTTTTGCTTTGAGAGAGAGAGGGGGAATTTTGCTTTTTGAATGGATAAGTGTTTGAAAAAGGTATTTATCAGAAGTTTTTAACTGACTAGGTCAAACTTCTGATGAGTGAAAAGTCTGTTTTACCCTTTTTAATGAAAATGCTGATGAAAAAGGTTTCTTCATCAGTGGTTTTGGTCATCTCTTCAGAAGTTTCAAACAGTGGTTTTTTTTTTGAAACAACTGATGACTTTCAAAACACTTGAGTAACTTCTGATTATTATCAGTAGTTACCCAAAAATTTTTTTCCCATTTTTGATGTTCATCAGTAGTTTCTCTTTCTCAAAAATTGTTCATCAGAGGTTTGTGACAGATAAGTATGTAAGTGAAAATAAAATATGTGCAGAACTAAAAAGTGGAACACTTACAGACTTTCTTCCAAATTCAACATCCCAAGCATGGATACTAACCTCTGAAAAGTTGTTGAATCAAGGGGTTTGGTGAATATGTCAGCTATTTGATTAGCAGTTGTGACATGTTTCACCTCAATCTTGCCTTTTTCATAGCAATCTCTTATGAAATGATACCTGATTTCAATATGTTTAGTCTTTGAAAACTGAACAGGATTTTGAATGATGCTAATGGCAGATTTGCTGTCTACTAAAAGTGGAGTCTTGGTCTCTTTGATTCCATAATCAAGCAGTTGATATTGGAGCCATTGTATCTGTGAAGTACAGCTTGCAGCAGCAATGTATTCAGCTTAAGCTGTTGAAGTTGCCACAGATGTTTGTTTCTTTGATTGCCAGGACACCAGACAGTTTCCTAAAAATTGACAACCACCAGATGTTGATTTTCTAGACATTTTGCACCCTTCATAGTCACTATCTGAAAAAGCTGTTAACTTGGTATTGCTTGAAGCAGGATACCAAATTCCTAAAGTAGGAGTTCCTTTCCTGAAGATTCTTTTGACTGCAATTAGGTGTGATTCTCTTGGTGCAGATTGGTATCTAGCACAGACACAAGTTGAGAACATAATATCTGGTCTAGAAGCAGTTAAGTATAAAAGAGAACCTATCATACATCTATACATGGTTTGATCAATTTGTTTCCCTTGATCATCTGGTTCAACTTGTGTGATTGGTGTCATGGGAGTGGAACATGATTTACAGTCTTGTAAAGAAAATTTGTTTGATAATTCTTTAACATATTTTGATTGATGTATAAATGTTCCATTTGATTGTTGCTTGATTTGCAGTCCCAAAAAGAACTGCAATTCTCCCATTGTACTCATTTCAAATTTTGATTGCATGAGTTTCTTAAAATCTTCACACAGTTTTGAGTTTGTTGAACCAAATATGATATCATCAACATAAATTTGAACAAGTAAGACATGATTTCCTACATGTTTTATGAAAAGAGTTTTATCAATGGATCCCCTTGAGAAGTGATTCTTAAGTAAAAAGTTTGAAAGTGTTTCATACCAGGCTCTTGGAGCCTGTTTTAGCCCATAAAGAGCTTTGTCAAGTCTGTAAACCCAATCAGGATGAGAAGGATCCTCAAACCCTGGAGGTTGACAGACATACACTTCTTCTTTTATTTTTCCATACAAAAATGCACTCTTGACATCCATTTGATAAATTTTAATGTTGTTGGAAATTGCATAATCTAAAAATAACCTGATAGCTTCAAGTCTTGCAACTGGTGCAAAGGTTTCATCATAATCAATTCCTTCCTCTTGAGAATAACCTTGTACCACCAATCTTGCTTTGTTCTTGATGATCATACCAGCCTCATCTGATTTGTTTCTGAAGACCCATCTTGTACCAATTGGTTGCTTATTTTGAGGTAAGGGACAGATTTCCCAAACCTGTTGTTTCTTGAACTGAAGCAACTCTTCTTGCATTGCTTGCACCCAATTGTTGTCTTTGAGGGCTTCTTGATATTTCTTTGGTTCCAACTGAGAAATGAATGCTGAGAAAAAGCAAAAGTTGGAAAGCTGGTTTCTTGTAAGTACCCCTGAAGCAATATCACCCATGATTTGATTTAATGGAAGATCCTTGTGTTCAATCAATTGTTTTAGACCTGTACTAGAGGATGGCTCTAATGTTTCTTCAAATAAACCACTGAGACTGATAATATCTGGTTCAGCTGTTGTTTGAGGTTCAGGAGTTTTAGGTTCAGCTGAATCAGTACTTTCAAATTGTTCATCAGTAGTTCCTGAAGTTGAAGCTTTTGAAACTTCTGAAGGTTTAAAAGTTGATCTTCTGACTGTGTTTGGAGTCCATGGTGCAGGACTATCATCTTCAAATCCTTGAAAACCATTTTGAGGAGGTTTGGATGATTCAACAGTCTTTTCAGGTCCGAAATGAAAGTTGTCAAGATCAAACAATTCTGCAGGATTTGCTGGAATATGAGTGTGTTTTGATTCATTGAACTTGACATTCAGTGTTTCTTCAACTATCTTGGTTCTTGAATTAAAAACTTTATAAGCTTTTCTCAAAGGAGAATAACCAAGAAAATAACCTGTATCAACTTTTGCAACAAATTTTGAGATAGAGTCTTTGATGTTGAGGATAAAACATTGACATCCAAAAGCCCTGAAGAAGGAGATAAGGGGCTTTATGCCATGAAGAATTTCATAGGCAGTCTTGGTATGTCTCTTGTTGATAAGAACTCTATTCTGAACATAACAAGCTGTGTTGACTGCTTCAGCCCAAAAATACAAAGGTAGGCCTGAATCAGCTAACATTGTTCTAGCTGCTTCTATTAAGGTTCTGTTCGTCCTTTCTACCACACCATTTTGTTCAGGAGTTCTGGGAATGCTGAACTGTCTAACAATCCCTTTAGACAGACAGAATTCATCCAGAGTTTTGTTCCTGAACTCTGTCCCATTGTCACTCCTGATGACTTTGACAGAAAGAGAATATTGCTTCTCAACTTGTAGAATGAAGAACTTGATGATTTCAGCTGCCTCATCCTTGGAATATAAGAAGAAGACCCATGTGAATCTTGAGTAGTCATCAATGATGACCAAGCAGTACTTCTTCTTACCAAGGCTCATAATCTTGACTGGTCTAAATAAGTCCATATGGAGTAGTTGAAGACATGCAGTTGTTTTAGATTCTTCAATAGACTTATAGGAGGACTTATGCTGCTTACCTTTAAGACAGGAAACACAGTGTTCTTTACACTGATATTCCTTCAAAGGTAGACCCCTGACCAAGCCCATTTTAGTGACTTTATTGATAGTTTTAAAGTTCACATGGCCAAGTCTCCTGTGCCAGAGATCATTTTCTGAAGTTGATGCCTTTGAGAAGAAACAGGCAGTTTTGTTCAATACTTTGTCTTTTTCAATGTCCACTGCATAGACATTGCCACATCTTTTGGCAATCAGCAAAGTATGATCTTCTATGATCTTCTCTATCAACTTCTGGCCTTCTGGTGATATGATCTTGCATGCTGTCTTGTTGAAAAAGGAAGAATATCCTTTGTCACTGTTGGGTTAGATTGAGACCACAGTTACCAGGATTAAGTGTTTTTGATAGTTTGTAATGATGTGTAGAAGTTAGAGGGGTGTTTGTGTAATTATGGCATAGTTGTAGCAACTAAACCCTAGGCTGCGCACTTAATACACGGGCTCTGCGCACTTAGCTTAAGTGCGCAGGCCCATCAGCTCTCCTATATAAAGAATGCTATGCTGCAGCTAGGGTTTAGGGGTTTTGGTCATTGTCTTTGATAGCACAAGTTTGATAGGTGCGTCCTTAGTTAATTCCATGGTGTTGTAATGCTCAAATCAGTAATGGAATCTTCGTATTATTCATCTTGTGTGTCGGTTTCTATCATATTCATCTAGTTTCTTTGTTTGTAAAGATTAATCACTTAAAACAACTAACAAATTGGTGTTTCTAAGTGATAACAATCTTGTGCACTTAAAAGATCTAGTATTTTGGGACTACAATTTGGTATCAGAGCCACTGTGCTCTAGATTGTATCTATTTAAAGATACCAAAACCCTCATCTTGTTAGTTTCTATTATCAAGATTTTTATAAAATTTTTGTGTTTATCAAAACTTTGAGTGTTTTCTTTAGTTTTTGGCTTCAAAATCTCGTGAATAAAGTGTTTCTAGGGTGTTAAAAGTTGGTTATTTTCAGTAGAAACATCATCCGAGGACTTCAGATTGATTGAAAAACTCTTGGATAAGATTCTGATATGAGTTGTGTATTTTCAGCAGTTGTTGCGTACTTATTCTGCGCACTTGTTTCATAATCTGAGTACTTGTTTCTTATTTTGAGTACTTATTTTATGTGTTGAGTACTTAGCTCATAAGTTTCATACTTGGCAATTCAAGCTGTGCACTTATCTCAGGAATACATTGCGCACTTAACTCATAAGTGTGCGCACTTGTGTCTTGGGTTGAGCACTTAAATTTTCACAAGGCTTTACAGCTCTCTCTCTCTCTCTCCTGATATCACAACTAGGGTTTCTGCGCACTAATCAGAAACTACTAGTTGGGGTGCGTACTTGCTGGAAGGTGCAGTTTTTGAGTACTTGGCTAGGGTTTCTGCGCACTAAAATCTTAAACGAGAGTTTAAGTGTCTGTGTACTTAGATAAGTACGCAGACTGATCAGTCAAAGACTGAGCACTTGTCTTGCTCAGCCCTGACTGACCTGCGCACTTAAGCCATTGTGTGTACTTCAGGGGCTGCGCACTTATCAGGAGATCAAGAACTTAACACTTCTGTTTAATTACTGTTTCAGGTTGCTGCTCAAAGTGTTCTGCGTACTTAGCTCCTGCGTACTTGTCTGCGCACTTACTGACTGATCATCAAATTTTAAGGACTTTGGACTTTTCTTTGAACTGTAACCCTTAAAATTAATTAATCAGAATTTAAAATCAATCTAAATCAATGGCTGGTAACAACTCATTCCAAGTTAATCCCATAACCCAAGCAAAACTGGAAACTGGAACAATAACCCGAATTCCCAAGTTGATGGGTGCTGAAGATTATGGTACTTGGAAAAACAGGATGAAAGCATTCTATTTTGTTAATGATCACACTCAATGGAACTCTGTGCAACTTGGACCTCACATTCCTGTGAGGACCACTGATGCAGGAGAGGTGTTTAACACTGATCCTACTACCTACACAGATCTTGACAAACAGTTGATGCAACGAGTTCACAAAGCCTACGGTGCTCTCACCATGGCTTTGTCAAATGATGTGTACAATATGTTTGAAGAGTACGGATCGGCGCATGATCTGTGGTTTGCTTTGAGTGAATACTACGAAGGAAATGCTGAGATGAGGCAGAACAAGCAGGACATGATTCAGAAAGAATATGATATGTTTGGAAGTGTTCGTGGTGAAAGCCTGTCGTCACACATTGACAGGTTCATGAGTCTATTAACAAAAATGAAGAAAGCCGGTATTCCCGTCAACAACCGTAACTCCATCAAGAAACTACTTGACTGTCTTCCAAAGGAATGGAGTGTTCAATGCATGCTGATTAAGAAAGATTACTTGGATGCTCAATCCACTCTGGCTGATCTTATAAACACATTGAAGTTGTTTGAAATGGATATCACAAAAAGAGAGATGAATCAGACTGTTCCAAAGGTGACTTCTAGCAGTGCAATGAAGAATCTGGCATTGATGACTCCGATTGGTGAGATGGGTTCCAGTTCACTACATCCATATGTGGACTCACTGGGTGGTGGAAGTTCAAGTTCAGGCAAAGCACCAATGTACTCTGAAAAGGCAGCGAAGACACTGACTCCACAGGTCGCCAAGCTGGCCACCGAACATGTGGAACTCTTCAACACCTTCATGAGCAGTTTTCAAGCACTAAAGACTGGTGAGATCAAGAATGAGATGATGTCCCCGGAGGATATGTACCAAGTGGATCCAGATGATATGGAGGAAATGGACCTCAAATGGCAGATGGCAATGATCACTCTGAGAGTTAAACGATTTCAAGACAGAACTGGTAGAAGAGTGGGAATGGGAAAGGCTGGGTTTGACAAGTCAAAGATTAGATGTTATAACTGCAAAGTTCTTGGGCATTTCAAATATGAATGCCCCACTTTGAACCAAGCAGAAATCAAGCCTGCTAAGCGGTTGGTGGCCATAACTGATGGAAATGAAGGAAATGAGAAGGAACCACAGAAGGCATTGGTTGTTGAAGATTTTGATTGGGGAGAAGAGGCGGCTGCAGCAGAAGTTGAAGTAAACAAAGCCCTGATGGCCAAAATTTGCACCAAATCCTCAAACGGTGTGAATTCTCTAGAAGGGTCATCTACTGAGGTGCTGAAGGGTGAAATGCTGAAGAATGCTGGACTGAAGAGTGTGCTGGTTGATGAGAAAGTGAGTCATCAGACTGGGGAGGAGGCGTTGATAGCCGAAAAGACTTCCCCAGAGAAAGCTGCTGAAGAGGTGAAAAGTGCTTCCAAGAAAGCTGAGGAGAAAGACATGGTAAATATTCCTCTCGAAATAAAATCTAAGCTGTGCTCACCTAGGTGTGTCACAGCTGTTGCTTACTGTTTGTCACACAACAGACGAGTTTTAAGAGAAATGGATGATATTCGTAAAATCAATTCTGAAATGAAAGAAAACGAGTGGGCATATCAGCGAAAGTTAAATGCAACTCTAGCTGAAATGCAAACTTTAAAAGAATTTGTTCTCAAGAAGGATTTTCTAATAAATGATCTAACTTCAAAATTAGAAAAATCCAGAAATGAAACAACTCGTCTTCAAATCATTGTGGACAAATGGAATGTAAGCAAACAGGCTCATACTGATATCGTTGATTGCGCAAGGCAATCATTTGTAAAGGATGGAATTGGGTATAAGGATAAGAATGGAATCGAAAGATCACTATTCTTACCCTTGAGCCGAAGTGAATACATACCCATTCCAACACCTCATCCAAAAAATGACCTTTTTGAAAACAAATGTGATAAGTCTGAGTCAAATGCTAACATAAGTAAAAGCGATGCAGATGTGACCCAACAGGCTCGAGTGGAAGATGATGAAAGTTGTGGTGGGCAGACAGTGGGGTTAGGACATCCAGGTGGCAATTACTCGACAGTGAATTGGTTTATCTGGAACAATGAAAAGTCTTAAAACAATATTATTTTGGATGACTGTAATACTTTAACTAATTTGGATGACTGTAATAGTTTATCTAGGATGGATAACTGTAATAGTTTTTCTAGGCCGGATGACAGTATTAACGTGTCTTCTAAACTTGATTTAAAGGGAGCTGTGGCCCCTGAAGATAGGAAACATCCTATCAAACGTTCTAATGTTTGTGTTGAAAATGTTATGCCTGTTTGTGTTGATCTTAATGCTGCATTCTCTGATGATAAGCAAAAGTGCAAACCACGTGTGTTTGTGCCAGAACTAAAGCTTAACAGGTTTGAAAAATTTCTCACTGAGGAAATCCCAAAATTTATCCCTTCATCCACAGATGTATCAGGTTCTGAAGAATCACAAAGTGAAACAGGTAACTCAAGTTCTGAAGAATCACTAAGTGATACAGAGAGCAACACCAGCCTACCTGACCTCAACACTAATGAAGAATCAAGCAGCAACAAGGATGAATCGAGTTCAAGCGAAAGCTCCATATCAGACAAGCTCGAGAAAAGAACATCACAACCATCATCATCCAGATCTTCTCCTAAGATCAAGCCTAAGCATTCAAAATGCTTCAGATGTGGAAAAGAGGGTCACGTGGTCAAAAACTGTCACATGAAACCTAAACCACAGAAAGATGTCAAATCACAAAACTCTTTTTCTGGTCAGATCAAAAATCTTCAAGAAACCGTAAAAAGTTTTGTTAAAAATAAAAAAATCTGGAAAAGACAAGAGTCAATTTTTGGAGAAAATCACGACAGATCAAAGCTAAAACAGACTTGGATTCCCAAAGTCACCTAATTAAATGTCTGAGTCGTGATTGTACATAGATTTTCTTTAGGTTATCTTTGCCTTTCTTTTCTTTTGTTTTGCAGAATAAATTACAGAAATGGTTGATAGCTCTTATGAGATCTCTATGGCATGTCGACAGCGGCGCTTCAAGACACATGACTGGACTGAAAGAACTCTTCAAGAACTATCGGTTCATTGATGGAGAGTTTGTAGCGTTCGCTGGAAATGAAAAGGGTGGAAAGATCGTTGGCATAGGAGATGTGGTCTCTGACGCCCTAACACTAGAAGATGTCAACTATGTTCCAGAACTGTGCTACAATCTGTTGAGTGTATCACAAGTCTGCGACAAAGGAATCTCGGTGTTGTTCAACGACATGGAGTGCATCTTCCTTAAGCCAGGATTTAAACCACCCACCGACAAGATCATGTTGAAAGCCCTTAGGCAGAATAACACATATGTGATAAACATGAGAGATGCCAAGTCTGAACACCCAATGACTTGCTTACTATCAAAGGCATCTGAGTCAGAGTCACTGTTATGGCATAGGCGATTAGGTCATGTGAACTTTAAAAATATGAACAAACTTTCTAAACTAAATCTAGTCAGAGGTCTTCCTTCCAAGGAATTTCCTTTTTCTGAAAAATGTTTAGCATGTGCAAAAGGTAAACAACACAAGAAATCGCACAAGTCCAAAACAGTGAACTCAATCGACTCTCCACTTCAATTATTACATATGGATCTCTTTGGTCCAATTAGTGTAAAAAGCTTGGGTAAAAAGTCTTACTGTTTGGTGATTACAGATGATTTCTCTCGCTTCACGTGGGTGTACTTCTTGGAGTTCAAGACTGAAGCTGCTGAGATTTTGATGCTGTTCGTTCCTTTGATCGAGAATATAATCAAATTGAAAGTAAAGTCAATCAGAAGTGATCATGGAACAGAATTCAAAAACCAAAGCTTTATGACATTCTGCAGCGGGAAAGGAATTCATCTTCAATATAGTGCTACAACGACTCCTCAGCAAAATGGAGTGGCTGAAAGGAAGAATCGTACACTCATTGAAGCTGCCAGAACCATGCTCATCGACTCTAAATTGCCGATCATCTTCTGGGCAGAAGCTGTGAACACCGCCTGTTATGTTCTTAACAGAGTCTTGATTGTCAAGCCACGTGGGAAAACGGCTTATGAATTGCTTTTTAAAAGAAAACCTCTCATTGATTATTTCAGACCGTTTGGATGTTCCTGCACTCTTCTGAACAACTTTAAGAATATCATGAAGTTTGATGCTGTTGCAGACGAATGTTTCTTCGTTGGATACTCTTCTAGTCAAAAGGCTTATCGAGTATTCAACAAACGTACCAAGATGGTTCTCGAATCTTTTTATGTTGACTGGCAAGAATCCAACTCCACTAATGTTGGAACCGGTCCTGACTGGTTCTTTGACGTGGATGTTGTGTTTAATCACTTTGTCATACCAGAACATCAAGTTTCTACAGATCAAACTCCTGAAAATCAAGCAACAAGTTCATCTCCCTTTGGGAATATTCTTTACTCTTCTGACGACGAAGTTGCACCATTCACCACTCGCTTTTCTCCTCTTGTTGCCGATCCAATCGTTCCTCCTCAACTCAATAATGGTGATTCAGCTGCTGAAACCTCTCACATTCCTGAAAGCACTTCAAATGCTGAAGGAACACAATCAAATCAGCAGTCTGTAGATGAACCATCCAGCTCATCAGCACCTGGAGATCATCTTTCAAACCTACCTCCACAAGTGCAAGAAGAAGAGAATATGGGATACAAATCTTCAAAGAATCATCCAATTGAAAATGTCATTGGACCAATTAGTGAGGGTGTTCTTACAAGAAATCAGACAAACAAGCTCAACATCGCTCTCTCAGCATTCTTATCTCAAACAGTACCTTTCAGCATTGAAGATGCAGTTAGAGATGCAAGCTGGGTAGAGGCCATGCAGGAAGAGTTATTTCAGTTCAGAAAACTCAAGGTGTGGGAGCTTGTGGATCTGCCTGATGGAAAATATCCTATTGGGACGAGATGGGTTTTTCGCAACAAAATGGATGAACGTGGCGTGGTGATCAAGAACAAAGCTCGTCTGGTTGTTCAGGGGTTTCGTCAGCAGGAGGGGATTGACTATGAGGAAGTCTTCGCACCGGTCGCTCGACTTGAAGCCATTCGCATTTTCTTGGCATATGCTTCATACCGAAATTTTAAAGTTTTTCAAATGGATGTGATGAGTGCTTTCTTGTACGGGAAGATCAAGGAAGAAGTATATGTGTGTCAACCGCCAGGATTTGAAGACCCTCATCATCCAAACAGATACTACAAGTTGGACAAGGCTCTCTACGGTCTCATCAAGCTCCTAGAGCTTGGTATGAGACCTTGTCCTCATATCTGCTACAGAATGGATACACAAGAGGGAAGATTGACATGACCCTGTTCACCAAAGAAGTCAACAAACACTCTATCCTTGTTCAAATATATGTTGATGATATTATCTTTGGTTCAACTGACGAAAATCTGTGCAGGGAATTTGAAAGCATTATGAAGTCTCAATCTGAAATGAGCATGATGGGAGAACTGTCATTTTTCTTAGGTCTCGAAGTCCAACAGAAAGAAGACGGCATTCTCATTCACCAAGCAAAGTATACAAGAGACATTCTGGCAAAGTACAACCTGTCTGACTGCAAACCGTCCAACACTCCTTTTGCTGCTCAAACAACGCTTGTACCAGATCTTCAAGGCCTTTCTGTGAACCCTCACACTTATCGTTCTATGATTGGATCCTTGATGTATCTCACAGCCAGCAGACCAGACATCATGTGGGCAGTTGGATGCTGTGCTCGCTTTCAGTCAAATCCCAAGCAATATCATGAAACTGCAGTAAAAAGAATCTTCCGCTACCTCAAAGGAACACCAAAACTCGGTTTATGGTATCCTAAGAGTGATAATTTTGACCTAATTGCATACTCTGATAGTGATCATGCAGGTTGCAGGATTGACAGAAAATCTGTCTCTGGTGGCTGTCAATTTCTGGGAAACAGGCTGGTGTCTTGGCAGAGCAAGAAGCAGACAACAGTGTCTATCTCCACCGCTCAGGCTGAGTACACAGCCGCATCCAGTTGTTGTTGTCAAGTGTTGTGGATTCAAAATCAGCTGTTGGATTACGATTTGAATGTCATGAAAACCCCCATCTATATTGACAATGATGCTTGTCGTGACATCGTGAAGAATCCAATTGATCATTCTAAAAATAAACATATAGAAATTCGGATTCATTCAATTCGCGATGCACACGACAAAGGGTATATACAGGTGTTGCCAATAGATACTGCTGATCAAAAAGCAGATATCTTTACAAAAGCTTTCGACAAAACCCGTTTTCGTCAATTGGTAACATGGCTTGAAATGATCAATTTTGAATAATTGAAACTTATTATTAAAAAAAAAAGATTTTGTTTATAAGTTATAGAAAAATCTTATTTTTAAGTAAAATAAAGATTTTTGGGGGAGAAATAAACTGGTAGATCCCTAACTGCAAAATTTAAACCTTGTTCAAAAAAATCAAGAAATGATAGGGACTAATCATATTTTGTCAGCATGTGAATAGGACCTAGAGGACGTTGCGGCTTCAAGCAACGACATGTCGGTAGGTTCAGCCTGGAGATCAAGTAAACTACTAAAGGTGATAAACTGAAAAGATCTACACGAAAAGCTGGATTCCCACTGTGTTTTAGGTCTGCACATGCTGAGTCCGGTCATACACAGGTTGAGAGATCAAAAGCCACAGAAAATTTTGTGCATAAGCAATCAAAAGACACCTAAGAGTGCAAGCTACCAAAGCGGGGCTATTAAATCAAATGAGCAACAAAAGACACGCAATGTTAGTGACATGCAAACATATAGATAGCTCAAAAAGCAATCAGATGATCATCTTCTCTGCTTATGGGAACATAGACCTGAAGCTCTCATCATCTGATTGACATAATGATCATCTTCTCTGCTTATGGAAACATAGACCTTAAGCTCTCATCATTATATCTCAATAAACCTTGAGGATTGGTAGGCTTACACCTAGCACGAGTGGGGTCCATTAACTTTTCGTCAATATTACCAAAACATGATAAAGCTCATCACATAAAGTATGTTGAAAGACGAGAGGCATGGATTTAAGTGGACAGACATACCGACAGTTTTTCTTGAGCTGCAGCTATCCAACGAAAAGTTGAAATGTGATCTGGCAGGTATGGCTAGTATGATCTTGATGCAAAAGGTGAGAAATGGTTGATCTCCAGACCCTGATCTTTGATTAAAGCTTATTTTTCTAAATTTTGGGCTTGCGCACTTAGTTGGGCCTTTGGGCCTTGCGCACTTAAGCCAAGTGCGCAGCCCAAATATTTTACATATATATATAACAGTAATTTCTTTTTTTTACTTTTATCCTAAATTGAAAACCCTAATTTCCTTTAATCATCTTGTTCTTCGTCATCAACAGACCTCTTTCTCATCAAATACCACCATCAAACCTCCATTAACCACCATTAATCCACCCTAATCACACCTGTTGATCCTTCCTATTACTTCATTCTTAGTTGTTTGTGTATCTGTTTAGGGTAGTCCAGCTTTTAACGAGTTTTCGTTATGTTCACAGGGGTTATCTTTGAATTATGGGAAATCAACGTTTGAAGATTTGGGGATTTTTCATGAACTGCGCACTTATTTCTTGAATAATTGCGCACTTGTATCATATATTGCGTACTTGCATCATATGATACAAGCTTGAGAAACCCTAAAATCACTGCGCACTTGGATGCGAACTTAAAATCTTAAACGAAGGTTTAAGTGTCTGCGTACTTGACTAGTACGCAGACTTGGCCATTTTGACTAAGTTGTTACCATGCCCAAGTCAAGGCTGCCCTGCGTACTTGTGACCTAGTGTACTAATAGATCAAGGGACTGCGCACTAACCCAAGTGCTCAGTCAAGGTTGAGTACTTGGGTGCGCACTTGACTGAGCACTTGGCTGAAACGCTCTGACTCGGGCTACGCACTTAAGGGATCTGAGAACTTAACATTGAAACAAATTATGACTATTGACTTGACCATTCATTACATTTGACCGAACTGCGTACTTTGACTCATTCACCCGTAAACCATGACTGAACACTAATGATCATTAAAATGAAAAACAAAAGTACCGTGTACAATGTTAAAACAATTCCATCAAAAGAATCACACATGTAAAACCAAATAAAATCAACAAAGTCTACATACGTTGTCCGTCAAAGTCAATGATAAGTCTTTCAGTCGTCAACTCAAAATCAAAAGTTCTAACTTACTTTTCGTGCATGTGATCCATAGAGATGGCTCTTGACTGGGATCCAAGGGGAATGCACAATCAGCCAATGAATCTTGAGACTGATGACGCAAAGTACAGAGACGTTGTAACTTGGATCAGACGAAGCAGAATTGGATACGCTGTGGAGCAGAATGTACAAGTTTACAGCTCGCTCATTGAGGACTTCTGGAGGTCTGCCAAAGTAGAGGTCATTGCACGTGTCAAAAGAATCAAAGCTACAGTCAGAAACAAGGCTGTTGTCATCACAGAAGATCCTATTCGAAACGTTCTGAGATTTCAAGATCAGTCAGCTACTGTTAGATTTCTACCAAAAGCCAACATTCACCAAGAATTCAAGAACTTTGGATACAAGGGAGAGTTTGACAAAAGAGGGGATATCAAGAAGAGTCAGCTGACAAGAGACTGGAAACTCATCAGCCACGTGTTTCTTATGTCTCTGTGCCACAGGAAAGGAGGTTACAACGCACTTAGCCCTGAATGGTCAACCGCCATGATAAAGATCTGCAAGAATGAACCGTTTAATCTGTCAGGAATGGTGTTTGATTATATGGTTAAGAATGCTGAAGCTGGGAAAGGCAAATGGGCGATGTACCCCAGATTTGTGCAGATGATGATCAACGCAAAACATGAGGATCTGCCCCTTGGTGATTAGTGCAACTTCACCAAAGGTGCACGATTCTTTACAGAGTGCAATACACCTGACTGGGAACCTATGCTTGAGAACATGTATGCAGCACAACGATATCCTATCGTCATGGAACTATACAACAAAATCAAGAAGAGGAAACAGACTGCTACAGAAGCGCGTCAGCCATCCACAGCTGAACCTGAATCATCAGAACATGTTCCCACAGCAGCCCAGCCAACTGCTGAAGAGATTGCTAGAGAAAGATCAAGGGGCAAGAGAGTAGCATCTGAACCAGTTGCACCAAGGCCAACCAAAAGAAATAGGCCGACTGGTTTATTACAAGAAGGCAGAGAATCATTGACACAAGAGGAACTTGATTTTGCTGAAGCTTCAAGACAAAGTGCTGAATTGGCAAGAGCAGAAAGAAAGAAAAGAAGAGAACAATTACCAGAATCTGAGAGGCCACGAGTTATGACTGAAGAAGATCTGGAGAACGAAGAGATTTGGGAGTCTATGTTCGGGGGAGACGATCAACCAGGGCCTTCCACTGCCAGGGCTCCTGTTCCTAAACCTCCTGTGAAGAAGCCAACTGCACCATCCTCATCTGTTCCTGCTGCACAACGTCGAAAACCTGTGCATCAAGAACTGTATGAGACATTATCAAAAGAGGTGGGAAAGACTGCAGCAAAAGAAATATGCACCTTGAAGAATCAGATTTACAACAATCAAGAGTTGAGGAAAAAGATAAAGAAGTTGAAGCATAAGAATAAGAATCTGGAAAAGGTTGTTAAGGATCACCGATATCTGATCAAGTTTCAGACTCAGGTACAGATGAAAATGTTCGATATGATTCAAGAGCTGAAGAAACAAGAAACAGGTGCTTCTGGTACGTCATTTGATGAAATGTTTGATTTTGGGAATTTTTTGGAAGAAGAGATAGAAAAAGAGAGAATAGCTGAAGAGAGCGACGTGGATGAAATAAGTGAGGATGAGATGCCTGAAAAGTTTGTGGAGATGGGTGCAGGAGAAGACACTGTGTATGAGATGTCAGACGGATACAAGTTGGACCCTAAGAGATCTACCTGGTTTCCCAGAAGACCTATTACCATTCCAGCTCTGCACCAAAACATCCATCACACAAGAAAAGCTCACCAAGAAAGAATCATCTCATGGGGATATGATGGGTTCAAAAGATTGTTTGTTGTGAAGAGAAGAGGGGGAGTGATACAGTATTTCAAAGGTAGACAAGATCTGAAAACTCTTCCTCGCTGGGATATCAGGGAAATGAGCAGAGCTCCATTCATCAACCACTCCAAGTGCACCCAAGCTGGCATGATCTCTGTCTTCATAGAAAAGGAGTGTGAGACTGATTTCCAGATCTTTAAACCACAGAAGCCAAGAAGAAGAATCTCCAAAAAGAGAATCGATCCAGCAACAGGACGGGGAATGATCACCTATGTGATTGACCCATCCCAGGTCGTCAGAAGAGTTCCCATACGTCCCGAGCTTCCAGTGATATTGACAGAGTTTAAGAAATGGTTCTATGACAGCTTGACTGGTGAAGCTGTCATCAAGCTGAGAGACGATTCAGAGGCTTTGAGAATTCTAGATCCAGTGGATGTGTTTGCTCTTAACCCTTCAGATTTGACTGTTCTGTTTGCAAACCAGATTAACGTGGGTGCTGGGAATGTGTTGTTTGAAGAAGCAATCCTATTTAGGAGAGCGGTGGAACGGGCATTGAAGCGAAAAAGGGAGTTGCTCGATTTGGTAGACAGGATCAACGCGGCCAACAAAGCAAGAGATGAAAAAGAGAAAGCCGCCCAAGCTACTGCTGCAAAAACAACTGAAGATGAGGTCATGTCAGAGGTGCAGACACAGGTTCCTGCAGCAACAACTGATCCAGAGACAGAGTCTACTCAAGTCCCACCAGCATCTTCAGAACCAGTCTCAGAAACTCAGAAGGAACCAGAACCTGTAGACCTTGCTGAGTTGTTCATCCAAGATCCTCCTGTTGAAGAAACAACTGTTGATGAAAGTATTGTTCAAGAACTCCCGGCGCACCAAGCAAGAGAAGAGGGGGAGTTAAGCGATGTGGAGATCGACTGAGAACGAAGAGCTGGTAGCTGTGGTCTAGGGGGAGTATTGTTGGGTTAGATTGAGACCACAGTTACCAGGATTAAATGTTTTTGATAGTTTGTAATGATGTGTAGAAGTTAGAGGGTTGTTTGTGTAATTATGGCATAGTTGTAGCAACTAAACTCTAGGCTGCGCACTTAATACACGGGCTCTGCGCACTTAGCTTAAGTGCGCAGGCCCATCGCTCTCCTATATAAAGAATGCTATGTTGCAGCTAGGGTTTAGGGGTTTTGGTCATTGTCTTTGATAGCACAAGTTTGATAGGTGCGTACTTAGTTAATTCCATGGTGTTGTAATGCTCAAATCAGTAAGGGAATCTTCGTATTATTCATCTTGTGTGTCGGTTTCTATCATATTCATCTAGTTTCTTTGTTTGTAAAGATTAATCACTTAAAATAACTAACAAATAGGTGTTTCTAAGTGATAACAATCTTGTGCACTTAAAAGATCTAGTATTTTGGGACTACAGTCACACATTTGTGAGACACTCAGCAAGTTGTACTCAAGGTTTTCAACCAGATTGACCTTGTCAAACTGCATTTTGCCTGAGGATACATTGCCATATCCTAGCACATATCCCTTGGCATTGTTCCCAAAGGACACAGATCCTTCTCTTTGACTGATAAAATTGTTTATCAGGTATCTGCATCCAGTCATGTGCATTGAGCCTCCACTATCAACATACCATATGCTATTCAAACCTCTGGAGACCCTCTGCACAAGATAGCAAATTAGTTAGATTTGGCAACCCAAGCCAATTTGGCTTTGGGTTTGCTCTTGAGAACAGGTGCAGCTTGTTGTGGACCAATTTTAGAAATCCATGTCTTTTTGGCAATGGATTTGTCATTAAGAACAATGGTGGGTTCTTTTTGGTGTCCACCATCAACTTTGGTCATCAGAAGTTTAACCAAATTTATCAAATCTTTAACTTCAGTAGTTTGTGAAACTACTGATGAGTTAGGTGTAACTTCTGAAGATGAACTTTGAGAGGAAGACTTTTGTTGAGATAAAAACTTCTTCTGAGAAAGGTTTTTGTTTGATTGTTGTTTGTTGGGAAAGAAAGTATTTTCAAAATTTTGTTTTATCTGTTTTCCCACAATCAGTTGTTGTCTTTTCTTGTTTATCTGATTTGCCTTTCTATATCTACAAAGTTCAGTTATGTGGTTAAACAGACCACATATTTCACATGCTTTTGCCTTCTCTTTCTTTTTAGATAAGTCAAGAGAGTTGGAAGGCAATTTACTGACAATCTCAGCATTCTGAAATAGGTCATCAGCAGTTTTCAGGATCTCAACTCTTGATGTAGTTGAAACTACTGATGGCTTATTGTCAGTTGTTTTAACTTCTGCAGTACTTTCCTTTTTGAGAAAGTTCTGATGGTAGGATGTGCATTCCTCCATGTCAGAAGTTTGAATCAATTTCTTCCCATCATTATCAGTTTTGTGGGTGAAATCTGTTGGTGATTCAGTGTAGGTATACCCAATGCCAAACTTAACATTTGCTGCAGTTTGTTTGTTAAGCAGCATTTGGTACCCTTTACAAGACTCAACCCATTTTTCACAATCAACCTTGGTGTCAGCAAGCTCTTGTCTGACATTTCCTAGGTTTTCTATCATTGTTTTAATTTGTGCTTGGGTTTCTATGGATTTATCAGTTAATTTAGAAATTTCTTTATTTTTTAAAGCAATTTTTCTTTCTAAATCACACTTCATTTGGGTGTATTTTCTTTCCATATCATTAGATTTGCCTTGTAAATGCACATTTGTTTCTCTTATTAAAGCAAAAGATTCTTTGCAAGATTTTGACCAAAGCTTTAAAAGAGATTGCTGTGATACCTGAGTGAGTGTAGAATTGGAAGAATATCCTTCAAAAACCATTAAGGCAAAGTTCTTTCTGCCATTATCAGGTTTTCCCCAGTTGACATCATAGACTTTATTGTCTGCATCCTGACTGCATTCAGATGTGTCATAAGGAAGACTGCTCCAGTCAACATACCCTGATGTAAATAAGCTTTGTTGCTGAGGGGGTTGTTGAGTTTGTGCAGGTTGTTGAGCAGTTGGAAAAGGAGGCATCAGTTGCTGTTGTTGTTGTTGAGCAGGCATCTGGACATATTGTACTTGTGGCACATATTGAACTTGTGGAGCTTGTGCCTGTACAAAATGAGCACTCCCTTGAGTTCTATTATTCCTATTATAAGAGGGGTTAAATTGATTTCCAGACATGGGTTGGTTGTAGCTAGAGCTTCTACACTCTCTAGCAAAGTGTCCCAACTTTTGATACTTATGACATCTCAGTTTTGATTTGTCAAAACCAACTTTTGTTGAATTGTTAAGTCCTGGAAATTTCCTTCCTGACCTTTTGTAAAATTTGTTAGTTTTAATGCTTAACAAGGCCAGTTGGTGTAAAATATCCATTTCTTCTAAGTCATCACTGCTAAAATATTTTAAATCATCCATGATGAAACACATGTTGTCAGCAGTTTGACTCAGTTCTTCATTGTCATAAGCTGGGAAAGATCCATCTGATGAGATCCCAGCAGTTATGTCAATGTGGTCAAACGAACCCAAATTATTAGAACAGGATGGTGAGTCATGTCCTAATAAGGCTGTGCTACCTGGAGTATAGTCATCAGCAGTTTTACCAGATTCTTGTAACTTTTTCTTTTGATTGATTTCTCTTTCAAAAGTTTGTAATTTTCCATGTAACCTTGTTAGGTTCAGGGTGTTAAAATCTGAACTTGTTCTGAGGACTATAGAATAAGTTTCCCATTTTGAAGGTAAAGACCTTAAAAATCTATGTAACATAGATGCATTTGAATAGGTCTGATTGTTTATTTTTAACTCAGAGATGAGTGAAGAAAATCTTTCAAACTGTTGTGATAAAGTTTCACCATCTATGTGAGTAAAAGTTTCATATTGTTGAGCCAGGATTTCTCTGGTGTTGGCTATCACCTCTTCAGTTCCTGCAAACTGTTCTTTTAGGCAATCCCACAGCTCTTTGGCACTTTCACAATGTAAAAGCCCAGCATATATTTCATTTGGGAGAGTCATAGCCAACATAGAGAAAGCTTTTGCATCTAGCTCAAATTTTTGGAAATCTTCTTCAGTGTAGTCTTTTGGGTCTTTTGGTCTCTCAGTTTTTCCCTCTGGATCTGTAATTACTGGTCTGTGAGGTCCAAAAACTACAGACCTCCAACAACCAGTGTTGGTTTGAGAAATAGTGTGTGCCAACCTTTTTGACCATATGTTATATTCATTTCTGACTAACATAAGAGGTTTGTTGGCAAATCCAGTATTATAAGGGTCCATTTTTAAGAAGTTTGGATTTGTCAATGCTTCTTTAAAGTGATGGATGAAAAAGTGAGTCTTTTAATCCTTTATTGGATATCAATAAGAGCCTGTGTCTGATTCTCAATTTGTTAGATTGATATTTGATCAGATTAACAAGTGCTCTGATACCAATTGTTAGATCAGTGGCCTCTTTTAGTGAACACTTATGTGTTTACAGATTTATATGAGAGTTATTAAGCAGCGGAATAATAAGTGTTCTAAGATTAAAAGATCACTTTTAAGAGGAGTTATCACTCCCCCTTGACCGAGCAGTTAATGAGAAACAATAAAAACAGTTCAAGTATAAAACAGTAAATGCAGTTTATGTTTCTCAGATGTGAAATGGATTATAAGTTAAAAGCCTCGAAGGTTTTCAATTAATTTCAAAGTAAAATCACATGTCTAAAATAGATGAACAAACTCATCTATTTATAGACCAACATACAAAACTGTTGTCTGAAGTAATCTAAGATATTTAGTTAAGATACTAAGCTTAAGATAAGGTTACAACAGTCTGTACATTGAAACTTGAATCAAGACTTTAACAAAACAATATAATACTAAAACTACTGAAGTCTAAGTCGGTTAGAAGCTTCTGATATCAAAGTGCTGATGAGTGACAAACTGCTGATGAGTAGTTTGTCTTCAGTAGTTCTTCAGTGTAGTGTCTGGTTAGACTTCAGAACTTCTGATTGTTATCTCTTCAGTACTTTGCTATTTTGTTCTTCAGTACTTCTGATTTCTTCTTTAGCAGTTTCTTCTATACTTAAGCAGAATATGATTTGGACTAAGGTTATCAAAAGGTGGTTTCTTCAATCCTCTTTGTCCCAACAAAAGTATTGAAGATCATTATACTCAAAGGACATTTTGTGAGTGGTCAGGATATCACCATTTGTTGCAAATGCAAAGTTAGGTGAGTATGAATCAGAGTTAAAACCTGAAGTTATGTCAATAAAATGATCATAACCCTAATCCTTACTATTACCATACATTTCATGTTGGCCCAAAAGTGCAGTATTACCAAACACATAATCATCTGACACTTTTTCAGAATCCTGAAGCTTCTTTTTCTGGTTAAGTTCTCTTTTATAAGTCAAGAGCTTACCATGAAGATGGGTCAGAGATAAATCCTAAAACCAATTGAATTTCTTATAACTATTGCAATAGTGTCCCATTTTTCTGGTAAAGACCTCAAAAATCTGTGATTCAAAGTTGAATTTGGATAGGTGAGCTCTACCCGTTTTAGTTCACTAATTAAACAGTTAAATCTTTCAAATTGTTGAGTTAATGATTCACCCTTAACATGACTAAATGTTTCATATTGTTGATTAAGTATTTCATGGTTGTTTTCAATTACTTCCTCAGTTCCACCGAATTGTTCTTTCAAATCATCCCACGACTCCTTTGCACTGTTACATTGTAACAGTCCAACATAAATATCATTTGGTAGAGCCATAGCCACAATACTAAAGGCTTTGGCATCTAACTCAATTTTTTGGAAATCTACGTCGGAGTAGTTTTAAAGATTTTTAGGTTCTTCAACTTTAGGATCTTTGGTACTCGGCACCATCGGAACATGTGGTCCAAAGATGACCGATTTCCAGCATCTGTGTTTTGTTGAGCAAGAACATGACTCATCCGACGTTGCCAGATATTGTATTCAGTCTGACAAACATCGATAGTTTGTTGCTCGTGCCAGTGTTGTGTGGATCGTGATTGATTGAAGACATTCTCTGAGTTTTAGTGAGAACAAAGTATGATAAAGACAACTTTTAGTGTAATTAAATTCTTACTATGTTTTCAAGAAAAACCAACAAAACGGTATTAATAAATTTTGAGCTGGTCTGTTTATATTAAATTGATTCGTTAGATTGAATTTAATTGACCAAGCTCTGATACCAATTGTTAAGATCTAAGGTTGACTTATTATGATGTTTAATAAATGAAGCAATAAATGAATGATAACCCAATATAGAAAGTGAAGTGGAATGTAAACTTTAAAACATAATAAATCAGAAAAATTGCTTTTAACAAGTACTTTTATAAACCATAAAAGTTTAGCACAAAGTATTACAATTCTCCCCCTCAGACCGATCAATCGCAGTTTTTAATTGTACAGAAAATGAGTGTGAAAGTGTTGAATAGAATGATACAAGCATCATTCTATTTATAGACAAATACGAACTATGATTATTTAAGCTGACGAATGTCTATAAAGGAACTTTCTAAATAGACTAATCAACTTGAAATAAACAACTATTCTAATGAAGGTACTATTACATAAGTCAAACATCTGCTTTGGAATCATCTGTTGAAGCCTAACATATGTTGGCTTCAACAGTTATTCTCAGCAGACCTTGCATCAACGGCTAGTTCCAGATCAGTTGATTCATGTCGATCAGATTAGAGTCAGCAGTTCTTTGGGAGAACTTGTATCCTAAGCACTATTTTATTGATCAGATGTTAGCATGTTTTGGCTTTTCACTTCATCTGTTCTTCTTTGGTCCAGCAGACCCAACATGAAAAAGAGGAATCCCGGATTAGACAAACATGGTTTAGAGGGCCATGATTGCCTAAGAGGCATGAAAAATTCATAATATTAACTATAACTACGGTTTTGGTTGATAGATCATAAATAGCAGACTTGGGCCGTGATAAATCAGTAAGTCATAAATCTCCGGATTAATGACATAAACAGCTGACTTGGGCCGTGACAAATCAGTAAGTCATGAATCTCCGAATTAATGACATAAATTACGGACTTGGGCCGTGATAAATCAGTAAGTCATAATCTTCGGATTAATGACATAAACAGCGGACTTGGGCCGTGATAAATCAGTAAGTCATAAATCTTCGGATTAATGACATAGACAACGAACTTGGGCCGTGATAAATCAGTAAGTCATAAATCTTTAGATTAATGACATAAACAGCGGACTTGGGCTGTGATAAATCAGAAAATCATTCAACCATCGGGTTAATGATGAAAATGTTGCAAACTGTGATAACATTAGATTATATAGTTGGTACAATCTAATGCAAACTGTGATAACATTAGATTGTATAGTTGGTACAATCTAATGCAAACCGTGATAACATATGATTGTATAGCTGGTACAATCTAACGCAAACCATGGTAACATATAATTGTATAGTTGGTACAATCTAATGCAAACCGTGATAACATAAGATTGTATAGTCGGTGCAACCTAACGCAAGTCGTGATAATAGGATATTAGTCGATACAATCCGTTGTAATGTCAATTCGACACCGTTTTATTATGAAAAGAAAACAGACCTCAACTTATATTGAGATCGGTAAATTAGAAAAGGATTTTTGGAAAAATGAGCATTTTTTAACATATAAATGATCTGAACTCTAAAGCTTAAGGTCTTCAAATAGGTCGGTTGGGGTGATGACTACCAATCGAATTAGCAAAACGGGAACTCGAGAAACCCAAATTCTAATTGATGGAATACGAATTAGAGATGTTATGGAAAATCCCAAGCATAATGAATCAGGATAACTCACTTGGTGTGAGGATAGTAAAAAGGGGTAAGCCTTAGGGTTATACCTTAGGGACACTTGAAGTATAAGAGCCTAGCAAACCGGTCGGGCAAAGTGTGGGGATTAGTTATGATTTTCACAATGATCACAATGGATAGGCAGAGGCCATTTAAATAGTTAATTCTTAGAAATAGAATTAGCAAAGAAAAACTGGAAAGGAAAAAATATCAGTGTAAAGCAAAGTTCGTTTACAACATTCTAACAAACATAAAAGCAATAAGAATTGGGTTCAAAAATGGATCCAAGGGAAGGGTAAAATGTCCATGTTAATGAGTTGGGTTAGTCTTGGAGACCAAGATAAATTACTTGTTATTAATAGACGCATAGACATGTATACATACGCATACTGCAATTAAGTAACATAGTAGATGCCCTAAGGTACATGATAGAAAGGACCCATAAATTGTTGTACCTATCGGGATATTAGTAAACGGAAGATGGTCTATTGAACTAAAGCAGGTCTATGAGAAATACGTGAGTAGCTAAAATGCCCAGTAGGGGTATGTATATAGACGTTACGCCATGAAATAACATTTAACTAAACGGAAGAGTAGTGGGATTCAAAGTAATGATACGGAAGTTGAGGTCTTCATATAATAATTGAATGATAAGAAGATTGAGTAAAAAGGTAACAACCCTAAGTATATAGTACTAATTGTTAAGACTATAGAATGACAAGGGAATGAGCGGTGCTTAAATTGGTTTAGGGACTAAAGTTCTTTGGTCACACCAAAGAAACTACATAAGAAAGGTTTCGGGGACGAAACCTCTTTAAGGTGGGTAGAGTTGTAACACCTCAAAATTTCATTACACCTAAATATGCCATTAGGCGTAATTAATAAAATAACAAAGCGAATTTAATAATATAGTGGATGTTTTAATCAACGGATAAAAATGGGCTAAAACCCAATGATAGAATCTAACCTAGACAGTGATGTTATCTAATAAACATGGAAATTGGAACTTGAGGGGCCAAACTGGTCAAGTTGATAAACTTGATTTAATATGGAGCACATATATATGTGTGTGCATCGACATTTCATCAGGAGATGAAATATACACACACAAAACACACACACACACATCTCTAAACCTCATTTTAGCATGAATCAAAGATAGTTGAAGATCAAATTCGAGTGCATGAAGTGCAAATCCATCATCTAGGGCCTAACAAACCCTAAGGTAACCTTCAAGTTGAGTCTTGATGTTGAATTGGGGATATATGTGAATGGTAAAAATCTAGGGTTTTCATAAAACGTGAAATTGAAGATTGTTAGAGGTTGCTCAAGCTTTAGGAACCTCAATTAAGTCTAATTCAGTTATGAATCACATTTTATATGTGTATTTGATTATGCTCATATGATTATGTTAATATGTGAAATTTGGGGTTCAATCTCTAGGTTGAAACCACATACATCTAGTAATCTTAGTGATTCTTTGGAGATTGTTATAATGAGAAATTTAGGCAAAAAGGTCTAAATAACATGTTATGATAACAATTAGATAAATGGTTATGCTTTAGCTAAACTTAGACTCATGAAAACCAATTGAATTGGTAGGTGCACACCAAGTGTTTGATATAATGCCAAGTAAATGAAACTAACGAACTAAGGAATTAGGAACATGTGAAGGTTAACATTTGTTTGTGACGTGGATTAATAATAAGCAAGGCTAATTGCATACTCCACATAAGCAAGATAGCTATGGATTTAGCTAGAATTGATAATTTAGGTACAACAACGAGGGAGCAAATGGGTAAAACGGATGCAAGGTGGATACTTATGGAAACAAGAACGGTTGCAAGGTAAGTAATACTTACACTATTAGACTACAAATATAATTCTTGAATTCATGTAACTATTTAAGCTTCGGTGTGGGATAAAGGAAGGATCCCAAGGGGTGGAACCTATTAAAGGGGTAAATCATGCGAAATCATGTCAAAACAGGATGGATGGTATTAAATGAATCAAGGTGTGTTGATCAAATGATGGATTTCATCAAATGACTCAATAAATAAAATTATGTTCAAAGCGAGAGTCCAAACACAAGATTTTAGATAAAATCACTTGAATAATGAAGTTATGCAATTTTGGGTAAATCGGCCAAGTGTGATTGTCATTTTTCCCATAGGTAAAAGCTGGATTGTCATGGTGTTATGAATGATGAGCTTTAACAGGTCAAATGGTGATTTTATCATCGTTTGAACCCGAAGTTCAAAGCTGGTATTATAAGCTTTAAGAATCTCGTGGTTAACGGGTCAAATGGTAATGTACCACCATTTGGGTCCCAAGAGACTAATGTGGTCAATTTTTAGAATGTATGCAGGAGAACATTTGTAAAATGGGCACTTGATGCCTAAAATATGACAATGATTGCAAGGTATGGATATGGGTCAACGTGTAACACCCCATTTTGAGATTTCACAAGACAAAAAAATGGAAGTCGTAGTTTGGGTCCAAGATGTCAAAGACCCAAACTACAAGGATTATTTGCGTAATTTATGCCCGTTCCATTATAAGCATAACTAGATATGGTGGTAAACTCATAATATAGTTAGTGGGACTAATAACGCTAATCAAGTTGAAAGAAAGTAAAAGTTTAAGCTAAACGTAGGAAGTAAGATACTACGAGGACTAAACCTGTAATTGTGCATAACTTGGCTAAATTCTTGTAAGTTTATTTTGAATGGGGTTGACATGTCATATGATGTAATTATAAGGGTAGATATGGGTGAAATTGGAGGTGTTTGTTGTAATTAACAAAAAACCCAAAGTAGAGGGACCAAAGTTGACAACTGGGAAAACTTCATAAAAATCTACATTTTTATACATGGGGATCGATATGTTGGATGAGTTTTTCATCTTTGGAAGGATTTTGATAAACCTAACACACATACAAGCCCTAATCCAAGGTGAATTCATAAAACATGTGGTGCATGTATAGATTAAAGCCAAGATTGGATGATTACGAGGGTTTCAAGCTAAGGTATGAATTATTTAACACTAGGTGATATATTCTTGGTTAAGAAGATATTACATGATGAAATAATTAGAGATCAGACAAAAATTGATATGTGAATCCATGTAGAAATTAGTTGTAAGAGATAATTGAAACTTGTAATATATTAATCTTGTGTAAATTAACTAAATGGAAGAAAATCTCATAAAGTTGGAAGTGGGTGTTGATCTTGGTGTAACTCAACATATTTCTTAGTTAAATTGTTGAATATATCGAAAAGAAAGTGATGATTTGCTATGTTTGATATCTATTGAATGAGGGGTATTTAATGTAGGTAAAGAACACGATGATTGATGTTATGAGCTATGAATGTTGTACGCACCTCAAATGTTTGATGAAATGTCTAGATTAGTATGATGCGTGAATTTGTATGTAAGACTTGACAAATATGAAAGTAAGGTGATAATAGATACAATTGATAGTAGGTTAACATGAGGATTGTGTTTTAGAAAGTATTCGTGTAGGAATTTAGTTGATTGTATGATTTGGTAAGAAGTATGCATTAGTAGCGCGTACACTAAGCTTAAGTAATACGATGCACGCCATGTGTTTGATTAATTGGTAAGATGAATGATCTTGTATGTTAATAAGAGAATTTCATACGGTCTAGTGTATCAATATGGACATATGTTTGTAAGAAGAAAGTTAGTATAGTTGAAAGTTGACATTCTGAAAAGTCAACTGATATGGAAATAACATGGTAAGTTTTGCAGCATGATTGTGAGATTGGGGATTCCGTGTGAGACACGTTAGCTTGGTTATGTGATATATACGATGCTAAGTTTATTGCTTAAACTTTGAATCAAAAAGGGTGTGAGGCTATGTCTTATGCATGTTATAAATTGACCCATGAAAGTCAATGTAATATATAATTTGGATATGATTGGTTTATGAATGAACATGTATGCTAACAACGAAGTGAACATGATGACATGAAAGGATAGGAATGATGGACTCAAGCATGGGAGGCTAATGGGTTAAGATGAGGCAAGTAACCGAGAATGAACTTGGAGGACTTGAGGTAAGTGATTCCCAAACTTAACACGCATTTATGATATTGAATTATATGTTCATTTAGAATGGGAATCTTGAGAGAATAGGTAGCTTATAGTTGTGACAAGGTAAGAAACGTGGTAATGGGTCAACCATAGATTTGACCCATGCTTGGTTGCATATAGAGGAGACAAACGGGTCATCAAGGAAATATTACGCCATTCATAATGATATCACGTAATTCGGGTAGTTTAACGCCTAGGAAAATTATGGGGAATGGCATTAAAGACTTGGTGAGACTTGGGCATTAACACATGTCAATAAACCATATAAAGTGCAGTCGGTGCCCCATGTAACAAATAGAGGCGCAAGGTGGGTTGTTCGGGCGCAACCTGGCTCTGATGGGAAAAAGGGCCTCATGTGCGCCCTCTAGGGGCGGGGCGCCCCTACCCTCTGGGGGCGCAAGCTTGCGCCCCCTACTGGGTTTTTGTCCGTTTTTCGCGTACTTTGATGTTTAGCCTATATTCACAACCAGTATTCGTGTCTAACGCATCGATAAGCATTGTTTGACTTTGTGAATGCTAGGAATACCCAAATGATGGGTAATTGTATGTTGGACTTATGTAGGTTAAAGCCGGGTCTTAAGAATATGTTTTGGCACGTAAGAGAACATTTTGAGCACATATTACCAAATATGTAACAAACCATAAATGTTTTAAAATGTTGCGATTGTGTGTTTGCATGTCTTGCAAGGATCTAAGTAGAGGCCAAGGTCTTGATTATAGTAACGTGTGATTGATATGTGTCTATGTGTGCATATGTATATATACACACAAGTATGTAATTTGGATGTTATGTTGAGATTTGTTAATGGGATCCAAAACTTCATAATTGGTCTTAGTAATAATATATATAAGAAGGTAGGAGGGTGGGACATGGAAATGCAGTCATGGAAATCGTGTATACGTATGTATTGTTAATGTTGTTAACCACATTGTTGTATAAATGACAATGAAGATGCAGGTTAGAAAAGAGTGAATGCAGGGAATTTCAGGGCTAGAATCCAAAGATCGGATTTGAGATGGTAACTTGTATGAGTCCAAACTTGTAGAGACAAGTTAAAATGATCATCTAGCCTCTTTGGGATGCTATTTACTATGTTGTTCAAAATATTAATTGAAGTCACTTACTGAACTAATGATATGGTTATGTGGTGATTGCAGATTGGTGTGAATCTTCCACATAAGCGAGGAACGGTTGAAGATCGAGTGAGGACCTGGATTATACGTGGTCGCATAACTTCTAATATAGAGGCATTTGTGTTGAATCTAATAGTAAGATAATTATGTAACACCTTTAATATATTGAAAAGAAAAAAAAAAGGTCTCCCAACATTCAAGATTGTTTATAAAGAAAGAAAATTTTCGGTAGGTACTTCTGCTGTATATTTCCAGTTAATTCGGTTTAGGGTGCTACACAACGCCACCTGGTAAGTCCGTAGTTAGGTAAAAGCCTTTGGGTGAAGTGAATTAAATTAAAAAACAGCCTATAAGAGGTGTGGGTGACAAATCGGTAAGCATTATTTTAACTAAGCTTAATGCGCGCCTTGACACCAAGTATAACTTAAGCCATAGTGAAATTGTGTGTTGGTGGTCAAACTAAGTCCGAGAGGGCTTAGAGGTTTTCAAACAACTCCTTGAGTCAAAAACAATGGAATTAAATCAAGTAGTGTCGCCATGAATGGTTAAATAAGAAGTATGTGCCTATGAGGGCATTTTGGGAATTCTAAAGATTCACTAAAGGTTAAATCTAATAACTGGGTCATAATGAAACAAACCGGGCGATGTTTTTAGTTAAACAAGTTTCCAATGGGTTGACAATATGATTGTTATGCTTTTTGAATAGTCAAATAGTGTTTTGTATAGCCCATGGCCTTAACGGGTTGATTTGGGTAAAAACGATATAAACATTTAAACTTAAGAACCAAGTCATAATGAAACAAACCGGACGATATTTTAGTTAAACAAGTGTCCAATGGGTTGACAATATGATTGTTATGCTCTTTGAATGGTCAAATAAGGTTTTGTAAAACCTAAGGCCTTAACGGGTCGATTTAGGTAATAATAGCATAAGCATTTGAACAACCAAAAAGGGGACTTGATCATGTGAATTAACATCTTATAAGCATGATAAAGTGGTGTTAAACAAGTCCCCAAGTGTCCTAAGGAAGGGCCTTGAACTTGGTTATAAAAGCATCCAAAGATTAGGGAAAACAAACAAGGAAATGAAGGCCAACACTGAAAAATGAACACAGGGACAGAATGTCTAGACCGTAAGCTACGTCCCTATGGCCGTAGCCGACAGCGGGGTCATTCCCAAAATAGTTGTTTTGGCCGTTTGATCAAGTTCGTTCCGTTTTTGACGTGTAACGACACTTCCACTATTCTAAATGCATTATTAACCATCCCACTAACGATTCTTGGTGTAATGGTGCTAGGTACACATTCGTTGGGAGACCCGGAGCAAGGATCAAGTCGCAAGGAGAACCGAATACACCCGAACACTCAAAAGCTTCCGCAAATGAAAATCCCGTTTAAAACGCAAGCTTTAGTAATTGTTAATACTAATTCTAAATGTAAAAATTTGTTGGGACCAATAATGTATGAATCGCAATGGGTTGGGTTCATAAATATCAAAGTTTTAAATCGGGATTGATTTTCGTATAAGGTCAAAACCCGCAAGATTAAGTGCTAGTAACGTGTTTAGGGGTTAGGGTCTTACATCATCCAAGTCCATATTTCATATAAGTAAGTTATTTTAACAAAACTTTGCATTTTAAAGTTCACATCTTATGTTTTTAACATGATCCGCATCTCATTATGTAAACTTATGTATTCTTAGAGGGTGTTTGGGATCGAGTTTCAAAACTCCTTATTGACTTATTGACTTATCCAAGAAGCCAATAAGTAATAAGCTGTTTGTGTAAACTAAAAGCACTTTTAGTTTTGGCTTTTCAGTAAGGATGAAAAAACTGTTTTCAAGAAGTTAGAAATCCTAGCTTTTGGCTTTTGGAAAAAAAAATTACAAATTCACCATCTATCTATAGAACCAATCTTCACAATAAATTAAGCGGAACATTAAAAAAACAATTTATTGACTTTTTGATGTTTCTCATTACAAAAGCTAATCCAAACATTTTTTTTAAAAACTCATTTTCAAAAAGTCATAAGCCAATAATCACTTCTAACCAAAAACACTTTTGAAGTTAAATAAGCAATCCCAAACACCCTTTAGTTTTGTTAGTCAAGATCATCTTTCTCTTTACCTTTAAACTTATTTTCAAGTTCTACATCTTAATCTTTTGAGTTGATCGTCAACACATCCATTTTAAAGGTCAAGTTTTAATCAACATTTTAACAAAACAACATCATCATCAACATCACCGCCACCCCACGACTCTTCACACACACACACACACACTCTTTTGTACACCATTGTTTCTTGATAAAAGTCTATTTTAAACCTTAAGTTTATAACCTCTTATGTTTATTTTATAAGCAACTTGCAACTTTTAAACATAAAAACAAGATTTAATGAAACAAAAGTGTAGGATTTTTAGTACTAGCTCAAGGCTAGGGAAGGCACAAAATCTTGAAGTTTGGAAGTGCTTTTACTACTACGTGAATTTAAGTTAGGAAGTTATTATAGGAATTAGGATCTATGATGCATTCAAGTCAAAAACATCAAGAAGGAATTGGGATCTTTTACCACCCAAGGCATTATTGCCTAGTGGTATCTTGGTGGTGAGATAAGACTTAGGGGTCATAAGGTCATGGGTTCGAATCTCACAAAGGGGGTTTTCTCATAATTATGAGTTTCCTCCTGAATTGGTAACTTGGTGGTGGAATATGATCGCGTTGCAACACTGGTGGCACGATGATACTCCAGTGTTCCGTGAGTGATTCCAATTTGTTGGCTGTTCAAAAAAAAAAAAAAAAATTGGGATCTTTTACCGTTCGCCACTACTTACCTTTATTACTGTCTCATCACCGATGTAACCATTGTCGCCACTACCATTCCAGCTATAACAACCGCCAACCCCCTTCCAACAACACTGTTGTTGGTTGTTGCCGACACCTATACCACCACTGTTGCAATGGTGGTGATGATAGTGACGATAGAGTGTTGGTGATGGAAAAAATAGTTATGGAGACAACAAAATGACAGAGGTGGTGGGGTGACGACGAGGTGGCAATGAAGGCGTCGTAGACAGTGGTGGTGGTTGCAATGAATCGGAGATTGAAACGTGACAGACTCGTCTAACAAAAAATTTTGCACCCACATAGCCGTTTTTGTCGTATACACAATGTGTACACACAGCCGTTTTTGGTCGTATATACACTTAAAGGATCGAAACGATCCCAACTAAAGAAGAAAGTGTACACACGTAGGCTAGTTTAGTCGTAATGTCGTATAGACACTTGAAGATTTTAAGATGGGCTCAACCAGAGAATAATTTGTACCTACACAGCCGTCTTTCGTCGTGTATACACTTGAACGATCGAGAGGGGACTCAACCAATGAAGAAATTCGCATCTCATACGTTTTTTTGGTTGCATACACACTTGAAAGTTCAAGATGGACTCAACCAGCAAACAATTTGTTAAAAGTCTAAGCTTGTCGAGATTGACGGACGAAATAACCGATACCGCAAAAACATTAGACTCGTACAGAAAGGTCTTTGGAAACCCAGAAATATTGCCATTCAATAAAAACATGTTCATTTTCATATTGTCCAATAGTTTAAGGTCTCAACTTCCAGTCAGTTTTCCTAAAGGTCAACTACTCTTAGCGCCTCGGTTACATCTAACTTTGTTTGTTCCGAACTCACAATGGTATCTCAGACGGCCAACTAATAAAGTTAAATATTGTCCTCAAGTCACACGTATGTCATACCGACCCTCATAGTAGACGGTGAAGACACCTACCGACAAACAGGACAACATGGTTTTCCACTCAAGGCGTTTAATACCAACCCTGATAGTAGACGGTGAAGACACCTATCGACGAACAGGTTTAGTAGCCAATCGTAAAGTTATATTCGCTCGAATGCATGGTTTTCCACTCAAGGCGTTTAATACTAAGCGTTGCGTATAATTTCATGCCAGATATCGGAGATTTTTAGCGTGAAACACTTTATCCATAGCCTAGTAGATAGAACACGTAATCTGTAACTTGTACTATTGGTTAACTGGGCATTCGTGGATGTATGAGTTTCTTGATGACGAGTTCTTACAATTATACTAAAAGAGAATACATAAGCTAAATCGATCATCAATAAGTAAACACGTCGGTTGGTTTTATTAACTCAAGGGAAATCATCACATAAATTCCCATATAAGACACTGTTTTTCTTTCTTCTTTTCACTTGTTTCAAACTTATAATAGCAGAGGCTCAGTTCATAAACAGGCAAATCATATCATAAACAGAAAGAGAAAACAAACCTCATTATTTCGGTATAGAGAATCAAGAACGAGCATAACGTACAGATACACGCTGTTGGATGGCTCCTCTACAAGATGGGCAGTCCTTCATTCCTTGTTTTTCATGAAGCTCGTTGCATTTTGTACAAACCACTTGATGGGCACATGGAAGAAAAACGACCGACATTTCTTCTGATAAACACATAACACATTCCCGTTCACGTTTCACACCTCCAGTAACATTAACAGGTTCCATAATGGTTTCAGGTACATAAGGCTTCTGAGTTTGTGTTGCAGAAATATCGGTTAATTTACTAGCATAGCTTCCATCGACGCCTCTCCTTAAAGCAGCTATTTTTGAAGAGTCGGATTTCAGTCTCAATAACGATATTTCCTTCTCGAGCTTTTGAATATCGTCTTTGTATTTTTGAAGGGTTTTATCTGCTTTAAGTCTAGTTAAATCTTCTCTTGATTTAGCCAAAACTTCGCCTTCTTGCCGCTCGATTTTAATCTTAACCGCTTGATTAATAAATTCTTGTTTCGCTTTCTCTTCCTGTTTCCATTTTGTCTGCAAACAATTCACTTTCAATGAGACATCAAGCAAACAAAACAACAAAATGATTCACGAACACACCTCGACTTGATCTCTTTGTTCTATAGCCTGCTCAAAATCTTCTTTCAGCTGAGCTAACTTACGCCTCTCGGCTATAAGCTCTTCCTGAAACATTGTTTTCTGCTTCTCCCAAAACTGTAACTGCATCAACGTCCTTTTCTCTCTCTTCGACACCTCTTCGCAGCTGGCAGCGGACTCAGCCGCCTGTAATTTTGCAGCCTCCATCTTCACCCTCAAATTAGCATTCTCCACCTCCAATCTACGCACTGCAGCATCGGCGCGGCCGACCTGATTACTAGCCTTCATCAAAGCATTCTCCATTTCAGATAACTTCTTCATCGTGTTGTCCTCCAACGCCTGTTTCTCTCTCTTTAACCTCTCTACTTCTTCTTTCTCCTGTCTAAGTGTCTTAAGCTCAGCCTTTTCTTTACCAAGCCTACGCGCAGCTTGCATAACCTTCTGATTTGCCCATTCGGTCCACATCTGTAACTGGTTTTGAAGATCGTGCACCCGTGGCGCAAGTTTTGAAATTGATTCCTCTTTTTTATCTTGTGGGGTCCACTGCCCGAACGATTTGTCACAAGGCATGGCAGAAAAACTAAGAGTGGGAGCCTCGGCTGTCGAAAAATTGTTGCTTTTTACAGGAAGTGAAAGAGATAACTCGGTTTCGGCTACTGATAATGCTGGAGGACTTTCTGCTGAAGTCAATATAGGTGTGATCGTGCCGTTATTGTTTATATCATTAATCTTCAAGGAAGCCTTTTTAAGGCTTATAGATGTAGATTCCGACACAGATTTCAGTTTCTTATCCAAGATTAAGCCGCCAATGTTACCAAGCTTTCCAGCTCTAGACGCACCTTTTAATCCATGCGTACGGTAGCTTTTCTCCAACTGAACTGATTTTTGTCTCAGTAAATAATCTCTCTTACTAATGCCATTAATTTTCCGACTTCCTATAGGCTTTTCTTCATGACTTTGAGATGAAAGGCTTAAGGATCTAGTTATTGTTCGGGGATTCGATTTTTGCTTCCCTTTTTGTGATGCAAATCCATCCAAAACAAAAGAAGACTTCTGTTTCGAACGAGGAACTTCTGTCTTTGCTGGCGGGTCAGACATACAATCATGCACACAATGATTTAAGCTACACGGATTTGGAACACTTTCCAAACTCTTACCTTCGTTTCTTACATGCGTCTCAACCGAATTAGAAGATCCGTCACCAGCTAAAGTACATAACTCGTCACCATCCATTCCACAAGCTTGCGACACGTTCATGTCCGATATCAACAAACACCACATTGCGTCCCCTGTGCTGAACGAAGGCCTAATTTCACGAACAACGCAAACCAGTTCCGCCAGTAAATACTTTTCCATTTGGTCTAGACTTTCAAACTGATGTCCCTTCCATGGATCAACCTCTCGCCCGTTTTTAAGAAAAATCAAAGTGTTCTCCACTATACTCGACACAATATCTTGACAACCACAACAAAGACCAGACCGGAGAATACCCTTTATAGCAACTTCTTCTGCATAACCACACGAAACAATTTTCTTAACGGCACTTTTAAACATCGTGTCCAAGTTTAATAACACAAGCTCTTCCAGCTCAGATTCCGTAAGATCACTCCAATCAGCATCGTGAAACCCATCATTTACATCCAACTCAACTCTATTCCGATCAACCCCATAATCACCCGACCCTACCATCCCAACCGCACACGACAACCCCAAATCAAGTTTAACAGAATCCATATTTTCATAACCAAAACTACACATATCACAACCGTTATCCTGCCCATGACACTCAAACTTCTCAGCAGAAAACTCGTAACTAAAACACTCCGCCTGCGACGTCGAAACCATTTTCTGCGAACCGGTTGAAGGCGACGGATCAGCTCTAAACTTCCTCTTATTCCTACTCCCCTTCTCTTGAACCGTCATAACAGGCGACACATGACTCGTTTTCGCAACAATAGTAGCCATTGATTCCAACTTCACAACATATCAAACAATAACAAAATTAATATTCAATCACTCAAATAACATTTATAACATTTCCATATTATATAATCATTAATCAACACTTAACATAACAAAAAAAAAAAATATCATCAATTACCAATTATCAATCATCAATTTATCACAGAGGTATAACTTAATTACTTAAACAGTTGGGTAATTAATAATATCATCAAATAATAATAATAAAATTCCCATAAAAACACAAAATCATACCAGAAACTTCACAGATTGAATCAATCAGTAATCTGCAACAAAACCCACAAATATTAATAATCAATTACACTTTTTTGAACAAAAACTACTAAATTAATCAATAATAACAAATAAAGATCAATCAAAGCAAGAAATTAATATAATCGGATTAAAAAATCAAAGTGTATACAAGAAATTGAAATGGGTATCAGAAAAATATTGGATTTGGGATTGTAGCGATGAGATTATACCGATTTAAGGGAATTAAAGATACGGTGAACGATGAAGGATCGGAGGGTAGTAAGAGAAAATAATTTGATGTGTTTTTTTTTAATTTTTTTTTTTTTTTGGTTTATTATTCTCTTTTTCTGTAGTATAACTTTGAACGTGTCTCTCTATCTACCTCTTTATGAGTTTTTAGCTCTTTGTGGATTTCTAATACTTGTTTCTAGAAATAGTGAAATGCAATTTCAACAATGGACAACTATTGATATGGTTTATAAAAATTGTTGGTGTAATTGAATAATGTGGTGTTTTTAAGGGGTTTTTTTTTTTTTTTTACTATTGTATGTTTTTGTAATTTGATTATATTTTCGGTTTAGTATCAAGTTAAGGATGAGTCGAGCATACCAAATTCGGTTGATGTAGTTGATCTAGATGTTAGCAAGTTATTATGGATGATGTTGCGGGGACTGGCTCGAAATGGGTTAAGCATAAAGCGGATAATAAAGTTGTGGCCATTTTTGTAAGAAAGAAAGATAAAATTACACATATTGTTCTTTATTATTTATGCATGAAAATGCACCCCTTATCATTTGTCTTCAACAAGCACATTGCATGTACTTTATGACTAAATTTTGCACACTCACAGTCCTTTACACTAATTATCATCCATTACCTCTATTAGTTAGTGTCACGTGCCTGTCATAGGAGCAAAACTGTCATTTTACACCATATTCTCTTCTTAGACCTTTTTTAAAACCCATTGACCATCTCTTCTAATTCTTGTTGTTGTCCACTAGATTGACCTACATCATGAATTAAAGGATTCCAACCTAGCAAAAGCCTTGAATTGTTTCTATTGATCTAAAAATCATCACTAACTTCAATAATCCTCATTTTGACAAGGGAGCATAAATAAGTATGGACATTGTTACATCAAATTCAGTGTAAACATTCAATCTCTTATCATTACTAGTGTGCTTGCAAAAGGCAATAAGATCCAAGTCACTACCTAGAGCTCGAAGACCAAAATCCAAGTCTTGATTTGGAATCCTATAATGGTAATACCTAACCACATCCATTGGATGCCCTGACTTTCATTATGCAATCCAACTCATGAACTAAGAAAAAGTCTAGATCCAACAAGTCAACAACGTTGCTCTTACCCTCCACATACTTTATGTCTGTAAATTTAGTGAACTTTCCACCATGATAAAACTTTGCGAAAAACAAATGGAAAACTACTCTAAATCCAAAAAAAGGTATTTCTTTAAAGAAATTGAACTTTAGAAAGTTAAGAATAACAAAATTACACTTTTTAGGAACAATGGTATAGGTAGCACTCATCAATGTACTTGTCAACGTCTTCTTGTTCCATGTGTCGCCGAGTACAAAGCCTCATTGGCCTTTTATCTCTCCCGTCTCCCACCATTGTCATCTGGAATGATGGGTTTGATCTTGTGAGGGTCTGATTTTGAAGTGGACGTTCTTATATAAGAAGGGTTTAAGGTTTAGAAGATGATCGATGGGTTCTAACAAAGGCCTGGGAAGAGAAGATGGTGCAAAATGACAGCTTTTGCCTTCACATGAGGGGCACATGACACTAACTAACATAGGTGATGGGTAGTAGTTAGTGTAAAGGACCGTGGGTGTGGAAAACTTTGTCATAAAAGACATCTAGTGTACTATTGAAGACAACAGACAAGGGCTGCAAGTGACTTCATAAATAAAGGACAATATGTGTACTTTTGTCAATAGAAAAACAAAAAAAAATACAGTAGATCTTATGATTCATATTATCTCTCTGTATGCATAATTATAGATCATAAATATCAATTACTATCTCAAAGCCAGAATCACCTACATATAACTTGTTTTGGAATTTGGGACCTTAGGGAAGTGTGTGTGTGTGGGGGGGTGAAGCCTTTATCATTTGTCTTCAACAAGCACATTGCATGTACTTTATGACTAAATTTTGCACACTCACAGTCCTTTACACTAATTATCATCCATTACCTCTATTAGTTAGTGGGTCAAATGAGGAGCAAAACTGTCATTTTAAACCATTTTCTAGTCCTAGACCTTTTATTAAACCCATCGACCATCTTCTTCTGTTTCTTGTTGTTATCCACTAGATTGACCTACATCATGCATTAAAGGATTACAACCTAGCAAAAGCCTTGAATTGTTTCTATTGATCTAAAAATCATCACTAACTTTAATAATCCTCATTTTGATAGGGGAACAAACATAAGTATGGACATTGTTACATCAAACTCAGTGTAAACATTCAATCTCTTATCATTACTAGTATGCTTGCAAAAGGCAATAAGATCTAAGTCACTACCTAAGGCTCGAAGACCAAAATCCAAGTCTTGATTTGGAACCCTATAGTGGTAATACCTAACCACATCCATTGCATACCCTAACTTTCATTATGCAATCCAACTCATGAACTAAGAAAAAATCTGGATCCAACAAGTCAACAACGTTGCTCTTACCCTCCACATGCTTTATGTTTGTAAATTTAGTGAACTTTCCACCATGATGTAACTTTACAGAAAACAAATGGGAAACTGCTTTAAAATAAAAAAAAGTAATTCTTTAAAGAAATTGAAGTTTAGAAAGTTAAGAACAACAAAGTTACACTTTTTAGGAATAATGGTACAGGTAGTAGTGACCAATGTACTTGTCAACTTCTTCTTGTTCTATGTGTTGCCGAGTACAAAACCTCGTTGGCCTTTTGTCTCTCCCGTCTCCCACCATTGTCATCTAGAATGATGGGTTTGATCTTATGAGGGTATGATTTTGAAGCGAACGTTCTTATAGGAGAAGGATTTAAAGTGTAGAAGATGATTGATGGGTTCTAACAGAGGCCTAGGAAGAGAAGATGGTGCAAAATGACAGTTTTTGCCCACATAAGGGGCATATGACACTAAGTAACATAGGTGATGGGTAGTAGTTAGTGTAAAGGACCGTTGGTGTGGAAAACGTTGTCATAAAGGACATCTAGTGTACTATTGAAGACATCAGACAAGGGCTGCAAGTTGCTTCATAAATAAAGGACAATCTGTGTACTTTTGTCAATAGAAAAACAAAACAAAAAATACAATAGCTCTTATGATTCATATTATCTCTTTGTATGCATAATTATAGATCATAAATATCAATTACTATCTCGAAGCCAAAATCTGTGACAACCGGAAAATTTTTCCTTCTTTCATCACTTCCTTTCCGGTTTCGGGCAATTTTCGGGACGGAAATTCTTTCAACAGGGGGATGATGTGACACCCGGCAAACTCCGTTTAATAACTTTCGTCAAACTAGCAAGTCTACCTTAGCGAGTCATGCATATTACATACGTAACTGGGTCGGTTGAGTCGTTATGATGGTTCGGGAATCATCGGGAGTCATTACAATGATCCACGGGATCATTGGGAGTCGGTCCATAACCATGTGTACAAGGATTGGTGATTCGTGGAATCGCCGGGTTTAATGCACACACGTAAGTCTCAAGTCCCGGGAATTGGTGAACCAATGTGAACGTGTTATTTATCATGCTTTATATGTTTATAATCATTATGTGACTTGTTGGTATGTGGATATGTGCTTATATGTGTTAAAATAGTGTTTAACGCGCCAAAAACCCGAATAAGCATGCTGAGGGTGATTACGTGTAATCACGTGACATTATAGGCGATTACGTGTAATTGCATGTAATCATAGGCGATTGCGTGTAATTGCATGTAATTATAGGCGATTACGTGTAATTGCATGTAATTATAGGCGATTACGTGTTCTAATCGCCTGTTGCAGCACCCTAATCGCCTGTAACGTGTCTGACGACTAGAAACACCTATAAATACCACCCTTGACTTGTAAAACATCATTTGTGCAACCCTAGTCGTCCCATAACCTCTCTCAACCCATAAACATCCTCTGGAACCCGTTTTTGCCAAAGAATCCACCTTTCCAAGCTTTACACCTCATTATCTTGCAAATCCAAGGTGTGTTCTTCATCCCAAACCTTTGTAATGATATTGTTTTACTCCCTAAAGGTCCAGACCTGATTTCTAAATGTTTGTGTCTTTAAAAACTTATTACAAACAGTTTCTACATAAACCTAAACCTTCATACTTGTTTTATGTGATGTTATCATGCAAAGATAGGATTTTTATGTTGTAAACGTGTGGATTCTTGTGTATTTGATATGTTTCTGAGATAAATTGGTTGTTAGCATGATTATTGATGAGTTTGGAGGTTCATAGTTGTGTATTGTTGATAATAGGTGTTTTGACCCGTTTGAATGATTTTGAAGGATTAAAGATGATATGATGTGTTTTGTTGATTGTGTGAGGTTAGGGTTTGCTCCAGGAGGTCTACTCTCCTGATAGAAGGGGCGAGTAGCCTACTCGCATGTTTCTATAGGCGAGTAGGAGCCTACTCGTGTATATTACATGTGATTACAACCCTAATTGCATGTTTGACTTTCCTACTCACTAGTTGACTTTTCCTAATTGCATGTTTGATTTCTAATCGCGTGTACTGCTGTTATAAGTATATTTTGACATCCCGGAACATGGTTTGACACCTAGGAACATGTTAGGAACCCCGTGACATGTCTAATAACCTAGTAACACCTGTTCGGACTCGTTTATGCGTTATTTGAGCTGCATGCTAGACTTGGTGATCTTTTACGCATGTTAAGTGTGTAATTGCATATGATTACATGATATCTTGTATTTGGCTAACACGAGGGATGTCGGGTCACCAATGGGATGTCGGGTCTTGTCTTGTGTGGTTAGGTTATCAGTCAAACATGTTTTCAAACGTATAATGGTTATGGTCTGGACACTGAGGGACTAGTTGACCTGCGGGTCAATAATTCGGGTACTCATATGCATTTAATGATAGGTTGTCGACACTAGGACTGTCATTGGAAAGTTTGTAGAAGAAGAAAATGAAAGAGAAAGGATTGCTGAAGAAATTGATGTGGATGAAGTGAGTGAAGATGAGATGCTTGAGACCTTCATAGAGTTTGGTGAAGAAGAAGCAACTGTGTATGAAACGGCTGATGGTCACAAAATTAGTCCAGAAAGGCCCACATGGCTCCCAAGAAAAGGTTTTACTGTCCCAGCTTTTCATCAAAACATCCACCACACCAAAGAAGCTCATCAAGAAAGAATTATATCGTGGAAGTACGATGAATCAAAAAGGTTGTTTGTCATCAAGCGTCGAAGGGGAGTCATTCAGCATTTCAGAAGTCAACAAGACTTGCAATCTCTCCCTCTCTGGGACATCAGGGAGCTCTACAGGGTACCGTTCATCAATCCTACTCACAACTCTATTGGAAGCAGTCTTGCTAGTATGATCGAAAGAGAATGTGTTAGAGATTTCACGGTTTTCAAGCCACAAAAGTCGAAGCGTCGAATTTCAAAGAAAAGAATTGATCCTGCTACTGGAGAAAGTAGGATTACTTATGTGATTGATCCACCTAAAGTTGTAACCAGGGTACCGATACGTGAAGAGCTTCCGGTTCTGTTAAAGGACTTCAAGAAATGGTTCTATGATAGCCAGACTGGTGAAGCGGTGATCAAGTCAAAGGATAATGCTGAGATTATGAGACTTTTTGATCCAGTGGATGTATTTATTCTTAATTTGTTTGACTTGAATATGCTGTTCGCAAGCAAGATCAATGTGGGAGCAGGGAATGCACTGTTTGAAGAAGCTATGCTGTTCCAGAGAGCAGTTGATTGAGTGATGAAGTTAAAACAAGAATTGTTAGATGTGGTGAACAGAATCAATGCAGTTGACATAGCCAAAGAACAGAAGGAAAAAGCTGCTAAAGAAAAGTCTGCTAAAGCTGCCGCTAAACAAGAAACTCAATCTGAAGCAGTTGTTTCCCCAGAGGTGATTATTCAAGAGCCTCCTGTACAAGAAGAACCTGCAGGTGCTATCATTCCAGAACCTGTGCAGGAAGAGCGTGAAGACGGGGAAACAAGTGATGTGTCAATTGACTGAGATAGTGGAAGATCTGGTAGTTGTGGTCTTGGGGGAGTATTGTTGGGTTCTGTTGAGACCGCAGTTACTAGAACAAAGACTTCTTGGTGGGTTATGATGTGTTTTGTAAGCCAAGGGGCTGATTAAGTAAATACCCAAAGTTTCTAGGGTTTCCCTAGTGGGCTGCGCACTTAATTGTAAGGCCCTGCGTACTTGTGTCAAGTACGCAGGCCCATCTAGCTTTCCTATATATAGAACAGCATATGCAGCTCCTAGGGTTAGGGTTTTTGGTGATCTTTGATAGCACAAGTGTCATAGGTGCGTACTTGTAGTATTTCCATGGTGTTTCAAAGTTTATTATCAGAAATGGAAGCTTGATTATGTCTATCTTGTGTGTCGGTTCTTCATATATCATCTAGCATCTTTGTTGTCTAAAGATTTACCACTCAAACACCTAATCAATAGGTGTTTATGAGTGTTATCAATCACTAGCACTTAACAAGATCTAGTATTTAGGACTTACAGCGACAATCTGCAAGGTCAGAATCTAACCCGTGACTTTGAACAGAAGCAGCATGCAATTATCCATTTTGGGGTTTAGTATTAAGTAAAAACTAGTCATAAGATATATATTCCACCAATTAGTATGGACCTCTTGGTTTGATTGTATCCCCACTAGAGTAGCGAGGATGAAATAAATCAAGTCCTTAGCTTAGATTTTGCCACCGCGCTTAAGGCAAGAGTCTACCAAACCCAAAATCCCGAAAAATAACATCTAAACCTCTTTCAAGCAATCAACATGATATTACTACATAAACATAGAAATCTTGAATGTTTGACTAAACAAACACAAGGTTGATGATTTGTTTCTAAGGATTTGAAAAACTCACTTTCAATATGTCCAATCGTACTTAAAGTCATTCCCATACGCCTTCGTTTATCCATAAACCGTTTAGTTAATTCTCCATCAATGGGTTGTTTCTCCCAAGTGACCAAAAGAACTTTAGCCACCCATGGCTTTGAAGATATTCATTAACGAACTTGATTGGATTTTATAAATCATCATAAGGTTGAAAATTAATTAATTCTTACAATCATAAGATTACAAAATCAATGTAGAAAGGGGGTAGAAGGAGACTATAACCTAAGGGGAAAGGAAATAATTAAACAAGAAAAATGGAGGAGGAATCTTGGAATTTATAGGCTGAAGATGGTGATTGGACACGACGATCTTTGCACTGCAACCGGCACGGTGCGTGGTACTAAGGCAATGGGTGTGGTCAACTCTTATGGGCCCAGGAGATCTTTCAAATGTCAAACGGGGATCCTTTCTTTTTTTTTTTTTTTGGGGGGGGGGGGGGGGGGGTGGGTGAGGTGTGCGTGGTGGGCACGACTCGTGCTTGGCCTATTTTGTGACAAATCTTCATTTTTTTCATTTATTTTGCTTCGCCTGTCCGTTTTCGGGCTGAGTTATCCTAAAATAAAACAAACAAAATCAAGTAAGTCAATTCTATTTATATTTACAATAAAACTATTAGAAAGTGAAATTAAAATGATGCTAAAAATATGTATAATTTTACACTTATCAAGTTGCTAAAATAATCATATACAACATACAAGTCCTTACACACTCAAGTCATTAAGTATATTTGTTTATCTAAGATCATGCCACCAAGTATATACACATTACATGACTATGTTTTGCAAGCAATCAGTTATCCCAAGACATCAAGATGAATTGACGAATTCAATGTGAAGGTGATAAGATCAAGATTATGTTTCAGTTAGTAAAATGTCATGTGGAGAATCAATGTAAATCGACATATGCTAAATTGATAAGCATCAGTTTGGAGATCCGTGTGAATATTAAAAAGAAGCTGACAAGAATCCTACAAAAGAAATCAAGACACCAACAACAAAGTCATGATTAGGGTCAAACATATGTCCTTTGCAATCTTACAAATATTACACTCCAAGTAATAATTCAAGATTGGAATTCAAGCTTACAAAGATCAAATATTCAAATTAAGTTGTAAAATAAGTCTAAATTCAAGCCTACAAAGTTCAAGATATAATTCAAGCTTACAAAGTTCAAGGGAGACTCAAGATTATAACAAATAATGTGACCTAGAGGATTAGTCGCCTGACAGCCTCCTTCCAATATGGTTGAGACGTGACGTTGTCCTAAAATTGGGTCTCGCTACTTTATGCATTAACAAAGCACAAATTTTTACCAGGTCTTAGGAGAACGGCTTTGGTCGGTTGTCTTGCAGAGTATTCAGAATAACCTTGGAATATAGTATGGTGTTTTCTAAGATAAATGTCCGGGAATCCATAACCAACTTAGTTAGTGACATCATCAAGGGGGAGTGCACACCAAGTAGCCTTTTATTAATCTAATTTTAAAACCATCTATCTTTTTTATTTATTTATTCATTTTCATGTTCTTTTATAAGATCTACAAGAACAACTCTATTGTTGGCTTTATCAGATGTTAATGACATCTCGGTACTAAGAGCTCTTGTATCATTGGACGATCTCGATAACTTACCATCACTATATTACGCCAATGATGGGTGCACTTGTCTCAATGTGATATTTTGGTAATCATATCTTATCGCGTTTTATATGTTTAAGACTTAATCCTATGCAAAAAAACCAGCTAAAATAACCATTATTTATATACCATGTAACTAAGTCAAACCATCAAGTGAATTAATTAAGAATTAGAAAGATAAGGATTAATTACAAGGTTATCCATCAAGATTCTTCCAATCATAACAAGTACTCCCTAAGGAATTTACCTTCAACCCTTTTCACTTACCTTTTTGCTTTAAACACTTCCAATCTAAACACACTTTCATGTTCTTATCAAATAGATCTTCCACTCATTCTTATCTATCTTATTGTCAAAAATATGGTCGACACAGATTGTCTTCCTTTATTACCAAATAATAACCAAAAGATTCAAAGGTCTGACAAAAATACAATGAAAACCTCACTACAGCACTCAAAACCTCTCAGATGATTATCAACAAGATAATCATAAACAAAATACACGAAGAGAATACATGGCTTTTAAATCAAGATGATCAGAAAGCAAACCCTAATATTTTGAAGAGAGATTACAGATGAACAAGTGATAGAATAATGATCAAGAGTCAAAAGTGATCTCTCGACGAATGGAGCAACTATTTATAGCTGCCCAATTGTGTTTTCACTAAAGAATCAACGATCAGGAATGAACCCATCCAACGGCTAAGAAGCAAATGTGTTTCTAAACTTGGATCACCACATCAGCAACTCCATAAACGAACTGGGTCAAAGCAACGGGCCTGGACTGGACCACACACAACATGGACTCCTCTACTGGGCTTAACCAATCAGCAATCCAATAAACAAGCCCAAACCTGAAACAATTCTTATGCAAAATATTTTATTAAGCCAAAATGTTTAGTTTTATTGAAGAAAACAAGATTAGCTGCTATGGATATAGCAGCTAAACTGTCACAATGAAGCTTAACTGGTAAGTCAATGACAATATCCAACTCAAACAAAAGATTCTTGACCCAAATAATTTCACAAGTAGCAGCAATCATGGCTCGGTATTCTGCTTCAGCAAATGACCTAGTCACAGTTGACTGTTTTTTGCTTTTCGCTTTTCCAGGTAACAAGACTATTACCTAAGAAAATGCAATAGCCAGTAACAAACCTCCTGGTCTCAATACATTTACCCCAATATCAATCAGCAAAGGCTGTTAGACCGAGGGAATTACCTTTAGATAACATAATCCCCTTACCAGGAGAGGATTTCAAATACCTCATAAGCCTGAACGCAATTTTCCAGTGCCCCTCAGTGGGTGAGTGCATGTACTGACTTAAGTAATGCATAGTATATGATATATCAGGTCTAGTATGAGAAAGATAAATAAGTTTTCCCACAAGTTGCTAATAACTAGTGATGTTGGATAACACTTTGTTATTGTCAGCAATAATGTGGTTCAAAACATGATTTTGTTCAAGTGGATTGGTGACAGGTTTACACCCTAGCATACCATATTCACACAATAAGTCTGTACAATATTTCCTTTGTGATAGACACAAACCATCAGTGACGTTGGTAACTTCTATTCCTAAGAAATATGTAAGATCACCTAAATCTTTTATTTGAAATTTAGACTTGAACAAATTTTTGACCAAGTTGATTTCTTCAATAGAACTACCAGTCAAAATGATATCATCTACATACACAAGAATTACGACAAAAATAGACTTGCTATGTTTAACAAACATGGAATAATCGCAACAACTTTGAACAAAACCAAACTCAACTAGAGCATCAACAAGTTTTTTATTCCACATCCTAGGGGCCTGTTTTAACCCATATAAGGATTTCTTTAATTTACAAATTTTGTTTGGTGAATCACAAGATAAACCCTCAGGCAAAGACATGTAAACATCTTCATTAAGTTCACCATATAAAAAGGCATTATTAACATCTAATTGGAAAATATCCTAACTATTGTTAACAGCAAGACTTAACACACATCTAACAGTTATGAGTTTAACAACAGGGGATAAAGTCTCTTCATAATCAAGACCTTCCTTTTGACTGAACCCCTTGGCAACTAATCTTGCTTTAAACCTCTCAATCTCTCCATTAGACTTGTACTTGATTTTAAAAATCCAATTATATCCTACTTTATGTCTACCCTTAGGTAAATCAACAATCTCCCAAGTGTTGTTCCTATATAAAGCTCCTAACTCATCATTCATAGCTTGGACCCAATTAGGATCCTTAACAACTTCTTAATAAGATTTAGGTTCAACACTTTTATCAAGAGAAACAGCAAAACATTTACAATCAAAAGTCAAATTAGAAAAGTTAACTACTTTTTCAATACCATATTTGACTTTACCATCTACAACAAAATCACTTAACTTTTCTAGAAAAACAGTTTCTCTTTTAGACCTCCTAGGGGTAAAAAGATTATCAACAATAGTGTCCCCCTCAGATTGTGAATTCAAGTCACTTTCTGTATTCACAGGTCCTACCTTATCAGATTTGTCCCGAGTTGATTCTTTAGGCTGCTGATTTCCAGCCATGCCTTCAGAATTCTCAGACAAACCTGATTGCTAGACACTTTGTGTTCCAGAATCCTTATTACCATTACCCCTCCGGTCATCATTGGGATCATTCACTCCTAAGTGTTTTTGATCATTTGTTTTTTCAAATAGGTTAAAAAAAATTTAAAGTATTGACACTGTTATCAGAATTAGAATCAAAGTTTTGAAAAATATTTATTTTTTTAAAAGGAAAACAAGACTAAAAAAACTTCACATCTCTAGAATAAAAAAACAGTTTTACTATCAAGACTGAACATGTTGTAACCCTTTTTCTCATTTGAATAACCAAGAAAAACAAATTTTTCAGCCTGCTATCAAATTTATTTGACCCATTTAAAATAGTAGCAAAACACAGACAACCAAACACCTTAAGATGATCAAGGAAGGGTTCAAAATTAAACATAAGCTCATAAGGTGTCTTCCCATTTAGCACAAATGAAGGGGTCCTATTAATCAAATAAGATGCAGTAAGAACACGACCAGACCAAAACCTAACAGGGACATTGCTTTGAAAAAGCAAAGCCCTAGCAACATTCAACAAGTACCTATGTTTTCTCTCAGCAATCCCATTTTGTTGGGGAATGTATGCACAAGTAGTCTGATGTATTATTCCCTTTTCTTTACAAAACATATTCATTTGACTGTTTACAAACTCCGACCCATTGTCACTTCTAAAAACTCTGACATTTTCTTTCAACTAAGTTTGTATTAAATGGAAAAAAATCTTTAACATTTTGAAAAACTTCTGACTTTTGTTACATCAGACATACCCACACAAACCTAGAAAAATCATCCACAATAGTCAAGAAATATTTATGACCATCCCTATCAGCAACTCTATAAGGGCCCACACATCTAAATGAACAAGTTGACCAATGTGAGAACTCTTATGGTCACTTAATGGAAAGGGTTCCCTGTGTTGTTTAGCCTTATGGCAAATATCCTAGGGTTCATGACTATTATCATTCTTGAGGTCACATCCAAGTTTTAAAAATTTAAAACTTGACCAGACGGATGTCCCAATCTAGCATGCCAAAGGTTAGTCAAAGCAACACTATTACAACACACCTTAGAAGACAAAGAAGCATTGCCACACATATACAGACCATTCATTTGACTACCAGTCACTAGGGTTTTCCTGGATGACTGGTCCTGCAAACAACATTTATCCTCATCAAAACCAACAAATACCTTGTTATCTCTGGCAAGTTTGTGGACAGACAAAAGATTGAACAGTGTATTCAGGAACCACTAGAACATCTTGTAAAATTAGATTATCAGCAAGTTTTAATTTACCAATTTTTGTTACAACAACAAAAGGACCATTAGGGTGTTTGATTTTAATGTTTAAGTCAGAAACATCTACATAATCAAACAGACCAGTATCATCTTTAATCATGTGTTCATTAGCACATGAATCAACTATCCATCCTATCCCTAACAAACTGCCATTACTACTAGTGAAGCAAAACATTAGAACTAATAGCAGAAGCACAGAATAACATACCAGACAAATTACAGCTTACATAAGACTTAACAGGTTTCTCATGTATAAGACTCAAAAGTTTAGCAACCTGATCACTAGTAAGACTACTCAGAGAATTGTTAGAAGACTCAGAAATACTATTATTACTCACAGCAGGTTTCCTATTCTGATTACCTCTAGAATTAGACCAATCAGGATATCCAATTAACTCAAAGCACCTATCCATAGAATGGCCATTTTTTTAACAATGAGAGCACTTGAGGGATTGGTTAGTGCCTTTTTTAGATTTCTTAGTATTAAAGCTTTCTTGATTTGCTTTAGACAAAAATGAACAGTTTGATTAGGTTTACTAGTACTACCAACACTTAAGTTTCTATGAAATTCCTCTCTAGAAACTAAAGCAAAGGCTTCTTTTATAAGTACTATCCAATCCCATTAAGAACTGCACCAGCTTAATCATATTAGAATGATTATTAAGTACTATCCAATCCCATTAAGAACTATCCAAAGTAGTCCTAACATGTTGATAAGTACTATCCAATCCCATTAAGAACTGCACCAGCTTAATCATATTAGAATGATTATTAAAGTCCCTGGAAGCATCACAAACACAAGCATGTAATTGAAGGATCCGATCTAGTTGTTTCCACATTGTGTTTAATTTGTGATAATATTCAGCCACAGTCAAACCATTTTGATTGAAAGAGTTAATGCTCTGATATAAATAAAACACAATAGATCCGTAAATTTTATCATAGGTTTCTTTAAGTTCCTTCCAAACTTCAGAAGAAAGTTTGGAATAGACCTGTCCCATATAAAGTTCCTCAAAAACAGAATTAAGAATCCAGGTTAACACAATACTATTACATCTTTCCCACTGATTAGTAAGCACAAGATCATTGTCAAGTTTAACACATTCACCATTAATAAACCCTAGCTTATTTTTAACTCTTAATGCAAGGGTCATAGAATTATCCCAAACAGTACAGTTTTCAGTCCCCTTAAGTTTAATACTAATGACAGTTAAGTTTGTGGAATCACTAGCATGCAAATACAAGGGGTCACTAGCATCAAGTTTGCTAACCAGAGTAACTGGATTAGCACCAGCACCAGCAGGATTAACTACTGCACCAGCAACAGCAACATCAGCCATAATAGCAAACAACCAGATTACAAACAATCACAATCAAGTACAGACAACAAAGAAAGCACACAAATAAGACTGAATCAAGCAAGACAAGGCGAATCCCCGTGGGTGATCTAGATAGTCGGTTCTTCACTCAATGGTGCCGACCCAGGTCCTCACGAGGGAGCCACCTAATAAACTGACTCAACCTTAAAGCTAAACACAGGTACAAGGCTTGAACAGAGACTCCTTAGGACAAAACCCTAGGAGAAACAAGAATCAGAAAGATCTCATCAGACAAACCCAAGTTAGGGTTTAGCCACAAACTCGTAGTTCGTAACCTTCACTTAGTGTTACGAACCAAAGAGCAAGAAAATATGCAAAACCAGTCCACTAATCACCAAATTCAAACCAAGTGGATAAGATCTAAGCCTTGAACCACAAACCCTAATCAACACAGCAGCGGATAATCAACCAGAATCAAGAGCCTAGGGCTCTGATACCATGTAAAAAATATGGTCGACACATATTGTCCTCCTTTATTACCAAATAATAACCAAAAGATTCAAAGGTCTGACAAAAATACAATAAAAACCTCACCACAACACTCAAAACCTCTTAAATAATTATCAACAAGATAATTAGAAACAAAATACACGAAGAGAATACAAAGGCCTTCGGATCAAGATGATCAGAAAGCAAACCCTAATATTTTGAAGAGAGATTACAGATGAACAAGTGATAGAATAATGATCGGGAGTCAAAAGTGATCCCTGGATGAAGGGAGCAACTATTTATAGCTGCTCAATTGTGTTTTCTCTAAAGAATCAACGATCAGGAATGAACCCATCCAACGGCTAAGAAGCAAATGTGTTTCTACCCTTGGATCGCCACATCTGCAACTCCATAAACGAACTGGGCCAAAGAAACGGGACTGGACTGGACCACAAACAACTTGGACTCCTCTACTGGGCTTAACCAATCAGCAATCCAATAAACAAGTCCAAACCTGAAAAACAATTCTTATGCAAAATATTTTATTTATGATTAAAAGAAATAAAATTGGAAAAATGAAAATATAAAAGAATGTTATATTTTTAAAACTTATCATATCACATGTGAAGATCAAAGATCAAGAATATTAATGGTAATAAATTACAAGAAAAAGGAAGAATACTTATCATATCATATCTCACCACAACTACTTAGAGATTTATATTCAGTGAATATAATTTGTTAAAGTAAGAAGAGAGTTAGGTAATCACTACCATACTTAGTGAGGCGGGAGTTAAGGTGATCACTTTTACAAGTGTGAGACGAGTGTATAATGTAAAGGTGACCATTACCTTGCTTAGTGAAACGTGATATAGTGTGAAGTGTAAAGACCACTATCTTGACATATTGAGTCGAATATGTTGACCACTTCCTTTGAAGTGTGAGACATTTGTAGAAGGTTTTCAGTATCCTTGCTTAGTGAGACGGTTGTGCAAAAGGTATCCCTATCGGATTAAGTGAGACGATTAGTGGAACAAACTCTCGATCAAGGATCGAGGAGAGGATATAGGGGGATTAGTTAACATCTTTTGAGCCTCTTTAAATCGGTTGTGTATCTCTTTCCCTAAACTCTTTACTTACTTCTTTACTTATTTATGGTTAGCATACAATCACAAGTGATATTCTATACTTGGTCTTTAAGCCTAAAAATAAGCGAGAAATGTTTTTTGCAAATTATTGACTTAAAACTAACCCCCTCGCGAGTTTGAACTTCAATAACCTTTTCATAGGTTGATATTTTATATTAAAATAATTACACCATAGAAACAAACATTTTATTCTCTTTAAATTGAATAAGGTATTACAATTTAAAAAATTAACATGTTACGTGATTACCAGTGTATGTGTTTGCTGCTGCATTTATATTACTAGCATGGTGTTGTGCGATGTGGTGAGGAACACAGACACTTCTAAGGATGTGCATGGTTCAGTTCAGTTTTGCTATTAGTCTAAATCGAAACCAAAGTCATCGGTTAATCGATCTTATTGACCAATCTGTTAATTAGTTCAGTTTATTTTGTAAAATTGTCAATTTTTAGTTCGTTTCAGTTAATTTTTGTTGATAACCAAAACCAAACTTTAGCTAAAATTTTTGCTTAAAAGTACATGAAATGTGGAGTATATATACATGAAATAAAGGTACAAAAACTAGAAATATATGAATATTTGAATTGTTCATTTTAGGTTTGCTTAATTTTAGTTAACTAATGGTACAATAAAACTAACAACCGATTTGAATTTAATTCGGCTTTTTGGTTAATTCAGTGTTCAATTGATTTGGTTTGGTTTCGTCTTTTTTATTTTTGGCTTTGTCTATTTTGTGTTATTGCTTACCCATAAATATTGTAAATCACGTAACATATCAACTTTTTAAAACTAACAAATAATAACAATACTATACTCAAATTAAAGAGGAAAAAATGCTAGTTTTTATGATGTATTTTTTTGAAAAGAATTAACCTATAAAAAAATTATTACTGTTTAAAAATCATCGGGTAGGTGACTTAAGATAATGAGAAAAATGTATCTGTTATTTAACTAAGCAAAAATTTAGTAACATTGAAGGAATTAAAGTGTAACTAAAATGAACGTATTAAAGTGTGGGGTAAAGATAATGTACAAATGACCTTAACATACAAAGGATAAGAAGGGCTCAGAACGCGACACGTGGCACTAGCCAAAATGGTATTTTTGTCCACCACCAAAACCAAATAATCATGTAAGTTATCACTGATAATCATGTAAGTTATACCTGATAATCAACGCAAGTTATACTCGATATATCATGCAAGTTATCAACCCAACAATTTTTTTAAAACTATAGCAATATGGTATGCAAATAAAAGAGGATAAAATGCTTGTGCTTTATGGTGTATATATATATTTTTAAAATAATGTAGTATGAAAAAGTTATTGACGTTTAAAAAAATAGGGGTGGGAGTTTAAAAAAATCAACAATTGTAGGTTATACCTATTTTACCCATTTCCCACTTCTAATTCCCCTAAGTTTTATCTTTCAATCTCATCCATTGATTTATTAGATCAAAGGCATAAAATTCCTCTTATATTCTTTATGTTAAAATAGTTTTTCGAGAATACTTTCTCGAAAGTGTAAAAGTGAGTTATATTGCACATATAATATTGATATAGAAAGTATTTACAATACATATCAATAGGGGGGGGGGGGGGGGATTCCAGGGTAGTACCTTGGTCTCGACCATTTTTGAAGTGTCACCTCATTTTGAAGGGAAAGTACCATAGAACCCTAACAACACTATAGGGTACTTTCCCTGGAAGTTTTGTATATTTTTTTATTTAAAATTAGTAAAAAAATTAATCTAATTAAAAAACGTAATTAAAAATAAAAAGGTAATTACAATAAATAAAAAATTTAATAAAATAAAAAAAACATAATTAAAATTCAAATATCGTTTTCATTTTCTTGGTCTTCGTCTTGGTTGTTTTGTTGTTATGGCTCTTCATCAAGGTATGCTAAATCTCGAGTTGCAATATGTGCCACAAGATCAAATCGAAGTAAAAAATGTGTATCTCGATCCATCAACTCCATGAAGGCGGCATCATCAAAACAGGTTGCACAACGGGATCCCGGATGTGCACTGGTGAGAAAGCTCTTCCCTCAAGATCATGTTGTGCAGTATCATGGACATATACGTGACGCTCATGATTTTATCTACAGTCATAGCACACAGGGTCGCATAAGTATACCCAATATCCCTTTAGAGCACTAAAAGACCGCTCCACATCCTTTCTTTCCCCTTTTTGTAATCTCTTAAACCTCGTCTCAACCGGATTGGTTGCGTACATAAATGTTTTCACAAACGTTGACCAAGTAGGGTAGATCCCGTCGGTTAGACAGTATCTGCGTTTATCTTTATGTCCATTCACTTGAAATGGACATTTAGGTGTGGTTTCATTTCGTTCTGCAAGAAATATTAGAGATGTCTGGAGCACATTGATATCGTCGAGTGAACCGAACGAAGCACAATATGCAGCCAAAACCATAAATCTTGCGAGGCAACCGCTTCGAGCATCACCGCTGAGTATTCGTAATCACCTCTCACAAATTGGCCTCTCAAATGTTTCGGACACATTCTCCAAATTAGATGTGTATAATCGACACCTACTTATCATCATGGGAATGTGCTGCTTTTTCCTCGTGTTTTTTCGTACAAAATTGTCATATCGTGGCTTGTCGGCCTACGCAAGAACTCATTACCGTACAATTGATTTACGGTGTTGTACAAAAATGTATGCATTCTCACGAAGTCCTTTCAGACATTTGCCGATACTAGTCGTTCTCGCAAGGAGTATTACCGGACACGAGTTGTTCAACAGCAAAGACAACTTTTTTAGTTTTAGAACGTTACAGAAGAGGTGGTGACAGTGTTACAGTAGAGTAGAGGGGGTCGTCCAGCCTTAGGGCTATAGTATTTGTCGCAAGTAACCTCGGCCTATCGAAACGTTTACAAGGTCTGTGTCTACTTTACATCATTCCCTCATTTCATCTCTTGTAGTTCTTGTAAACATTAATAGCTGCAAACTTTATTTACTCTCTCTCTCTCTGTATCTTCATAAATCCCTAATTTCAAATCAATCAAGATTAATAAACCTACTCAGAGAACCAACACTACACCCATTGACCCACTCTCTACACAGACCAGTCCTTGTTATCGATTGATTGCACAGTTTCAGGTACACTATTGAACCCATTATATTAATTATCTCTACCCACTAGGTTAGGTTAGGTTAGGTTAACAAAGAAGATTATTCGTAGGGCTTATATTTTTGTACAATGCTCAACAGACCCACTTTAGATTTTGTATTTTATTTTATTAATTAAAGTTTATTTCTTTCTTTTTTGTTGTTGGTTCACAGTTAATGAACCCACCAAATGTTTAACTCAAAGTTTTTTTTTATTTATTTATTGTTGGACTAGTTTGATTACAACTAGGTTTAGGCTGTTTGCATCTTAAGTACATTGTTGAAACCAGGGATATGCCCAAAAGGATATTGATTATAAAAACGAATGCTGGTTTTGGTTTGATATAGGTACTGATGTTGTTCGGTTGTAATCGGTTTGGCTTGTACCGACACTTGTTATAACTTGCGATGCCAGAAAACTTACTCTGTTTTGAATTGAACTCCGTTTTCAACAAAATTGATAACGGAATGTTTGAGAAAAAACAGGTTATAAACGTTTATTATTTATAGCATAATGGATCAAAATGAAATATCTAAGAAAAAATAACACACTGAACACTATGAATAGTAAATTATGTGAGTAAGCTGACTTTTGATAAATGTTATATATATATATATAATTGAACCTAAAAGTTCAGCAAATCGAATTGTTTCTTGGTGTTCCATATTTGGCTGCCTAGTATAGATGTTTGGGTTGCATTAGTTTTATGTTTTAGGTTGGATTTCTTTTAGCATATTTAGTTGAAGGAGTTTTGTTATTTGACTCGTCTTGGCAGGTTTATATGCTGCCCCCATTTTTTTAATCATTTTTTTGGATGTTTTTGTTTAGTTGTTTTGGTTGAAGTTTAGTTAGATTGATGTTTGTGACATTGTTCTTTATGTTAATAATATCTGACCATGCTGATTCTTTAAGTCTCCGCATTTTCCGGTTTTGGGATCATGGTACCGTTGTCTAAAATGAAATTTATAGACACCTGATTGCTATGTTATTTTTTCCTAATTGCGGTTATAAATGTTTGTAATCAGTTTTACAAGCTGTTTTCTTTTTATACTTAACAATAGTTGTGCTAAAGATTTTTCTTTTCGTCTCAGCGTCTGCAATGGCAGCGTTTGGCGGCAGATTGAGGCATAAGCTACAGTTATCTCTCTTTTCACTGGTCCATCATGACATAACAAGAATACTCGTCTTGAAAGGCTGCAATTCTTCTTCTCATTATTATTCATCTTCTTCTACAATACAATTGGTTTGTAATCATCCAACTCGAAGTTTCGAAGATATTTGGCATAGTCAACAACAGTCTTATAGGTATTTGAGGCCTTGCTTTTACCATGATGGCAGGCCTAGAGGCTCCCTTTGGAGGGGAAAGAAGTTGATTGGTAAAGAAGCTCTCTTTGTTATTTTGGGGTTGAAAAGAGTGAAAGATGATGAAGAGAAATTGGACAACTTTATTAAAGTTCATGTCTCAAGGCTCTTAAAGATGGACATGGTTGCTGTTCTTAATGAGCTTGAACGCCAAGAAGAAGTGGATTTAGCCGTCAAGGTTTTACTCATTTCCCTTTACTTAACTGATAGTATCACTTACGTAGTTGTCTTGTTTGTTTGTGCTATCTTAGTAGTCAATGTAACATCTTTATTAGTGATAGTGGTATGAGAAATTGAGAATAGCCGCTCTTACGGCTGTTAACAGGCTGCATTATATGGTGCACGGATTTTAGCCTAAAGCGGATGAGCTACAGTAAGAACATAACTACTTAACTACTAGCTGAAGTATGGAAGTTTTAAACTGTAAATTATTATGTTTATTGATGCTAGGATTGAAAGGATTCATTCCAATTTCCTTTAAAAATTTCAGTGGAATCTGCATGCGCGGTTGTAAATTGTAATCTGCCCATATAGAATCATACAGTAAAGCATCTTTCTTTTAGTCATGAGCTCACATTACTATCTTAAGGAACGTTATTAAGTATAAAATGATGTGTGATATGTGCTCTGATTTAGTACTGGTTGCTGAGGGCCAGAGTAGTCGCACAATATTAGAGTACATTCCTGTTATGTGAATATAACAAATAGGCCCATGAGGTTTCAGGCATTTCTAGCTTCCCCTGTTTTAGCCGAAATAAAGGTGAAAAGGAAACGGGTTAAATAGATCGGAAATAGTTGAAAGTTGTCCAAAGTGTATTTGTAATGCACACAACCTCCTAAATTACTTTATTCAAAATATTGAATTATTCTAACAACAAACCTTTTTTAATTATATTTAATGCATCAAGTGTTTATACAAGTATCTAAAAAAGGATGAAAAGTGCTTTTGACTCTTTAGTCAACCAACCTAAATAACCATATATATGCTATTTTTACCTGCAAACAGAATGGCATTTGTCTACGTTCTTTTGCAATTACTCTTCGTTGGCGTGTTTTGTCGACAAAAGTCATGTATATGGTTACTTGAGAGCTTTCTAGTTCTTCCATGTTGAGGTAGGAATGAACTTTTTGTTTATAACAAGCCTTATCTTATAGTTATGTCATGGAATTTTCAGATGTTTTGGGTGATTCAAAAGCAAGACTGGTATCAGCCAGACGTTTATCTATACAAAGATTTGATTATTTCATTATCTAAATCCAAAAAGATGGACGAGGCGATGAAGCTATGGGAAAGCATGAAAAAGGAAAACTTGTATCCCGATTCACAAACATATACAGAAGTTATTCGCGGGTTTTTGAGGTTTGGATCTCCTGGTGACGCCATGAACATATACGAAGATATGAAACAGTCTCCAGATCCACCCGACGAATTGCCATTCAGAATTCTATTGAAGGGGCTTCTGCCACATCCCTTATTGAGGAACAAGGTCAAACAAGACTTTGAGGAGATTTTTCCTGACCAGAATATTTATGACCCCCCAGAAGAGATTTTTGGATTGCGTTAAGACTTAAGGTACCGTGTTTTATTTTGATATTACATGATAATATCTTGACAGTTGACAGCTTCTGTTGTGTGACTATTGAGCATACTATTTGAAGTATTATTATTAGCCATTTTAGATATGCAACAATATATCATTCTAGGTTCTCTATTTTCCTACATTTACTTTCACAAACATATCAATTAGATCATGTTAGTTCAGTTTTAATCATATAATTATATAAATAACAAATTGACGACCCCGACTAATTTAGTATTCTACATGATTATATCTGGGTAAAAATGGTGCAATTGACCAGACTGTGAGATTATAAAAATAAGTGCATAATTACAATGACAACCATCACTGCTGCCGCATACTTTCAGGCTTTCAGTTATATTGATTAGGTTTTCTATTTTTCTAGATGATTTTGTAGTCAAGCTGAGCTGTCTTGAGTCTTGACCAAATAATAAAAATTACAACAAAAATGTGCAAAAACAAAAACTACATCAATTGTGTGGCTGCTTACAAACAAAAGCTTTACTTCGTCCTTTTTTTCCTTTCTAAATGATATAAAAACACATACTTCTTTGGTATCGTGTCCCAATTTCATCATTTTGACATCTGTTTAGGGTCCCATTTCAAAGAGAACACCAATAACCAATTGGCAACTGCGGATGGGTTATGGGTTTGGGTTGATATTTGATAATAGTAGTAATCTTTTTGTTACGGTTTATGGGCTTAATGATGGGTAGAGCCGGAATTTTTTGGCACGATATGACTTGACATGAAGTTAGATGTGTTAGGTTTTGAGTTAAAGGGGTTCGGGTCATAAACGGATCAGCACGTTTATGCTTTCTTATTTTTGATTTTTTTCATAGAAATTCCCTATCAAAACTTGTATAGCTTCTGTTTTTGGGAGGATATATTTGTTTTATATATTGTGTACCTTTAGTTTCATTAAATTTGTTTAACCGGTAATGCAGGGCCTCAGAAGGAAAAGAAACCATAAAGGTTGCATGTTTTAATATTGTATGCTTAGAAATTTGACCCAGTGTTTAGTGTGTCTGCGCGTGCTTGTTATTTCGGTAAGTAATCTAACAATTAATAAGCTGATGAACTAGTTATTAGTAGTTTAGTACTATGAGTCTTATCAGTTTATTTTATATGCTTTAGTAAACCTTAAACCTAAATTTAATAAGCTTTATCATTTATTTTCATATTAAGTTAGTTAAGGACAGGTCGTCACCTTGTTGTCATGGACTCATCTTGCGAGGGTTGAGTGTTGTCTTAGGAGCCCGAAAACTAGCCATTCTGTTTTGCTTATGGGTGATTGGTTATGTTTTATGGACTCATTAGAGAATAACCCTCTTGACTGATTGCATTGAAAATGTGAACACTTCTTGCAATCATCTTAATTAATTGTCAAGGAACCTATGTGTTTAATCTCATTCCTGTGGGTCTGATCAAGGCCAGTAGGCAGTAGCTACGCCCTGCACTTTTTGATAACCGGTTAGATATCTTAACACTTTAGAGTTTGAGTTATGCTTCAAATCACAAGTTTCAGTTCAAATAAAAACACATGCATACAACTTCCTTATTTTCACCAAGCAGATGTTCTAACACACACAAATGTGTGTGTAGTAAAATGAGAAAAGTTGTGTGCATGCGTTTTTGTATGACTATTTGGACCGAAACTTTTGAAGCATAATGTGATGACATCATGAATGCATTGATAAATTATGTATGTCCAACGAATTAAACTTTGTATTGTATTAGGGTTTTTGATTGAATTAATAATGATGAATACAAGGCCCTATATATAGATAAACTAATTACAATTTGGTACCCTTGATAATAATAAACTTGTCTAATTTAAATAACTTAGTCTAACATCCCCCCGCAAGTTGAGGGCGGGGAACGACCTGCAACTTGGATCGTAGAAACTCAAATCTTTGTGAAGGTAAAGCCTTTGTAAACACATCAGCAATTTGATCATCAGTGGAGATGAACTTGACATTCAGCTTTCCTTGAGTAACTTGTTCACGAACAAAGTGATAGTCTATTTCAACATGTTTTGTACGAGCATGAAATACTGGATTAGCAGAGAGATAGGTTGCACCAAGATTATCACACCAAAGCGTTGGTGCCTTGCTAACTAGACCAAGTTCATGAAGAAGAGATTTCAGCCAAATCAGTTCTGCTACAGTATCAGCAATAGCCTTATATTTAGATTCTGTTGAAGATTGAGAGACAGTTCGTTGTTTTCGAGCAGACCAAGAAATAAGATTAGAACCCAGATAGACAACATATCCCCACGTGGATCGACGATCAATAGGGCAACCAGCCCAATCAGAATCCGAGAACGCCCGAAGATTAGTAGCCCAATGAGAGTCAGAGAAGGCTTGCAGCCTAGACCCTGTGTTGTGACGAAATAAGAGGCCCATATTAGCCGTGCCCTTCAAATAACGTAAAATTCGTTTCACAGCAGCCCAATGATTCTCGGTAGGAGCATGCATGAATTGACAAACCTTATTAATTGCGAAAGCAATGTCTGGACGAGTTAAAGTGGCATATTGAAGAGCACCGACCGTCTGCCTGTATCTAGAAGGATCATTAAGTAATGGGCTATCATCAGGTAAGAAAACCTGTGAAGTACTCATAGGGGATGACACGGGTTTGCAGTCTGCAAGGCGTGCATGGTGAAGAATATCAAGAATGTATTTTTGTTGGGATAGATACAGATCCGAACCATGATGCACCACTTAAATACCCAAAAAATAATGTAATGGACCCAGATCTTTAATTGCAAACATAGAGCTCAAACGTTCAATAACAGCATTAACAGCCCCAAAGTGATTACCTATGATGATAATATCATCTGCATAGACAAGAAGACAAACCAAAGTACCATTGTTGTTAAGAATAAACAGAGATGGATGAGTTTGGACCCGTGAAAACCCAATTGATAGAGAGCCATAGATAATTTTGTAAACAAGGCATGAGGAGCTTGCTTAAGACCATACAAAGACTTGTGTAATAAGCACACATGATCTGGCCTGGTTGGGTCAACGAAACCAGGAGGTTGCCTCATATGAACTGTCTCCTGAAGATAACCGTGCAAAAAAGCATTCTGAACATCTAACTGTCTGAGAGACCACCTGTTGGTGACAGCCAGGGATAAAATAGTCCGAACCGTAGCAGGTTTGATTACTGGGCTAAAAGTTTCATGATAATCAACTCCATGTTGTTGGTGAAAACCTTTAGCAACAAGTCGTGCCTTGTACCTGCTGATTTTTCCATTTGCATCTGTTTTTAACCTGTAAACCCACTTACAATCAACCAAGTTAGTATGAGGTGCAGGGGGAACTAATGTCCATGTCCCATTCCTATGTAGCACATCCAACTCTTCAGCCATGGCTTGGCGCCATTCTAAAGACTTATTAGCAACGGTAAAGGAGGTGGGCTCAACGGGTAATGTAGAGGTAGTGGTGGCAGTATAGGCAGCGGGATTATAACGAGTGGGTGGCTTGAGGTTTGGCCGAAGGTTGGATGGTCGAGTTCTAGGTGCTTGGGTGGGTTGGGCCGTAGGAACTGTGGGTTCGGTTGAGGGTTCAGGTGAGGTGTTGGTAGCAGTTTGTAGTGGTGGGTCTGATTGGGTAGGTTCGGACGGTGTAGTAGTGGGTGGTATAGTTGGAGTAGGTGCAGCTGGAAAACCGGGTGGTGGGTCAGGAAAAATTGAGACGTAGGGTGGGGAAGGCTGTGGTGGGGTTTGGGTAGGTACGGGTTTGTTATATGGAAAGACATGTTCATTAAAGCGAACATGTCGGGCAATGTATATTCGTTCGGTGGTTGGGTCAAAGAATCGATAACCATGATGAACAGGGCTGCAGCCAAGAAAGACGCAAGGAGTCGATCGAAATTCAATTTTGTGACGGTTATACGGACGAAGATAAGGAAAGCATTGGCATCCAAAAAACACGAAGAAAAGAGTAGTCAGGTTTTCGTTGGAAAACATGTTCATATGGGGATTTGTTAGAGGAGACACGAGAGGGAAGTCGGTTGATTAAGTAAACGACTGTCTAAAAGGCAAATTGCCAGAAACGTTGGGGAAGGTTGGAGTGTGCAAGAAGCGTAAGTCCGGTTGCCACAACGTGGCGATGACAACGCTCGACCGTCCCATTTTGCTCACTTGTGTGAGGGCAAGAGCGGCGATGAATGATACCATGACTGGTGCAAAAAGATGTAAGATTACGAAACTCTCCCCGCCCCCCCCCCCCCCAATCAGATTGAATGCATTTAAGTTTGGTGTTAAATAGTCATTCTGCTAGTTTAATAAAGTTAGTTAACACATTGTATACATCTGATTTTTGAGTTAGGGGATAAAACCACATGTATCTAGAATGGTGATCCACACTTAACAAAAAGAAACGACAACCATCAACAGACAAGACGGGCAAAGGCCCCCAAACATCACAATAAACGAGATCCAACAAGTTTTTACTACGAAAAGATGATTTAGATAAAGATAATTTTGACGACTTGCCTAGTTGACAAGGAGTACATAATGTATTTGAAAACTTGTCCGAACTAGGTAAAGAACAATGAGAGATAACTGAACGAAAAGCTTGAAAATGAGGATGTCCTAACCGTTGATGCCAAATACTAGAAGAAGCTTTGACAGCCGTGAAAACGACTTTAGGGATAGACTAGAGCTGAGGAAGACGAAGGGAGTACAAACCCTGTTCACTAGGACCCGTTAGGAGGGTGGTGCATGTAGACTCGTCCTTCACAACAAAATAATATGCGTGAAATTCAAAGAAAACATCATTATCTACACAAAATTAGTGAACAGACAAAAGGTTTTGTTTAAGGTCAGGAACGTGAAGTATATTGGATAGTTTAAAGGTTTTGTTAGGCGAGTAAATAGTTGAGGAGCTAATATTTAAAATAGGTAGTGGGTTATCGTCACCAATAAGTAAAGAATCATTACCAAAGTAGGCTGCCGAGTTATCCATGCTAGATAAGTCTGGAGTGGCATGATCATTACATCCAATGTCAGTCTTCCAAGTGAATCCTGATTGGGAGGCAACATCCGAGTGAGCAGCATAGTTGGCTTGTGGTGCTGTACGTGATTGGTTCGGTTGATTAGGGCACTGAGACGGGAGATGACCAATGCCATAACGGTTACAGTGGCCATAAACAATGTTTTGGGTTGAAGCCTAAGAGAATTGACGTGTGTCACTATTGTCCCGATTGCGATTATTTGTGTTAGCACGGGAGTTGCCACGTGAAGGACCGCGAGAGCCACGGTTTCTGCGGTTATTGTTGAATGATCGAGATCCAAAGCCTGTGGTTGTGATGATGGTGCAGGATTGAGTTGATATCCCAACTGAGAGGCCATGAGTTGGAGACTTTGAAGTTGCTGCTGTATAGAATCGATGTTGGGCTGCTGTGGGGATGTAACAACAGCCGTAAGTGGCTACTGAGTTGGTGTGGCAGCAGCAAAAAGTGCATGTGGGACCTGCTGATTTGCTGCCAGATCTTGGTGATCATGAAATCATGGTCACTTAATAACCCATGAAGCTCATTAAAGGTAACAGGAGGGGAACGGGCCAATAAGTTAGCCTTGAGGCCATTATATTATTCACGAAGTTCCTGTAATAGCTAACATAACCAAGTCTTTATCCTTAATTGGTTCACCTATATTGGCTAGGGCAGTAGCATATTCTTGAGCTCGTGCCAGGTAGTTAGTCGGTTTCTCATCACCTTTCATGGTGATTCTTAGCAATTGGCTTTTGAGAGTAAATTCGTGAGATGAAGAAACGGGCGCATAAACTCGTTCGAGTGATAACCATACCTCACGATAAGTTTTGCCTTGAACATGCTGGAAAGATTCTTCAGAGACTGTGTTGACAATAAGCATCCGTACATGGGCATCATTGGCAGTCAATGGAGCATAACTAGGGTTGACAGTAGTGGTTGTTCCAGTTGTTACATGCTGTGTTGGACAAGGAATGGTGCCATCCACATAACCAAGAAGGTTATGGGAGGCAAGGAAAGGTTCGACTATATGTTTCCAATAGCCGTAGTTGGTAGGTTATAGGGTGAAAGCGAATTAGTGAGAGTTGTGGGTAGCTTTTTCTTGATTGGTAAAGGTTGTAATGGCAGCCATAGATGAGCTAGTTTGGTTGATTGGTGCACTAGTTCAGAGATGCTCTAGTTCATAGAGATGCTCTAGTTGAGAGATGCGCTAGTTCAAAGATGTTCGGAGATGCGCTAGTTTGGTTGAACTAGTTCAAAGATGCGCTAGTTTGTTGTATCGGGTTGAAGATTGTGGTGGCTGGCAGGTTAAAAGGCCGTCTGATTACGGCGGCTGCATATTTGGGGTTTAGACTCCCAGAGCGTATTAGCTCTGATACCAAATTAAACTTTGTATTGTATTAGGGTTTTTGATTGAATTAATAATGATGAATACAAGGCCCTATATATAGATACACTAATTACAATTTGGTACCCTTAATAATAATAAACTTGTCTAATTTATATAACTTAGTCTAACACAACGTGACCATGCCAGTTCAATCTTATTAATCGCCGGTACCACATAAAGTTATTACAATAATAACACTTACCATTAGTGGTGTTCAAAAATATTTGAATCCGAAAATCCTATCCAAACCATCCGATATCTGAATCCTCAACTATTCGAAAATTTGGATATCCAATTAGTGATTTTAAAAGTTTTCGGATATTTCGGATATTCGATATTTCGAAATTTCCGAATGTCAAAAACTATCCGAAATATACGAAAGTTTATATTTTTGAATATATATAGAAAATATAAAATAATATCCGAAATTTCGGATACGGATGCGTTAGTGAAACTAGGTATTTGAAAATTTCGGATATTCGAAATTTGGATATCCGAATTTTCAAATATCGTGTTTTGAACACCCTACTTATCACTAACTTATTATTTTGCTATTCATATTACGTCTTTGATCTCCTATAATTTGTTGATTTTCTTAACTTGATTTCATTTAGTTGCATATTTAACATTATCATTTAATTATTCTTTAACATACTCAAGATGATTGCGAGCCGAGTAGTGTGCGCTCAAAGTTATATATCTATATCTATACTACTATATAGTGGGTGTTGAACGGGTAAAGTTGTCATTTCAAGTTTATGCATAAGGGTAAAATTGTAATTTCATTAGAATGACAAGACAAATTTAATACAACTATTAATTTCTATTAATTAATGACAAAAACCTTTCAAAAAAAAAAATTAATGAAAAAAAAACAAAAAATTAATGATTAATGATTAATAGTTGAAGGTTAAAAAAAAAGGCAAAAACAAGAAACAAAAAATTAGTTTGTATAATATTACACCATTCACAATTTTAATCCCCTATATTTTGTATGTCTTATCTACAATAAATTAACCGCAAACAAACTCACATGTTCGTTATATATTTTTTGGAATTAGCCTATGGATATTAACGAACAAGTAGCAAGAATGCACTTTACCCATCATGCTTTCGGGTAACAGCGTAATGTTCTTTTTTAATCAATAATAGAGGATAAATTTGATCCAATTATAAGTTGGTTTGAATCTAATATAACAGGTAAAAGTAACAAGTGGAATATGGATGTTTAGCGTGACTGTTTTCGAGTTATTCAGGTTATTTAAATTACAACTTGATTTATGTTTGAATTCAAATCGAGCTAAATAAACAAAATTATATATATGTACTTTTTATAAAAGAAATTCAAGTTATATATAATTCAATTTGAATTTTCAGGTCGAATCGAGTCGAAAATCATAAATTAGACCAAACGTAACATCCAAACATTGTACAGCACCGCCGCAATGCGCGGGCTCCTGCTAGTATAAGAAAACAAATATGGCTATTATGAACATAGTGCCTTATTTCATGGAGGAGTAGTAAACTAGAATTCAACGTTCAACATGCTGATTAAATATAAGGGGAAAGGGCCCTTGTAGAGTATATTTTTCATTTAACTGATTTTAACCAATCCTGCATTGCTATATCACTTTACTGATTTACTTCACTTAATCACTTTTTTGGAGGCAGCACTTAACTGATTCACTTCACTGAAATCTTTATTTTTTTAGTTTTTTTAAGAAACGTTAATTAAACAGATTATTAAACTCTTACAATATTAAAAGTAAATAAAACATAGAAATGCAAACACACTAAATAAAAGAAAAACTATTCGGAGTCGGAGGCATTCGCTTTGAGGTTCGGTAGATCAAGTGCGTCTAGATGTTCTACAAGATCATTTCGAAGTCGGAAATGCGTATCGGAGTCTGTCAACTCCGCAAGGGCTTGGTCGTCGAAGAACGGTTGAATTGGGGGGTCGTGTATATGGACCGATGATATCGCACGCCCCTCATCTTTAATGATCATGTTGTGCAATATCATGCACGAATAGACGATGACGCTACACCTAGCAACGGTCGTTGGCCTCAAGGGTCGTGCGGTAATTCCCTATTTCCCCTTTAATGCTCCGAACGCTCGCTTAACATCCTTCCTTGCCGACTCTTACGCCTTAACGAATTTCTTTTCCCTAGGATCGGTCAGATATCGAAACGCTTTCACAAACATTGACCAAGTTGGGTAGATGCCATCGGTAAGATAATATCCACGTTTATATAAGTGGTCATTTAAAGTAAATGGACACTGCGGCGCCGTTCCGTTTCGTTGGGTAAGAAAAATTGGGGATTGTTGGAGGACATTTATATCGTTGAGTGAACCGGGGGGGGGGGGGGGGGGGCAAAAAATCCATGCCAAAACCACATATCTTGTGAAGCAACTGCTTCTAGCATGATCACGGAGTATTGGTCATTGCCTCGCATATATTGTCCTCGTAATTCCCTAGGACATGCTCGCCATACTAAATGCGTGCAATCAATGCTACCGATCATGCCGGTAAGGTGATGTCTTTCTTTGTGTGCTTTGTACAAACATGCAATGTCGTGACTTGTTGGTCTTGGTAAAAACTCAACCCCGTATAACTTAATGACGGCATTGCAAAAAAATTGTAAACAATCGCGCGACGTCCTCTCAGACGTACATAAATACTCATTGTATTCGTCTGGAGGATTACCGGTTGTGAGTTGTTTCACTGCTGAAGATACTTTTTGCATGGGCGTAAAACTCTTTTTAAACCGACCGTCCATGCTCTCTCTGAACCATTCGAAGTTTGCTTCAACATCTGCTACAATTTTTAGAAATAGACGTCTCGACATGTGATAGTTTAAACTTTGCGTCGGTGTATTTTGGCACTTTAGCAAAATAGTCATTTATTAACCGAGCATTGCCTCCCTCGCGATCACGTGGCACGTATCTTTTTTTAGATGTTACTGTGTCTTGCTCTGCAGCCCGCTTTGCAAGGTCCGTGAGAAACTCAAGGCTATTATCGCCTGAGTGTAAAATCGGGTGCATTTCGAGCGGAGAATGATAACTTGATCATCTTCTATGTCAACGTCACTCATTTTTTTAAAAGTATGGATATAATTTCTATGTTTTTGATACTAAACCGTGGGATTGCAATGTGTTTTAATAAACCTTTGATAAATACGGTCACAAAATATGACCGTTTGAACACTTATTAAAATTCACAAAATACATTCAACGGTCAAAAAGGAATTAAAAACCATAAAAATTTGACCGTTGCATTTGAGATACCAAACTACCAGCACGTTAGATAGAACCAGAAATTGGTTCACGGGACCCCTACAACGGGTGACGGCGGTGTTACCGTGCTGGTAGTGGGGTACCCGTGCCCAAATCTGATAGCGCCCTGTCCCCCCTAAGACATGTTATGATCATATATGCTATCTGTTGAACATAATAAAGAAATAACGCTTTCAAAAATTAATAACTGATACCCTTATCCGTATTTCACTAATAAATATTTGAATTTTGCTTAGCGAATGACAAAAGAACTGAAGAGTTGATGAAGAAACGACCGATTGACGTAAACAACTGACCTCGCATGTGAGTAGTTCTACTCGCCCTAAGTTTAATAGTTAAGGTTGTTGGGTTTTAATGGTGCCAACTTTACTTTTTATCAAAAACGAGTTTGATATATTTGTTATTAATTAGATACATAACTAATAAACGCAGCGGAATGTTTATAAAATTTCAACGCCAAAACTAACTGAACAGGATCTGGTTACAAAACATACAAATACGGTATAAGCAATATTAATCTACCATTGAGATAGATAAACCTGAGTGGTTAATAATTAACCGTTTGAGACACCGAGGTTCAACGAACTAATTGCTAGATAACAAACACAAAAAAAGGGAATGAGCGGCGACAGGTCACGGCTGTTGCGCGTGGCACAGAGTGGAGGGCGGTGGCGTCCTTAGATTGTTAGTCGGAAGTCGCAAAGTCGTGCTTTGTTTCTTGCGGCTATATGAGTTTTTGGGAATAAGAAATCTTATTTTCAATGTATTGGAACAAGTTTTTGTAATTTTTCCCAATTCCCTTGAGGAGCCGTGAGTCCACTTTATGTATTGATGGTTGAGGGTATTTCAAATAACAATCCATATCAATAAATAATTTAAATAATAATCCTTATCACAAAAGGTTTAGTATTATTATTTACAAAATTTAGTTTGTGATTATCTATTTAATCACAACCATCCCTAAGTTCAATACACAATAAATAGACCGCAACCCTTTTATTTAACTAGTAAATAAACTTTATATTACAAAAAATAAATAGTATAAATAATAAAACCCGTTTATTTCGTTAATTGTTCGTGATTACCAGTTAATCAAGTTAAGTGGATTTATTGTCCGTTGCCCAAGGTGTAACTCTTACGGGTCACAGCTCAGTTAGTAGCATTTAGTTATCGAAACCGTACATATAAATCCAACAAAGGTTTCATTCTTGTGTTTGTATCTTCGGTTGTTTGCTAATGCTAACAAGTGAGGGTCTTTCCAATAGGATATTTGTTAGACATCAACATAATGTGACATTAGCTAATGTCACTATGGTTTTATGTTTGGATTTAGATATACGGTTTCGATAACTCGAAGCTCCTGATTGTGCTGAGAGTTACACCTTAGGTAACAAACATTAAATCTACTTAACTGGTAAACATGAGCAATTAACGAAATAAACGGGTGTTATTATTTATACTAATTAGAAATAATATAACGTTTATTTAATTGGTTTTGGGCATTATACCGCGTCTTGAACTTGATCTAGGTGCGTTGGGTTTGGGGCCAAGTGAGTGATAAACCTATGATTAAGATCCATAACAATAATTCCATATAAAAAGGAATTGCCACCAATCCCACATAATACTGTTGTGTGCATCGTGCAACCATCTAGACATACCAAACACATATAAAAGTCATGCAACCCATGTCCCATATTAATTGTTTTTATTTCACTTATGTTTTATTAATTTGATGCATTTTAGTAATAGGTTAGTGGGGTGGTTTTCCTACCCATTAGGTCCATGTTTCCCATGTTCTTTGTTTAGTTTATTTTGCTTTGGAAGCCTTTAAAAAGGCCTTTGATGTAACTAATAGGTTATGAATGAAAAGTATGATTTGAGTCTAAATTCTCTCTAAATATTCGACTAGCTTCTCTCTATTTTCTTGGACCATTTAGTTAACGATTAAGTTCGTAACAAATACACCCAACTCCATATGGGTCACAACCCACCACCCCCTACTGCGATTTCCAGCTGAGAGAAGGTTGCTGCCGATCAAAACCAGAAGTCGAACATCGTCCTTGTTCCGAATCCATTTGTTGTACCTCAGTATGGTTGTTAAATGATATCTGAATCCAAAAATCAGATCAGAACTATCCAATATTAGAATCCGAAACTATCCGAAAATTTGGATATCCGATTTTCATATTCGGATAGTGATTTTAAAAATTTTATGATATTCCGGATATCCAAAATATCCAAAATTATCCGAATATCCAAAACTATTCAAAATATCTGAAAATTTATATTTTTTGAATACATAGAAAATATAAAGTAAATTATATCATAAAATATGGATTTTTGGATATCTGATTCACTATCCGATTGGATATCTGAAACTTTGAATACGGATGCCATTAGTGAAACCAGATATCCGAAAATTTTGGATATCCGATTTTGAAACCCCTATACCTCGGTATCTTATCCAGATAAATATTAACCACTTAGGTATATCTATCTTATTGGTAGATAATTGTTTATACCGTGTTTGTATGATTGTAACCATGGTCCTGTTCATTTGGTGTTAATAAATTATATAAACTAGTGGTACTCAAATCGGCGCGTTGCGCCTAGGTTAATTAAGTTGTCAAATAAACTATCGAGTCTTGTAAAGCATCTTAGCTCATGTTGGACAACCTGGTTGTCGTAGCTGCAATGTTTTGTTAGTCCAGGTATCGAATCCGGTTTGTGTCGTTGATGTTCTCCCCTGCAAATAATGATTTTGCATGAATATAGGAGTTACTCTAAAACAGTTTTCAGTATCAACTATTAAAATAGTTTTTGGAATGATGTGGTACCTAGTGGTTGAAAGAGGGTTCATTTTCGTTTTGTTGTTGATGCTGTTGTTGGATGCTTTTTGCAATGGTGTTTGTGGAGTTATGGAAGTTGTGACTGATGAAGTTGCTTGTGCATCTATGTTCAGCAATCCTCTTGATGATGCATTTCATATTCCTTAGCGTTCAGTCGTTTTGAGCATGTAGATAGAACTAATGCTCTTTACCTCGTATTGATCAATGCAATATTAGGATTTTTGAGATATCTGTCGGCTTATTTTGTTACAACATCTGAACACTCTTTCCTAAAAAAGTTTTTACCGCATTGTTGAACATGATGGCAGGAGTTGTTTTGCCCATGATGTTAGTTGCGACAACATCGTATCAACCAAAATGAGGTAACAAAGATTCTTTTAGCGAACAGCTGTTGAAAAACAGTTAAAATTCAGAAACATTCAACCTCCTTTATCTGTAGAAAATGAAAAAAAGATATTAGCACCAATCCGTAAAATCTGGGAATTGTTTGCAGCAAAGCATTATTAATTATCCAATATAACTTGCAGTTTACTACACTAAATGTAGTGAGGATGCCCCAGTTTGTAATAAAGTACTTGTTCGGTTGCACAAAACTGTAATGGGAGGCAATTACAAGTCCCTTTACGCAACTTTCACATCCTGTCATTTTTTTTTGAACAGCCAAACGGAACTTTATATAAACACAAAACGACCAGCAGGTTACTGGCCAAAAAATGTACAAACCACCAAAAAGAAAACCACACATCACCCACACTACTTAACCTATCCCAACCCCTAGACACAGATCAGTTTTCACCCCAAAGAAATCTAATACAATTTAACCAAATACCACATGAGTGGATACCGACCCAACCCTTCCGTAATATGACAGCAGTGTTTCATCTACTATCTGCTTTGGTACTGTATTGGAGTTTACTTTCACTTGGACAACCACAAAAATTATCTCCTATAACCTACAAGAGATACCTTGATGTACCAATATATAAGCTGTAAGACATTAGCTCACCCTTAAAAATTGCAATCCTCACCAAACGCATATGCAACTCCTTATTTTGACATCAAACCATAGCTCAACTATTTTCCTTGGACCTTCTTTGTTGACCTGTACACTTACAAACCCATCTCCACAATTTTGACCCATGTGAAAGCTACAAACCAACTGCACTAATGATGAATCTTAGTGCCCCTTGTTATATTGCATCCAACCCATCCCACTTTCTGAGTTTAAATCCATATGATGATTACGCTGAAACCCCAATATTGGTGCAGACCGTGCAACACATCCTGTCATGTAGTTAGGCGAACCAACAATCACCGGTCCTGTATGACCATTTGGTATCGAGTACCGGTATCATTCCGATACTATATTAATAGATTTGATACATTATTCAATACCATCTTTTCAATAAATTTGGTATCAGTAGTTGGTACCAATTTTCCAAAAATTTGGTATCCGTATCCATATGGTACGAATCTCATACCGGTAGTCGTCACTACTCGGACCATGGAAGCGGCCTAGTCTTGAGAAAATCCACCCGTGGCCACTCACTTCACCATCGCTAAGCAAGTGAAATCAAATTTAATGAGGATCAGAAGATATAAGGTTAAATTTGTGTGACATAGGAATTTGATCGTCGACAAATAAGTCAATTGGCCATAGACTGACGATTCACAATAATTAATACCACAAGTGATCTCATCATACATACCTGTACACATAAATCATAGATAATAAACCCGAACTGTAAAACCCAATCAATTGCAATCGAGATAATAATCCGACGGTTGTCACAACGTTTATCGCCGTCACCATTCATAAACCTATGCAAAACCCCAATCATTCGATCCCATCATAAACCCATCTTAAATTATTACAATAATTCATATCAGTTAATAACTATTATTAGACCCTTCAGTTTTGGCAACAAATAATCGAAAAAAACATGAAAAGGTTTGCTTTGTTTGGTGAACCACCATATTTTTTTATAAAAAAAACCTAATCTATGAATATAGGAATGGTACATCAAGATTTCACAAATATGTAACACGAATCATACAAAAATAAACTTACGGTGATGAGATTAAAGATGGAAAAATGTGGTAGCAGAGATTATTATGCGGCGATGAAAGATAGGTAAAATATTGAGGGAAGATGTAGAATATAAAGACATGGAAGATGGAAGAGCTTTATTTTAGAAGAAAATGATTGAGCTTTGAAAAGGTTTTCATACAAAAAAACCCCTAATCATTTAGAAGATGAAGAGGTAGGTTAGATACAGATCTTGAATGTAAAAGTTTTTTGAGGGGTGAGAGAGATGATGGTTATTGTGGCTGAAGGTGTACAGTACAAAAAAACGTGGCTGGAAATGGAGATGGTGGGTGGAATGGATAGTCTGGCCTCATTACACGTGTGATCACTGTTCAAATAAAAAAAAATTGGCCATAGGCAGGATTCGAACCCGGGTGGCCTTTCTATAGAACATCTCACTTCACCACTACACCATAGCAATAACTTGTTAATATTATCCAAACCAAAGATACTTATTCTTATACAAAAATCTGCAAAAATGAAAATCACTGTTCAAATCCAAAACCTTATTATTATTATATAATATTCTTACGCATTTATTAATTATCAATCTAATTAGTAATAAAGATATCAAACTGCTTTTTTTAAATAAAAAGGTTGACATCACTGAACCCAACAGTAGTATAAGAGTCTCTGTTACAAGATATAAATCATATCAAGTTCTTTTAACTAGTTATATATCTCAAACTTTAAGTTATTAAAATTTTCAGATCTAGATGATTTAGGGCAACAAAGTTATTTGGTCAGAATTTTATTTATTCGATTTGGCCAAGAGATTGCCCGGTTTAGTTTTGATTGTTTTGAATATGCAAATATGGCCAGACCTTGTTCTTTGTATATATTTATATTTAGTTTAGTTTGGTTTTATGGTTTTGGCTCACTTTGATGGCTCAAATTTGTAATAGACTAAGGTTTATTTGTATTTTTATTATATATTGAATAAATATTAAATGTTGAAGACCCGACTGCAAAACTGCGGATAAAGACAAGAGTCATGAAGTCAATAGGAGTTACTGAAGACAACAAGATGCACTCAAGTCCATCCTTTTGCTATGTGTTGTGACTCTGTGACCCGTTTTAGTCTTGCTACAAGGCTCTAGCAAGATTAAACAATTTTTGGCCATATTATTTACATATTTATTTTTACTATTATGGTTGCTTTACTTTTATATCTATTACAACATACTAATACCAAACTTTTAAAAATGTCTTTTTAAAATTATTGTCACAATAATATATAAAACAAGTTCTACACTGATTTTTACAACTTGTGAAAATTTTATAATAAAATAAATAGTTTGTTTTAAAATAAATAATAACCACTTAACTTTTTAAAATATTTAAACAAATTTTAACTTTATAGTATCACGAACATTATGTAGTAAAACTGGCTTTTACGACCCTGTTCAGTAAAATCTAAAATAAATCCCATATTTAAAATCAATAACCTATGCCCTCATATTATAAGGAACACATTGAAGCACAATGCAAACCATAACTGTTTGGAGTCACAACACCACACTGTCTAGTTTATCCTCCCAAGGTGGAACAGTTTCGTCGACACATCCAGCCCTTCCACGTGTATCTATTTTGGAGCGACTATTACATTTTCTCTCTTGACAAGCCACACACTTTTGGAGAGTTAAAGTGGGCCTTGATGAGGAAAAATTTATCAATGCATAGACAAGAATTATCTTAGTGGTCTCACACTCGAGAGTTATGCTTTTCTCACAATTGTCACTCGTTGTTAGTCTAACTAAACACTTACTAATGTTGCATGCCACAACTGCCTTTAGTGACAGATATATCCAGATTCTCATTCCTTATTCTTATGTATATGGGTCATTAATTAATAAGGAACCATACATCGATAATAATAATTTAATTTATTTTTCTTATTTAAACAGACAACTTATGAAAAAAAAACTCCCCCTTCCCTCTTAAGTATATATTTTGAGAACGCAAATTGAACAACACCAACTTCTTGAATTGCACTGCAATTTGAGAGTAGTTCTCAAGATGGTTGCTGCTCGTAGGGCATTAGAAAAGCATAATGAGGATGCCATTAAGGTAGTCTTCCTTATGTAAGCCACTATGCCTCTTGATCCGCAGAAGAACATGGAAGACATGAATTCATTTGATATGATCGAGCAACTTAAAGGCATGTTTTAAATACAAGCCCGAGAAGAACACTATGACACCAGAAACAGTTAACGAGCTGCAAAATGCAAGAGAGATCTTTTGTTAGTGCTCATATGCTTAAGATGAAAGGGTACATTGAATAAACTTGGTTAACCCCTACAGGACAAATTGACAGCGGATTTCACCTTGAACTCTCTCCAAAGCCCTTACGACCAATTCGTAATGAATTTCAATACGAATGCTTGGGTGAAGATTGTGCCTGAGCTTCATGGAATACTAAAAAAGTTTGAGGTGAATATACCAACTAAAACTAATCAAGTTTTGATGTCAAATCTACTGGTGTTAAGAAACCCAGTGTCATTCGGCAAAAATAAAACGATTACGTACATAACTAATATATATATATATATATATATATATAGGAAGTATATGGAGGAAACCCTCCTAAATGAAAAAACCCCAAGAAACTCATCTCTTGGCTCATATTATGCCACATCAACCAAGCCAATATTTCACCATATTATATTATGAAGGGTAATTTGGATATTTAGACTCCTCCCCTTCTCTCTCTCCCTATATATATTATTTCCCCCTATCTCTCTTCATTTATATTTTTTTCAAATTCAAATTGGGAGAATCTCTACCCTGCTCTCTCTACCCTCCCCTCTCTATGTCTCTCTCTATAATCACCACCACAACCACCACCGCAACCACCACCGCAACCACCACCGCCACCACCAGAGCATCAAACAAACCTTCTAATAAAAACAGAGCATTGAATAAACAGAGCATCAAAGACAACTAACTGATGAACGCTGCTCCGGCACCAAGCTTCAGTGACAATGAAAGCTCCGGTAACCACACCTCTGGTCGCTGCTCCGGCACTGATGAACGTTGCTCCGGTACTGTTTCTCTCTCTCTCTCTCTCTAAAACTCACTACCAACAAACCACTCAAGATTCAAAAACCTCTAGATCTTGGCTCATTATTAATAGAGCTGATAACTCAGGAAAATGAAAGATAGCTGGTGATTCGTTGAGCCAGATCTGGTTACCGGAGCTTGGCTCATTAGTTGAAATCTTGATGCCTTATCACCCACCCAGAGATATCATTTTGATTATTATTATTTTTTATAACAGTGATAAAGAAAATAATCAGGCAAATGGAAGTTTTAAGTGACGTATCATTTTGATTATTATTATTTTTTATAACAGTGATGAAGAAAATAATCAAAAGCTTGCATTATTACCAAAAGCTTTGATAACAGTGATGTCTCAAAAGCTTCCATTGTTACCAAAAGCTTCCATTTTTTTTCAAACATGATTATTATGTTAATATATGTTCACAAAAAAGTGTGTTATTCGAATAATAATTTATATTTTTCTAGTGAAATGACTTAGAAGGTTATATGGTCAAAAACTAAAGCTGGGCAACTTTCGGCTTTCTTTTTCTTAAGCTATTTTTTTTGTTTGTTTTTACATAATACAATAGGTATTTCTCACACTGTAGTCTGTGATTTGAATAACTTATAATTTGTATAGTTGTTATGTTTTGGGTTTAGTGAAATAGGTTTTGGGTTTTGCTAGAATAATAATAATAACAGTTTTTGGGATAGTTTTTGGTTGCATACCAAGTGTTTGATCAAATGCTTGGATGAAAAAAAATTATGTTAACCTTTTTTATTTTATTATTATTATTATTTTGTTTATGTTAGATTGTTATTGGATTAGGGACATGAGGTTAGTATTGTTTTGGCATGTGAAAGTGTTATGAACTCGTCTAGGGTGCATGTCTATTTTTTGCGATCCGAGTCTTGTATGCTCACACACGTTAGTGATGCTAACACATGCTAATATATGCCCAACTAACAGGTGTTAGGGTCCATATGACATACATTAGTTTCAGTAAAACATATGTTTTAGAATATGCTAACACGGGAGTTTTAGTTGATTTTTTTTTATTAGGTTTTGGGTTTTGTTAGAATAATAATAATAACATTTTTGGGGATGGTTTTTGTTTGCATACCAAGTGTTCGATCAAATGCTTTAATGAAAAAAAATCTTAATAATAACACACGTTAGTGATTGTTATTGAATTGGGGTCATGAGGTTGATAGATCACATGTGATTGATGAATAAATGTGTAGTCTTTTTATATTAGTATATGCTAACAGATGTTAGTGATGTCTCATTATGTGTGTGAGGATCCCAACTAACATGTGTATCTGTTCTAGTGTTGCTTTTCATGAATAGGCTAGGAAGAAGGTGGCGTTGGTAATGTGGTTGTGGTAAGTGATGCTATTTTATACACACGTTAGTGATGCTAACACATGCTAGTATATGTCTAACTAACAGATGTTAGGGTCTATATGACATACGTTTTTTTTCCAGTAAAACAATGTTTTAGAATATGCTAACGCATGCTATTGATGTCTTTTATGTTAACCTTTTTGATTTTTTTTATATTATTGTTTTGTTTATGTTAGATTGTTATTGAATTGGGGACATGAGGTTGATAGATCACATGTGATTGATGAATAAATGTGTAGTCTTTTTATGTTAGTATATGCTAACAGATGTTAGTGATGTCCCATTATGTGTGAGGATCCCAACTAACATGTATATCTGTTCTAGTGTTGCTTTTCATGAATAGGCTAGGAAGAAGATGTTAGTGATGCTAACACATGCTAGTATATGCGTAACTAACACCTGTTAGGTTCATATGACATACGTTAGTATATGCCAACTAACTTGTGTTAGTGTTCAAATGACATACGTTATTTCAGCAAAACATATGTTTTAGAATACACTACGCATGTCAGTGATATCTCATTATGTGTTTTCGAGAGCCCAACTAACACATGTTATCTTTTTTTTTTGTAGGTGAAGAGATGTTTTGTGTTAAAGATAAGATGGGTATCAAGAAACGAAGCATAGCTAGATCTTTTTTTATGTTGTCATGATAGTTTTTTTTTGTCATTCACAAATAATTATGTTTGTATTAAATGTTTTTAGTACGTTTTTAGTGTTGATTGTATTGATCATTTTTACCATTTCTTAAATAAATATACATTTTTAGTGTTCTTTTATTTTGTTCTTTTAGTATATGCATGTTAACACATGTTAGCAATGTCTCACACGAGGTCAGAATTTTGTATCACAACACTAACGTACGTTAATATTTGGTGTTGGAAAAAGTGTCATAAAGTAGGAGAGAGGTAACTTGACAAGGGTCAAATCAACCTTTTTAAACCTAGGATTCAGAAAATTAAATTATAAAAAATTAATTTAAGATTACCATATTGCCTTTAATTCACCTTTTTAAGCAAGTGGCCCACTTGCTTTTGATTATTAAATTGAAAGTAATCATGGACCATTGATAAAACTTGATCAATGGTCACTAGAGGGTTTCTAGGGTTTTTACAATAGATGGGGTTTTCATATTATCCACTCCATATATATATATATATATATATATATAATGAATTAATATAGTGAAATTAAAAATTAAATGGATTTAATTTACTCACATGAGAATAGCAAAGTCCTCATAGGATGCATAGGTGCGCATTGGTTTAGTTAAAAATGCAAAGTGATCACGTTTGAATAAACTACTCTGGAACGAATGTTGGTGATTACTTGATAACAATTAAGTTACAGATAATGAACCCAAATGCACGGGATAAAAAATAAATGGAATTATTACAAAATATAGGTCATTTTAGAATTCCAAAACCCTAATTGGGAACTCCAAACCCTAATCTCCTAGTAAAGAATAAACTTCACATATCGCACCCGAACGTGTAAACTTATAGATTCACCGAACAAAAACCTAATTAACGAATAAATACTTAAACAAGTCAATGTTTAAGGGTAATTGGAGGCTGATTAAGTGTCCGAATATCTGGTAATTGAAAACTGATCACAACCGGATAAAATCCAAACAATGCGATTAAATGTTGAAAAAAATAGATTATGGGATATTTATACGCATGTGGGCCCCCAACCATCCCCCTTGTATACTTTTGATGAAGAATGTGGTATCCATCATGTGCATTGGATGGAGAAGTTTGACCATGCATTTAATACCATAAATATCTTAGGATTTAAGCACATGATATTCCTCATATTCACTTCACACAATATCACACGCATCCCTTCTTCATTATAGCAACCATGAGGTCTCCCCATCCCCTCTACTTGTGTTTCTTAAGCTTAAACACTCATATATACATCCTAATTAACCCTAATTCAAGTGTGTTTGGAAACTAGAAGCTTAACCCACTTGGAAGAACACACAAAACCCCTTGAAAATCACTTGTTTTAGTCATACCTTGTCTTGAACTAGTCATAAGATTTCCTAACTTTTTTCATGTTTAGGTTTTAGTTTTGTGTCTGCACTTATAAGTTGTATAAGGAAATGTTTAAATAAAGGTTTTAAAACAAGGTTTTGTGGGTTTTATAAAACTAAAATGGATTCTTTAAAAACCTTGATATGGCCGTGGGTTTTTTTATGGTGTTGGTGATGAATTTTACAAAGTTTGAAAGTTAACTTACAAGGGTTTTTGAAGTTGTTTAGGGTAAAGTCTCACAAGAACTTGTTAAAATGCTTTTTATGGTTCTATACATCTTATCAACACTAATAAACCCTAAAGACATGTTGAAGTTGTAAAAGTGTTGATGATGAAAAAACTTGCAAGATCGGTTAAAGTTTAGAAACTTTAAAATTACAAACATGGACAAACAAACACAATGACATGAAACTAAGACATAAGTATGATAATTATGAATAATAAGGACTATTGGAAGTGTTGGATTGTCATAAAAATACTTAGTGTGAAAGTTAGTAAATTCAAGTTTACTAGCTTTTATGAAAGTTGTCATTTTTTAAAGTTTAAGGACTAAAATATAACTTTGAAAAAGTTAGATGTTTTAAAAGGTAACTTTGGAGGTTAAGGGTGTGGAAGTGTAGTTTTGAAAATTTTGGTGACGAAAGTGTAACTTTTGCAAACTTGATGGAAAAGAGATGAAAATTACATTTTAAATGTAAAACCTACAAAATTAGTAATTTGGTATAAAAATAACATTTCTACAAAAATGGATTTATAAAAAAGTAAATTTTTGGGAATTCCAAAATGAGATGAAAAATATAAAAACTAAGGTTTTTATAGATAAATTTGTGATTGATGAATAACTAAAGACTAGGTGATTTATATAAAAATAAACATTTTTCCAAAGTCGGGTACATGAAAGTGTAGGGATAGACTTTTAGATGAAAAATAACCAAGTCTTGTCAACTTAAAGTTTGGTAAATTATAAAATTATTTTTATTAAATTTCCGCGGAAAGAATACGTCGGAAATTAAAAGATATTATGTCACACCCCGACTTTTCCCTCGTCGGTTGTGACGTTTGGTAGCTTCGCCAACGCAGCGGAAAGATGCATCTAAGACTCTGGTTCCCTGAACGCCAATTATAACCCTCTAAGATTCCCGATCCCAAGACGTTGCCCACTCCAACCGTGCCGTTACCAAAGTTTAAACTTGAAAGACATACTTAAAAAGTCAACATAAAGCTGGTGAGTTCATAAGTTTAACAAAAACGTTTCCAAAGGTTACCAAATGTTACCAAAGTGTTCCAAAAGTGTTACCATGTTCACCCTGTCCATACTATGCAAATATGTAAACCAAAGTACGCTAGCTAGGCGTATGTTTTGTTACTACTACGATTGGAAAACCATTACTAGACTGTTACCAATTGTTCAGCCCGAGTGTGTTCAGCAATGTTGCCAATGTTACCAGTTCAAGACAATATGCACCCGCCCGACCCTCCAAGCCGTCGAGTGGGGTTTGTCAGACCCAATAGATCTATCCACATTTCCCCCGTTGTGCCCTGCACATTCATGGTTTCCCCTGGGACTTTAAAAGATCGTATAGTAACCCGTAATAACCCATAGTATCACAATAGTTCGACGCATGTTTTCTCCCCCAAAAGTAAAACCAGTTAAAGTGGGGCCGTGAACTCACGCAACCCGTTTCATTTTCCAAAACTTTGTTTCGCTTTAAATTCCTCGGTTTTTCATAAAAGAAGCATGTCTTCCCCCCAATAACAATTACAAAAACAGTAAAGAGTGGGGTTATGAACTCACCTTAATGTCCATGCTAAGCTAGCAAACAAAGCCTGAAACCTCGACCGACTTCCTCGTGCCCTAATTACCAACAAAGGACACCTTAACAGTCTATCACACTTAAGCCTAGCTTATTAACCGCTTAAAAGATAGTCTACCCGACTGCCTAGACTCGTGTGTACCAACACGAGTCTCAAAACGTTTCAACTCGATGAACCGATCATGACTTGTCTAAATTCACGAGTTACATAGAACATAGTACCCAAGTTCCACACTTGTCACTATTTGTGTGTAAACCTTGTTGGACTAATACCCCGAAACGTATATTTATCATGAATCGTATCTCGTCTCGTATATCATATAAATACTCTTTGAGGAAATACAAATTTAGTTATTAAAACCAATTAATAACATTTGTTACTTTTTCTCAAATATTGTTTGAAAATCCTCTTTATTGTTACAAATAGTTAATCTTTGAAAACATTTCGATTTTGTATATAATACACTTGTCCAAAACACTTAGGGGAATTTATTTATAGAAATAAATAGCAGTTTGTTACATTTTGATTTTATAAAAATTTGGGCAAGTTTCCTCTGTTTTTGCACAAACCAGACAACACCCGTTGTCTACAATTTTCCTTCAAATCAACTCTCAAACACAATTTATCAAGTCCTTTTATCCACAAAGTCCGATTCACGAGACTATACGTTTCGTCACCTATGTATACTAATATATATATAGCAATATATATATATATATAAAATATAGTCCGACAATATAGTCCAATGTTATTTAGTCCGATGTTCGACATAAGTTACGTCAAGTTAACCGTTTACCAAATCGTCCGTTTATATAGTTACCGTTTATTATTATTCGGTCCGTTTGCGAGTCAAAACTATTTCGTCCGTATCAATATATTTATAAATATCTAATATTCATAAATATATAATATTTATGAACATACAATATTTATAAATATATCAATAATAATAAATACAAATTTAAAGTATACCGAATCACACGCGTATCACCCGAAGCCGCCTTGAACTACGCGTTGACCGAAACGTTGACCCGTTGACCAGGTTTGACCGAGCCCGAACACGAACCCAAAACCGAATCTGACCCGCTTTGACGAGACCCGTAACAGACCCATCTCGACCCGAGCCGAACCATAGACCAACGAACAAACCGAGACCCAAAACCCGAACGCTGACCAGATCTGACCAAATGTTGACTGTAGTTGACCCGAGCTTTGACCACATCCAAACCGAAACCAGATGACCCGGACCCCAAGCTGACCGGGTCTGACCCGCCCAATAGCAACCGCTCCAGACACGACCTTGACCTGAAACCCTAACCACGAGCCAAGGCCTGACCCGAAATCAAACATGACCCGGCCGTAACCTGAACTAGACCCGAGTCAACCCGAACCATAGCCATAACCACTGAACAAGCTCAAGCCAAGACCTGACCTTAGAATACAAACTCAATAGCTGAACCATAACTAGCCGATACCCACCAAACCCGGACCCAAAACCTCAACCATCGGCCTCCACGAGCCGAATCCCAAGCAGCTCTTGCACCTGATTGGACCTGACCATCACCACAGACCACCGCCGCCGCCTCCATCCTGACCACCACCATCTCAGCCCCTGAACCAGCACCATCGAACCACCTCTGCTGCTTCAGCAACGACAGCCATCACCATAACCTGAACCACTAACAACCACCTCCATAGCCGCTATGTACACAACCCGAAACAACACCACTATCGGAACCCACAAACGAACCACCACGTACCTGGTTGCTCCTTCGTGAACCATCACGAGTCACCACCTAACTTGGCCATCATCAACAACCTAGTCTGTCCTGATTTCTGGCCTTAAAGATCCTCACGCCAAATCAAACCAGCAACGACACTTTCAGCCGCAATAACCACCTGTACAGCCGTCGCACCGCCACCACCAAGGACAGTGGTGGCCGGCCGTCACCAGAAACGAGAGAGAGAGAGAGAGCGATTGGGAGAGGTAGAGAGATAGAGGGAGAGGGTAATCAGATGAAAGAGAGTTAGGGTTTAGCTTTGGTGGATGGCGGTTGAATAAAATGAGAAAGGAGGAGATGAAGGTAGCCTTTTATAGTTAGGGTTAAGGTTGGGTAGGTGGACACCGCGTATCGAACCCGTTTTAAATGTAAAATGCCTCGGTTTCTATTTTGGTTCGAAAATAAATTACAAAAGTTAGTCGGTTGCGTTTGAAATTAAAATAACAGTAAACCGAGCAAAAATATAAATATTTTCATCGCCTGGCACGTGCGTTCGATGCACGCGTTTACGTTGCATTAATTAAATCGATCGCAATTTCCATTGTTAAAACGATCAGTTAACTTCCGAAACTTAATAATTAATAATATTTAAAAGAAATAATTACTTAAAATTACATCGGTAATGCTCGGAAGTTGCCGGTTGTCACATATTAATTCCTTGGAAAACACATATTAATGGAAATTGGAGGAAAATAACTTAAATATATATTTTGGAAGTAAAATATGAAATAATGGATTTTGTCTATTATCGTTAATATCATTTGATTTTTTATATTTTCCATGATTTACTATTGTTTTTATTTTGAAATAACTAAATAATTTAAATGGCTAATTACATGAAAATAGCCATATAAAACCATAATAAAGATGTGTGACCAAACGTTAGTCAATGGCCACACTTAAAATTAAGAAATTCTATGTGGTTTTACATAACCATTAGCCACACCATATTTAGTTTGGTTTTTGTTGTGTGACAGAATGATAACAAATGTCACGTGAAAAAAAATTCTGTGTGACTGAAAGTTAAACAATAGCCACACTTAAAATTACAAAATTATTTAGTGTGTCTAGAAATAGTTTTTAGCCACACTTATAGTTAATTCATGTGATTATATAATAGAACTGACTACACTTACAAGAAATCCATGTGTCCATTATTACCCTTTAGCCACACTTAATGGATATAGTGCCCGGTTAGAACAACCTTTTTGTCACGCTTTTTCTAGATTAGTGTGGCCAAAATAAACATTTCATTAAATTTTAGTGACTATATGATTGAAATAGCCACACTAAAAGTAACTTCATGTGACAATTCCTTGCCTTTAGCCACACTTAATGGGGGGATTGTTTAATTCCAGCCAAAAAATGTTTGTACTCTTTAGCCACAATTTTTAGTAGCTACGGCCACTAAATGTGAATGTGACCGTATCATACCTACGATGACTCGACCTTTGGTCACACTTGACTTGAAAAAAATAAGTGTGGCGAAAAGCATATGGTCACACTTTTCATGTGTGGCTAAAGCCCATTTTTGGCGTAGTGCCTACAAAATATATAAAGTTAACTTATGTAAGAAATTGGAAGAATTTCTAAAAATCTATAAGTTAAATGAACGGTAAATAAAGACAATGATAAGACGAGACATTAGACAAATATAAAATTCAACGGATATATATATATATATATATATATATATATATATATATATATATGACTTTCTATAAGATACATATGTATAATATCGTTTTGAATATGGATAAATTATTCTAAATATGGACATATATATTTGGGGACAAAAAATAAGAGAATAATTAATGGGTGAGAATATAAATATATTTCTATGCATTGGAAATGTGTAATGGGAAAAATAATACAAAGTAATCAAGAAAGATTATGTCTTAAAAGAATTAAGTATAAATACTTACCGGTAAGTAACAAATACTTAATTCAGAGGAAATCTCGATCGACAAGAACTAGTTTATTTATCTAAATGGGAAGGTAAATATATGGTAAAGTGAGTCGAGTCGGAGATGGGACTGATATATTAATTAAAGTTAGTAAATATATATTGGTAATATAGATTTATAAAAAAGATCATGACATAGATTGACACGTGCAGTTATCGGGATTCAGTGCGACAAATCTGACTAACTTAAGAATTTATAATAATGGTTATTTAATATAAGTTAAGTGAAACTTATAACATGGGGTAATTCATCACAGACGGGCCTATGAATAAGTCTTTTAATTAAACGGGGAATATAAATAGCGGTGTTTGGAGTTTGGTGTACAACTTTCCGGTAAATTCACACACTATAAACCTAGTTTCTTATGTAATTAGGACACATGTAGGTGATGTAGTCTCGAAATTGGCTAGCTATTCTATGATTTGTAACTTCATGTTTACTTAAGGTGAGTTTCACGACCCATTTTTACTATTCTCGAATTTGGGGAAAAGATATATTGATTAAAATGTGTGGTAATTTGTTGAGATAATGAAATGGTATATATGAGATGGGTACATAGGTAATGGTAAAGGCCACTTAGGGCATGTAGTCCTCGCAGTTTAGTGTAACCATTAATTCAGCATGATGAAGCCGAAGGAATATATGACAATACTATTAGTTTCCGACGAGGCCTACCCCCGAATCGATAGTGTGGTGGCGGATTCAACCACCGAGTCTAGTATATAGCCTCATTAGATGCTGCAAAGGAAGCTTCTTTGATGAATATATTCATAGCCGACATTGATGTGGTTCAAAGCATTCCGAAACCCATTGAGATATTTTGTGATCACACAGCTGCCATTGCTCAAGCCAAAGAAAATTCTCATCACAAGTCTAAGCACATTCTAAGAAAGTTTCACTGCATATGGGTTATGGAACAAGGATACATCATGATAAGCAAAATAAACACAAATCAAAACTTAGCAGGCCCATTTTCATGATCATCATAGGGATGCTATTAGGCTTAGATTAGCTAGCCATATGTTTTGACTTAGTATTTGGATGTACGAACATTTGACCAGTTCTACTTTTGAATTTGTTTTTGATTTACTAGTTAAATGCAATTTCGAGTCTTATAACCGTTTCAATTTTAATATGTTTAATACATGAATCTTATACTCTAAATTATCCGTAGTTGATCAGGCTCATGGGAGCGACTTTGAATCAATACTATCTAAAGTTGGACTCACGCAATTAACTTCTAAGTTCACCAATGTCATTGTGAATGAAGTTGGATGTAACTCACTTCAAATCATATTTATGGATCTTACTCATAAGATGTTTTGATATTAGTAATATAATCATTTAGAAATCTCTAACCTGAGATGCACACTAAAACTCCCGTTCACTATGGATTATACTTTTATTACTGTCAACCGCCATCGTGTAACTATAGTCATAAGATTTTAATTGGGAATAGTTTTGAAATTAAATGTGTGTTGTAAGCAGTCGATAAGGGATTATGTACACTTACATAATTTGTAATTGTTAGACATTGTGGCACCCTCGTTGGACCAATCAAACTAACTGTGTGTTTGATTGGACCACTATGTATTTAAGCCATGTCGATGTCTTTTACGGAAAGGATGAATGACAAAGATTGTCATAAGTTTATTGTCTTGCAATAGTAAGTTGTTACTAACAATAAGATGTTTTGGTTAATGACTTTAAAGTGTCATATCTTATTGGGCGGCAACTATGTGCAGTTAGAGCACCACTGACTATATGCATTGAGGACTTTATCGAATTCTGTCCAAGTGGTAGATTGCTGGATTTATATGTACGGTTTTGATAACTCGGCATTGGTGACTGAGTTGTGACCAGTAAGAGTGACACGTTGGGAAACAAACATTATATCCACTTGACCAGATTAACTGGTAAACACGAATTTTTAACGAAATAAATGGGTTTTATTATTTGTCCTAATTATAAATAATATAATGTTTATTTAGTAGATTTCGGCCTCTATATCGCGTCTTGGACTTGCTCTAGGTGTTTTGGGCTCGGGCCCTTGATGGTTAATAAACATTTGAGTAGATAATGATTGTTTAAATCTATTGTTTATCTAATTATAAGATATACAACAACCACAACAATAATAATTCCATATAAAAAGGAATTGCCACGGACCCTGCATTATACAACCAACCCAATGGCCAATACGGACGCAAACCACCACCCCCTTTTGCGATTTCTGGCCGAGACAAGGCTGTTGTCGACCGAAGCTAGGAGTCAACCACCGTCCCTATTTCGAATAGGCACATATGCGAGCCGAACGCTCGTTTTCGTCTTTGATGTTCATATTCTAGCAATGTCTTTGTTGTACCTCGATATCTTAAGAGCTTAATTATTAACCACTCAGATATATATATCTCATTGATAGATAATTGCTTATACCGGGTTTGTATGATTGTAACCATGATCCTGTTTGATTGTTTTTGGTGTTAATATTTTATATAAATATTCCGTTGCGTTTACCGATCTAATTAATAAGAAATATATCAAATCTATTTTGATAAAAGTAAAGTTGACACCACTTTGTATATAGATCATGAACATCTTTATGATCTCTATTGTATATCAAACCGGTCAAGGGCCTTCTGGTCCAATGGGTATTGTGAGATCCACAACACAGTATCATTTGTTAAGGGGAGCACAATTTTGTAATATCGGATTCAGTTATTAACACACATGATGATTATGTGTTTGCTTATTTCAATGTATTTTGTATTTATTCGGCTGGTAATTCAGTTTATTATTACTGTTCGGTTGAAGAACACTACCTCAGATCCTACCACTACCTTCCAAGCAATCCTACTAAAAATTTACTCGATTGACTCAAAATTATAAACTCCATTTGAATTGTCGTTACAATTTTAATTATCGTGACAAAGTATTTAAAAAAAAAGATGATAAAAATATTGATATCTATTATATTAATGCAAACCAAACCAAACCTGAATTAAACAAGGCAACCAACATAGAACACTATATATAAAAGTAACAATATGAGATCAAAGTTATATTACTTGCAACAGAAATATGTTCTTATTATCATTATTTCTACGTATTGTCACACACCATTAACCTTATGCTAGTATATATATAATCTGGTGTGATTAGATCTATAACCTCAACATGTTTTCATCCTCAAATTATTTGCACAATAGCACTTATAGTGTGCTTTATTGCATACATTGCATACATAATATCGTTTTATTGGAGCTATCATAAAAACAAGTTAAACCCATAAAGCTCCAGCATTAATAAGCATAGGCTTCAAAACACTCTTGAGTTGAAGACTCATAATTTCATTAGCTCCACCAACTAACTCACCACCAATGAACACAGCCGGGACCGTACTACAGCCGAGCCCGCACAATGCCTGCTCTATTTCCCGCCCACTCGCAATCTCATCAAGCTCGTAGACCGTTGGGTTCACCCCAAAGTCATTGAGCAAAGACCTGATTGTGTGGGACAAGATGCAAGTACTCTTGCTAAAGATCACCACTGGCCTCTCAGACACCATTCTATTCACTCTATCCATTTCCAAACCGAACTGAATTCGAACTGTTAATGACTGAAGGCACTGTTTTTAACTTAATGATTGAAAGGATGAGTTTCATATATAGTTAAGTTGTGTGCATTTGATGGAGCATGGAAAGATATATAGGGGTTGTGAGGATAAGATGTGGAGAAAAGAGAATGTTTTGGGTTGGTGACAGATGTTGATATTTGGTTCTAGATATGGTGTTTGTACGCAAAAGTTGGTCGTGTGGAATCGATTTTGTAAGCATATTGGTACGGATTTATATTCTCTTCATTAAGTACGTTTATTCTCATTTTTTAATGGTCTTTTCAAGGAGCGAAATGCCATACTTTTCTCAAAATTTATAAAATATATTGTACATTATAAAATATATTGGGATTGCGAGAGTGAAAAGCGCCCGGTCCGGACGGCTTCAACTTCGGTTTTTTCAAGCATTTCTGGGATATCCTTAAAGATGACATTTTCCGGGTATTTGAAGAATTTCATGATCAGGGGGAATTTAGTCAGGGATGCGCCTCTTCATTCCTGGTGCTAATTCTAAAGTGCACTGACCCGGTGTCACTTAACGAGTACCGACCCATCAGGCTCATTGGGAGTATTGGCAAAATCGTATCTAAGGTCCTCGCGAACCGCATTAGGCCACTTATGAAGGACATCATTTCGGTGTACCAATCTGGACTCCTATCACATTGCAACATCTTAGACGCCCCCCTCATCCTTAACGAGATATTCTCTTGGGCAAAGAAAGCCAAAAAGCTTACTTTTCTCCTTAAAGTTGACCTTGAGAAGGCGTTTGACAATCTCATAAGAGGCGTCTCCCTTCCTAACATGGGCCCTACCATATCTCACCTAATGTATGCAGACGATGTTATGGTGTTAGGCGAATGGGAGGCATCCAAAATTTGCAATGTGATCCGTCTATTTAGGTGTTTCCACCTTCTCTCGGGCCTAAAAATAAATCTCCGCAAATCTAACCTTTTTGGTATTGGGGTTGACGATTCCATTGTTGAAACCATATCTCACCTAATGTATGCAGACGATGTTATGGTGTTAGGCGAATGGGAGGCATCCAAAATTTGCAATGTGATCCGTCTATTTAGGTGTTTCCACCTTCTCTCGGGCCAAAAAATAAATCTCTGCAAATCTAACCTTTTTGGTATTGGGGTTGACGATTCCATTGTTGAAGGGGTTGCACAATGCATTAAGGTGAGCAAAGGTTCGTTCCCATGTAAGTACCTCGGGGTTCCAATAGGGGCTAATATGAATCAAGCGAAACATTGGAAGAGCGTAATCGACACTTGTAATGCTAGGCTCTCCAAATGGAAGGCCAAATCACTATCTTTCGGTGGGCGAGTTGTATTGTTGAAAGCGGTCCTTGATAACTTACCAATTTATCATTTGTCCCTCTTCCGTGCATCGAAATGCGTCATCGAACACCTAGAAAAACTGAGAAGGCGCTTCTTTTGGGGAGGATCCGAGGAAAAAAATAAAACCTCTTGGGTGTCATGGGAACGGGTAATCGGTCCGAAAAACAAAGGCGGTATTGGGTTGGGATCTCTTCAACACATGAACTTGAGACTTCTCCTCAAATGGTGGTGGCGCTTCAAAATGGAAGACTCAAGTCTATGGAAAGTAGTGATTGGTTCGATACACCACAATGAACGTTCTTGGGCTTTCCTGCCAATCAAAGCGTCTATTCTCGGGGTTTGGAATGCAATATTCAAAGTTGGTAAGGATTTTGAAAGTTTAAACATCCAGGTTGAGAGTTTATTCAAAGGGGTACTTGAAAACGGGTTGCACATACGGTTCTGGCTCGACTGCTGGCTCAGGGAAACTCCACTCAGGTACAATTCCCAAATTTATTTGTTTTAGAAGCTAACAAGGGCTGCACTGTTGCAGCTCGTTTAACCATGCAAGGAAACATTCTGGTGGTGGGTTGGGTTTGGAGAAGGCAACCTTTGATGGCAATGGAACTTGAAGAATTAGCGGAATGCAATAAAATGTTACAAACAATCAGCCCTACTGCTGCAAACGATGGCTGGAAATGGCAAGGCGACTCAACTGGAACATTCTCGGCTGCTTCATGTCGAGCACTTCTTATTTCTGCAGCCGTCCCCTTTTTCCCTTTCAAGTGGTCAAATTGGGTACCAAAAAAGGTTAACATATTAGCTTGGCGTGCAGAACAAGATAGATTGGCCACTATGGAAGGTTTAATCAAGCGTAAGATCGTTAACTCATCACCGCTTTGCAGCTTTTGCGGAGACTATTCTGAAAACGCAGCGCACCTCTTCATACATTGCTATGTGGCTGCGATGTTATGGCGAAAGGTCGCGGATTGATGCAACATCACACCCATATTCGCCTTCAACTTTCAGGAACTTTTGGAAGTCGGAAATACCAACGGTCTACGAAGTTCAAAGAAAAAAGCGATTTATGCCATCATACTCACTACCTGCTGGAGCATATGGAATGGCAGAAACAGAAAAAATTTTCAAGGAAAAAGGATAAACTTAGAAGCATTATTCGGCGAGATCAAGGCGCAATCTTACTTATGGATAACAAATCGAGCAAATGGAATTACTAGTGACCGGAATAAATGGTGTATATTCGATTTAGAAACATAAAATTGTAACTGTTTTAAAGGAAGTCAGGGGCATTGTAACTTGGGTTGGGTGATACTAGGATAGGAGCATCCAAATAGCTTCTTGCTAATTGATGTATCTGTACATATTGGTGTGGAATAAAGAAATTTGCCGTTAAAAAAAGTGTTTGTTTATTTTTCGATGAACAAGTAATTACACTTTGTTGTATTTGATAATTGATAATTAATACGTATTGATTGTGATGTTCTTTTTTTAAAGTTATTATTACTTATCTATACTATCTTATAAAGCATTTCTCAAGGACTTCTTAAAAAATAAGATGTACAAGTATATTTGCTTATCATACAATACATAATGCACATTTTAACTACTTTTTAGGGGTAAATTTGTCTTTTAAACTTGTCTTTAATTACACCACATTATAGTTAATGAACCATAGTAATATCAAAGACTTTACATTAGTCCTGTATAATTAATCCATTACTAATATTAAATGTTTGTACATGATAATATTAATATTTTATAAGTAAATATTATTTAAATTTAGTATATTTTATTTAGATATAGTAGTGGTGGTACCCAAATATAATCAATGTTTAAGACAAATCAAGTTCGAAAACACTTTCTAAAAGAGACTTGATGACACCCGCCGCATCGCGCGGGCTAACCCACTAGTAAGACATACGTCAATAAATTTTTAAGCGTATTCACTGATAACGAGTTTGGAATGGGTTTAAAGTGAGTGGTGAATGCTATATATAGATTGAGAGGTAATATTTTTGTGACAAAATTGCAGAAAACGTCCTTTATGTTTACCCAAAGTTGCAGGTTTAGTCCTTTAACTTTAAAAGTTGCAGGATACCTCCTTTATCGAAGTTTTTGTTGCAGGAAACATCCTTTACACTAACGCCGTTAAATTATCCTGTTAAGTTACCCTCACATGGCAAGCATGTGAGGGTATTTTCGTCAATTTGTATTTAAAGGACCTTTTCTGCAATTAAAACAAAAATAACAACATAACAATAAAGGAGGGACTAAACTTGTCAAAGTTTGGAAGGTTTTAAAACAAACTTATCCTCTCTCTCTCATACTCGTTTTTCCGGCGATGGTCGCCGCCGGCGACCACATTCCGGCCAAGTACTCCGACGATTCCTAAGTCAAAAAGAAAATAAATATTCGGTTTATTCTCCTCAAAGTGGGTCTTTTTTTTCATAAAAGAAAGGACAGAGTAAAGTTATATGTGTGTTTCTGGTATGTGTTCTTGGTGTCTTCAAGAAAGAGTTGATTCTTGGAGATTGGAGGCTGAATCCAGTGTTGATGTTTGCTATCATAATTTCTATTCTAGCTAAATGGAAGTGAAGAACTATCAAATTTGGTGTGCTCTCATCTCTCTTCTTTTTCCAAATTCAGGAAAGTTATAGGGTGGGCTTTCGAAACCAACTTTAACTTTTCAAGAGTTCTGATTATATAAATTTATATCCTATAGTTTAGAAACATTATATTGGATGGTTGAAAGTTTTTGGTTATATTTGAATGAAAACAAAAAACTTAATCAAAAGATTGGAGTCCTTGGAGACATTGTGGATTGAAAATAGCGCCACTGTATTTGTATTGTATTGTATGGTTTTTTTTTTTGTTCATCTTTCAGTTTTAACTTTGATAGGCCTTAATGTAGTAAATTGGTACTAAATTTACTTGTAAATCAAATTTTATGATTAAAGGCTATAACCTTCACAATTGAGGTCAATAAACTTCATTGGCATTTAGCATTATGACTTTTAAGTGTCTGTATAAAAGGCACACATTTTGGTATTAAGTAATAATGTCATGCTAGATCTAGTGGATAAAGACCATGTAAGTACTACCAGTGTAAGTATTAAATAATTAACTGTCATCATGTTTATAGTCAGTCAACTGTGAAAAGCCAAACCATAACCAATATCAAGAAACAAACAGATCATATAAACAAAAGGGTTATATATAAACAAAAAAATAATAAAATTTTGAAAAGAAAATTGTAACTTACAATACAAGTGATATCGAGAGGCTGATTGACAGTTAATAATAATGATTACAATATGATTCGAAAAGCTTTACAGGCATCAAGATTGGCGATGGTCGCCGCCGGCGACCACATTCCGACCACATTCCGGGTATGGGATTAGTTTTTATTTTTTTCGCGGGTTTGGGACGGGGTTGGGATTATTTTTTTCGCGGGTTTAGGACGGGTTTGGGATTAGTTTTTATTTTTTTCATCGGAGTACTTGGCCAGAATGTGGTCGCCGGCGGCGACCATCGCCGGAAAAACGAGTATGAGAGAGAGAGGATGAGTTTGTTTTAAAAACTTCCAAACTTTGACAAGTTTAGTCCCTCCTTTATTGTTATGTTGTTATTTTTGTTTTAATTGCAGAAAAGGTCCTTTAAATACAAATTGACGAAAATACCCTCACATGCTTGGCATGTGAGGGTAACTTAACAGGATAATTTAACGGCGTTAGTGGTAAAGGTCGTTTTATGCAACCGAAAGTTCATTAAAGGATGTTTCCAGCAACAAAAACTTCGATAAAGGAGGTATCCTGCAACTTTTAAAGTTAAAGGACTAAACTTGCAACTTTGGGTAAACATAAAGGACGTTTTCTGCAATTTTGTCTATTTTTGTTAGTGATTGATGAATGAAAATTAATTAGATACTTGATGTCTATCAAGCTAACTATGGATCTAATGATATATAAGTATATATCTAAAGCAAACAGATAACAGATAATAATTTAACTAAGCATATAGTGTTAATATTTGGTTAATATATTATCTATTATATAATGTTTCCCCATAAGCTGAATGGTAGTATCCATGTACAATTTAGACATGAGATAAACATATCAAGTAGAAGACAACCCTGGAAAATTTTTCTTTCTTTTCATCGCCTCCTTTTCGGTTTTGGGCAATTTTGGGACGAAAATTTTTTCAACAGGGGGATGATGTGACACCCGGCAAACTCAGGTTAATAACTTTTGTCAAACTAGTAAGTCTACCTTAGCGAGTCATGCATACGTTATATTAACTGGGTCAGTTGAGTCGTTTTGATAGTTCTAGGAATCATCGGGAGTCGTTACAATGATCCAAGGGATCATTGGGAGTCGGTCCATAACCACGGGTACAAGGATTGGTGATTTGTAGAATCGCCGGATTTAATGCACACACATGAGTCTCGAATCATTTAACACACGCACGCAAGTCTTGAGTCCCAGGAATTGGTGAACGAATGTGAACGTGTTAGTTATCATGCATTATGTGTTTATAATCATTATATGACTTGTCGGTATGTGAATACGTGCTTATATGTGTTAAAATAGCGTTTAACGCGCCGAAAACCCACACGGACCTGCAGGGGTGAGAAGCTAGCTAATTGCCTGATGTTAGGGGTGAGTAGCTAGCTAATTGCCTGATGTTAGGGGTGAGTAGCTAGCTAATTGCCTGATGTTAGGGGTGAGTAGCTAGCTAATTGCCTGATGTTAGGGGTGAGTAGCTAGCTAATTGCCTGATGTTAGGGGTGAGTAGCTAGCTAATTGCCTGATGTTAGGGGTGAGTAGCTAGCTAATTGCCTGATGTTAGGGGTGAGTAGCTAGCTAATTGCCTGATGTTAGGGGTGAGTAGCTAGCTAATTGCCTGTTATAGGGGCAAGTAGCTAGCTACTCGCCTGTAACAAGAGCTACTCACCTGCTGCAACAGGGACAACTAGAAACACCTATAAATACCACCCTTGACTTGTAAAACACCATTTGTGCAACCCTAACTCACCCCAAACCTCTCTCACACCATAATCAACCTATGGAACTCGTTTTTACCCTAAAACCTATCATCCCCAAGCTTACACCTCCTCTTTAGCAAAACCAAAGGTGTGTTATCCATCCTAAACCTTTTTAATGTTGTTATTTCTATTTCCAAAGGTCCAAACCTAGTTTTATAAAGTTTGTGTCTTTGAAAACCTTTGAAATCAATTTCTAAAACAAGTCTAATCTTTTATGTTTGTTCTATGTGGTGTATTCATGCAAGAAATGGTTTTTAATGATGAAACTTGAATATTCTTGTGTGTTTGATGTTTTATTGATATATATGTGTTGTTAGAATGATTTCCTAAGGTTTTGAATAGTTATTAAGGTTCTTTGATGATAATATGCATTTTGACCCGTTTGGGTGATCCTTGAGGATTTAGGATGTTGTGGGATGTTTTGATGGTTGCTTGAAGCCGGGGTTTGTTCTAGAATGATGTAACAACAGTAGGATGATGAGTTGCAATGTGATTATGTGATAAAATCTTATTATTTGCCATGTAGGGTAAGTTGTGCATGCTTTGATGTGACGTTTTCATAATATTATGCTATTTTGGGAAATGCTTGCAATTAGGGTTGTTAGACTGATGATAAACTGGGGGTTTTCACTTGGAATGGGTTGCTTAATGATTTGGGATTAATTTTGGGTGTTTTTACATGTTTCGGATATGATTTGGGAGGTTAAACGCGCGAAAAGTGACCCTTGGACTGCAGGGGGCGAGTAGGAAAGCTACTGGCCTGTCCAAGGGTCAATTAGGAAGCTAATTTCCTGCCTTAGGGGCGAGTAGCTCCCTACTCGCCTGAAAAAGGGGCAACTAGCTTTGCTAATTGCCTGTTTGATTTGCTAATTGCCTGTTTGATTTCCTAATTGCCTCTTTGATTCCTAATCGTGTGTTTTGCTGTTGTAAGTGTATTTGACATCCCAAAACATGGTTAAACGTCTAGGAACATGTTTGGAACCACGTGGCATGTCTAATAACCCGATAACATGTGTTCGGATTCGTATATGCGATATGTGAACTGTATGATAGGCTTGGTGAACTTTTATGCGTGTTGGGTACATAGTTGTGTATGATTGCTTGATTTCTTGTGTTTGGCTAACACGTGAGATGTCGGGCCACCAATGGGATGTCGGGTCTTGTCTTGTGTGGTCAAGTTAATGGTCAAACATGTTTTCAAACATACTTGATTATGGTCTGGACATTTGGGGACTAGTTAACCTACGGGTTATTAGTCTGGGTACTTATGTACATCTGATGATAGGTCGCCACTATTTGGGGCTATCATAGCTTGTTGATTTAACTGTTTTTGAGTAATGCAACCTAAGGTGATTTCACGGTCCCACTTTTACCAGTTTTGTTTTTCGGGGGATAAACATGCTTACATATTTTGAATTCATAAAATCATGTTATACTATGGTTATCATTAAATTAAATTACTATACGACTCATCTAAATCCTAAGGAAACCACTAATACGGGTATGTAGCGGGGAAATGTGGATAGATCTATTGGGCTTGACAACCCCCACTCGACGGCTGGAGGCCGGGCAGGTTTATATTGTCTCGATCACACAGGGCCTAGCGGGGATGACGGTAGTCCAAAGGGTACACACTATGGCAAAACACAGTCAACAATGGTTTCAATCTTAGTAGTAATATACTTAATGCCTAGCTAGCGTTCACATAACATAATAGTAACAAGAATGGCTTTAAAGGACTGATGAAATGTTTTACATAAAACCTGTGAACTCACCAGCATTATATGTTGACATTTTTAGCATGTTTTCTCAGGTCGCTAAGGTAGAACCAGTCGGATTAGGTGCACGGAGTCGCACTAGGATCATATTTTGGGTGTCAAAACTTTAAACACATGTCTTTGTCTTTACTTCGGTTTTGTAAACTTGAATTGCTTCGCTGTGTTTGGGATTATGATTTTAATTATTGCATGGTTTGGTTTACGTATCTTTTTACATATGGTTGTCGTTTATTGTGACCGTTGACTTGGATCCTGCTATGTCACGCCCCTCGCGGTAAACCCCCGCATGTGGAATTTGAGGGTGTGAGAAAAAAGCTCGAAACGAGCCGAGCCTTATCGAGCCCGAGCTTGAGCTTCAACAAAGCTCGTTTACTAATCGAGCCTGAGCTCAGCCTAGCATGTGAAGCTCGTCAGGCTCGTCGAGCCTTAGTGTAATATTAGGTTTATTAATATTTAATAATATTTACCCCTTCATTTAAGCTTCTTTACTAAACAAGCCCGAGCCGAACTTCATTTATCGAGCTCCTAACCTATTATTTATATTATTTTTATTTAAAATATTAACTAATAGATAGTAACGAGCCAAGCTCGAGCTCTCATAAGTTTTTCGAGCTCGAGCAAGGTCGAGCTCGGGCTTAGCTCGGCTCATTTGCACCCCTATCCATAATTAAAGAATTCAAAAATCTTAAAGATCGACGTGTAATTCGTTATCCACAGACCAACCCTTTATCTCTTTTTTAATGTCTTTGTTCAATTGTTTTGTAAACGCTTAAAATTTTGATATTTATTGTGTTAACGTTTGACTCTACCCGAATCGAATAACCTACCCGAACACATCTCCTGATCCATAGCTACAGAAAAAAAATTTAGGTCTTATCCCGTGACCGCTGACATCCGACCCCCCGATCCCAATTTTCAAGCTTCCCACTGTGAGCAACCAAGTCTACATCTTATAGCTCCAACAAAGGAGAGTAGAGTATATAGTACAATGACCATCACAATAAGCGATCATACAAATATCAGCATAGCTATGAACAGTTGATGTAGAGGATGAAGTAATAGCCAAACCATGCGCACTAATGCCCTTACGATATCTCAAGATGCATTTAACTGCTAACTAGTGCCGATGAGTATGTTGTTAAAGATATTGAGAAATTTTATACTTTAGTAAGCAATCATAGGTCAAATCAAAACCAGATACTACAACACTTCAATAGCACTGATAAAGTGATGTAACATCCAGAGGTACATTATAGCGCGAGGAGTTGTTGACGCGAAAAAAATTGAGTAGATTTAGATCTTCACAAACCTGTTATAATTAAAATACAACATTAAAAAGGAATTTAACATCCATATAATTCATCTTCTATTGCAAAAACACTATAAAATAAACTTTTTACACATGTGTAAATGAAACAGTTTACAAATGTATAAAGAGTGGATTTACACATGTATAAATACTAAATATACACACGTGTAAAAATAATTTATTTTTGTATATGTTTAAATTTTTACGCGTAAATTATGTTTTTAAGATTATAATTCAATAGTATGATAAATGCAAAAATTTTTGAATTTGAATGGATTTTGATGGTGTTCTCAGTCGCATGAAATATATGTATTATTAAATTAACCTTCCCATATAAATATATATATATATACATATATATAGGGTGTTAGGGTACAAAGGTCATATTTCGTGAGAAGTGTGAGAATGATTAAGAATTGATATATAGGCATCATTTCTTTTCAAAGTTTACTTCATAAAAATGGCCAAAAGCCCACAAAACCGGGGCGAACACAACAAGATCAACTCACATAATTATAAATTTACACCAATTAGACCAAGATAAAGACTCAAGATTAGCTCTACACTTTCCCCAAAGAAACCCTATCAACTTGAATTCGCCTATAATATCTTCCATTCCAGCCGTCATGTTCTCAATCTCAGCTTGTTCGTCGCTCTCAAAAAACTTCAACAACCAATGATGACTAAACCTTAAAGAATCTCCTTCTCCTTCCCCTTACCCTTCCCCTTCAAAAGCTAACTCATCATTTAGTAATTGTTATAAAACATGAATCAAAAGCATAAGACTGTAAACAAGAACTTTATTACTGAAACAAGAAAAGATACAAATGAAACCCTCAACCAAGAAGATGACTTCAAGATCTATACAACAACGAACTCTCTAGAAATTCTCATAACCAAAGATTAACATAGACTAAAGATTAAACAAATTCAAGACGAATCTACGTACAAACCCTAATCGATAACCTAGAGAGAACAAACAAACAACTGAGATCAGAAAAGTTGTGAAGAGATTTATAAGCAAGTTATTTATAGAGGATCATGTGTGCTTCTTTCCAACAAATCAACAGGCATCATAGATCCAATCCAACGGCTGTTAGTGAGTGTGTTTGTTCTACTCAGATCGCCACATTAGCATAAGTATATAAAACAATAAAACATGAACTGGGCCATGGGCCAACAGTCTTCCCTTAACAAATCTGATGAGCCACATGAACAAAGCTACCAACTGGGCCATATCCTTCCTGATATCTCCTCGGCATTCAAGCCCATCAACACCTTGACAATCTTCCAACTTAGCCCATTACCTACAAAAGATCTCATGCAAAATATCAAAGCAATTGTTTTTTATATTAACAAAAAATATAATAACAACTAATAAAACATGACCCATAAATGTAACAAATTGTAGTCTGTAGACCATACCACCACTTTTAACACCCACCTCAATTTGATGCACCAAATGGGTCAAATAAATTCAACTGAGCACACAACTCCTCATGTTTTCCTGACAATAACCCTTTCATCATAACATCAGCCACTTATTGTTCAGTTTCCAACTTAACAGTTTTAATAACTCTCGTAGACACTTGATCTCTTAAAAAGAAGAGATTCAACTCAAAGTGTTTTGTTCTTTAAAAAAACACTAGATTTGTTGCAATAGTGTGAGACCGTCGAAATCACAGGTCATGACCGTACACTTACTTACACTTATAGATTGTGCATGGCATGAACTTTGATCTATTTCATATAATTGGGTCATACAGGGTTCCAACAAGTCGATCCCGAGACATACAGTCTAGCAGTAGACACACTAGTTGTTACAATGCCCCAACTAGTCGAATAGTTCATGATAAACTATAGGAAAAATCCATGCAAAACCCTAGTTTTGGGAATCGATACCATTGAACATAAGATTCCAATTTTTTGCCAGACAAGAACAAAAACAAAAAATGTTCAACAATAGTAGATAACCCGATGGGATATCCATGGAAAACTAGTAAAAACACAAACCGAGAACCCCCATATAACAATAAAATCGGCCATATCCATACATATATGCATGTGTGTGAGGTTTAACCACCATCAACGTAACTTAACCTCATACAATAAACGTTTGAATGTTTATAAATGTACACATATGAACAATTATATTAATCAAGTTTCCAAAAAGGTAACTATGTGTGCATATACCTATATGTGTCCAATCAATATAGACTTGTGTGTGTGTAATTGTGTATTAATCAAACAAATACATTATCATACACACACACATACATTCGGCCATACCCAGACTCCTACATAGCATCACATTGTTGAACCATTTTCCCACATACATACCCACATATATCGAACCACAAGCACCCACACACATTTCACAATCTCACCAAATCCAAGATTATTACCATTCTAATACATGAGTCACCCTACACCCTCAAAATCACACTAGTTGACTTGCCAAAGAAACTTTGCTCTTTCCCTAGGCATTTCAACTCATGCATTCCCAATACAAGGGAATGTGTGTTGATTTTGGACACTACTCACCTTGTACAAGACACACACACACTATATATATGCATATACATACGTACGGGTACACACATACACACACATGATGGAAATTTGATACACAAACCACCTACACATCTATACAACCTCACGCATGCATACATACACTCACACCTTACTCACCATTCTTATCTATACCTTACAATTACCTAGGCCTTTATACCAAAATGGAAACCACATAAAACACATGACCATCCAAGTCTTGTTGACTAGCCACAAAACCCTTGCTCATTCCCCATAAAAATCAGCTCCCAAAAGGCCTACACAAACCAACAAGTCCCTAAGTCAACCTATTGCACCAACATAGCTATTACCTTTTTGCACACCATGAAATTTGTATGTTGACTTACCATAGTTATAAACCAATCACCTATGGACTCTATCTCTTCCTCTCGGCTATAAATCGGTCGAACCCAAAGACCCCTACCCGAGCCCCATTTCGAACAAACAACACCCTCACAGCCTCTACACTACATTGCTTGGGAGTTTGAAGGTTGTGGAGTGGAGAAACCGGCTCTAGATTGACCACATCTTCGTTCTAACACTCGTTATTGTGGTATGTTCACAAAACCATGTTATGATTTTTTTATATATGTTTCGGCCCATGATAGGAGTCACCCGACCCTTACTCACACTCGCACACCTATAACCGAACACCATAAGCTGGAAATAATCGACCAAGGCTCTCACAAATTATAGAAACCTTGTAATTAACACACTTGTATGTATACACACATATGTTATATATCTACACGTATAAACACCTATGAATGGACACACATACACCCACACATACACATGAGTGTATGCGTGTTTGTCTTGACATATTTAAAAGTGGAAACAATCGTTTTTAGAAGTAAAAGTTGATATATACACATAAAGATGATTTTGTAAACATGTGTTAAAAAGCCATAAACATGTGTTAATTAGATTTAACACTAGTCTTTCCCTTAAACATATGTTAAATGATAAAGTATATGTGTTAATAAGTACAAAATACATGAGAATGGTATGTTTATTCATGCTAGCCAAAATATGTTCCAATACCCCACTTTTAGGTATAAGTAACTAACACATAAACCACATGACAACATGAGGTAAACCGAGGCATTGGTTTTACCATAATAGATTAATCGTAGCCACAAATAACAACAAAAACGAACATTTCCCAACACATACAGTGTGTGACATATATGGATAGTGGTACAGAAACACACACTCCATAGGTGTCCAAGTCGGGTGAACAAATGCATGGTAGATAGGACAATACATATACTTAAGTTGCCTTTAATTGACTACAGGGAATCCCAGATCAGACATTTCCATGTCAGATTCAGTCCAGTCTAGCATTCAGACATCATGTGAGTTTTACACGGCCGCTTTTCACTATTTTACATTTTCTGGGGGAAAAACATACGTACAGTTTTCAGTTACAATTATGACTATATGTGAACATGAGACATTAAGGTTCAGGACCCATTAAGCCCTCGTGTCATACATCACACCGTAACCATTAGCTATGGACATAGCCATGAAACACCCGAATAAATCTATTGGGTTGACACCCCCACTCATGGTCAGTCGCTCTGACCGGATGACAGATATCAAAAGAGTGATTGAATTTCACTTTTATTCATTGTCTTTAGTGTACAATGGGCGAGGCACAACATGTCAAGGTTTGGTTATGGGCTCATGTGAGATCACATATTGATTATTGACCTAGCTAGGCAGTAATTTAGTCGGTTTGAAATTACATGTCCATTATATACAAACCCGTGAACCCACAAACTTTATGTTGACCTACACTTTTTACATGCATGTTTTTCAGGTAATTAGCATGAAGCATGGAACTTGGGAAGCTCGCGTGCGAGCATTATGGGATACTACCTTTTGAACCGTTGTTGTGTTGTTTTAGTCGTAAACATTCTCATACAATGGTTTTTATTTAAGACAATTAACCTTATGTTTGTAAAACTAACTTGTCTAATGGAAGTCCCTATTTTAATTTAATCAATGCTCGTGTGACCTTTGTGCTTGGAAATCATTCGAAGTCGCATCCCGTATTTCCGCCTTGGCGGGGTGTGACAAATATCCAAAGCAGAAGACCTATCACAAAACAACTCTATTGGCAACACAACCTTTTGATTTAACTCTTCACAAACATGAACTAACCAAATCAATTCACAGGCTGTTGCACACATAGATCTAAATTCAGCCTCTGCTGAAGATCTAGAAACAGTTACATGTTTCTTACTTTTCCAGGAAATTAAATTCTTTCCTATAAAAATACAGAAACCAGTAATAGACTTTCTGGTTTCTAGGCATTTTGCCCAATCAGATCAGAGTATGCTCTGATCAACATATTCCCAGTTTTTTTCAAACAAAAGACCTTTACCTGGTGAGTTTTTTAAGTACCTTAAAAGTCTTAATGCAAGTTTCAAAAGTCCTTATGTTTGTTTATGCATGTATTGACTAAGGAAACGAACAACATATGATATATCAGGTCTAGTGTAAGCTAGATATATTAATTTCCTTACTAATTTTTGATATCCAATAACATTGGATAACACTTTATTATTTTCTTTACAAAAATGAGTAACTACATGATGTGTTCTATGGGATTATTCACTTGTTTACAAGTAGTCATCCCCTATTAACTTAATAGTTTCAAACAGTAATTTCTTTGTGACAAACAAACACCATTTTTAGTCTTATGACCTCAATGCATAGAAAAATTTTTAACTCACCTAAATCCTTAATTAGAAATTTGGATTTTAGACATTCCTTAATTCTAATTATTTCATTACATCATTTCCAGTCATTATAATATCATCCACATACACCAACATAAACACAGTTTTAGCATTCTTGAAACTATAGAACAAAGAATAGTCACAATTACTCTGTGAAAATCCTAATTCAGTTAAAACCCCAACCAACTTTTCATTCCACATTTTGGGGGCTTGTTTTAAGCCATAAAATGTTTTTTTTTAATTTACATACTCTTGTTTCATCTTTAGAAAATAACCATCAGGCAATGCCATATACACTTCCTCATGTCGCATTATTTACATCAAGTTGGTACAATTCCCAATTAATGTCAATAGCTAAAGCTAACACAGTTCTAACAGTTACAAGTTTAACTACTGGGGAAAAGGTTTCTTCAAAGTCTATACCCTGCTTTTACTATATCCTTTTGCAACCAACCTAGACTTGTATCTTTCTATTTCTCCTGAACACTTATATTTAATTTTATACACCCATTTACACCCTAATACACTCCTACCTAAAAGTAACTCAACTAGTTCCTAGGTGTCATTTCTATTCAAAGCTTAATTTTCTTCATTCATAGCTGTTATCCAGTTACTATCCTGAACGGCTTCATTGAAACTTTGTGGTTCATATCCTTGATTCAAGGATGTGGCAAAAATATTATTTTTTAAAAGACAATGTAGCATAGTTAACCACCTTTTCTATCCCATATTTTTGATTTACCATCTAGGACATAATCATTCAGATTCTTTGGCAAGACTGAACCCCTAGCTGACCTTCTAGGTATGCCTTGAATATGTGACTGATCATGAAAATTTCCCTCAGAATTTTGGTTGATTTCATGAACAGGTGTGACACACTCAGCCCTGTCAGGTCTGCTAGTGCAATCACTGGGTTGCTCAGATTCTTTAGAATCATGTTAAGCCAATCCATCATGATTGTCACCAACAGACTCAAACTGCTGAGACCCATGTGTCTTTGTTTCTTTATTTTTAACATTTTTATCATCATTGGAAACTTCTAACTGATTTGGGTTTATGTTTTCATAATTGTCAAAAAAATTAAATTTGTTATTTCAAAATCATTTGTTTCATCATTTTAAAACGGATTTTTTTTTAAAAACGGAAAATTGTTTCAAAAAACTTCACATCCCTTGAAATAAGTTTCTTTATTATTTAAACCGAAAACTTTGTAACCCTTTTTTCCGTAGAGTATCCCAAAAAAAACACATTTATCTTATCTACTACTTAGTTTATTAGAATTGTTTAAAATGGTACAAAAACATAAGCACCCAATAGTTTTAAATGGTCTAAAAAATGTTCAAAGCCATACACTACCTTATAAGGGGTCTTCACACCTAGAATTGAAGAAGAAATCCTATTAATTAGATAAGCAGCAGCTAATACACAATCTGACCAAAACCTAATAGGTACATTACTTTGAAAAAGAAGGGACCTAGCAACATTAAGCAGATGTCTGTGCTTCCTCTCTACTATGCCATTTTGTAGAGGTGTATAGGTGCATGAAGTTTGATGTACAATCCTTTTGATGTTTAACTCTTACATTAAATTATGTTGTATTTATACAATCAGTTAAATCAGTTACCAGGATTTTCTTGGTTATTAAATCCTGGAGTAAATTACTATTTGAGTCCCTGTGTTTTGGTGGTTTTAACTAGTTGAATCCAAAGCCAAAATGTTTAACTACTTGAGCACCTGATTTTTCTAATTGTAACACTTTGAGTCCAAATTACTAACGTCGTTAGATTTTCTCAGTTATGTTTTGTTAAATGACAAAAATACCCTCACATCAAAAAAACAAAAATATCTACACATACATCTCTTCTTCCTCACCCACCTTCTCTATTTGGTTTTCTTCTTCTACACCACCCACCACGAACACCACCGCTGACCACCACTTTCACAACCATTACCACAGTTTTATGCTGCACCTCAGACCTGCAACCACCACCACCACCAACGATTAGACCATCATCGTTCAAACATCGTCACCATCAGTCCACAACCATCATCAAACGAATTCTTAACTGACACCATCAACTTGTCATTGTCTGGAAGCACCATCTGATCCATCAGCATCATCCGCCGCCGTCAACTGTGCAGTTCAGCCGGCCGAAGGCCAAGGCCGGCGACCGGAGCTCCGCCATGAGCAGCCGGTCGGTGTCTCTCTTCTCTGTTACGATTACTCTCTCTAACAGATCTGTTCTTTTGTCTCTCTCTCTCTCCTCTATGTTTCTCTCTCTAGTAACAACCGGTGGGTGTGTGTATGTTGTTGGGACTGCTCCGCCGGAGCTCCGCCATGAGCATCCGGTCGGAATCCCATTTTCTCCCCTCTTTCTTTCTCTCCCCCCTCTCTCTCATACGTTTGTTATGTGGGTGTGTTGTTTCGTGTAGGAGATGGAAAGATAGGGTGGTTTGGGGGAAAACTCTGCCGGAGCTCCGCCGTATGCGGCCAAGGGCACCGCCCAGATCTAGGGTTCGGGGATCTAATTGATTTCCAGGCTAACTGAGGTGAACAGTGGTGGGTTGTGGTGGTGTTCGTTCAACTAGTGAGCATAAGCTTCATAGAAAGAGCGTTGAGAGAGAGAGAGATATGGGGGGGATCAGTGGTGGTGGAGGTGACCACTGGTGGTGGCTGGAAATTAAATTTTGTTTGAGGTTTTTGGTAGAGGTGTATATATATAATAATAATAATAATAATAATAATAATAATAATAATAATAATAATAATAATAATAATAATAATAAAATAATAATAAAAAAATAGTAAAGTTATTTTAAATATCTTCTGCATTAAAGACTTGTACCTTAGATGTAAATGACTAAATTGCCCTTCTAACTAACAGAGTTGACTAACGAAGTTAGTAAATTGGATTCAGATAGTTATATTTAGAAAAATCAGGTGCTCAAGTCGTTAAACATTTTGATTTTGGATTCAAGTAGTTAAAACCACCAAAACATAGGGACTCAAATAGTAATTTACTCTAAATCCTGTATGTAACACTTGTGTTCATGAAAACCTATATACAACTTATTGTCCTTTGCAAGTTTATGAACAGAAATTAAGTTGACAGAATATTCAGGTACTACAAAAACATCTTGAAGTATGACATTTTTTTGCAAGTTTTATGTTACCAAATTTTGTAACTAAAGCATATGTCCCATTAGGATGTTTAACTTTTATATTAAATTCTGTTACATTTATACAATCAGTTAAATTAGTATCACCCTTAACCATATGTTGGTTAGCACCTGAATCTATTATCCAACCTTTATTTCTTTTGTTTAAATCCCTTGCAAAAAAAAAAAAAAAAAAACAGGTTTAAAAAAACTATTGGCACAGAAAGGAATACACAAACCACCTGTCACATGACAACTTTGCCTTCCTTCACTTGACTTATCCCCTATCAGACTTAACAACTTGTTAATTTGTTCATTAATCAACGACTTAACTGTTACATCAGAACTATCAGATGTGGAACTCTAATTTGCAACTACCTTCTTGCCTTGGTTACCCCTTGGCCTCATCCATGAGGGGTAACCAATAATTTCAAAACATTTGTCAGCTATATGTCCAATCATTTAACATTGAGTACATTTGAAGTTTTGATTAGCTACTTTATCAGTTCTTTTGAAATCCAAATTACTTTTAGCTAATAAAGCCATAGATTGAGTCCTTTTACCACCTGTAATAGAGTTTCTGTAGGATTCTACCCTGGACACCACAGAAAAAGCCTCCTTTACATATGGTAAGACTTCTTTTATTAGTAAACTTGTTCTAACAGATTGATAAACATTGTCTAGTCCCATTAGGAACTGCATGAGTTTAATCATGTTACTAAAATCATTAAAATATTTTTCTGCATTACAACTACAAGTAGGAAATTGCAAAATTTGATCAAGTTGTCTCCACGTTATATTAAGTTTATGATAATACTCTAACACAGAAGACCCATTCTGACTAAATGAATTTATTTTCTCATATAAGTCAAAAACCACAAACCCATCTATTTTGTCATATGTTTCTTTTAGTTCTGACCAAACCTCACTAGCAAGCTTAGAAAACACATGACCCATATAGAAGTCCTCACTTATGGAATTTAAGATCCAAGTTAAAACAATTGAGTTACACCGATCCCATTGGTTAGCCAAGACATCATCATCTTCAGACTTAAAACAAGATTTATCTATAAAACCCCATTTGTTTTTAACCTTTAAAGCAAGTTGAAGTGCATTAGACCAGACTGTATAATTTTCTATTCCTTTGAGTTTTATTGCTATGATATTCAGATTAGCTGAATCACTCGGATGCAAGATTAAAGGATCACTTGCATCCAATTTACTTATTAAGATGACATTACCCTACCTATTACTTCCAACAACAGGACCACCACCTCCTACTTCTTTATCAGCCGTGATTCAAACACACAATCAATCAAAGATAACAAAAACAACAAGACAGAAATACAATCCTAGACAGACGAAGTTGTGTCAAGGATCCAGAGTACTAGTTCGTCACTCAAATGATGCTAGGACAGTTCTTTTTTTTTTTTTTTTTTTTTTTTTTGTAAAGTGTGGATTTTGAGCTTTTAAACCTCTTTTCTTAAAATGTCAAGTTCCGGCGTAAAAACCAAAACCTTGATGGAAAAGGCAATTAAATTAAAAGCAGTGGTGTGACACTCTCAAGCTTTAAATTTGTAAAATAAAACGATAATTGCAAGACATTCTAAACCCACACAATAGGCAAGTGTACCTATCGAGTGTAGTATAGACACAAGCAAGTACCGAGTATCGAACCCAAAGACACGACTTCCCCTACTTAGTTTTAAGTTGATTAAATAAAAGTAAAGATAAATGAAAGTGAGAAGAGAAAAAAGTAACCGAGAAGAAAATCAATATCCAAAGAAAAGTGTTGCTTAAGGATCCGACTTTTTTTGGCATGAAGAAAATCATCACCGCATAACTCTATTGACGTTTTATGCTTTCAGTTGTTATTTTGAGGGTCTTCCAGGTCTGGTAAGCTCACCTCTCAACACTGAGCGGAGGACTTCCCAAGACTGTGCTAGCCCAACCCCAAAGAAACCACCTCCCAATGTTGCGATATTGACATCTATCTACCCTAAACTTTATGAACAACTTGTTGGGGGCCGGAGCGTGGCCGAACAAGATATCACTTGACATCACAGAGGAGTCGTGGCTGGTCCGCACACGCTCATCCTCGACTTAGATTATCTTTTCAAAAAGTGATTGGTCTATTACTAACTGTGCGGCAATATAGTAATGGAAGAGAATAAAGACCGTTCTCTATCGAACACGGGTTCACCGATTCTTGGGTTGCGCCAAAGCTATCACATAGACCATGAAGCTAAGTCGCACGACCCAGCCATAACTTTGTCTTCTGAGAAGCTTGTTTTCCACTCATAATGTGCTCTTTTTTATTCCTTTTTTATTTTTGCTTCCAAAAACCTGCATTTATCTCATAGGAACGATTTAGCTATATTGTATAAAGATAAAAGCATAATAAAGGTGCAAAAAGGAGGATAATTACATATGTAAAACATGTGTAATTTTCGGCACATCATCTTTACACGGGAGTCTGATTCTAACCTTTAGCTACTCTAAACTTACACAATAAAAAACACATATACAGATAACAATCAAATAAAAAAACCAAGCAAACAAGTAACTCAAACAAGAACACGTAGTTGAGCCAATACCGGTCCACCTAACCCGGGAAATGCTCCTAAAAAACAAAAATGTAAGAATATTAAAAAAGAGTTGGAACAATCTAACCAGTTGCACAACTTCCAATACAGCTTCAGGACCTGTAACCTTCGCTTAGGTTTACAGATCAAGAACAGAAGGAAAATAAGCACTCCTTTCGTACAGATCCAAAACCAACAACCTTCACTTAGGGTTATTGGTTAAGATCTAGTAAAGATGCCTCCATAAACAACCTTAGTTGAACCAGAGAACCAACCCTAGACCTAGGGTTTTTATCCTTCCACTTGTTCCTCATAAATCAAGAAGTTCTTGACACATAACAATAAACAATACTAGATCTGGTGAAAAATAGGAATTAGGATGCACAACGGATATGGAAACCCTAACCTTAATTTCAGATCTTCCCAAGAAAACGTATCAGAGCTCTAATACCATGTTATAAAACATGAATCAAAAGCATAAGACTGTAAATAAGAACTTTGTTACTGAAACAAGAAACGATACAAAAGAAAACCTAAACTAAGAAGACGACTTCAAGATCTATACAACAATGAACTCTCGACAAATTCTCATAACCAAATATTAACACAGAATAAAGATTAAACAGATTCAAGACGAATCTATGTGCAAACCCTAATCGATAACCTAGAGAGAACAAACAAACAGCTGAGATAAAAAAAGTGGTAAAGAGATGTACAAGCCAGTTATTTATAGCTGATCATGTGTGCTTCTTTCCAACAAATCAACGGACATCATATATCCAATCCAACGGCTGTTAGTGAGTGTGTTTGTTCTACTCGGATTGCCACATCAGCATAAGTATATAAAACAATAAAAAACGAACTGGGCCATGGCTAACAGTCTTCCCTTAACTCTGATGAACCACACGAACTGATGTCTCCTCAGCATTCAAGCCCATCAACACCTTGACCATCTTCAAACTTAACCCATTACCTACAAAAGATCTCATGCAAAATATCAAAGCAATTGTTTTTTTATATTAACAAAAAATATAATTGTCACACCCTCAAATTTCCACTTGCGGAGTTTTACCGCGAGGCGAGTGACATACCAGGATTCAAGTCAACAGTCACAATAAACAACGACTATATGTAAACAAAATACGTAAACCAAAACATGCATTAATATAAAACTTGATTCGAAACGTAGCGGAAGCATTTCAATGTTCACAACTTTCTTAAAACCAAGACCAACAAAAAGTTTAAATGTTCAACAATCCAAAAGATCACCTAGACGCGTGTGCGACTCCGTGCGCCTATCCGGTTACTGCCACTCTAACGACCTGAGAAAACATGCTAAAAACGTCAGTGCAAAATACTGGTGAGTTCACAAGTTTTTAAGTAAAAACGTTTCACGAACTTTTGAAAGAACTATCATGTTACTACTGACTGATGAAAACACTTGTTAGTCGTTTGGACTCCAGAATGAACCATCCAACGAACCGTCGCTTACCACGACTAACGAACTACCAAACCATGGTCAACGAACTGCTATAACATAGCCAACGAACTACCGCTTCGCGGTCAACGAACTACCGTATCCACGATTAACGAACTACCACATTAACGGTTAACGAACTGCAACAACATTGGCCATATGAAAACAGAACATAAACAAAACGTACAACCAACCCCAGTATAACATGATCTTTTCAACTAGAAGTACTAAGCATGTTTCTCCCCCGAAAACGAAAACAGTAAAGAGTGGGGCAGTGAAACTCACCTCAGGTTGTGTCTTTAAGTTTAACAAACATTCCCGACACGAACTGTTAGTCCCAACTACTGGCGACCTAGCATAAGTTTACATACATGTGATGACTACTAATCCCGAAGATTAAATAGTCCCTGATTGTCAAGACCGTAACTGTGTATGTTGAAAACATGTTTGAACGTTAACCCGACAAGACCCGGCATCCCATTGGTGACCCGACATCCCACGTGTTAGCCAAATACTAGATATCATGCAACATATGCAATTAAAAACTTAACATGCGCAAAAGTTCACTAAGTCTAGTATAACGCTCAAATAACGCATAAACGAGTCCGAACTCATGTTACCAAGTTATTAGACATGTCACGGGGTTCCTATCATGTTCCTAGGTGTCAAATCATGTTCCGGGATGTTGAAATACACTTACAACAACAAAACATGCGATTAGGAATCAAACATGCAATTAGGAAAAGTCAACTATCAATTAGGAAAGTCAAACAGGTGATTAGGAGTGTACTCGCTTGTATTATACACGAGTAGAGAGGCTACTCGCCTATATTACACACGAGTAGGCTACTCGCCTCTTCTATCAGGCGAGTAGACCTCCTACTCGCCCCCTGCAGTCATGTGCCACTTTTTCGCGTGTTTAACCCTCCAAATCAGATCCGAAACATGTGGAAACACCTAATATCAAACCCAAATCATTAAGAAACTCATTCCAAGTAAAAACTCCCAAATTATCATCATTCTAACAGCCCCGAATGCAAGCGTTTCCCAAAAATAGCATATTTATCATGTAAACATCACATCAACATGCAAAACTTACCCTAAATAGCAAATATCCAGATTTCATCACATGACAACGTTATACAACAACATCATACTGTTCCTACACGTTCTTATAACCAACCCTAACCTCATACAATCAACAAAACACATCATATCATTCTTAACCCTTCAAAATCATTCAAACGGGTCAAAACGCCTATTATCAACAATACACAACTATGAACTTCCAAACTCATCAATAATCATGCTAACAACCTATTTATCTCATAAACATATCAAATACACAAGAATCCACATGTTTAAATCATAAAAATCCTATCTTTGCATGATAACATCACATAAAACAAGCATGAAGGTTTAGGTTTATGTAGAAACTGTTTTTTAATAAGTTTTTAAAGACAAAAACACTTAGAAATCAGGTCTGGACCTTTAGGAAGCAAAACAATAACATTACAAAGGATTGGGATGAAGAACACACCTTGGATTTGCAAGATAATGAGGTGTAAAGCTTGGAAAGGTGGATTCTTAGGCAAAAACGTGTTCCAGAGGGTGATTATGGGTTGAGAGAGGTTATGGGACGACTAGTGTAACACCCCAACCGATGGCGGAAACATCGGGATGTCACGTATTGATGATTGTTCAGTAGCTCATGGTAAATAATAAGTTTCATTAATTGATTACATGAATTACATACAATTTGTTCTAAAATAATTTGTACATCAAAATGAAAAATACTAGATACACATCTTCAAGCATTAACTCTAATCTTCAAGCAAGCTATAACCTGAAACATGTTAAGTTTTGAAAATATTTTGGGTCAACAAAAGTTGGTGAGAGTTACATAGGTTTTGATAATCGAATAAAAATGTTGTGCAATTCAAGTGTCATGGCATGTCTAGTCCATATGTGAAAATATACTAGAAGTAAATCGAGTGCATAATCAACCCTTGTGACTGTTGTATTGTGGTACATCCCATACGCTCATGGTTCACTCGTTTATGTTGCGATAACAAACACCCACGCTACCTTTGTAGGAGGCACGTATCCGGGTGGGATTGTCAGTCCAATAGATCTATCAATGTATACCGTCGGCTGATCAATGTTAATGATTATGCTAGAATTGTGCTTACCCTAGTCATGTTCAAGACATAATGCAACATAGAAAAACACATAGACACTTTGATGATTGAATTGCATATATAATGTTGTAACATGTTTCACCCCAAAAACGGTGATAAATAGAAAAAGGGGCTATGTAAAACTCACCTTGATTGTGAATGGCTTGCTAGAATTCAACAAAATCAACGAATTATTCTTGAACCTAATTAGAAGTGATGTTTTAGTATGTAGTGTTTGTGTAAGATATGTCCTATTGTTAAGTATTGCTTTTATCTATAAAGAGACTGAATATATTTATATCCATCTACTGTGATAATTAAAACAACTATTCTTAGTATTTGCAATATATATTATTAAGTCATCTTTATTTAAGATTGTTCATGGACCCAGTTTATTAGTAACCATTTATACGATTAATCAAATAATCAACTCATGTTTGACAAAACTTTATTTGTAGTATTCATGTTTGTTCGCTTCACTCATGATTGTCAAAGAAATATACAAAATTGAAAATACACATATTACATGATTTAATATTCAAATAAAGTTTACAAATTTCTTTTATATAAAATCAAAAGTATACTGTGTTTTATAAAATCAGTTAAGTATAGGAAAATAAATAATAAGACCACTTGTACAAATAAAACCCATGAGTTGCTGATTTCATTTTTTTTAAAAGAATGGCAACCTTTTGGAAAGTGCAATAAGCACACAGTTGATTAACAAGATCCCATGGCTTTTAATCGACGATAATAGACAAGTAAAATGGTATATATATATATATATATATAGTTACCTTGAGAGTGGGGCTATTACTATGGTTGTTGTGCTCGGGGTTGATCGGAGAATAGAGATGGTAGTGGTAGCTTGACTATAAAAACGGTGCGGTGGTGGCTACGAGGAGGCAGCAAGACAAAACAAAAGCTTGTTAAGGACCTCGCGCATAGAGTCTTCGAGACGATGTAACACCATATGAGAGGCGATGAGTGGTGGTTTGTGTGGCTTGCTACACGCGGCATACGGAATGACACGTACAACGTACAATGAAGATAAGCGAAGGGTTTGGGTTGTGTGCGTCCATCGTTAGGCAAGTCTTGGTATTTATTGTTGAAGAGAATAACAATCTTTGACGTTTATTCATGATGATAGGCATTGATCCCGGTCATTACCGTGATTTTAGCTCGGATAAATGAGACAGGAGTAAAGGGATTTCAAATTGAATAATGGTCAACTGTATCATACTCCCATTCCATATTACCTCATCATATAATTTAGGAGAAAGTATAGGGTACAAAGTTTCTTAACATGAGAAGTGTAAGAAGCCACTAGAATTTGCCACCTGTCAATTTAACCTAACCACAGTTAACCACAATTAAACATATTTTCCTCTTTCCTGTTTTGAAACAAACCAATCGAGATCTGACCACCACCACCACCACCACCACCACCAACACCACCACCACCACCACCATCATCCCCCACCTCTGTCCTCACAATGGTGTCTTCCCCACCGTTTTTTTTAATAATATTATTTGGTCTCCCCTTCTGTTTCCTAATAATATTAGCAATAACATTAATAATAATATTAACGAAGCTGGTGGTGAAAAGTGTTTCCATGGGTTTCATTTTCTTAACAATAAATATTATTCCATCCCTGTTATCACTATTACCATAAACAGAGCTTAAATTTTTGAAGAATTTAATGTGTTGATTCTTTGCACATATGTATACACATGATAAAAAGCACATTTGAATGTAGATTTGGAAAAAAGAAGATGACAAAAGAAGGTTAGAATGTGACAAAAGAAGGCTCTGCACATTTGAATATGCATTTAAAGAGTCCAAGTGCGTTTTAGGAGGAAAAGTGAGGAAAATGTGAGTTTTATTTACACTAAATGCGTTTTATAAAACCAAGTGCGTTTTACAAACAACAAGTGCGTTTTACAAACAACAAGTGCGTTTTACAAAAACCAAGTGTGTTTTACAAAAACCAAGTGCGTTTTACAAAAACCAAATGCGTTTTACAAAAACCAAGTGCGTTTTACAAAAACCAAGTGCGTTTTGTGAAAACCAGTTAATGGTGTTTAAAAAACCAAATGCGTTTTATAAAAAAACCAAGTGCGTTTTATGATTTTCTGTTTAACAGTTTCTGATCTTCATCGTCTGAAACTTTTTTGAAAGCCATTTTTTTCTTTAATTCTTCTTCTATTATCAACATCGTTCGTTTCTGTGAATAATACATGCGTTGATAGTGATTTTTGAATATGATTCGACTAATTTTATCAATTGAATTATCATACTCTGTTTTTTTCTATTTCTGCAAATACGTTTTGATTTTGTTTGTAATCGAATGTTTTTGATTGTTTAATCATTCTGAACGTTTAATCGAGTTGAAAACGATGAAAAATCAGGTTCAATCGTTGAAAATTTTTGCATCGATTATGTCTGTTGTTACGATTTCATAGAAATTTAAACGCGTTTTTCCTAATTTACCCTTGGTTAGATTAACCCAAATATGATTAGGATTTTTAATTACCATCTTGCCACCGCCTAAATCAAATGGCTGAGAATGCTTCTTACACTTTGTACGTTAAGAAAACTTTGTACGTTATCTTTTCCCATAATTTAGAAACTCATCATTTTTTATTAAATGTTATCAATTCACGAATTTCGGTTATAAAATATTAAGAGTTCGATGAAGATATAGTTATTCAAAATACTTGAAAGATAGTATATCAAAACACAGAGAAACTATTTAATTTTAATTTTTTTTTTTTTGAAAGATAACTTTTATTCACAAAAACGCGCAAACCTCAAAGAAAGGGCTGACGCAAAAAACCACTAAAACATATACAAAGGGTTTCGACTCCAATCTCTCCACACGATATCTTTACATTTACTCCTATGTTTTAACTAAAGAAAAGCCAAAGACTTGACTCTAGCGATCACTTCTAAAATCGTAGTTTTAGATCTCTTGAACACCATTTCATTCCGAGCAAGCCAAAGACTCCACATAGTAATCATAATGATCCCATAGACGATCTTTTTTCTGAATTTGTCACCACCAATCACCTTGTGAATGTTCAAGAAATCCTTCACCTCGAACGCGTAAATAGGAGTAACACCAATCCATCTACTAATATAATCCCATACATTAGCAGAGAAGACACAATCCATCAGCACGTGCATAATAGACTCGGGAGCATCTTCACACGACGAGCACAACAGATTCGGGAGAGAGACTTGGCGATTAAATAATTCTACTTTCGTTGGAAGCCTATTCATCGAAGCCCTCCAACCCATTATTTGACACTTAAGAGGCACCCAAGCAACCCATTTAAACTTGAAATTAGTACCATAATCCGTCCCCAATTGCAGCATATACCTGACCGAATGCGTAGAAAACGACTTCTCTTTAGCAGCAGCCTAGTACCATCGATCAGCAGAATCAGACATCGCTAAGCTGCTGATGCAGCCCGTAATCTGCAGCCACTGATCAAAAGCGTCCACCGTATAAATCCTGGACACCCAATCAGCGTCTAACATCCAACTGTTGCCCACCTTCTTAATACGGTCTGTAACAAAACAGTCCTTCTTGTTCTCCAGCGCTTACAGAAGCGGCCAGCGGTTCTTGAGACTAACTTCACCCAACCACACATCATGCCAAAAACGAACCGAAGAGTTACTTCCCACCTTAGCCCTTATGAAAGAGTGCAGCGGCTTATTACCAGACTTTAAAGAGCTACCTGACTTCACTATAGCTTTCCAATTTCCAGCCGTGTTATTACAAACAGGAAGCGTCTCCCACAACTTATTTTTGTTATGAACAGAATCAATAATACGATGCCATAAACCTTCCGGATTAACTCTATATCTCCACACCCATTTGAACAAAAGCGCTTCGTTCACGTCTTTCAATCTCTTAATCCCCAACCCACCATATTTTTTCGGGCTAGTCACCTTATCCCAACTGACCCAATGGATCGAATTCTTATCTAAGGAGCCCGACCACAGAAATTTTCTCATAATTCTTTCAAGAGTATCGATGATTTTCCTAGGAGCTTTATATAAGGAGAAGTAGTAGACCGGAAGGCTCTCAAGAACCGATTTGATTAGAATAACTCTTCCACCAATCGATAATAGTTTCGCTTTCCACAAAGCCAATCTAGCTTCAAAAACCTCAATCACTTTCTTCCAGTTACCACACCTATTCATATTGGCTCCCACCTTTATGCCCAAATAGTCAAAAGGAAGATTCCCCCGCTTGCAACCCAAAGCCAAAGCCGTACCATCCACCTCTTCATTAGCCATGCCAACACCAAAAAGATTGGATTTATTGATGTTTATTTTCAGCCCCGAGCAAACATGGAAACATCTCAAAATTCTAGCTATGCTAACCACGTTGCTACTCGACCACTCTCCAAGAATGAGCGCGTCATCAGCATATAACAAGTGCGACAAAACCTCCGCGTTCTCGTTCACCTTGACACCTTTGAACTCATCGATTTGAACCGCCTTATAGATGATATACGAAAGAACTTCCATCACTAAAAGGAATAAGAAAGGCGACAAAGGATCCCCTTGGCGAAGACCCTTCTGGCACGAAAACTCGAAAGTTGGCGACCCATTGACAAGAATCGCCGAGCGGGCTGATTGTAAAACTCCCATAACCCATCTACGCCATCTTTCCGGAAAACACATTTGCTCCATAACCGAGTTAAGAAAACTCCAGTTAACGTTATCGTACGCTTTTTCGAAATCAATCTTTAGAAGGAACGCCTTCTTTTGTTTTCTCTTTAACCAACTAATAACCTCATTCAACACCAGCGGACCATCCAAGATATTCCTATCTTTGATAAATGCCGACTGAGATTCCGATATCACATCTCCCATAACAAGCTTTATACGATTCGCCAAGATCTTTGAAATGATTTTACTAACCATACCAATGAGATTAATAGGTCTAAACTCCTTCATAGAAATCGGGTTTTTACATTTCGGGACCAATGTTATAAACGAAGTACTACATTCCGGGCTAATTGTAGAGGAGAGAATTCGACACGAAAACAGGATTATACGATCATACAAGTTGCTAAACCAGGTGCGGAAACCCTAGTTCAGAACAAACTGAAGTAAACTCAATCAAAACACAATCAAGATCATTTTAAATGCTTTTCATAGATTAACTTTGCAATAAACTTGATTACAGATTCAATATAGTTAATCTAGACCTCAAACAGATAATCTCTAACCTCTCAGGAACACACACACAAAACACACACTCTCTAAGACTCGTTATACATTACAAAAACTTGATTTCTATTTATAATAGCTGCACGTTCGCCCAGATGAACTGGTCGAAGGTGAGCATTTCCACATTCGCCCAGTAAGACTGGTCGAATGTGGTCTTCTGTGTATCCCTGATCTTCATTCGTCCATGTCCATTCTTCCTTCGCCCACTTCATTACTTCATTCGCCCCTTCTGATATACATTCACCCATTAACACATGTTAGTTATCTAATCATTAGTCGCAAAACGGCATCTACAAACTCCCCCTCGACTATTGATTAGATCTTTTCCTGTCTTCATCCATGGCCTTGTTTAGCAGCTTAATTCTTAGAATACTCTTCTGCTCTTTTGTCATTTCCGGCTCTAACTTTCTCTTTACCGGCTTCGACACATTCGCCATCTTAACCTTCTTGCCAAGCTTCCCTTCTAGATTGCTTCCAGCATTGATATCATAAGCAAAGCAAACACCCACAACTTGTGTGTATTTCCTTGCTTGATCTGCGTCGTTAGGCTCATGATGAATCGGATTGTAGAATAACATGATGATGTCTTCGAAGGTGCAATTTATTAGCCACATAGGATCAAATACATGCACATGCTTGTATTTATCCTTTCCATCTCTCAGCACTATCACAGCTTCTGCTTTCCTCCAATCATAATACCAAAATATGAAATCAGCACTGAAGTGTTGAGGCATAGGCATCAAAGGAATCTTTCTCATAACTTCAGGTGCCTTATAAATCAAGGTAACCCTCTTCAACTTGGTTCGAGGATCAGTATCCCTGTGAACTTTCCTCCGGGGATACTGAGGCTTGAATCTATTCCACTTCGTCCTACTCTCCCAAACCAATTTGTCTGCACACCAACCGACGTGAGTATTATTCACTGAAGCGCCAGACATAGGGAATCTGCATAGATCTCTAACCGCCCAGTACGGTAGAGTTAGCAAATCAATGAATCTGTAAAAGTACAGAATTCCTGATTCCCACTTAGCAGCTAAGCACTTCAGCCTGCTCAAGTATGTCCACCCAAGAGCTCTGCCTCTGAACTTTGCATTATGAAACCTGTAGAAGTTTCCTTGAGCTTCGGGCTTTGGTCGGTTTTCATCCATCAATCTTAGTTTCTTCAAGTACTCTTTCAACTCATCAGACTTACTTGAAGATTCTGGCAAATCAGATCCAAGTACCTTTTCAACAAACTCAGCACTTCTTTTTCTTGCCTTTTTCCTTGCAGACGTATTATGTCTTTCTGTAAAATCAGGAAACACCACGTCTTCATCATTTTGTCTGAAGTACTGTGGATATTCCTCATGTGTAATATCCTCAATCTCAACTTCCTCAAACTCAGGGGTTTCTTTATCATCAGAGTGAGTTCCAACATCCTTTTCAGGAATAGGTGGAATCAACTCATCAACAATGAACTCTTCAAAAGTTTTCCCTACTCTCTGTGCAAGTCCATCAAGTATCTCCTTTGCCACAGAAGCAGGTACTTCCCCCTCTTCAAGATCTGGATCGTTATATTCCAACTCATAACGCATATCATCTGTTTGGAATATTTCTGCAAAACGACCTGTGAACTCAATAGTCCACTCTCTCTTTTCTAACATGTCTTTATAAACTTGTTTTGCATCATCAGATAACGACCTCACCTTCTCGTTCCAGAACACAGTCTCATCATCTACATTCTCTCCCTTTTTCTTAGAACTAGACTCACCCGTGTCTTTCTTCTTCTTAGAAGGTGGTCTCTTCTCAAAAGTAAACTTAGCAGTATCATCTCCTCCTTCATCATCATCACTGCTACTACTATCATCATCTTTTTGACTCCCTGAACCTTCAGCATCATCATCATCATCATTGTTATCATCTTCATCATCATTCTTATCCGATTCTTCATTCTCATCATCATCCTCATCCTCCTCTTTATCAGATTCAGATGGTTCAAAGTCTACTTTCTCAACCTCTCTCTCTTCATCTTCTTCACCCTCCTTCAGCTTGGGTGCAGTGTTGTATAAGTCATTAATCAGATCACTAAGGCGTTTGTTCTCAGCTCTCAACTCCTTATTGTCTTCTTTGATTGCCTTGTATCTGTTCTTGTTTCTCAGAACCTTTCCTTCAAGCTTCTGATTCTTTGCTTCAAGCTTCTTGACCTTCTCATCTATTTCATCTTGATTGTTTTTAGAAGCAACAACTATCTGAAGCATTTTCTCTTCATTCATCTTAAACTTGGCAATCTCAGATTGTTGAGCCACAAGCATCTTCATCATATCATCCATTCTTTTGTTCATCTGTTTCATCACTTCATTATCCACAGTGATCTTCTTAGACTTGGATTTAGACTTAGATGGCTCATCCTCAACTTCTTTTCCCTTCTGAGGCTTAGTAAACATATTCAAAACATTATCCAGTGCAATATTGAACTGCTCCACTGGTAATGTTGTAGCCTCTTTAGTCTTTTGTTTCTTTGCAGCTGGTGAAGATTGTTTAGATGATGTTCCAGCATCAGGCAATCTCTTTCCTTTCAACAACAAGTTCAACTCCTTCTCTCTGAGTTGCTTTGTGCTTGTCTTCTTAGCCATAGATTTGTGTTTGGGTTTGGGCAAATTCACAACAACTGTTTCACCCTCATTCAATTCATCCAAATTCACAGTCAACACTTCATCTACAGCATCAATAGATTGCTTTCCCTTATTAGCTTCTTCTATTGATCTGTTCAAAGATTCAGACTCACCAACCAAAGTGGCCTTTTGTTTGGTAGTCTGGACATCTTCAGTATCCGAATCCCATTGTTCCTCCGTTTCTGTCTCCTCAGAATCAACCGATTCCTCATCTACCAAACCTGTCCCCTTCTTGGCAGTAGTCTTCTTCCTCACTGTCTTTTGTTGTTTTGATGTTCCCTGCTCTGTCTTTCCCTTGCCCTTCCCTTTGGCTCCGGGATTGACAACTTGCCTTTTCCGTTTAGTGTTTGCATCAGCATACACAAGTGGATCATCGTTATCACTATCACTGTTAGGATGCCTTGCTAGATTCTTTCCAGGATCCTCATAATCCTCTCTAGCCAAAGCTCCGAATAACCTTCTGTAAGGTGGTCTTTCATCTTCAGGTATACCTTTGTAACCTTTCATTCTTGCTAAGGTTCTCACATTCATATGATCCATGTTCAGTATCTGTGTTGGATCTTTCTTCAAGTGTGGATATTTGTGATCGAAGATCATCATCAGAAATCTTGGATAAAGCATAAAGTACTTCTTCTTCAAACCCTTCAACATCTCCAACATATGATCTAGTATCATCCCAGCAACGTTGAATGGCTTATTGAGAGTCAATGCAACCATTAACGAGCTTAAACTCTTCCTCATCACGTCATAACCCCCACTAACACATCCAAAAACTATTAAAATGACGTGAGCAAAATACTTGAACTGCACGCTCAGCTTGCTTTTATACATAGAACCATCAGTAATCGGTCCTTTGTATTTCATTCTTAGAAAACATGCCTTCTGCTCAGTCCATGAAAGTTCTCTAGGATCTTCACTTGTTTCAAATTGGATCTGGAGAGCTTCTCTGATATCTGCTTCAGTGATGAACATCTCCATTCCTTGAATCTTGCTTTTGATGATCGTCTGATTATCGAAGTAATCATATTTGGCATTATTATAAAAATCCTCAACTATATCCTTGTAGATAATAGTTGGTGTTGCCAATGCATAAACCACTCTACATCTCTTCAAGAACTTGATAATCTCTGTGAATTCAACATTTTTCTCCACATCCCCAAGATAAGCGCAACAGTTATGTGTCTTCTCAAACGGCCATTTAGATCCGCTTGATGATCCTTCCTCTTGCACCGTCTCTGGAACAGGATCAGTCACTTGAGTTTCCACAGGAATATCAGCAATTGGTTGTTCTTCAGCCATCTGAAATAGAAAAATCAAAATAAAACGTCTAAACACAAAATCGTCAAAATTTCAAAATTTTAGGTTTTGAAAATTCCACATTCGCCCATATTTAACTGGTCGAATGTATACAATTGTGGCCGAAGGTGCAATATTTTTGATCGAATGTAAAGTATTTTGATAAAAATGTTCATTCGTCCGTTTCAGTGTTTCCTTCGTCCACAATTTCTACCTTCGTCCGGTCGATGACCCGAAGGAGAAACTGAATCAATCCCAAAATTTGAAAATTTTTCAAACTTGTTTTTAACCCTTTATTTTGATCAGATTCTATCCTAATAAGACCGATTATACATCGTCTATCATCAATTTCAATTAACATTCATATTACATCAGTTTTCAACCAGAATTAGGGTTTTTCTATTTTAAACAATCAATCAAGCAAATTAACAGTGTTATAATCCTAATTCTTGAAACATTCTCCCCCTAAAACTGATGTGGGATGAATGTGATTTAAAATCAAACTTTAAAATCCACTGAAAAATCCCAAACACTTAAACCCTAGGTTCGGTTCAAAATTGAACGATTCCGGCTTGAATCTGGATCCATTACCTGTAATCTTTACACGAAAACGATCAGTGATAAACAGGGATTAAAACACACAAGCAAAGGAAACAAAATCAACAAGGTCTTGTGATGATGAAAAATATTGAAAAAATGCAACTGTGTGGTCGAACCTGTTATGGTATATATATAGGGTTCTACATTCGCCCGTTCAGTGTGGACGAACGAACAAAGTTTTCACATTCGCCCCTATTTAAAGGCACGAATGTAAAATGGTTCTACCCGAATGTGATATCTGAGTAAAAGCCACATTCGCCCAAACTTGAAACGGTCGAATGTAAACAAAAATCCCTCATTCGTCCCAAATAAATGGGCGAATGTAAAATGGAATTTTGGAAAAATTTACCAAATTACAAATTCGAATCCCGTTCAACATTTTTCAATTCGTTAAGCATCCAAAACACAAATTTTCACTTTAGAATGATATAAAGCCCAGATGGTGGTGTCAAATCTCAGAAATTGACTATCAAGCATCCCCGGTTATCAAAAATAAAGCAGAAATGCAAAAATTTTGGATTTTTCTGAAATTTTATCAAAACACACCTAAAATCTTTTTGGATTTTGTATCTTTTTGACATTAAAAGTAAATTGCAACAAATAAAATGCATCAAAGTAAATGAAAACAGTAAACATTTTGTGAAATCCGGTCAGAGGATCATATCAGTTTTCTGAGAAATCTGATCACAGCGTTGATCTTTTTGTTTAATATTATCATTAGAAACAGTATGTGATACGGCAATTGCTGATATTGTGGTCCACGTAAGCTCACATGCAGACAATTACGCAATGCTTTAAAATGATACGAGTTAGGTGTATTAGACTAACACGATGTGGTGCCCACACACACGACATACTCCCGTATCAAGTAATTGCACAAAGCTTCGTCGTAACGCGTGATTATGCCAGAGTTATCCGTAAAAGTTACAAAGTATATAGCACAGAGGTGTACAGGTCAGCAAATGAATGCAGCAAAGTAACATGTGCGTATACACTAGGTTGAGGCTGATATTAATCACTGATTTGCATCAGATGATCAATACGATGTAATAATGATCTATGATCAATTAAAACATAAAGTTCCTCAATTCGGTAACTTCCGGTTTTGGCAATTAAGCTCTTTTAACAAATATTCTGATAAAACTAGGTCCGTAAATCAATACGACAAAAGTTTATCAGAATATCCCGGATAACTATAACATAACGACCCGAAACCTCAGATTTTGGCAATCCTATCAAACGAAATTACGGTACTAAGACCATATGCCCATGAGGTGTTCAGCCACGAACGCGTAGTTCGTTATGTTTGTATCACTAATGCACGCAATATTTAGTCTACGAAGCCTATCAGCATATCACACGTAATCAACACACGCCTCATAAACTATACACTTCTTTAGCCTGTATCAGATTCCCACTGATGTACTATCATTTCCTCTGTTTTTCCAGGAAATCATTTTTGATTTTCTAATTTTTAGGTCTTTTTGTATTTTATAATGTTTTTGGTTTTTCTGAAAAATTGGCTCCCCCTAAAATAAAGAACATATTTTTGGTATTTTCATTTTTCTGAAAACAAAATAAAAACAAAATTAAAAGAAACAATCCACTCGAAAGCATCAACTTCTTTGAGGATTTTACTATCCCCTCGAAAGCATCAACTTCTTTGAGGATTATGAAAGTAAAGAGAAATTCCCAATTAGCAAAGAGAAATTCCCAATTAGCAAAATATAAAAACTAAAAACTAAAAAGCGATAAACCGAGATGCCGGTTAGTCCTGTTTTTCCTTTATATTGTTTACTTTTAAAAGATATTCAAAGCGTGAACGGTCAAAGGCTTTAGTAAACAGATCTGCACGTTGGTAGTCAGTGTGTATTTTGATCATATCGATCAATTCTTTAGCGTAACAATCTCGGATAAAATGATATTTGATCCGGATGTGTTTCGCTTTAGAATGATTGTCCGAATTTTTAGTTAATGCAATTGCGGCTTCGTTGTCACAGTAAATAGGAGTTTTTAGAAACTGCAAACCGTAATCCACCATTTGTTGTTGAATCCAAAGTACTTGAGAACAGCAACTCGAAGCTGCAATGTACTCGGCTTCACAGGTAGATTGTGCTACGGAAGTCTGTTTCTTGCATTGCCAGGTGATTAACCTGCTCCCAAAAAACTGGCAACCAGCTGTAGTAGATTTGCTATCCTTGTCACAGCCGCCCCAATCTGCATCACTAAAAGATATGAAATCAAAATTATCATCATTAGGGTACCAAAGTCCTTTTGAGGGACAACCCTTCAGATATCTAAGGATACGCTTGACCGCCGTCAGATGACTTTGTTTCGGCTTCGATTGATAACGGGCACAGAGACACGTTGCGTACATAATATCTGGTCGAGACGCCGTCAAATACATCAGAGATCCGATGATTGCTCTGTATGTAAAAGGATCCGTCAGCTCCCCCTTAGCGTCCACTCCAATCCCGTGATTGGGTTGAATCGGGGTATCCATTGGCTTTGAGTCCTCCATCTGGAACCGGCTCAAGATATCGGAGACATATTTCGTCTGGTGAATGAAGATCCCGTCGGGTCTTTGGTCCACCTGCAAGCCTAGGAAAAACTGCATCTCCCCCATTGCGCTCATTTCAAACTTTTCCTGCATGACAGATTCAAAATCCCTGCATAAAAGCTCGTTAGTTGAACCAAATATTATATCATCAACGTATATCTGCACTAGAAGCAAGTCATCTCCCGTCTTTTTCGTAAAGAGGGTGCAATCGACGAGGCCGCGCTTAAATCCTTTGTTGATGAGGTATGTACTCAGCTCCTCGTACCACTGTCTCGGAGCCTGGTGCAAGCCATAAAGAGCTTTGTTCAACACGTAGACCTTATCCCGGTGGATTGGGTCCTCAAAGCCTGGTGGCTGCCCGACATACACCTCTTCCTTGACTTTCCCGTACAGAAATGCGCTTTTCACGTCCATCTGGTAAACTTTGAATTTCTTATAAGAAGCAAACGCGAGGAACATCCGAATAGCTTCGATTCGTGCTACCGGTGCATAGATCTCATTGTAATCAATCCCTTCGATTTGATGGAAACCCTGCACGACCAATCTGGCTTTGTTCCGAACAATTACCCCACGATCATCCTTCTTACACTTGAACACCCATTTGGTGCCAATCTTCTTCCTATCTGGCGGCAAATCCGTGAGTGTCCACACTCCTAACTTCTGGAATTGTAATAACTCCTCCTGCATAGCTTCAACCCAGGCGTCATCCTTCAAAGCGTCCTTGTATGTCCTTGGCTCTACCTGCGACACATAACACGCAAACGACCAATCATTTTGACTACCAGATTGTTGAATTTTGGCATATAAAGCTAAAGCACCAAAACTCTCTGGCGTATTAACGCTTTTAAGCTGCCCTCTGGTCATAACACTACTTCCAGGATCACCGATAACTTGCTCCAGCGGGTGAATACGGTGAATCCGAGATTCCGGATAATCAGGTACTTGCACTCCCGTCTGAACAGTCAAGTTCTCTACAGCATCCAGATCATGACCCATATTTGATGATGAAGCCACATCAGTATTTGGAGTTGGGTTCACTGGTGGTGCCTCCTGTTCTTCAGCTTGATCAAGAATAGCTTCTTCAAATTGTTCATCTTCAGATTCTGAAGTGTCTAATGAAGTTGAAGCCTCTTGAAATATCTCTTCTTCTTGTATAGGAGCATTGGTATCATTAGAAGCTGGTAGGGGGTTCACGGTGATCGGACGCACCAACGGTGAAGTTGTTGCATTTTCACACTCGTAAAGTAATCGAATAACAGCTTCTTCAACCAAGCTATCTAGATTGAATGATTCAAAGAAGTCTTTGTAATCAAACATCCAATCAGGACCCGTGCCTTGAAGATTTTGAGTATATCGTTGAACTTCCACGTTAGCCCAGTCTTCCACACGACGAGTTCGCTTGTTGTATACCCGTTTGAGTGGGGTTGCATATCCAACAAAGTAACCCTCCTCGGCTTTAGGACTAAACTTTTCGCTTGGATTCAACATAGTGCAAGGCGCCCCAAAAGGTTCTAGATACTCTAAGTTCGGCTTCCTTCGGTGTAACAGCTCATAAGACGTTTTACCAAACTTCTTCACTGTTAGAACCCGATTTAATGTATAATTTGCTGCATAAATCGCCTCATTCCAGAACATTACTGGAAGATTTGAATCAGCAAGCATTGTTCTAGCCGCTTCAATTAGAGTCCTATTCTTTCGTTCAGCAACACCGTTCTGTTGAGGGGTGTACGGAGCCGAATACTCATGATGTATCCCTTTGTTTTCACAAAGTTCATCCATCTTTGCATTTTTGAACTCCGTCCCATTGTCACTCCGAATTCTCTTTATCTTCACATTGTAGAGATTCTCCAATCGAGTGAACAGAACTTTTAGATTGATAAAAGTGTCGCTTTTATTCTGCAAACACATCACCCATGAAAATCTTGAGTAATCGTCAGTGACGACTAAACAATAAAGCTCTCCAAGATGACTATGACGCTTGACTGGTCCGAAAAGATCCATGTGCAATCGCTCTAGTGGCATCTCTACAGAGTTAACCTTTTTCACTTTGTGGGACTGTTTGTGATGCTTCCCCTTTTTACAACTTACACACTTGTCATTCAAATGGAAATGTTTCACATTAACTCCCTCGACAAGTCCATTCCTCACAAGTTGATTCATTTTCTTCAGATGAATGTGCCCCATTCTTCGGTGCCACATTATCGATTCTTTCTCAGTCGCCTTTGACAAAAAGCACGTTATTTGCCCCTGTGATGTCATCGCCTTGGACATATCAAGAATGTATAGATTGTTGACGCGAGGTGCCTTCAACATTATCCACTCTTTAGGAATTGTAAAGCCCGGTTTCAAGATATAGCAGGATTTGTCATCAAAATGCACAGTAAATTTCTTGTCACAAATTTGACTAACACTCAACAGATTGTAATCTATCTGCTTCACATACGATATCCGCTCAAAACTCACTATCCCATTGCTCACACTCCCTTCCATTGTGATATATCCTCCTTTGTTTCCCGCAAACGCTACATACCCGCCATTGATGTTCTTCACATCGAACAGCAACGCAAGATCCCCTGTCATGTGGCCTGAAGCTCCACTATCAACAATCCAAAGACTGCTAATAGGGCCAGCTGAAGCTCCCTGCACACAAAAAGTAAATCATTTAGTGCTTTCGGGGGACCCAAGCCTGAGTCTTGGGTCTTTCAACATCAGGTTTCACAATGACATTTTCACAAACATTTTTAACAACATTTTGATCAATCTTTTTCTGATTGCTCAAAATAGTTTCCTTTTTCTCATTCACTTTTGAAGATGAAGCTCCTGGAGTACCATTGGGTGACCAAGATTGTTCAATCCTTTTCAGGATACGAATCTGAGATTTTGGATTCTCAGTCGGTTTTTGAACATTGTTAGCAAAAGTAACTTTCTTGGTAACCTTATCTGATTTAACAGACTTAGGTCCAACGTTCGATTTGACAATCGGTTTTGGTGTAACCTTTTGTCTATCAAAAGTTGAGTTCACCACAGGCTTTCTCCATGAGTTTTCCATCGCAATCCGATTCCTTCTATCATAGTGCATTGGACGAGTGTTCCTCATTTGAAAATGGTTTTGATTATAAAACAGTTGTGGTTGTTGAGGAACAACTCTCCTATGAGGTGGCACATAATGATCAATCGGTTTACGCATAGAATTCCTCACTTCAACTTCGTGCCTCTTGTGCCTTACATATGGGCACTGAGCAAGTAAATGCCCACGTTCCCCACACTTAAAGCACGCACGGTACTCTTCAAAAACATTTGGAGCATTAGGTTGAGCAAATGATCTAACAGGGTATTGATCATTATACTGTTGCTTTCTTAAACTCTCAGGGAGTGGCCCTTTTGAGTAAGTAGGCTCATTGAAACCATTAGCTCTGTTTTTGGGTTTAACAAACTCTGTGACATGGACCTTTGGTTCTTGAGGAACATCCAAGTACAACTTTTTCAACAAAGCTGGTGGAATTTCATTTGTTCTCTCATGTTTAGGGAACCAAATAGTACTTTCTTGCCAAATCTTTTCAATTTTAGCATAATTGGCATTTTTAATTGGAAAGTCCTCGTCAGAGATAATCTTATCGGATCCTTCCATCCGATAAAACACCTTGACAGGTTTGTCACATTGTTCGTTTTTCTCACTCTTCTCAAGATCTTTCTTAATCACATTAAGATCTTTCTTCACAACATTCTTCTCAGACTTTTCCACATGATGAACATTTCTCATTGGAACAATTTGAGATGATGAAATTGGTTCATTTGTAATGATGTGATTTTCTTTTGGAATATCACATACATTAACAGTTTGGTTACAACCAATCTCATCACTCTCTGAATCTGAGTCAACACTTTCAGCAGTAACACCTTCATCATTGATTCCCAAAATCGGTCTAACATCGGAATTTGGATCACCAACACTTGAAGTGTTTGATTCATTTTCCGATGCTGAATCAGATTTTACCGAACTCTCCGGTGTCACTGAGTGACAATTATGGTTTTCAAAAAGAACCGGAGATGGTACAGCCCGATAATTGGTTGTTTTGTCATCAATGATGTGGTCTACCACATAAGCCACATTCTTGTAACTCTCCAACTTTTTGTTTACTTTTTCAGCAAAGCATTTGATGGCGGCCATTTCTAACTTGGTATTTTCAATTTCATTGATATAGTTGTTTATTGCCAATTGTTTTAATGACAAAGTGTTTTTCAAGTCAGAAATGTCCTTTTTGTAGCCATCTAACACTTTGTTAAAAGCATTCAACTCTTTGCGAGTAGATTGACTGTTCATGATAGCACTATCACGCTGAATACGGAGTTGTTTAACCTCCTCAGTCAATCTATCACATCCACCACAATACTTATCACTAGTATTATCAGTATTACAAGCAGAACTTACAGGTTTTGGTGGGTCAGTCATGGCCATCAATGCGAAATGAGCTTCCTTTCCTGCAAAGAATCTGGAGTAATCAATCTTTGTGAAAGCATCATCTGCAATGCACGACTTCCTAGTCATCAGAAAATCTGCCTCTGCAAGTAACTGATCAATATCTTCATCAAGAGAATTAACACTAGCTTCTGTATCCGAGTCACTGTCTGAATCAGAATAAACCGATTCACACTCCTCAGGAATGTCAGAAACAGTATCAATCACCACTCCTGAATTAGTCTCTTCATTTTCAACCTCAACATTTACTTCAGAATCAACCTTAACAGGTTCACAATCCTCATCCATCTCAGCCTCAGACTCATCACTAACAACTTCAGTTTCAACCTTCTCCTCTACCGTCACAGAATCTTCAAGATCAACCTGATAGGCAACACACGCCACATTTCCCCCAGTGGTTATCTCCTCAACACCTATCTGAATGCTCGACCAGTCAAACCTCTCATCTTGTTGGGTAACCAATGCTTGATTGGTATTCTGTTGTTCAGCTGGTGTAGTGATTGGTATGACTGTTCGGTTAGTATTGTTTGGTGTTTGGTTTTGTGTCTGGTTTGGTGTAGTTGGTTGTCTATTTTGGTTGTTGTTAAAGTTGGTTTGACGATTTTGGTAGTTGTTGTTATTTTGGGAAGAAACTTGGTTTTGGTTTTGTTGTTGACGGTTCTGATAGGTAGCATTAAATGGATTCCTGTTGCCTTGTTTCGGTGGTTGAGTACATTCACGTTTAAAGTGACCTTTGCCCCCACAATTAAAACAAGTCACTTTCTCCTTATTAAACCCGTAGGTTGTGTTAGGAGAAGTACCTAAGTCGGTTCTTCCTGTTTTCTCAATAAACTCTGTAGCTCTTCGCATAATGCTCGCAAACGCCCATTGGATGTCAATGAGTTCCATTTCCTCCTTATCAATCTGTGCGTAGTCTTCATTGGTCAAGTTGTTATTACCAATTTGACTAGCAACTAATCCATTATAGGAAGAAACCATTGCAGAGACTAATGCAATGTGTTGCTGAGCAACTTCAACTGTTACATTTCCAAGATTGGAAGTCTCCAAAACCACAGTTGGTTGATTAAGTTGGTTTATTGGTTGTGGTTGAGTTTGACCAGCAGTGTAAAAAGCTGCTTGTTGTTTTGGTGAGAATGGTGGAATGTATGAATATTGATATGGAATTTGTGGTTGTGGTTGTGATAAAGATGAAGTTTGTTGATGGTAGTTAATGATGGGTGATTCTACAGCATTAGATATACAAGCAACATGCGGTGTAACTAGTCCTCCAGAACTTGTATTCACTGGAATTGAAGATCCTCCAAAGTATAAGTTTGGATTCTGAGGAATCTGTGCTCTCCTCGCCTTCCTCTTCTCTTCCAACTCTTTGTTTTCCAGCTTTTCAACGAACTCTTGAAGCGACCAGTATTGAAAAGCATCCTTTTCTTTCAAAACGTCCACATGCTGATCCCAGTTAGGTGGTAATGCTTCAGCAAACTTGTCCACCTGTTTAGCCATAGGGATCTGTACACCATAGCTAGACAATTCAGATATTAAATGATTATATCTAGGAGTTAGTTCTTTCAAAGTTTCATTTCCAACATAAGAAAAATTCTCAAACTCCTTAACAAGCTCTTCCATCCTCAAATTCCTAGTCTTTTCATTTCCATCATGCTTCCTTTTAAGCATATCCCACAAAGCCTTAGAAGTTGTGCACGTTCCAAACTGATGCAAAAGATCATTAGTAATGGCTTGTGTCAGTTGTGAGAACGCCTTCTTCTCCACAGCAAACTTTTTCTTCTCATCTTCCGCCATGCTCTCCAATGGCACTGGTTCACCTGTGTTCTCCAGAACTGGTGGTGTGTATCCTTTAGCAATCATGTTCCATGCTTCAGCACCTTCTACTCCCATGCCTTCCAAGTGAATCTTGAACTTTTTCTGCCACTGATTGTATTCCTGAATCTCCATGAGCTTCGGTGGCCGAGTCCCGCTACCTGAAGACAAATCATTAATCAGTGTGGAAATAGCATTAGTAGTTTGAGTGTTTACCACCGCTGCTGCTACTCCCCAGTAGTCAGACTGTGGTACTGTAGGTGCACTCTGAGTCATGTAGTTAACCGGCTGCGAAGACTGTGTGCTCGTCTTCTGTGCTGCCACGGTCCATGGGTCCATCACCTGCTGTTGTGGTTGTGTAGTAGCTGGTGTAGGAGTAGTCTGATAACGCCACATAGTCACGCACTTCGAAAAATTCAACACTTAGAAAAATTTCTCAAAAACTTATCCTAGGTTCGCCCACAAAGTTTTAGGTTCGTCCCTTTCTAATCAGATTCGCCCAAAACAGATTGTCCCGAATGTGAAATTTCACCTGAATGTAAAAACTCACAAACACTTGCTACGTTCGCCCAAAATTTCCTACGTTCGTCCGTTCCTGAAACACCTTCGTACCCCCGATGAACCGAAGGAACAAAATATGACCCGAATGTAGAAAATTCTAATGAAATACTCTACGTTCGTCCAAAAACACTCAGGTTCGCCCAGAAATCTACTCTCCTTCGACCAATTACTCACACATTCGCCCACTAAACTCAGGTTCGCCCATATCTGTTCTTTGAAAAACGGTTACACTTTTGAAAAACGGTTATTTTGATCTCTGATTTTCAAAAGTTTGTGGATTTGATTGATCTTGATCAGGTTATGCTTCGGAGATGATTTGGAACAACTTTAAAACTTGGAATTTTGAATTTTAATCACAAAATCACCTCTAATTGTTTCAAAAACACACAAAAACCATTTTTAGTTGAAAACAGATGTGAATTGATGAAAATTATGTCTAAATCAGCTCTGAGTTTATCAATTTGTTGTTGTATGATCCTCTACGCTCTGATACCACTTTGTAGAGGAGAGAATTCGACACGAAAACAGGATTATACGATCATACAAGTTGCTAAACCAGGTGCGGAAACCCTAGTTCAGAACAAACTGAAGTAAACTCAATCAAAACACAATCAAGATCATTTTAAATGCTTTTCATAGATTAACTTTGCAATAAACTTGATTACAGATTCAATATAGTTAATCTAGACCTCAAACAGATAATCTCTAACCTCTCAGGAACACACACACAAAACACACACTCTCTAAGACTCGTTATACATTACAAAAACTTGATTTCTATTTATAATAGCTGCACGTTCGCCCAGATGAACTGGTCGAAGGTGAGCATTTCCACATTCGCCCAGTAAGACTGGTCGAATGTGGTCTTCTGTGTATCCCTGATCTTCATTCGTCCATGTCCATTCTTCCTTCGCCCACTTCATTACTTCATTCGCCCCTTCTGATATACATTCACCCATTAACACATGTTAGTTATCTAATCATTAGTCGCAAAACGGCATCTACACTAATAAAACATGTTTCATAAAATTCTGCGAGAATTTTGAAGAAATCATCTTCTAGTTCTCCCCAAAATTTATGAACATAGCTGAAATTAAAGCCATCCGGGCCTGGGGCCTTGTCTTTTCCACAGTCGAACACTGCAGATTTGATTTCTTCTTTGGAAAAAACTCGAACTAGCGCTGCCCTCTTGTCTTCTGGAACAACTTTTAAATTCTGACAAACAATATTGGGTCTGATAACACACCTTTCTTTGAAATGTTCCCGAAAGAAATTAAGAACCTCTCTTTTGACACATTTAGGCTTCGTTTCCCATCTACCATTCACCTCAATACCCGGAACCCCATTAGTCGATCTTCTCCCGTTTATAATCCTGTGAAAATACCCAGAGTTTTCATCTCCCGAAGTCGCCCATTTCACCCGCGCCCGTTGTTGCAAGTCTTTATTCCTAGCATACAAAATCTCAGCTATAGTCTTCTTGCACTTCTCCATAACCCATTGTTCTTCTTCAGATAAATCGCGTTGTTCCAGAATCATATCAAGCTGCTCTACTTCCAACCTGCAAGATTCCATGACTTCATTCTCTTTTCGAAGCATCTCATCTCTCCATATACGCAGCTTCCCTTTAAGATCTTTAAGTTTTAAAAACAGCTTTTTATCCGCCGGGCCGTTAACATCATAATTCGTTGTCAGACAATTCTGAACCACAACATCACAACCCTCCTTATCCCCCCATGAGTTAAACCATCGGAACGGTTTCGGACCAAACCTCTTATCAACCATAGACAACAACATCGGGCAATGATCTGAGAGACCTCTAGGCAGAGCACGAAGACATGCCTCAGGCCACTTATTGAATAAATCCGAACAGACCAATATACGATCAATCTTGCTCTGTTTATTACCACCTCCTTTGCCTGCCAAGAAGGTGAATTTTCTACCTTTCATCACAAACTCCATCAAACCCATACCCTCAATAAACTCATTGAACTCCCGTGTGCTTGTCTCGTTAAATCTAGTATTCTTCCTGTCATCCGGACTTCTGACCGTATTAAAATCGCCTAATAATAACCACAAACCATCCCGAGCACTCATAACATCCGATAAATTCTGCCATAATAAACGTTTCTGGACATCAAGTTGCGGACCATAGACGTTTACAATATTAATTTTCACATTTTCGTCCTTTAGGTAACCACTGATAAGCAAAAAGTTCCTATTTTTTATCACCGAATCACTCTCAAAAACTGAAGTGTTCCACATACAAACTAACCCCCCTGACAAACCAACCGGCTCAACGAACTGAAAATCAAAACTCCCGTTACCCCAGTAGCGACCCAAAATATTCCTATCCAAACCTTGAACTTTCGATTCTTGAAGAGCTAAAAATGGGACATCATTATCCTGTTTCATTCTTCTAACCCAGTCATCCTTACCCACAACCCCCATACCTCGAACATTAAGACACAAACAATTCATATCTGACCCAATTGTAAGCCTTCTTCAACTATAGATGCGTTAATTAAATCTTGAAATTCATGGAGTTCAACCCCCAATTTACGACCTAAACTTACCGTATGAGAGACCTCGTCAGTAATCGTCCCTCCCAACATGCACTTCTTAATATCTTCAAACGACTTTGTACCAATACCATTACTAATCTTACCTGCTGAATCAGTAACCGGATTGTTTTCTTCTACTCCCTGAGAATTCGCCCCCAAGTCGCTATCAGGCCTGTCTGACGAGCCCAGAGTTTCAGAGTTTCCACTTGATTCCACAATGCCTATTATTTCATTCAGCCCAAATAAATCTTTAGACTTCCTTTTGGGCTTCTTTCCTTTGGGCCTGTCCATACTACTTCCTGAACTATTAAGGCCCAACCTAACTCTTTTACCAACTTTCCTCCTTTTTTTAATCTTTCCACCCGACTTTTTTGTTTCCAGAATGTTGACCTCCTGATTTCCCTCCATGTCTTTAATACCTTCCCCAATATCAAGGTCATTAATAACCTTTTCCCCACATTCCTTATTCCTTTCCTCTACTAATAATGGCAATGATTGTGCACCATCATTACCATCATTAATATTTTCGGCAGTTACCAAATTAACCTGGTTAACGATCATCGGATTGACTTCCACACCACCGTCCTCCGGTACAGCATTCTCAGAAACCGGTGAGTTTTGCACCTCTACCTCTGCGTCTTCATTCGACTCCTCTCTAGTCACTACCTCGGCAAAATCCGGGATCCACTCCCCCAGCTCTTCCGTCACCCACACACGATACTTCCTCTCCTTCCACAAGAGAACCACTTCCTCGGCGATACGTTTACCATCTCCTGCTAGCACACCCACAAACTCATATGACAGGTCCAAATCCGTTCCTGAACAGTTCGCATGATGTACTACTTTACCGAACACCTTCCCAATGCTATCAAACACTTCATTGGACATCAAATGCAATGGGACACCTTGCACTTTGAGCCAGGCCAACCTCTCAAAACCCAACGATTGACCTTGCCACATACTAACCCTAGAAACGCTCTCCACATGAGAACCCAGCGTTTCCTGCACCGCTGAAGTCGTTTCTAAATCATCAAAAGAGAGGAGTAAGTCTAGACCTCCTAAATATTGAACCTTCCCAACCCCAGGAACTATATCATTCAACAAGATCTTGACATTTTTTAACGCTTGAAGGCTGGTCATGCGAACAACTAGCGCTTTCCCATGCAGATTCTGGAATGCCTGAACATCACTTCCCAATTGGATCTTCTTCCCTACTAACATATCTTTAAAAGATGTCTCCCCATTATAACCAACCCCTTTAAAGTGAATATTATTATCATTATTTGGGACATGTTCCTCACTCTTTTTAGTGTGTATATTATTATTATTATACTGATGACTCTCTCTATTCGTTCCTATCTCTCCATCTTCTAAAACAAAACGCGCGATGTTAAACCATAACTTGCAATCACCCAAACGGATTCCTTTAAGATTACTAAGGAGTTCCGTTTTGTCTTTAACATCTAACAATGAAATAAAACCAAACCGATTACCATTCTTATCACGCTTTCTTGCAATATACAGATCAAAGATCTGTCCAAACGACCTTACGTGTGTTGCTAAATCTGAACCACTGCATCCTTCAGGAAGATTAGAGACGAAAAGTTTTGTTATGCGATTTTGAATATTTTCTGGTATGGGTGGTCTCCGTCGCCGCTCCATGGAGAGAGTTCTTCACTTCGGAGTGTTTGACACTATTTAATTTTAATTCTATTTTCATCTTAATTGAAAAACTTGCCATATTCTATTTGATTGAATCGTATTTAAACTAAATAAATGTCAATAATAATAATAATTATTATCTAAAATAAGTACATAGAATGAGGTAAAATGAAGGGGTTATAGTTTATCGAGAAACTTTTGTATTTAACATAATTTATACAACTCGAAAATTGTTTAGCTTTATATTGAGTACAAATTTAGACATTGATTATAATTGTACGATGATGAGAAAAAAAAAATAACAAAACATTATATATATATATATATATGTATATAAACAAATAAAATTGGGGAAAATTTTTGCGAGGTTACAACTAGGGTTGCACAAATGATGTTTTACAAGTTAAGGCTGGTATTTATAGGTGTTTCTAGTCGTCAGGCATGTTACAGGTGAGTACGATGCTGCTACAGGCGATTAGGATGTTGTACTCGCCTATAAACTAGCGAGTACAGCCTAATCACATGTTGAAACTAGCGAGTAGGCTATTCATGTATGTTGTAATCGCCTGTTATGCCTTCTAATCGCCTACAACATGCAATTTTGGGTTTTTGGCGCATTAAACACTATTTTAACACATATAAGCACGTATTCACATACCGACAAGTCATATAATGATTATAAACACATAATGCACGCTACCTAACACGTTCACATTCGTTCACCAATTCCCGGGACTCGAGACTTGCGTGTGTGCAGTAAACCCGACGATTCTACCAATCACCAACAAAGGAACTCGTAACTCGTGTGTGTGTGTGTGATAACCTTAATGATCCTCCGAATCATTGATCCCCGGACAAATACGTACCCGACTCGACTCAACTAACTCTGTCCAGTATGTTTGAAAATGTTTTCCGCTTACGTGTTTTATAAAATGTTAACCTAAATGTGTCGGGTGTCACAATAATAACAACTAATAAACCATGACCCATAAATGTAACAAATTGCACACCATACCACCACTTTTAACCGTAATTATAAGAGTCCTCTTAAATGTGATTGGTGCATCGGTTTCTCTAGTTGCTGTGTTAGATCCATAAGAGGATACACGTTCAGCCTTAGAGAAAACAATTGGTCAACTGAGTTTTTATGTATGTCAACGCCAAGACTTTTAACTTATTACATTTTGTGATTGTAGGTTTAAAACTTAAGATGCCTTGCCAGAATATGTATATAATTTGTTTGAGTTTACATTCGAAAAAGTCTATACTAGAATATATTATTTAAAAACGGGTGATTTGCACAAACAACTTAAATGTTTTTGTTCATTCAACGTTGCTAGTAATATCCATCAATATCCATGGAGTGAGATAGAATCAGGGTTTTCAAGTTGCCAGCTGCTCATATCAACATGAGAATTGAGATTAGACCACCCGCAACGCGCGTGCACCTCACGGGCAGGAGTCTTAATCCCCCAGATTGATATAAGTACATAACTCCTATTTTGCTAGCCTAGTACTATGCCATACTTGTTATAGAAATCAAAATTCACCAAAGGAAATTTTCTTGTGGTAGAATTTGTTCTTATAGATTCGATGGAACATATTCTCTCTCTTTAAAAGTTTTAAGCTCAACGGTTATTTATGTTGTTTACAAATAAATTATTGCTAAGTGATGGTCAAAACTAGCCTGCTTGTAGGTGCCAGGTTCGATTCTGATGGCCCCCCGGTTTTCTACTACCGTGCATTTACTCCAGAGAGGCTTGCCTCTTGTGGAGGGTGCAACATCTGTCAAGTGGCAGGTGGCGGGAAATTTTCCGGGTGGAAGCCTTAGTGCCCCTTATGCACAGCCTCGACTCGCTTGTGGGCCGGCCACTCTCGCGTCAGCGTGGACCCGGTTAAGAAAACATAGTCTGACCATTGTAGAGTGGCTAGGGGACTCCCCTTATGGGGGGTTGCGATGATCTCTGCCGCAACATAGAAAATTCGCCTTCCAAAAAAAAAACTAAAACTGTTAATTATTAAATATCAGAATTAAATAGAAATTATCAACACATATAAAATTAATATGGGATTATTGTATTTTGTTTATCATAAGTCTGTATGTTACAACCCAACTATCTCATGACAATGATAAAGAGTTTTGGGTATCTAAAATCTAATGTGGGAAAAATTTGATATATGTTCTCGTGAGGATATAAGTAAAGTTGAACTTATCCTACTAAGGATCTACAAAGAGGATGACCATTCTATTTCATACACATGGACAAAACAAAATAAAAGTAAAATGCTGATAATTAACAACTCGATGGAGCATTTTGAGCTCAAAAGTAAAGTTGTAATTTATAAAATATATTAAAAAAACAAAAGGAAATGAAACATCTGTTGATCATGTACCATATCTACTGTATTGTGATGCACTGAGAAAGACGAGATTGTCTTTTTTTATTTATTAATTTTGAGAGTAATTGAAATTTTATTTATGAACTTGACTACGTTAATTATCGTTTACATGCACATGCTATTGATGTGATTAAATATAAAAAACTAGAAGAATTATTTTGATTACAAATACAATAAACTAGTTGGACTACAACTTTCATATTATTGTTATTACAATTAATAAGCTAGGAAGGTTTTCCCCCTTGGGTTTCTGGCCTAGGTACTGGGTTTGATCCCCGCTAGATAAAGCGATTAAAATGCACGTTGTGTGGAATTTAAACCTGGAGGCACGTTGTTTGACGGCCATTAAGATAACCACTTAACTATACCTTAAAAAAAACAATTAACAAGGAAATTCCTTTAGTTAATAATTATATAAAGACAAAATTACATAAATCAACCTTTATGTATTACAAAAACTACAACCTATACCTTTCAGTATGAAACTCACGCAAACCAACCTTTATGTACACTTTTTGTTGCAATTACAACCTTTGACACAAACTCAGTTAGTTTGTGTCGTTAAGTTAAGGGCAAATAAGTCATTTTGCCCACTCTTTTCATCTTCTTCCCTATGTTTTCACCACCACCTCTGGTTTTCACCACCACCTCTGGTTTTCACCACCACCACCACCACCTTGACCACCATAGAACACCACCATCACAACCATCGTATGAACCACCACCACTATCCCCACCGTGCCTCCTCCCTCTGTGCACCACCATTATCACCACTGTTATAACATATGCCACCTAGCTCCACCGCCGTATCATCATCATCCTCAGCTCACCACCACCATCATCCTCCTCTGCTCAATTTTTTTTTTGCGGGAATTTTTTTTGAACCAGGGAATAAAGGTTGGTATCCTCTGTTTTTTGTGATGAAACGAGGGACCATTCAGCTCACCATTGTCATCATCCTTAGCTCCAATGATTCGTTATATGATTGTTTAGATTCGACTGCTTCGTCTCTGTTTTCTGTGATGAAACAGGGGACCATTTTCGTCATCAATGATGATTGTTTAGCTTCGTCAATGATGGAACCAGAGGACCATTTATATGATTGTTTAGCTTCAGACGGTCAGGGACAGATTTGAACCTTCGATTTGGGTTGGGTGATGAGGAACCGATGATGGGTGGCAGAGGTTATGACGGTGGTGGTAATGGTGGTGCATAGAGGGAGGAGACATGGTGGAGATGGTGATGGTGGTGGGGTTAATTGTTCTGTTTGTGATTCTTATGTTAATCATACATACATACCTATATATATATATATATAATTCACTCAAATTCAATTACAGAGAGAGAGAGAGACACAGGGAAGAAGATGAAAAGTGGGGTAAAATTACTAATTTTCCCGTGACTTAACGACACAAACTAACTAGGCTTGTGTTAAAGGTTGTAATTGCAACAAAAAATATACATAAAGGTTGGTTTGAGTGAGTTTCATACTGAAAAGGTATAGGTTGTAGTTTTGGTAATACATAAAGGTTGATTTATGTAATTTTGTCTTATATAAACAATCAGTTTCCTGTTTAACTAAATTATTAAAAGGTTTTTATTTGATATGATTTCATATTTTCTTTATCATATTAACTTTAAAAGATCTTTAAATCTTTATCATATTTCACTAGTTAATTGTTCAAATGTTTTACCAGTGTTAGGGGCTGTTTGGTAGCCTCTTAATCAGCTTCTTAACCATTCAGTTCTGAATCGTTCAGCATTTAGACTGTTTGTTTCAGCATCTGAATGGAATGATTAAGTGCTAAACCATTAAGCTAATAAGGGATGCTGAACGATTCAGCTCTTAACCATTCAGTGCAACTTAACCATTCAGATCATCTTAATGATTCAACACTTAATCAACCAAACAGCCCCTTAGTATGTTGAGTTTCCAGCGAAATCCCACGCGCACCCCTCTACCCACTTGTGTGTGCATATACACACACAACTTAAATATTTAGTTATTTAGTAATTGCTTAGGCTGAATTGTGCACAATGGAGCAGCGTCACGTCAAAAGATATTAAAATAAAGCTCCCTCTCCAATACCTATCATGAAATAGAATAAAGCTTGCTCAATCATTATATATCCAATCATTTCTTTATTTATTTATTTTTTCTATTTAAATTTAACAAAAATACATAAAAATAAATTACATAATACTAAAATAAATTACTTAACCTTATAAAAAATTCATTAGATTAAAAAAAATTAGTTTAGTTTTTTATATTATGTTATTTTTATATATATATATTTAAATTTTATTTATTTAAAAAAAAACATTTATATCAACATCTTCATCCTCTTCCCCCAAACCCTACCATCACCACCCCACCTCAACCACCACACAACCCCCACCACACCACCCCCACCTCAACCATCACTATCATCAGTCACCACCATCCTCCTCTTTTCTTCTCCCTTTAACGCTCACCATTGTGCTCACGCAGCTTCAATGGCACCCTGGATACAAGAGGGTGCTATTGTTTGGAAAAAGGCTGAAGTGGATGGGATGCAAGTATTACACCGGCCAACCTTATAGGTGAAGGCACATATAATAAGAAACCATATTCTTCTGATATTTGTCGTTTGACCTTCCCATGTTTAATTTCTAATTATAAAATTCGTCTCATCTTTATTTACTACGTGAGCATTTTCATGTTATTGTAGGTTCTCGTTATAAAAATATGTTTGAAAATATAAAGTACGTGTTTCAAAACTATTTTGTATGAAATACGCCTTTCAAAAATAAATTTGTATGAAATTTGTTAATCAATTCATGATTAACAAGTATATGTGAGTTTTCACGTTCACAAATCACAACTCTATATGTTTACGAGTATACGCATTTATCACTTTAAACATTTAGGAAGTTAAATGTGTACAAAGTCAGATGTTACAAGTTTGGGAAGTTTGAACGTTTGAAAGTTAAAAAAGATATTTTTCATAGATTAAAAAAAAGTCAAGATTACATCGGGATAATGGGTAAGCGAGCAACAAATTGCGCCGCTATCCCTTTTTGAATTGCAAAACCAACTCTACTGAAGACAAACCCTTGGTTCCTTAGGCTCTACGAGTCGCTGTGGACCACCTTCTGAACCCGGTCCAAGAAACGAACCGCCTCAGGGGCTAAGGACCCAAATGTGTCGAAGGCAAACGGAAGGAAAACGTGTTGATTCTCTAGGCATGCTGCCTCGTGCTTAGCCACCTTCCTAGCTTCCGCCCTCAAAACCGATTGTCCTGGAACGAAGCCACTATCTCTCAACCCCACCAACGGAGAGACCCCCGTGAGGTCAACACATGCATGCTTGCCCCCCGCCCAGCCAAACACAAGGATATCCGCAGGACGTAAGGTAGATCTCCCCTCTCGCGGATCAGTCAGAAAGTTAACAGGCGCTTCTTTCTTGGACGAGATTCCAGCGCGTTTAAGCACGTCCCATAAAACATCCCTAACCCAGTCATGACGATACTTGAACCCTGGTAGTTCCTTGTAGTGAAGGGCATGCTCCCTGAATCTATCCAAGCAGGCTTTTTTACAGATGGGGCATGGTTCGTCTGGAGGAAAAAGAGGAACCATGAGCCGGTATTTGAGGATGGCCCGATATTCAACAGCTGACATCTGTTGCCCAAGACCTTCAATGGGCACGACGGTCAGAAAATCCTGAGCATGGGCCCCCTTGAGACAAGCAATAACTGCCTTTTGGCATGGAGTCATATCAAACCGTTCCTCCATATCCAGTATGCGTTTACCATAAAGAGCATTTGCCAAGGTTTGTTGAGGTTTCTTGGGGGCGGTCTCCTTATCAGTAAAACCGCCTAGATCAAGGTCCGGAAGAGTTGTTTCAATATTACTAAGCGCAAGAGAGTAGTCAGGATCCATCCCCACGACCCCAGCGCTTTGCAAGATGTGCTCTTGTAATTTCCATGACTGGGCCCTGGACGCCACAAAGGAAAACGCGGAGACGTCCTCCGCCGAGGAAAGCCCTAGACCCCCGTAACGCATAGGGAGGGAAGCCAACCTCCACTGGAGGTCCCCAAAATGCGGCCCTCCGCAGACAACAATGTTTTTAATTGCCTCCTACAAGCCTGCATCGAAAATGGACACTGCTTCAATGACGTGTTCAGGCTGATAAGTCCGGAGCCCAAACACTAATTTAGCAACCCCCATGCATGAGCGCAACAAAAGGAGCTCACTTTGGGGGTCCCTCAGGTCCGGTAGGCGTTTCATAAGTTCAACCGCCCGAAAAGCTCTTTTAGTCGCCAGAGAGCGAATAAACCCCGCATCCCGACTAACCGCTCCCCCAAGGAGTTTAACCCCCCCCCCCCCCACAGGCCTGCTAACCTCACTAGGGAATAAGCCCGGAAATTTCTTTGACCCATCGCATGATGGCCAAAAAATCTCAGTTTTCCGAATATTAAGTCTAAGCCCTAGAGACGTCCCTTCAGAGCGAATAATACCCAACGCCCTAGCAACTTCCTCAGCCTTACCAATAATAGTGCCATCTTCCAAATACCAAGCATGGAAGGGCAAGGAACATGTGTCCTGCACCCGATGGATGAGCGGGTGGAGGACCAACGCAAACAGAAGGGGCCCCAGGGGGTCCCCTTGCTGCACCCCTGTTGTAGCCCCAATATGAGTATCCCCCACGTATAACCTGGCGGGCTGGGCCGTACGGTCCACCTCGTTGAAGGCGTTGGAAAAATCGACAGTGAGCATAGCCAGGGACCCGTCAGAATGGAACGCGCTCAGAAACCTGTTGGCGCTATGCAGCACCGCTTCTGCCCCATTAGGGACCCCCACCCCAAATTGGAAATCCCCTAGATAAGCAGCCATCTCTTTACCAACCTTACGCATAGCTACTTTTGACACCAATCTTCTCCAAATAGCCCCCACCGCGATGGGCCGAATCCCGTTGACAGGTTTTAACAGGGGGGTCAGCGGCGCCGAAGCAATGAACTCCGCCAGAGCTTTAGGGCAGAGCCCTCCAAGCCACAAGTTGACAACATCAGTGATGGACTTAAGGAGCCCGGAGGCGGTTGGAGACCCCTGGCCACAGAAAGCGTCTAAAATATGCACCATCCCTCCCACAAGATGTCCCTTTTGGAAAGGATTTAATACATTCTAACACACAATCAACGTCCACCTGCAAGGCAGGCGCTAATGGGCCGACAGAGGGCAAGGTCGGGGGGTCTACAACTGGGTGTTTATCTATCAAGGCTCTCAAGGTATCCCCCCAGAAGGCGCGACCCCTGATGAACATAGGACCTTGACCGCCGCTGTGTAATGGCCATCTGCCACGTTTCGAAGGCACTGCTTAATATTTCCACCCCTCTCTTCTTTATCTTGGACCCCTGCCCTCCCAGAAACCCTCTCAACGGGGAGTTCAAGGAGGGGTAGGACCAACTCTTCTAAACCGGCCCCATCTTTCCAAACTGCTAATGCCCGCAAAATGGAATTACATTGAAGCGATTTCCTGTTACCCGACCTTCGTTCCTGCCTAGAAGTCGGTTTGACCACACGCAACGTGCAGCGAGGCAATAATAAAAGTTTAACCCAATCCTCAATGGACCCCGGGGCATCTACCATTCTGCGCAGCCCCCCCCCCCCCCCCCCCGACAAAGCCTGGGCAAATGCCATGCGACAGGCGGGCGGGATACTCTTCACAGTAACAACAGGAAGGGCGAGGATTCACTCAAGGAGGGCGACATCAACCCCCATCCCCCCAGACAAACCATTCCTAGGCTCCACTTGCGGACCGCAGGGTTGAAGAATCCCCGCAATAAAATCAATCTCGCCTCCTGCACGTGGTGCGCAATAAAATTGGTTATTCCTACTTGAAACCTGGTACCAAATTTGTGATACATCTTTGTGGCGTAGAATGGTGTAGGTACACCCGTGATAGTAAATTGAGCAATCATGAGTCATGACATCTCAATTTTCTAGTTCATTAACTAGTTTTGTACTTTATGTAAAAATCAAAGGTGTATCAACCTATGAAAACCTAATCAGTTTGGAAATAGGTTGGTGTGATTTACCCACATGCCTAATGCATTTAGATATTTTGCACAACGGTATATAATTAATTAAAGTTTGTGGTTCGTTGGGTACATCTATGAAACCAAATTCATAATTTGAAACATTTTGATTCGAATTATATATACTATAATAGGGCTTTGGATTTGAACAGTGATTTCTATTTTTTCAGATTTTTGCATATGAATAAATATGTTTGGTTTGAAGAATATTAACATGTTATTGAAGTGATGTAGTGGTTACATGATCTGTCTTATACAGAAGCCACCCGGGTTCGATACCCGGTTATGGCAAAAATATTTTTTTCTTACCCATTTTTGCTGAACACGTTATTACACACGTGTTGAGCAGCAATGCAATCAGATGTAACCCACTGTCCCTCTTTACTTTACACTTGGCCTGTCTCTGTCTTTTTTTTTTTGACAACACAACACCCACTCACCCACCCTCTCTCTCACACACTTCAACCCATCCATTGTCTTCTTTCACACACATATCCATATCATCATATCTTCTTCATTAGTCATCCATTATCGTCACCTGTAAGGAGATTAGAAGCTCCATAACAGCCAAGGAAACAACCACGACCACCCGTCACCGGTGTTAGCCGGTTCAGGGAACACCGTGCTGTGCTTTATAGGGTTTCGGAATTTCTGATTTTTTGCAGTTATCCGGTGATGTTCGCTCTCCTTGACGGCCATGCACTTTCTGCTTCTTCTTCCACTAAAACAAGGTTTGCTGATTATGTTTATTTTATTATTTATTACTCAATTAAGAGACAGACAAAGACGAATGCATATCTCTGTAACGCATTACGCGAATTTTTATCGGAAATTGGACTTCCTGACGGACATGAGTCGATCTATGATTGTATGTCAATTTTTGACTTAATGTTTCTCAGGTCGCAAGATCACTAATCGAGTATGAACCTCTTCGTTTGATCTGTTATAACTTCTAATTACCAAAGTGCAATTTATATTTGGTACATCTGTGATGTAGAGTGTGGAAAGATATGGTACATGAGTGGATGAATGCTACTACAAATATAACCGGTAATTAAATGAAACTATATTCGATTTGTGTTTTTTCCGGTTTGTATAATCATATCGTTGCTGAATTTGTTTTTATGATTATGGCAGTTTATGAAAATACTCCCGGATTGACAAATCCATCTGTTGTTGATAGAGAATAAGGTTTACCTTCCCCTCCTTTAGATGATTTAGCATTTTTGAATCCTTATTCAATGTCATTGAAACTATCCGAGATTTGCAAAGCTCACAGTTTGTTTTAAACATATAGGATAATTTGTTTTATAGTTTTATTGCATCTGTTGACGGGAATGTTTATTTTTTTTTTGTGTCTATCTTGGGTAGCATAAGTTTTTCAATGGCATGGATGATTATGGAAGTGAGTTGAATTCACATATATACTAACTTGATAATTTGTCATTCGTTTGCTATTCAGTTTTTAATTGTATCCCCATTTCAGATGTTGCTTTGTAGATCCTCAAAAAAATGAGAAGTGTAATAACAGAAAGCCAGGCGGAAACCACATAAACCGTAAACAGGCTAACCATGGTCCCAAAACCAACCGGGGTTATACCAAGTAAACTACAAATTGTTGACTCAACACCGGGGAGACGAACGAAACCGAATATTGACCAGAAGCTGGAAATTATGGAAAAAAGGACTCTTTCTAATAGGCCTGTGACTCCTCAACAACGTGTAAGTTACCGTACTATGGTAAATGATTCACATAATTGTTTGATCAGTGTTCTTAATGGATAACTTGCATAACATAAACTTCTATTTTTGGATGACATTTTTGCTAAATAATTTTTTTTTGGGTAACTGTAAACAGAAACCCGTGTGTTCAGATAGAGAAACTGATCAGACAAGCTTGAAGCCGCGAAGATGAAGCTTCAAGAACTCTTATTAGCAGGCGGAAAAAAAGGTTCGTTAACATAATCTTTTTTGCTACATTTTGTTTTTAGTTAGAGTTGACAATTTGATCACTAGATAGCGGGTCAAAAGGGGCTCAGGTTAAACATATTAAATAAGGGTCGAAATACGAGGCCCAACTATTACCCCAATAATCAGTATTTGAACCAAAGCTTTGAGTTCTAGACCGTGGTTTGCAGCATGTTGAATGGCCAAATGTTACATATGGGTGTGAAAGTAGCTTATTTATTTGTGGGTATTAATTTTTTGTGTTGAATTTGGTCATATGGAATTAATTATTTATTTTGATGCGATGATTCTAATACATTATATTATTGAATTTGATCTTAGGGGGGTTCTTCATGTAAGGATATTACCATTTAATTGTGTTCAAGATATCTTCAGGTGTTTTTTACTCCCTCAATTTGTCATGTGTTTTTTGTTAATGCGCATTTGTGTTTGATTAGTGTGTGATTGGGATCAACAAGGGAGAACAAAGAATGGCAAGATAGCCTTTCAATTCTTTTGAAAGCCGAAGAGGTCAGCTAATCTAAAGTTAAATTCTAAGGTAATTTAATGTTTGAATGCAAAAGAGCATATATGGATCTTCAAACCCTTTTATGACCTCCATAACTAAAGTTAAATAATAATGTGATTCACAAAAATGTGAATCATCATTTCAAGTTTTTCCTTCACAGCGTAGCATATTTGAGGGGTTTGCATTGGTCAATGGAATTGCAACTGCAAAGGGTGGCAGTTGATTGAACTGCCATGTGACAAGTGGTTAGTGTACTGTTCAAACCCATGTCTTTTAAATAGTTACATAACCAACTTGGTTCCATCCTTGTACCCTATAGATATTTCTTTAGGCATCAAATTCGAGTAATCGACTCATTTATTACGAATGGATTTATTGAGTTATATTTCGTCTCTAAAAGCAAATAAGAAAATTTACTTCCAATGGAATTAGATTGAATGGGTATATTTGTGTTAGAAAAATGGTAGGTTTTAATTATTCAGCTTTATATGCAATTATTTTAGATTTTGAGGTTTATAATAAATAGAAGTAAAGCTCATTTGCTTTGAGTTTACATTGATTTTTGTTCAAATCCAGTTTTCCGGTTGACATTGATGTTTGTTTTGTTATTTACAGCCAAACAAGAAATGATTTGTGTAGTTTTGTTGAAATTAGCCTTTTGTAGGTAGTGACAAATTTCGGTGTTGTGATGTCATTATTGCACCATAGTAATCCGGTTCTTCGCCTCTTCCTTTCGTGCTGGTAGGTTAGCAACCGATGATTAGAAAGGTTTTGATGATTATTTGAATTTGAATGGGAATTTGGATTTGAATAGGGAATGGAAGGATGTTGGCTTCTTATCCTTTAGAGATGAATGCAAATGGTGGCTGGCATCAAAGGTTACCTGCCATATTCGTTAATAGTTTGAATTTTCTTTTCAATTTACACACACATGTTAGTTAATTTTAATCTACGACACCTCTAATTGACATTTAAATTGCATGAAAGTTGAATACATGAAGTTAGAAATTTAAATATTACTATTACTAAAAGAGGAGTTTCTTGGCATACCGACGATAAAATAGAATTTTAGCAACCAGTTTTGAACATGATTTCAGCCACTACAATCAAATGTACAGGTAACTAATCTAGACTAATTGAATTTAAGAACCTCTAGGTGAACGTTCATGAAGTTTAACATGATTATGAGATTGTATGCCTATTATACATACATCATATATACTTTATTAAGATAAAACTGTGGAAAGCAACATACTAATTTGGTGGGCATGCTGTAGAGGTAAAATTAGACTGGGATACATCGCTTGGAGAGGTATAAAAAAAATGTTTATTTGCATCAAGCTTTCAGGGGCTCATTTAAGTTGTTCTTAGACAAATGGATGAATTTGTTTCAAAAGGGGCTGGTTCTCTTGGATACTGAAATGAAAGAAATGGAATAACACTTGCAAGTGCTGCTGAACTTGGTGGATTTACCAGGTCATAGTAAATTAAGAAGAAAAAAAGTCAAAAAGGCTTGCATCTTTACTTCCCCGAAACAAAAGGTATGCATTGAACATATAATACGCTGTTTTTTTACACAAACCATAGAATTTGAACTTCAATAATACGTTAGTTACATTTGTGAGGTCAGAATAAGCTTATACTATAGCAGTGCTTTGAATCATCGTGTGGGCCTGTTTTGGACAATGTCCCTTTAGTTAAGATTATGGATGGCGTTGATTTTCGTGTTTTTTAGGAAAGGAATCGTACAGAAACTAACAGCAGCTGCAGATCATAATAAAATTACTTGTGTGATTAATAGTTGATTCCAGAGTATACCTACAAACACAAATATCAAAAAACGACCACCTCTTAGCGGTGCAGCACCATCAACAATCCCAAAAGCAACAAGGCCCACGCATAAAGCTCCGCTAAACGACCATTGTTCCAGCCAGAAGGTATGTCGATTCCAACTCAACAATATCATTTCACTTGCATAGCAGCTACACTCAAACACACTTTTAAATGCAGCTTCCGAAACTCCACCATCGAAGAAAGGAAGGCATGGAGACACAACCAAGTAAAGCACAAAATCAACAGTATTAGATGGAACAATTTTTGTGCACGCTTCACATGTCGAGACCTTTTGATGGAACAACACGTATAGTTTAGTATCGAACTATGTAAACATTAATCCTGCAAAACATGTGACGGAAATTCTGTAATATGGGGTTAATTGTAATGCAAAACAACCAATTGCGTCTATAGCTCATTTCTGTTTTGACTATCATTTTCTTTAAATATATATACACATATTAGAAACATTGCATAATTTCTTATTTTGTAAATCGAATTGACGCCGCCGCAACGCGCGGCTAGATACACACCTAGTATGACATAAGATCTTATTCGAATTCATAATTTTGACTTCTCGAAATTGATTTTGAAACTTAAGCACCTTAAATGAAACAAATTATTACATTTTTATTACCCTCTATCAGCTCATTGGTAATTTTAATAAGACGATATACGTCTTTTTGTCTTTTTGTTTCCTTTCTTTTCGTAGGGTTATGAAGACCATCGATGATTAAAAAAATAGAAGGACGCGTAATTGTTTGAATATCTTCATACAAAAATATAGTGAGATATTCTGTATTTAAATAAATGTTGTAAGTAATGACAAAAAAATTCTGTTTGTGAAATAAAATATAAAGTAACTAGCACCAACAAATCCTAGGAAAATCCAAAAGACAAATCTACATGCACTCCCTAAAAATTCGTTACGTTTGTTCAATAGTCATATCACCAAATATTTACTCGAAAATGTACAAGTCTAACAAATCATATTATATTCGCAACTCGCCACAACAATATCCATATAAAGTATAACGATAACATATTAAACAAAATGAACAATTTAGTCAAGCTTAATACTAATTTATGTAGATCGTTAATTAATTAAACCTTTTGAGATTCTAACCCACAATACAAATTTGTTAGCCTCTTTGTAATAGAGAAAATGACGAAAACTGATTGAAATTTCTAATTCTTAACATTCTAACATATGCAATGTTAATTAAATTAACTCATGCATTTTGAAAAAAAACAGTCTTTGTCTTCCACGAGGCAGTGAATCAGATCCTACATGTGAAGCAACTAGAAAGATATGTCGTGATGACATATATTCAACCTTTTCTAAAGATATGAAGTTCTCAAGGAAAGGAACCTTTCATATGTTTGTTAGTGGACGTCTTTGTATGGAATCACTAATATATGACCTGGCATTTTTATTTTTTATTTTATTTTTATTTTTTTGAAAGAATTTTATTTGTTTAATTTATGTGTTTAGTTCTAAATTATTGACATTACTTGCGTTAACATGTAAAAAAACGTGTTAATTGCTTGGTTGACCTCTGTGTTTTCAGATCTTGCAACGTTGGTCTTCAAGGTTTTGTTATACTTGTATATAGAAATGTATAGAGGGGAGGGGACATTTTTTCAATGAAAAGTTTGTAAAAACTACCTAAACACCTACTAATCAAGTTCATATCACCTACTAAGCTACTCGCCTATTCCCCATGTCTCTGCCTTTGTATCTACTCGGCACTAGGTATAAATGGTCTTGCAGTTCTTGTATTTATCTATTTAAACGTAATCTGTTTAGACAATCTGTTTTGGTCCACGAGCAGCATGCGGCGAGACACAATCTTTTCCACGTGGATCGCTCGGCCCATAACAACTCCAAGACCGTTGGCGCGAGCTAGGCCAATCGAGCTAGCTCGCGTGAGCTAGTGAGGCCACATTCAAAAAACTAGCCGTTGGCTGCCAGCCAACGGTCGAATTTTGAAGACATATATATATATATATATATATATATATATATATATATATATAGGCTAAGGTTCTATAAAAAACCCTATATTAGGATGAAAACCGTGGAAACTCTGACTTCCCGAGCTTTTTAGGGCCCGAAAATTTTAGGGCATCTAATATACATAATTCTAAGCATTTTGAGCCAAAAAAATCAAAAAAGCGCCGAGCGGTTTTTTTTTTTAAAAAAATAAAGTTTTCGGGTAACACATGTTACACGAAAGTAACACATGTTATTTTCCACTAACATGTGTTACCCGAAAAAGGTTTTTTATTTTTTTAAAAAAAACTGCTCGGACTTTTTTTGATTTTTTTTGGCTCAAAATGCTTAGAATTATTTATATTACATGCCCTAAAATTTTCAGGCCCTAAAAAGCTCGGGAAGTTAGAGTTTCCACGGTTTTCACCCTAATATTGGGTTTTCTATGGATAGTTAGCCTCTATATATATATATATATATATATATATATAGGGTCAAGATCGTGTACAAAGTGTTTTTTTTTGTGAGAAGTGTGAGAAGTATTAAAAATTGATACTTAGGCATCATTTTTTTAACTTAGTCGTGATGTTTTGGATTGTTTTGCCTATAAAAACACCAAACATAACAATTAAAAACCGAAAACAATGTATTTTAGGCTTAAAACTTAAAACACCATGCTAAGAACATTAGCAGTGTGTTTTAAGCGTTAAGTAGTGTGTTTTAGCTATTTTTTAAATTTAATGACTATAATACATTGTATTGTGTTTTAGATTGTTGTGTTTGGTGTTTTTCAAGTTAAAACAACCTAAAACATCATTCCTAAATCCAAAACATGATGTCTACATGTCAATTCTTAGTCCTTCTCACACTTCTCACAAAAAATGTACTTTGTACAGGATCCTAAACATATATATATATATATATATATATATATATATATATATATATATATATATATATATATAGACTAAAGATCAAATGCAAAGTGTTTTTTTTGGTAAGAACTGTGAGAATCAAAGGGGGTAAAAAAAATTTATTTTTTTTAGAATTTTTTTCCCATGTGCTTAAACATACTTTCTAGATGAATAATACAAAAAAAAATTAAAAAAAAATAAAAGAATTTTTTTTAGTGTAATTACGTCATTAAAGTAAATATATTAGTTTACACTAGAGTAATTATGTAATTACTCTACACGTAATTACTCTACACCAAAATTTTTATTTTTTTTTTTTTAGTTTTCAATACTATAATACATGTTTAAGAATATGGGAAAAAAATTTCGAAAAAAAAATAAAAAATAATACCTCTGATTCTCACAGTTCTACCAAAAAAACACTTTGTACAAGATCTTTACTCTATATAGATATATGGTGCAAGTTGATCAAAAAATATTATCTATCAATTTTTTATCTTCAAGTTGATCAAAAATGGCAAACCAAAACCCAAATCCAAATCCAATCCCGTCCCCAGTAAACCGTGTGCGACCACCAAGCTGGAACTTGGAGGAAGAACTCGCTTTGGTCAATAGTTATATTGCTATTCAAGAGCAAGGAGGAATGGTGCGATCGAAAACTTTTTGGCAAGCGGTTGTCACAAGATTCAATGAACAAATGGGTGAAAACAATCGTTCAACGGACGCGATATATGGCAAGTATGTATCTTTAAAGTCGAAGTGTACAATATTTGAGCATTTCTTCTTAAATGCGGTGAACGAGAATTTGGGTTTAAACGATGATGACTTGATTGAAGTGGCTCGTAACCAATACCGAAACATACACAATGATAATTACCCGAGGGTTGAGGTTTGGAGAGCTATGAGAGGACGATTTCTAATATTGTCGTGTTTCTACTATTTACTTATGTTTTTAAATAATGGTTTGATGTTTAGGATTAATGTTATTTTATGCTTTTTATGTAGCGTTTATTTTAATTTTTATGTAATGTAGTGTTTTATAAAAAAATTACAAAACATACAGAATACAAAAAAAAACATGATAAAAGTCCTCGCTCACCTTGAGTCACAACAGGATCAAGTGAGCAGGATTGACACTTTAGCTAGTGCGATGTCAGCGCTCAGTTGTCCTGTTTTAATAGGATAAAGTCTTCTCCCACTTTGAGCGACAACAGACAATCTTAGGAATACCGTGAAAAGCATATATTTATGTGTGTGTCTGTGGACTTGATATAAAAAGATCTAGCTATATGATAGGAATGTGCAAGTGGTGGAGAATAAGAAATCTTATTGAGAATGTGTAGGTGTAATAGGATTGCAACGTTTTTATTTGATCCTATCTAGATATATATAAGATTTGAAATAGATTTTGTGTTATTAGATGCGTACATGCTCTTCGACTAAAGTGGTGGTGCCAAAAGGGTCTCTCATTTATATTCTCCTTTTGGGATTTTACTTGCCATTTTTACGTTATGTTATGGACATAGAAGACACATAAACACGTTTAAATGATAATTAAGATGCACATATTAGCAGTCGCTCATACTACCATAGTGCCACTCCACAGATATATGTAGTATCACCATGATGGTGCTTCTTCCACAATAACTAGAGTCATGTGTACGTTGAACGACTTGTAGGATATTTCCACAAGCTTGTGAACAAGTGAATAAGTGGTGTTTTTGTAAATATGAGGGATCTATATAAAAATCCATCCACCAAAAAAAAAATTATATAACCTAAACTAATTAAAAAATAAAAAAGTAAAACCACTAAAATGATTATTATCTATTATTAATATTTCAAAAATAATTAAAAATGGTTGATATTACGACATGCCTGATGCACGTTTGCATTTTAATAATAAATCATCCTTTTCAATAAATTATCAATTACCATAATTGAATTATCATTAAATGGACGTCATCCACCCCCAAAAAATCTAAACCACCCCACCCCCCAAAAAACCTAAGCCCACCCACCACCACCCCAAAAACTTAAATCCACCTATCACCACCACCCAAAAAACCTAAACACCCTACCCCTTAAAAACATAACCCCCTTGTCCCAATAAATAAATAAACTAAACCCACCCACTACCACCCCCCAAAAAACCTAAACCCTCATCCCACCCCTACCCCCACCCCCAAAAACCTAAACCTTCCACCTCATCCTCCCCAAAACCTAACCCCTCCCTCCCACCACACCTAAAAACTAAACCCTAAAGCTTAACCCATCAAAAAACCTAACTATAACACTGAAATGCACATGTGCATGTAGTACACTTGTCTTATTTATAGTTTTTATATACAGTTTTTTTTTTAAATTTATTCATCCCAACCCCCAAAACCTAAACCCCACCCCAGCCCATCCCCCCCCCCCCCCCCAAAAAAAAAAAAAAAAAAAAAAAACTAACTCCCCCTCTCACCATACCTAAAAACTAAACCCCAAGCTAAACCCATAAAAAACCCTAACTATAATAATGAAATATACATGTGAATTTGTACACTTGTCTTATTTTATAGTTTTTATATAGAATTATGGAAAAATTACATAATCCGTCCTTTAAGTTTACCTCGTTTTCAATGGATACCCTTTCGCGTTTCAGATGATGAGATTAATCCTTGACAATTTAAAATGTTACACCCACTGTCCTTAGGCACTAACCCAGTTAAAAATTTCAGTTAATTTTGGTCATGTGCCTTGCACATGAGGGTAAGTTGGTAATTGTACTTCTCTCTCTCCCTCAGCTTGGTGTCCCCATCTCTCTAACTTCAACCATCTCCACCACCACCACCCAACAACCACCACGAAAGCATACGAAATACTACTGCTACTAACCTACAATGCTATTTATTGAAAGCAATTATGACCAAGTAAATTCTTGGACTTAAAGAACAAAAAGTCAAATGAATTATTCAAAACTCTATGCAAGCTAACATGGAGATAGACCACATATTCCTTCCCAGCTATCTCAGTCAACCCAGATCAAGTCTTCGTAACCCAACTATCTCTCAAAACCGTTTGACCCATTTATATCCGACCCGCTTAGGCATGAAAGAACCCGATTAACCCAACAAATAGTACAATTAATAATAATAACAATAATAATAATTCTTCGTTTGTTCTTATAGGTCTGTTAGATCTCAGTTTTGATCAAAATATTCTTACTTTTTTAGATTAGGAAGATGAACAGGTTGAAGAAGCTTTGGATGCCTCGATAATTGGGTAGGATGGTTGGTGGTGGAAGGTGTGGGTGATGGCGATGGTTCAGGACGGTAGTGTTGGTGGTGGTGGTAGGTCGACGGAGTTGGTAGTTGTGGTGATGGTTGAGTGGTGGTGGGGTTAGAGAGAGCGAGAGAGAGAGAGAGAGAGAGAGAATGAAGCTGAAAGGGGGGTCTATTTATTTTAATATATAAGTGAAATTACCAGACTACCCTCATGTGCAAGGCACGTGATCAAAGTTAACTGAGATTTTTAACTGGGTTAGTGCCTAAGGACAGTGGGTGTAACATTTTAAATCGTTGAGGATTAATCTCATCATCTGAAACGCGAAAGGGTATCCATTGAAAAACGAGGTAAACTTAAAGGACGAATTCTGTAGTTTTTCCTACAATTGTCTTATTTTCAAGACTGAATTACAAGTTTTATCCTTTATGTTTATACCAGATTTCAAAGCATGTCCTTTACGTTTAAAACTGACGAGTTTTGTACTTTATGTTTTAAAATGTTGCATGGTTTGTCCTTTAACGCTAACCCAGTTAGATTTTAATGTTAATGTGCGGGTGAATTTGTCTTTTACTCTTTTAGTGACTATTTGTGTGACTAGCTTAAGGTTTTGGACCAAAATGAAAATATGAAAATATATATGATTTTCTATATAAAAGAAAAAAAAAGAAATAAACACCAGCCCCTCTCAATTGTCCATCCTCTCTTTGTAAAGTCTAAAGTCTCTACCACCTACCACCATCATCATCCACAAAAACCATGGCAGACATCTATTCTGTTGGTCGGAGGTCGCCTCCGGCACCGTCGGTAGTTATCGTTCACCTTTGACCACAAACACCACCTTCTCATCTCTCCAAAACCCCAACCCCACCCACCATCACAGCACCATCCACCACCACCCGACCACGACCACCCTCGGCTCTCCACCACTAACCAACCAGCACAACCCACCATAATCACCACCCTCCCGCACCGATCTATTCCTTGTTTTTCTTTCTAACCACAACAAACAACAATTATTCCAAAATGGAGAATACTCACAACCCAAATCCATCCCCTGCTTAAGCGGCGGTGGTGGTGTGAGCCGAAGTTGGTGGTGTAGGAAATGGAAATGATGGTGCTCATTGGTGCTAGATCTGCGAAGCGAGATGGTTATGGTGCTCGTTAGTTCTGGTGGCTGGATCCGTAAACCATCTGCTAGCTTTCCGATGATGTTATTTCCAGTGTTGGTTATTGTTCTACCGACGGAAAATGTGACCAGCCTTCATGGCAGGTTCTTGCTCAGCTTTTATTGATTTTAATATTATTATTAAAGGGGGGGGGGGGGGTTTGGGGGTGTGATTTGAGTAGCAAAAACATGATGCAAAGGACAATTTGGTGCTGTAAATATGCAATTATGTTCTGAAATTTGTGTTCAGAGAGAGAGAGAGAGAGAGAGAGAGAGATAGATAGGTAGGTAGGTAGGTAGGTAGGTAGGTAGGTAGGTAGGTAGATAGATAGATAGAGAGATAGAGAGATAGAGAGAGAGAGAGAGAGAGAGAGAGAGAGAGAAGGTGTTTATATTATTTTTTAAAATTTACTTTTGGTCCAAATCTTTAACTTAATTACACAAATAGCCTCTAGAATAGTAAAAAGACGACTCTACCCTTGTATCAGTGTTAAAATCTAACCGGGTTAGTGTCAAAAGACATAACGTGCAAGATTTTGGAACATAAAGTACAAAACTCATCAATTTTAAAGTCAAAGGGCGACCTTTGTAATCTGATATAAACATAAAGGACAAAACTTGTACTTCAGTCTATTTTCAATTTATGTTATAATATGCATGACTAAACAATTGACGAGTTCGAATGTATTTTATATCTCACTTCGCGTCCATTTAATTATCATTGAATAAAAATTTTGCCTCCTTATATCTCATATCGTGTCCATTTAATAATTATTTAATTATGGTAATTAATAATTTATTTAAAGGTGTGATCTAATAGTGAAATGCACATGTACATACCGTATATATCTGTATTTTTATAACAGCGAAATGCCCATGTGCATCAGGCAAGACGTAATCTCAAATAATTTTTTATTTTATTTTTTCGAAATATTAATACAAGATAATCATTTTGGTGTTTTTACTTTTTTTATTTTTTAGGTTATACAATTTTTTATTTATTTTTTATTTTTTGATGGAGGGGTTTTTGTAGACACACTTCGTATTTAGAAAAATGTCACATGTTCACATTGGTTCCTTGGTTCTCTCCCTAATGGTGGTTTTCAAATGATCCAAATCCTATATATATATATAGGATTAGGATCCTATGAGAAGAAGCTTGAGTTGAGAGAACCGTGATAACTTCGGCGTAAAATGTGAACTTTAAACACAAAAAATTATACACTAATGTAAAAACGGGTTACTCCACCGTAAAAAATGAAAAAAAAAATATTTACAATAGATTTACACTGGTGTAAAAAAATGGGCACATTTATTTAAACCATGTAAGTAAATTAATATTTTATTATGCTTTAATTTACAACCATTGAATAAAATAAGTGTGTGGTTATAAAGTGAGTTCCTTAGTTCTCCCAACTCAACCTTGTTCTCATTTTACCCTTTCCATATATATATATTTATATATTCACGTCGGTTGAGTTGTGAGAACCTGACGTAAATGTGAATTTTAAGTTTTTTTACACACTGATGTAAAAATCGGCAAACTCCAACGTAAAAAAAAATGAAAAAAAATTACGACGTCCTTACACCGGTGTAACAAAATGACTACACCCATGTAACTAAATTAATATTTTATTCAATACTTTATGATGGTTTAATTACAACCACAAATTCATTACACAAAAATATATATGGCTATAAAGTGAGTTCTTATGGTTCTCACAACTCAACCTAGTTCTCAGGGTATCCTAGCCTTATATATATATAGGTTCAAGTATAAAGGACTGTTTTTGTAAGAAGGATGAGAAATAAATGTGTTCATTAGATCACATGGATGATGAGATTAAATCAGTGGCAAAACTTGTAAATTATGTTATAATCTAATTAAATTAATATATGGTATGAGAGTATATAATTAAAATCACTTAATTTATATTTAATCTCATTAATTAAATCCCCCATTTTAGGACCCTCTTACTAAACCTCTCTACTCCGTCTCTCTCTCTCTCTCTTTTCCACAATTATCTTCTCCCAATACCTTATTCTTCTTCTTCTCTATTGTGTCGTCACCATCCCTCCAAACTCCCAACCCAGAAAACACCTCATCCATCTTGCTCCAAATCGTCAGGCAATCGACCTTAAACCCCCACAACGTGGCATCTCCGCCGCATCTTCATGCAATGCCTTTGCATCTTATAATTTTTTATCAGGTTTCTGATGAGGTTATATATCTAAGAAGTTGCACTGTGGTGTGCGATTGTGTATCACAACTGTGGCAGCAACAAAGGTGGTCCGATTGGTTGAAATTCTATTTCCAGAGTATGTATAAAGATCTGTATGGATCTAGATTGTTAGAGTCATAGTTGTTGTTTGTGGATCATTTATGAGTAAATAAAGTTCTATTAATCTTCTTGTTGTAGATCCATGTTTATGGTATTTGTATTTTATGTGTATCACATTTGGTTAACATGAGTTTAAAATACAATGGGTTTAGATTAGTAGTTAAAATGGGTTTTATAGATAGATGGTTTTGATAGAACATAATGAGTTCATCTTGTAGTTTAACATGAGTCTAAAACACATGACATTTTTTTATTAAACACAATAAGTTCTTATGAGTTTAAAACACACGATGTTTTTTTATAAAACACAATAATTGCTTATGAGTTTAAAACACACGACGTATTTGATAAAACACATTGATGTTTTTGAGATTATAAAATCCCGAAAATATCTCAAATTGATTATAGATTAAAATTTTCATAATCTTGAATAGGTATATAATTACTCTAATGCCCTTTTGATTTAAATAAAACATTGCCACTTGTCAACCTCACAAGCCTTCTCACCCTTCTTATAAAACACACAATTTGTATCCTAATCTCACCATATATATATAATAATAAACAATTAAGGTGGGGACACATGTCACTTGGTTAGACCATCCATACCCTTGAATTCTCGGCAAAAATTTCATGTTATATATAACTGAATATTTATTAATTAATAATCTCTATTTTTATCTTTATTATTGCTTACTATATAATAAACTAGTGAGGTGCCCGCGCGATGCGGCGGGAGTGACACTTTGCATTATGGGACTCGTCTATGGTATATAACTTATTTGGAATTACCATTATGTTGTTTAGAAGTTAATTGCAACATCCCAAGTTAGATGTGATGGAATATCGTTTACTTTTCCCATCTAAGAACTCATGGTTTTATTTTCACCCGACGGGTTATGTTTATATTTAATGGTCAAATAAGAAATTTAGCTACAAAAGAAGTGTGGCAAGCAAACAGGTCAATAGTTCAATGTGTATTTTTAATACGTAAGACTTTTTAATCAGTATATTCAAAAGACTATATAATAATTTAAAATTTGTACTTGTATTGACACCTTGACTATTTATCAAAAACATATACAAAAGGTGTTTTTGGTCAACCTAATCTTACCAAATTTACTCAGTTTGTCCCTTTAGACAACATGCCTGAAATTGGCTCTATAAAAAGAGGGTGGTGAAACATGATTGTTACCTCCCCACTCCGTAGAAGGTCCTCAATTTTTGATTGTCCAACTAACTCTCCAAGTCTTATAGTAGGCAGATCTATAACAATGCTTATTCGGTTGATTTCATTAGGTCAAAGACACAATGCAAGAAACAAAAGAAAAATTTGCAAAGTTAGATGTTATCATATGAACATGTTAATTGTGTATTCTAAAAATGATAGTAGCCAATATTATGTTAAATAATGTACTTCACCCTTGAACACATCCCACATAATGTATAGAGGTAAAAAAGAGCTAAAAGGAAGACCAGTTTCTACTTCGTGACTCATGATCGTGGATTCCACATGAGAACTTCAAAATTTTGCTCCCCTGAAATTATAACATTAAGTTTTTTTTTTCGAACATGGAACGAAATGTTTTATATTAGCCAAAAACATACCACATAGCAAGGTGCTATGTGAACCATGATACCACATAAACAAATTAACATTACAATTCAGCAAACACTTAACTATTGCAGCATGCAATTAAACAATAAAGTTAAAGTTCCGCCATGCTACCTCAAAAAACTTTGATCTCCATTTAATCCATTCGAATGATTACTTTTTTATATCCTCTACCAGCTTGTATACGGGCACGTTTGTGATATACTTTTTTGTATCTATTCTTCCCCAAGTGCCATAAAATATGTATGAATATGGCATGCATCACATGTTTCTTAGTCGTGGAAACCCGGGCCCAATTATATTGTGTAAAGGATTAGTAACCGACTCAATAAGAAACCCCACTAAAATTTTAAGCCATGAAAACATCCGCGTCCAGATTGCATCCGCAACTGTGCAATGTACCATAACATTATTCGTGGTCTCGTCCATCGTATTTCACACATTACACGTTAGCGATTGAAGTTCCATACTCTTGCTCGCCAAAGTTGTGAATGTCGGTATTCTCCCTCCAACAGAAATTTAAAAATTAATTAGGATGAAGAACCGTAATTATAAGCGTGAAACCTAATAAACAAGAAATAATTAATATTAATATTTAGGTAAAGTATATTGCACACCGATTCATTTGACTATTTGCACTCATACCTAATGTGCCTGAATTAAACATATTGAGCAATAACAAATGATAAAATCAATCATCTGAAAACATAAAATACACTCTAATATATATTATATATTAGTTACCAAATAATAATGAAATAATTAACCTCTAAGATACTACTACAAAAATACTAAATTGATTCACTAAACCTGAATTTAAACTATAATCCCGTACTTTCTGAAAATTGTCGAAAAGATTTTCTATTAGATTCGGCTCTCACATATTCTTCTGATTAACTTTCTACATTAAAAAAAAGAAAATAAAAGAAAGTCATCTCATCGACTGCGTGTCTGGAGATTCCCTTACCGTGACTTGATCACTCTTCAAGGAGTTGATGATTGAAGTTATGCATGCTCCAATGTTCGATAATAGATAGCATAAGGTGAATAGACAGCTTGTGCGAGAAGGAGTGAAGCAGGAATAAGGTTTTTATGATGAATTGATATATGGTCTTGTAGTCTAGAGTCAGGAATACAAAGAGTACTAACACACAGACCGAATTCAATATTATATTAAAAAGGCTTTAAGTGTTGTTGAGAGATTGAATTAGATTTTTTGGGATTTATTAATTGTGATAATTATGTTGGCGTGGGATACCAATCGGTGATAGTTTAATCAAAAAGCATTAATATACAAATAAATATACATAAATGTTATAAGTTTATAATTTTTTAACAAATAATTAGTAAGTACCAAAATGAATTACCAATAATACCCCCCATAAATGTCTTTAAAGTATTGTACTATAAGCATGAAAAATTGTAATTACTTAATTTTGTTGGGAATCCCTCTTACATGCTTTATAATATAGTATAGATAAGAATCTTATTATTATCTTAATTCTCTCTCATATGAAATAATATTATTAAATTATAATTTTACGTTTATCTCTTATTTATTTAATATTTAATTTCTTAACTAATTCCGTTTATATTTATGGTTATTAAAAACCATTTAATATTTTATTAATCTAACTTCTTGTATATTAAATTTCTACCATAATAATAAGTAAAAAAAATGTAATAACCCGTGTCATAAACAAATTTCTAAGGAATTCTTTATACTAAATGAAACTATAAGTGAGAGATTAGTTTTCATCCAGAGCAGAATAGCTGAAAACCTGTCAATTCTAAAAAAAAGCTACACCTTCAAGAACACTGCCTTAGTCACGCCCTGCAATGGTTGCTTATGCCTCTGCTCCTCATCCAAACATACATGCTCTCTTTAACATACATTTTCATTCTTATACACATAATTAAAATTGTTGTTTTCTCATATCATAGTACATTGAGAAAGCCTCACTTTAAACCAATAAGAAAGCTTCAGTTAATATTTTTACTTAGTGTTACTTTAGGGGAATAGGGGTAAATTTACATGAACTATTAATTTATTATATTTTCCATCTTTAGCTAATTAAATTAAACTAATAACTAATTTTCAAATACTCTTTCAAAACAAACATAATTTATAGTAAAGGATAAATTTTAATATGTGTAGAATAAATGTAGGATACTTTTCATATGTGTAGCATATATACATGATAAATTTCTAAAGGATAAACAAACATAAAGTAGTTTTGCCTAATTACTCAGAGAAAGAATAATAAATGGTAGGAGTTACAGGGTCAAACTATCATACACAGTGTAAAATAAAGAAGAAGAGTGAAAAGGAAACAAAAAACACAATAGATCACGAAATATAACATAATTGGTCACAAAATATAACACAATACCAAGAAATATACCACAATGGTGAGGAAAATAGACACAGTAACTCGCAAAATGACACACTGAAGAAAATAAGAAAATGAGACAATGTCATATAAAAGACACAATGGTCTAACACAAATTCTAAAAATTACAAGCTAAGACCTAAAAACTAAGAACGTAGAGTTTGATGAAATGGTTCAAATGCCACTCGAATGAGTTAAATCGGAGTCTGTTTGATACCCTTCCTGCGACTTTCTATTTTTCTTTCATTGTGTATCTGATCATAACCCAAGAGTTATAAGTATTTATTGTTTTACTATTATGTCATTTGTTCTTTTTCTTCTCACATTAATTTTCTTCTCAAATGATCATTCTCGTATTTATATCACTCTCTCACGCTCACATACAAACAGATATAGTGTTAGAATCAAATGCAAATAGATTTATTTAAAATGCTATAAGAATACAAATACCCAAGTTATTATGTTAACACTAGAGCTATTATAGTGCGTTTGGTTCACGAATTGTTTTGTAAATGAATTGGAAATAGAAATGAATTGGAATTGCAATGTAATCCTTTAAAATTTAATAAGATTATGGTTGCTAAATTTATTAATAAATTTCGAAATAGAAAGAAAAGAGAGTTTATATTGGTAATCTGAAACGACCCGAACCGTTTTGACCCGATCGTGCCTGTTAACCACTCAGACCGTTACTTCCTGACCGGCCTAGCAATGACTCAGACAGTTTCGACTCGACTGGGCCCATTAAAGACCCGGACCGTTTTGACCAGACCGACCCGTTAAGACTCAGACCGTTTTGACTCAACCGGGCCTGTTAACCACCCGGACTGTTTCCACCCGAATGGGCCAATTAACGACCCAGACCATTTCGACCCAACCCGACCTGTTAATGACGTGGACCGTTTTGCACGACCGGACTGTTAACAACCCGAACCGTTTTGACGTGATCAAGCCTGTTAATTCCCTGGACCGTTTTGACCCAAACGGGCCCGTTAACGACCCAGCCTGTTTTGACCCAAGTGGATCCGTTAACGACCCGGACCGTTTGACCCGATCGGTCTGTTATCGACCAGGTCCGTTTTGGTCCGATCGACCCGTTAACGACCTGGGCCATTTCGATCCAACCAGGCCAGTTAAAAACCCAGACCAATTCGACCCGATCTGCCTGTTAATGACACAGAAGTTTTTGAATTGTCCCAGTTTGTCAACAAATGCAAACAATTGTTTGCCAATGACATGGACTTCTACCAGACATCAAAACTTTAGGTGTTGTGTGAGTTTTAATTCATATTCGTAAGTGGTTATTTGAAAATTCTCATCCTGACCTATTTGCTTTTTCTAACATACCCATCCTGACCTAGTTACTTATTTCCAATATTTAAAATTATCCATCCTAACCCCGTGAAAATTATAGTAAACCCAATTCAACCCACAATTTCAAATTTTAAGTCTAAAACAACCCAAACCCAACTAGATGGATTAAGATTGCCAAGTCCACTTTGTGATAAACAAAACAACACACTTTTGAAGTCTTGATTGTCATGACACAACTCTTGATGTGTCGTAAAACACATCTAATTTCTTATTTATTTTTGGTTATTTTTTAGTTTTTTAATTCGTCTTTTTATTAGTTTTTGGTATTTTTTTATATAGTAAGTATATGCTCTTCTACCGCTTGAGGGGCAGATTAGGCTTGTTTAAGCTATTCACGTAATCGTTGATCTCTTGCTAATTGATTATAAGTATCCTTATCGAGATCGGAAGCAAATTGTGTAAAAGCTTCTACTTCGACAAATTGTGCCACCTACAGTTTTAATTTATTGCCACTTGTTTCATAGCTTTAATTTGAGCTGCAGATCTCACTCTGGAAACAAAAATACCCACAATAATAGCGGTTCGGATTCCAACATTGAATAGATTGGCAAATCAAAATATTTGTCCATCAGTAATCGAAATTACATTCGTAGGAATATACGTTGAAACGTCTCCTTATTGGGTTCAACTATTAGTAAAACGGTCTGACTTCCTTCATCTAAAAAAGAACTTAATTTATCAACTCGTTCTATAAGGCATGAATGTAAATAAAACACATCCCCTGGATAAGCCTTGCGCACAAGTGGTCTTCCGATAAACTGGACTTCCTACAATAAAATAGATCTTGGGTATCATCCTCGATATTGATATAGATTTTTATTAGTTTTTAGTTGTTATTTATTTTAATATTGTATAGGTGTTCGTGTGAAAAGAAGTTAAAATACGAGAAAAAATATTCATGTCACATATAGGGATGTTCACGAACCGAGCCGAACCGAGCGGACCTTTGCTCGTGCTTGGCTCATTTACAAACTGAACCGAACCGATCGACTAGTTTACAACCGAGCGGGAAACTAAGCAGGCATTTTTCATGCGCACATTTTTTGAGCGAGCGACGAGCGGTGAGTTTTTCGGACAACCATAAATTTAAGATGTTTCCTTTAATGTTCCCGCTGCCGACTGAGGTTCGACCATCCGATGATAACACTAAATCTGAGGTTCGGTTGCCGAGAGTGACCCTCAGGTTGAGGCTAGTGAGGCGATGAGCATACTACAGAGAACAATTGTCCCATTGTGGCGTAGGTTGATAGCGAGAGACGGCTGATGGTAGAAAACTAATGGGAATAGGAAGTCAAGCATGTCTTTTCATGACTTAGGGTTTTACAAGTAAACTTAATGTTAAGTTATCATTAGGTTGACTAGGCCAGTAACTATAAATATAATTGTATATATGTATATATTGAGCCAAACCCAATAGAGTGGTATGTATGAAATTATAAATATAATTGTAATTAATGGGTATATATAATTATATATGTAATAAACTAATAAAAATTATATCGAGCCGAACCAAGCCGAGCGGACCTTTGCTCGTGCTTGGCTCGTTTACAAACCGAAGTGAGCCGATCGACTCGTTTACAACAGAGCGGAAAATCGAGAGCGCATTTTTCGAGCAAATTCCAAACTAGCGGTGAGCGATCGGTGAGCGCCGAGCAATGTGAACTAGGGTTGAGCTCGGGACGGTATCGGTACCAACCGATACGATCCCGAAAACTTTCAAAACCCAATACCAATACTGAAAAATATGGTACGGTATCGGTATTTTACCATACCGATACCATACCGAGACCGAAAATACCAAAACTGAAAACCTCTAAATGTGAGTACCGATACCAAACACCCTCGGTTTGGTACTGTACGGGATCAGTATCGTTTTGGTATTCGGTGCAATATGCTCATCCCGAATTTTAACAGCCCTAGTCACGTACATAGAGCGAGCATGGAACTAATAATTATAATAATAACTAGTATTCCTACCCGCGCGTTGCTGCGGGGTACACAATGTACACGACAAATTTTTGGATACAAACATGTATGGTCAGGTGTTGTTACGAAATGAGTTAGTTATATTGTAATCTTGAACATGTAAGAAACCAATGATGATATGTGCAGCAAAGATGAAAACCCTGCGATTTGGTAAGACGTAAGAAGATGATGATGTAAGGTAGAAAAAAATAATACATACTTCAATTTCTTTGAAAACAAATTACATCACTACTGTTGATATCTTAGGTAGCTGCCAATTAGGATTGAAACTAAAATAAAAAGATTGGAGTTTTATACAGTCAATTCACACAATAAAATTGAAAAAAGAATGGGGTTTTTCCAAGCTTATATAATATCGCCACTAAAAGACTAAAAGATTTGTTCTCACAACATCAAAAGCAAAAGGCAATGTATCTTTCATAAGAGTGTACCATAGTACTATCATCCTACCTTTTGATTGTTGATCTTGTTCGGCATCATCAATATCTTTAGGTCACCAATATCTATTCTGATAGAATTTCTTGAACAACATAGGTAATAAGTGAGAAACAAAACTGGTCAAGTATTAACAACTATATATACAGCAAGTAAAAATTACTCTTTGGTTTCGGCTTTCTTTTTATAGAATTCTCATAAGGTAACCATCTACTCCTGTATCAAAAACCAACACAGGAGTAAGTATTCATGGTATAGAGCATGGACATAAAACATCTAATGTTGCTCATGTTATTGGGCTTAACTAAAATCTGATGATACATTTTGAAAGTGATATAAAAAGCAGAACAAAAGCAATCCATGGTAAATCAGGAAAGCTTTCCAAATTATGATGATATTCTAATACCCAATTATTAATCATGTAGTTTTCTCAATGAAATCACAAATATCATATGGATCAAATAACTAAATTAAAAGTTTGTAAAGGGCAGAATGATATGGATATGTACTGATTACAACACATAAATCCAAATTAGAAGTAAAAAAAATAAACTTTAATATTTGAAGTAAGAGTAAATTCCTTTTTGAGTCCCTGAGTTTTGTTGATTTTAACTACTTGAGTCCAACATTTTCATTTTTAACACTCTGAGTGCTTGTGTTTTAAGTTTGTTATGGTTTGAGTCCAATTTTCTAACGTCGTTAACCAAGTCAGTTAACTATAAGGGTATCTCAGTCATTTTACACATAGGTACAACTCTGTAATGCATAAGGTATAACGTACAAGTCTTTAATGCATAAATAAAATATAATAATAATAATAATAATAATAATAATAATAATAATAATAAAGTTCTCTCTCTCACACACACACACCTGCCTCACCACCATTAACCACCACCTTTCCACCACCATTAACCACAACCTTTCCACCACAATTAACCACCACCTTTCCACCGCCATTAGTATCACACGACAACCACCCACCTCCCACCACACTACACCACATCGATCTTAACCCTAACCCCCAAATCCACCACCTCCACCACTACACCACCACCCCCAAATCCACACCTGCATACACTTTCTATCCCTTACCCCCACCCCCAACCGGCCACCCCCACCAAAACCAGCACCACCGTCACCTCGCCACACCCACCCACCTCCAACCAACCAGCCACCCACCTCGAACCCTCCATCCAGCTCTAAAACAACTATTTCCATCATAACCCTACCCTTCATCTCAGACTATTATAAGAAGAAAGAAAAGAAGTTGTTAGGAGTTAACCTGCAACGCCGGAGATCCTGTAACCCATCGGAAGTCCACATGTTCACCACCGCTATTGGTTCAGCAACCACCATCATCTTCAACCCCTTAATCGGAACCCTAGTTGAAACCGCCGCCACCGTCACCATCTCTTCCTCTCCCTCTGCTTCTGTTCTTTTCTTCTCTGTGTCTCGTCTCTCTCTCTCTCCCTCTCTCTCTCTCTCTCTCTCTCTCTCTTCGATTAACAGGTCGGGATGGGGTGTGGTTGTGTGTTTGATGAGTAACAGAGGTGATTCGCCGGAAACGATGGCCGGAGCTCCGCCTTGGAGGGTGGCAGGAGCCTCCGGCTCCTCTCTCTCTCTCTCTCTCTCTCTCTCTCTCTCTCTCTCTCTCAGTATAGATCTGGTCAGAGGTCTGGTTATGTAATTTGGTATAATATATAACAAAGTATAATATTTATTTTTAATTGTAAGGGTACTTTGGTCATTTCACAAATATTAACAGAAAAAATCTAACAGAGTTAGTAATTTGGACTCAAATGGTTATAGAATTATCAACCAGGGCTTCAGAATGTTAAAAATGAAAATGTTGGACTCAAGTAGTTATATTCAACAAAACACAGGGACTCAAAAAGGAATTTACTCTTGAAGTAATAACCTCGATAAAGCAGTTGTGAGCAAATTGTATTCTAAGCGAATTATCATTCAACACATTTTGGTCATCCGTAAATATTGAAAACAATACACTTTCTACAACTCACAAAATGGGGAAATGCAAGTTTCAGCAAGTTACATACACCAAGAATAAAAAAATATCACTTTACAGCAGACGCACCTGAATTGCAGCATAAAAGAAGTGGTCGAGATCTGCAAACATTGCTTCTGAGCCTGCAAGTGCAGTTGATGCATCAAACTCCTTTAGACTTTTTAAGTCAAACTTAATCCTACATTTCAATGTTATTGGTAAATAGGCACCTGTTTTGAAACTATGAAAAAGCAATATCAAACACCTCCTTAGGAATTAGGACAACAATATATCAAACTACAAATGAACTAATTTACATATAACCAACATATCTATGTACGGCTGCAAACGAACTGAACTTTCAGCGAACAGTTCATGAACCGTACGGCGGGTAGTTCGTTCGTGTTCGTTCGTTTAATAAAGAACGAACACGAACAAAATTTTTTGTTCGTTTAGTTAAACGAACGAACATGAACAGAGGCCGCGTTCGTTCATTTATGTTCGTGAACGTTCGGTAACGTGTTCGTTTATGTTCGATAGTTCAATAGGGTTTATAATTTTTTTATTTTCTTATATTTACCCAAATAAATAATATATGTGAGGTAAATATTTTTGGATAATTTAGTTATATTTTGGGTGGATCTAGCAGATATCTTAAGAATTATTTTTATTCCAAAGTTAATATATGTTCGTTTGTGTTTGTTTATGTTCATGAACATTTCTTTGTGTTCGTTTGTGTTCATGAACACTTGTTTGTGTTCATTAATGTCCGTTTGTGTTCGTATACGTTCATGAACAAAGTTAACAAACGAACACAAACGAACACGAACACAAGTGTTTTCTTAACAAACGAACACGAACAAAAAATCTCGTTTGGAAAGTGTTCATGAACTGTTCGTGAACACATGATTTCCTTAACAAACGAACACGAACAAGGCCTTGTTCGTGTTCATTCGGTTCATTTGCAGCCCTAATCTATGCAACAGAATATCACTATTAGTGTTTTTATACATTTATAACTTATAAGATGCTTCTCTTGCAAAGGCGAACTACGTTTTCTGTTGGTAGACATAAATTTAGTTTAGTTTTCTTAAAACTATATAATGTTAGATGTCATCGTATGCTTTTCATGTGGAGCATAATTTTTGTAATAATATCTTATGTGTTTATGAAAATTTTTAAAATTGTCATTGTGAACAAACACTTAATCCCCCTGAGCAGCCCGTTACCACCTTTTGTGTCTAAAGAATCGATATAAAAAGGGCTAGATGTTCTGTATTTTCGTATGTGATAGAACACTGCTCACCTCATCTCCCTCGCTTATATTAACATACTCAAGATCATATTTTGACTCATTCAAATGATGAATAAAACAATATCTCAAAGTTCTCCTATCGGAAACCTCTTGAAAGCAATTTTCCTGTTATGGAGATGGACTCTACCGCGGCTGAGAATGGATCAATTATTAAATCCAGGAAAGCCAATACTTTAGTAGCTAAAGGTAGTTAATTGGCACAATATTTGTTAACTGAAAGCAACCCCTACTAAATTGTAAAAACAATAAGAAAGTAAACATCATGTTTGAACCCACACAATCTAAAGCATCAACGTGTTGTTAAATTCAAATTTCTAAATGAAAAGAGCATTCTCTATTAGACAAATAGGATGAATAAACTCATTGTAAAGCTCCATAGTAACGTACCTATATCCTATCTAGACCAGAACCGTGTCAAGCTTCACTTCAAAAATGACAACCTTACCTAGCCAGAAGCTGGCTGTGGTGATGATGGCTGAGACCGGCAACAGCGATGATGTTGATTTTCCGTCCCTCTCTTCCTAGTCTCTGCATCATCAATGGATCAAAGAAGTAGAATTTTAAAGTTCAAAGAGCGTCAGGCGACCGCCACCAACCAAACCATTGTTGCAATTGACGGATCCCCTCTTCCCATCTCGTTTGGTGAAGCAGGAAGGAATCATGGAACAGTGGAAGATTAAACACCATCGCCGAACCATCCTCAAACCAGCCCATGGTCAGTCCGTAAACAGTCCCCCCTCTATGCGGTTGCTTGATTCTGCAATGTCCCTCCTCTTTGTCGGTTTCTCTATTGTAGATCTGCCGCCTCAATAGACAACCAACACAACAGAACGAAAGACACCCTGTTCATCAGCAACACAACAGGAAGAGGTCGGAAGCCCTGTGTAGATTTCTTAGAGAGAAAATGGCTACATGTAGAGAGAAGGTAGAGGGTTTCCATATGAGATAGAACGTGGTGGGTAGTGGGTGAATTGTAAAAATGAGAGGGATGCAGAGGATGATATAAGGAGATGAGGACACGTACCCAGGATTAGAAACGTGTATCAATTTTGACCGTATAGATAGGTACAGTGCTTTTTGTCAGATAACCGAAAGTTGCTAAATGTATGTATATATAATGTAATAATAATTAATAAAAAGAAAAAATAATGAACAAAAAAAAAATCAACAAACCCACGTGAGGTTTACTAATTAAAAAGTAACTAGTGGGAAACCCACGCGTTGCTGCGGGACGGGTAATATAAATATATTTATCAAACAATGCACAAGCGTAGTTGTGTTAACCCATCAAGTTGTAGGAAAAGTGTAAAAACATACTGTCTTCCTTCCATTGTCTTTGAATGCAAAACATTGTATATGAAATAACCAAAAAGGTTTTATTAGGCTTACTTCTGTGATATTGAAATTACAAAATAAACCTCAATATATTTGCTTTTAGTGTGCCATTTACAAGAAAACTTTGTCACAATCAACTGTCAATAAATACCTGTGCATCTTGATCAACCTTAAGGACAAGGTTATCGACATCTGCTTCTGTGTCACCAACACACTCATCAGTCTTCTGTAAGGAGTTAATTTTTAATATAAACCTAAAATTTGGTTATGCAGTTTACCTTCATAGATTCCATTTCTTGACGCACATCAGAGTTTCTTTCTAGCACTTCCCTTCCTGATACCTGATAGTTGTTGTTGGTGAAATTAAAGGATTATGATTGATATTGATGAATGGGTGTTACAAACGTTTTGCCTGCCCGAGCTATATACAGTTTGTAACCAATTGAAGGAGAAACCCTTGTGAGAAGAATCACTTTAACGCATGAATGAACATAACCATAAAGGTTTTATATAAAAATTGATAACTTTTATAGAAAAGGTATTTAACGTTATTGATAATTTCTTTAACATGGGATAATGATGTACATAAATGGCAAGGTGTAGGCAACCTTTATAGCTTCTCTACATTCATAGCAAGGTGCATTCAACTATTTCATTCAATATCACAAAAAATGTACAAATTGCTTTTGCAAATAGGGGTAGTATTGGAAGAATTTTCATGACATCTTAGGTGTGAAGCAAGGAACTCTTCATATGTCATCTTAACTTTGGACAATTTGGACATATTTGCCCATGTCTCCTCCTTTATAATGTAGTATAGTATAGATATAGATAATAAAATAAAATATAAAAAATAAATAAATAAAACAAATGATGATGGGATGAAGTAGACAACGGCAACACCGAAGCCCAACACCAGCCATAGGCCACGCGGGCCTTCCACCTGCTACCCGCTTTCCTGACAAGGCCCAGTTTGTTGTTTCTTTAGCCCAGATGTGATTTAATAACCCATTGGGCTAATTTAAAAGAGAGAGAGAGAGAGATCGACCATCCAGGGGATACTTCGAACGGAATGCTGCTGATTACGAGTTCCAACATCTTGGAGACAATTTTGGAGAAGAATAAAGCTCCAGATCAAAAAAAAAAAAAACATTGTTGGTTTATTATATACATATAGTTAGGTTTCTAAATACTTTGTGTTTTTAACTACCATGACTATGAATTCTTTAAACCTTTGATTATTCGTTTTAACATGAATCTCGTTGACTAAATCTTCATGGCTACATAGGTTTAGATGTTTACTATTTGATGGAATGGTTTTTTTTATTCATTTTGGATGTGTTTGATGGAATAAATATTTAAAGTAAAGAACTTAGTTTTGATCATTATGATGAGTATGCATGCTTATATTACTTTACAAACTTTTAGTATTCCGTAAACGTCTTAGTGAATGTCTTTTATGTTTGGATGCTTATTAGGGTTGTCTGCTTAGTGCTTTGTGACTTTAATTTATGGTTTTGTCGACGTATTACATAGAAACGTTAATTGGGGGTCTAGCGATAGTTAGTGTTCTTCCTATTCTTATCAAGAGAAATCTAAGAGATAGTCAAGTTTGCTAAGGCGTTAGGAGTCTAGGGTTCAACGTGGAGAAATCGGGTTTGCCTAGATATCCTATTGTTTTTTTTATTTACCCGTGTCATAGTGAGATCATCCGATTTACTCCTTGCACTTTAAAATGTATTGTGATTAAAAAGTGAGAAATTTAATTCAACCATTTGAGTACTTTAGTATTTTGTCTCAACCAGTGCATTTTTACGCCTTTAAGTTTTCTTGTAGGTCTGATCGATAACTCGGGGGGTTTATTAGGTTATTTGAAGGCAAATCATCTTTAAAACCTGGTTCCAACATAATTCCCATTCCATGATAATTCCAGTTGTCATTAGTATGATTCGATGCTTAGGTAATGCTTTCTCATCCATGATTGTTTCCTAATTGGTTGTTCGTTGCTACTAGGGGTGCAAACGAGCCGAGCCGAGCCCGAGCTTGACCAGGCTTGAGCTCGAGCTCGATTAACATATAAAGGCTCGAGCTCAAGCTCGGCTCGATTCGAGCTTTGTTTTTAAAGCTCGAGCTCGGCTCGTTGGTAGTTTCTCAAGCTCGAGCTCGGCTCGTTTAGTGTTTATTAGTTAATATATTAAATTAAATAATAAAAATAATAGGCTCGATAGCTTGATAAGTCCAAAGCTCGGCTCGGCTCGTTTATTAAACAACTTTAAATATGGGGTAAATAGTATTAAATATTAATAAAATTAATATTATATTAAGGCACGATAAGGCTCGTCAAGCCTTGCGAGCTTCATATGTCAGGCTCGAGCTCGATAAGGCTTGGCTCGTTTCGAGCTTTTTATCGAGTCGATCTCGAGTAGCTCGCGAGCTGCTTGGCTCATTTGCACCCCTAGTTGCTACCTTCTAATATGCGTATCTTCTGTTTATTTACTTTTTAGTTAAAATTTTAAAATCCAATTTGGTAGCCTATGAGTCGATAGAGGTCTACTACCGAGAATAGATAGATTATGTCCACTAATCGATATTCCAAACTTACTTGCTCTGCTACTTGTGCCAAAAACTTGATGTGTGAAAATGTGTATTGAACAATTTCGGGTCAAGTTTTGTAAATTGGAAAAACACGTTGAACAACACACTAATGGCAAGTGTACCAGTCATAGTGTAGCAGAGTAAGTAAGTCCGGAATATCGATCCGCGAACACAATCTGGCAACTCTCGGTACTAGACCTCTATCGACTCCTAGCCTAGCAAATTGGACTTTTTGTGATGTTTTTAATAATTAACTACCAAATGAAATAAATTTAAAATACTTAAATGAACAGGTAGTAAAGAATCACTAAGGAGGAAAATCAAAGATGGGAAAGACAACCACCTATGTATTAATGAAATTGTGACTAACTCGGCTTTGGAAAGTATGTTAGCAATCAAGATCTTATAATATTCACCTCTAGTATCCCAGTGGCTCCCGGATCACTTACCAAGACTGACCAAAAAGGAATCCTAAAGGCTACTAATCTCAGTGTTGGTTAGATCACCTCTTGGTCTCACTAGCAATGTTAAAGTACTCGCTACATTGGTTTAGATTTCCTACTCTCCAATCACAACTACACCCTAAAGTGCAAGGAGTAACCTGTAAAGTCAATCTAAGACACATAAGAAAATAATACTAGAGAACCCACGAAAACTGAATCCCTCAACGTTTCTTGTCTAAATCTCTAGCACGAAAGACAAACTTGACTACCTATTAGAATATGAGGTGTGTTAGAGGCAAGTCTTGGAAGGACTACATGCCACGTCAGCAAATTGTGGGCCCTCCTCTTATGATGACAACTTGAGGACTACCCAAGGGCGTATGGGTAGTCTTCATTGGGTAGTTCTCCACTCCTATTGACCAACATTTAATTTTTATTTTCTAATTTTTGAATAACTAAATAATTAAAATAAATAGCATATAAAGTCACATAATATTTAAAAAAAAGGTTACACATAAAAAAATTACACCTAAAAAATAATGTTTACCGAAAAAAAAATACAAAGCCACGTCTAGTTTCTCCGTTGGCCCAAATATACTTAATCAAATCCGATTGTAGATGTTGGTGCCTGTGCTCGTTGCGTAATGAGAAGTCGTTAATTTCTTGCTGAGCTGGACTAACGGGAACACTATTCTCCCCGAGCTCGTTTTCATGTAAATCACAAATGGCCCTGCCTTCGTCTTCTATATGCATGTTATGCAAGATAATACAAGCATACATACAATAACGCAATTTTTGTGGTGCCCACATTCTTGCCGGGTTCTCAATGATATTCCACTTTGATTGTAGAAGCTCAAAACAACGTTTGATATTCGTTCGCGCCGCTTCTTGATACTTGGCAATTTTTTTTCTTTTTTCGCCGCCCGAGTGCTGAATGGTTTTAACTATTGTAGAGTATCTCGGGTAGATTCCATCAGCAAGATAATACCCTCCAATCCTGATACTGTGAAGCTAGTGTTTGAACCGGTCCCTTTCACAACATCCACGAAAATTAGTGACTGATTGATGACGTTAATGTCATTGTTCGAACCGAGAACTCCATAGAAAGCATGCCAAATCCATAAATCCTGGGAACAAGCCGCCTCTAAGATTATTGTTGGATTTCCGTGTTGACCACTAATTTATGGATGTCGCTGGTCGTTGGTTTTCGCAAATATATTTTGTTGTAGATCTTTACAACACGCTTGCAAAACTTGTATAAACATTCCCGTGCAGTTCTTTCTGACATCTACAAATATTCATCCCAGATGTCGGCTGATGAACTGTAAGCTAGTTGGCGTAAAGCAGCTGTGACTTTTTGAAGAGTTGTGAACTCCCTCTTGCCTCTAGCATCATATCACAATGTAAAAAATGGGTCACAACTCGATAAGTCATCGGCTATACGCAAAAATAGTCGTCAACTAATTATAACCCACAGTGAAAAGTCACATCCGAGTACAACGGTTGCTCGGCAAAGTAATCATGCACTAATCTTTCGTGGACACCTACACGTATGTTGAATAAAATATTTGTATGTATAAAAAATTAAGAACTAAAATATAAATATATGATGTAAATGTATATAATAAGTAAACATTAATATGAAACTTTCAATAATTAAAAAAAAGGTTACCTTCTCGGTCTCTGTTTATTGTCGCTTGCCTAGTTCGTGGTGCACTTGAGACCTCTTGTTCCTCATCCATAATGATTTGCGCCACCATCGCCACAATATTTATAAAAATTTGGTTTTTCTCAGTGGATGACGAAGCAAACGATGGAGCATTCGACATTGTGTTATAATTTTTATAAAAACTTTTAAAAATTGTGTAGAGGTTGAGAGGAATAGGTTATAAAAATGTGAAGAGAGAGAGGTAAAGTTGGAAGTATTTATTTTAAAGTGTTGATGTATTTAAAGAGTAAATAACAGAAAATTGTTTTGTTTTCTTATTTCAAACGCTAATATTACTTGATGTATTGTAAAATACATTTATTTCTAGTGTAAAGTTTGTACTGTTTTTGAGTCGTTTAGATAGTACTTTTATTAGTTTTAGGCTTGTACCGGTCTATTTTATTTAGTATAGGTTTTTTATAGATTTTTATTAGCTTTGGGTCATTTTTAGTACTTATGTATTTATATTTATATTTTGTAGGTGTTCAAGGACGTTGGAGCGTAAACGAGCAACTTTGGTCAAGTCAAGAACACCTGAGTCGAGAGTGGAGCTATAATAATAATATATATATAAATAATATAGAAACTATTATAATAATAATAATTTTTTTTTTTTTTTTTTAGATAAACAAATAATTCTTACAAGTGGGAGGCGGGTAAACGGGCCACAAGTTGCGCCGCTACCCCCTTTTGAATTGAAAAACCTACTCTGTTAAAAATAAAACTTAGGTCCTTCGTCGCTGGAGAGTTGCTCTGCACCACCTTAGAAAAAAAAAACGCCAAACAAAAAGTCAATGGAGGGCAACAATATATATTTGGAAGCGGCGCATATTATTAATTCGAAGGAGGGGCCGCTAATATTTTTTTGGGGGAGTTATTATCGACGGAGGACACAGCAGCAGACGGAGAGAGCTCCAACATATTGGAGAAAGAGGTGGAGGTCAAGGGTTGAAGCCTAGGTGCGAGCACGGGTAGGTTATAATTTTAATTATTTATTATTTATCTATTCGATACCTGTTGTGAACACCATGAATTTGTCTTGTTTTTATTGTTTTGATTTTATCATGAATTTTAGAGGCTAGACTTTTTTGCTACCTAGGTGATGATGAATACACTTGTTTGATTTATTTTCTTTTGGTTTTAGAACTTTTGGTTGTGGGTGAATTTTAAAGTAAAGAACTTTTTATTTTCTGGTTTGATGTGTATGCATATTTAGTTTTGTTTAATTAATTATTATAAACTCCACTTGCGTTTTTGTGAATGTCTTTCATGTATGAATGCGGGTTAGGTTGCGGACTGGGTGTTAGCGACTAGTTTATGGTTAATTTCTGCAAGTTATCCATAGGAGTTGTAATTGTTAGTTAGATGATTCTAAGTGTTCTACCAATTCTCAATAGCTGTAAGGTGCGAGATTGTTGGCCTGTCTAGGGTGTTAAATTGCTAGATCTAGAGGCTTTGTCAGAAGATCTTCCTAGTTTCCCTAGCATTCCTTGTAGGCCAAGTCTTATCAGAGATATTGTAGTTACCCCTTGCACTTTTGGGTGTATTGTGACTTTCGCGCTGTGAGGTAGACTGTCTAGCGGGTACTTTAAGATTCGAGTAGGTAAGCCTGTGAGGGTAACCTCTCAACCGGTGGTTTAACAGCACAACAATATTCTAGGGTTTCCCCTTGAGAAGGGTCGAGGGTGTCTAGTTTATTCTTGATGTTTAGTATTTTAAGATCCCGGTTCCACACCAGTTCCATAGCCGTTAGAAACTTATCATTCATGTGTAGGATTCTAGCCTAGGTAGTGCTTTCCCATCATCTGATCCGATTTCCAGTCTTCAGCTTGTGTTTTAAGTTATTTTAGTTTCTTTTATTTATTTGCATTAGTTTGTTAGAAAATCCCCCCTTTAAACAACAAAACATTATTAAGTCAGTATTTAGGATAAGTAATCGAGTCTAATTTACGTTTTCTAGTAGAGTCTCGTGGGTTCGATACTCGGACTTACTTTAGCTGTACTGCACTGACCGGTACACTTGCCGGTTGTGTGGTTTAGGTTTAGAGAGTCTTAGGTTATAAATTTAAAACTTAGAGTGTCTAGTTTAGGTTAATTTAGTTAGTTTTTACTAAACCACTTTGAGCACATCAAGTTTTTGGCGCCGTTGCCGGGGACTCTTGGCGATTGCGTTAACTAGCTTTGATTATACTTATCTGCCATATCTGTGCTACTTGTGTTTTGTTTTGAGTCTGTCTTTTTGTAAAATGAGTCATAGGAGTCTAATTTTATGTGTCTTTTATTTCTTTTGAGTCTGTAAATATGTGTGAGATTTGTGGAGGACCCCATTTTACCATTTTATGTCCACAATATGCGGGGTCCTCTGCACATTATTGTGCTAATTCCTTTGTGCAGCCGCAACCATATTATTCACAGGGTTGTCCTACAAATTATTATGATGACTCCTATCAGCAGCCACATTTTAATCAGTATCCTAATCAGTTTTCTGGAAGAAATTCTTGTGAGAATAGTGGTAATGATTGGAGTAAAATAGAGAGTCTGTTGACATTACTAGTTGCTAAGGATGCCAATACCCAGAACATGTTAGCAGAGCAGGACACCCTCCTAAAAAACCACGACATCCTCATAAAAAACCGACAGGCTGCTCTTTTAGATCTTCAACGAACAGTAGAAGACATTGCTAGAAGGTTAAAGGAAGAAGAAGAAAAAGAAAAGATTCAGCAAGAGCAGCTGCCGAAAGTTGGTTATACATATGATGAGGAGGGCAACTACCTCGGTTACATGAATGCTCTGGGGGAGTTGTTCCCAACTTTTCCAGAAGAAGGGAAAGAGCCGATCATGCAATACGCTGATGAGTCAGATGAAGAGATCATTCCCATCACGGAGACGAAAATGGGCGTTGAAGTCCCACCTGCGGTGCCACAGGTTACTATATATGATTTTGGGAGTGACTCTGACGATGAAGACGACGAAGAAGAATGGGCGGCATATCAGAGGTCGTTAGTGAAAAAAGAAGTGATAGAAGAAGAAGTGGAATTGGGGGACTCCATAGGTATGATGTTTGGTGCAGATGAAGACAATGAGGATAGTGAGGAGTCGTTATCTGAGGAGGATGAGTTTTTAGATCTTGAGTTAGAGGGTTTGCCTGTTTATGAAGAAGTAGGGGAGTCTGATCCCAATGGGGATATAGCATACCTAGATGCCCTACTCGAAGGTGAACCGACAGACATGACTGAACCTGCACCAGCTGAAAGAACTAAGTGTGGGGATCATCCCATGGAAATGGTGGTAGAAGAAGCGCACCATAGCTGGCCTGTGGTAATAAATGGAATTTCAAAATCAACAACACCACGGGAGAGGGCAAGGAAGAGAAAAAGAAAGGATCGGAATCGGAAGAGGAAGAGGATCAACGGCTGGCACGAGTTGGAGAAGAAGAAGCCAGTGAAAGTCAAGCACGATCAGTCTTCTTGCTACATGCCACGCATCCGGTTCAATCCAGGTAAGTTTAAATTCTGGTGGTCTGACCCGTTAAGAATGCTTAGATTATTTTTCAATTCCAATAATAAATATTCAATTGTTAATGAGGACCGGGTGGAATTAAACGGGTTGGATCGGGTCCAGATAAAAGAGAATCCCCCTGATTAAGTTTAAGTGTGGGGATGCTCTGTAGAGTTTGTAAATTTATATTTATACTTATTTTTTTTTTCTAGCTTTTCATTTTTTTTAATTTGTGGTCCGTCCTTCGGTAGTGGTTCATAGGTTTTTATCTTTTTATTTTATCTTTGTTTTTGTGTCTTTGAGTCTATTTGCAAGTTTGCGTGTTTGCTTAGGTAGAGGAAATTTCACCATGAGCGGATCCCATGTATTGTCTTTATATATATTTTATGAGTGGGAGTTTTGGTAAAGGTTTGGGTAATAAAAGAGAATTTTTCTTAAACAAAAAATTAATAAACTTTCTCTGAAAAAAGACTTTTCATGTAATGTGAGGAGTCTGGGCTGACCTGTTCGCCTCATGCGACCAGCTATTACCCCGGAAAGTTATAATTTTTTTCGCTTTCAACGCGTGTTGCGATCACCAGTGTCCTTCACGTTGAGCGAGAACTAGATTTTTTCTTTCTACCCATTTGGTTCTACCACCATTCACCGCCATTTTGCCAAGCAGGTACGTCTTCTTGTTTGTTATTATATTATGAGTCTAAGTTAGTAGTTTGAGTCTTTTTATTATTTGTGGTTCGGTTTTATGCTCGGGTTTTGTTTGTTTCATTTTGCGCAGGTTTGGATTGCACCGCCCGTACTCAATCTCCATTCGGGTGATTCCAGAGCTGTTATTATTTATCAAGGCAAGCCCAGAGTTTACAATTGTGTCAAAGTCGATTGCGAATGAAATGCTATACGATCGAGCTGGATTGGACTAGAGCTTATGAAGAAAAATTAACCAGCTAAGTCCTTTCCAATTTGCCCTTATTTATTTATTTTTATAATTTTTGTATGCGGAATTTATTTTGTTCTGAGTCGTTTTCTATTCCTACATTGAGGGCAATGTAGAGTTTAAGTGTGGGGATGGGAAACTGTCGTTTAGTCTGTATACAGAGTCGTTTTGGTTTAAAAAAAAATTGAAAAAAAAAGTCCTTGATTTTGAAGTTTGCATTATATAAAATATGGAAGATGATAGGTAAAGTTAGGTGTCCGGTTTTCAAATAGTATGTATAATAAGAGATTAAAATTGATTGAAAACGTGTCTGATTTGGGATATGTGGGTAGGCTCGGCCGGTAGAAAGGTTTCCTTTGAAAAGTAATAAATTAATTATGTTAGGCTATTTTGTGGGTTCTCATCTAGGAGAAACGGGGAGACCGAAACCGCCAAAAATAGTATAAGAAGCACCGTTATAAGTAGAAAACCGTTAGAATTTCTAATCACCAAAAAAAAAAAATAATAATAAAAAATAAAAAAATTAGAAATCAAAGCAAAAATGCTGAAGCTTAAGGTGCATGGTCACTGGGATAGCGACTTGGATTGGCCACACCGTCTGAGTTAAGTATGCTGAGATGAAAAAAAAAATGCTGAAGCTTAAGGTGCCTGGCCACTGGGATAGCGACTTGGATTGGTCACACCCTCTGAGTTAAGTATGCCGAAAAAAAAAGAAAAAAAAGTGATTTTAAATTCTCTTGGTTTTCTACATAAGACGGTTGGGAAATGGTCAATTGGTCGTTCCTTTAGCTTCATAAGCTTGAGGCGGGATTAGGAGGAACTGTGGCTTCCTTTGAGTGAGACCCTAGGTAGACTAATTAACATGAACTTAACATAAATAAAAAGGGGCTTGGAAACCGGTTTGGGTTTAAGAGGATCAGTATACCTGCAATCGCAATCAACACGTTAGTAAATTATAAATTAAGTAACCTATGTTTTGAAACCGGATGTAAGCCTAACTGTGATTCCATAGCATAATTCTTTTTCAGGGACGAAAAAGAGATAAGTGTGGGGATATTTGATGTATTGTAAAATACATTTATTTCTAGTGTAAAGTTTGTACTGTTTTTGAGTCGTTTAGATAGTACTTTTATTAGTTTTAGGCTTGTACCGGTCTATTTTATTTAGTATAGGTTTTTTATAGATTTTTATTAGCTTTGGGTCATTTTTAGTACTTATGTATTTATATTTATATTTTGTAGGTGTTCAAGGACGTTGGAGCGTAAACGAGCAACTTTAGTCAAGTCAAGAACACCTGAGTCGAGAGTGGAGCTATAATAATCTATACATATAATAAACCAAAGCCATTTTAATGACATGGCACTTAAAGAGGCATTCTCCTCCTTGAGTGTGCCATGTGTCATCCCATGTGGCAATGAGATATTTTAGGAAAAAAATAATTTAAAAACAAAATTAGATTTTTCTCTCTTATGTTTCCTCCATAATTTTTAAACGTTAATATCTTTTATATACGAGATTTTTTAAAGAAAAAAATTACACCAAATTAACGAGCGTTTTATTATTTTTCCAACGAGTACCATAGTGCTATATAAAAAACGGAGAAAAAACGACTATTTTTTGTTGGGTTTTGTTCAAACAGGAAAAAAAACACAAAGTGTTCAGGTAAATCATTAATCATGTATAGGCAAGTCACTAATTATGTTCAAATCAGTAAATATGAATTCTATTTTCAACATGCGTTAGCATTGGAGTTATACATTGTTTTAGGTTACATATTAATATTAGAGTTATACATTGTTTAAGGTTAGACGTTAACATTGGAGATATTTTTTTAATTGTTTTAGGTTAGCTGCTACCCGAAGCTTTCATGCATGTAACTGTAAAGCGCATCATTCTATTTCATATGTAAAATTAATATGTAATATTAGATTTTTCAACCCCGGGAGGTTCCCGGGGTATAATCTAGTAATATATATATAAATAATATAGAAACTATTATTATAATAATAATAATAATAATAATAATAATAATAATAATAATAATAATAATAATAATAATAAAAACTAAAAAAACGTGACTTAGAAAGTCACGGAATGCCAAACAAAAAGTCAATGGAGGGCAACAATATATATTTGGAAGCGGCGCATATTATTAATTCGAAGGAGGGGCCGCTAATATTTTTTTTGGGGGAGTTATTATCGACGGAGGACACAGCAGCAGACGGAGAGAGCTCCAACATATTGGAGAAAGAGGTGGAGGTCAAGGGTTGAAGCCTAGGTGCGAGCACGGGTAGGTTATAATTTTAATTATTTATTATTTATCTATTCGATACCTGTTGTGAACACCATGAATTTGTCTTGCTTTTATTGTTTTGATTTTATCATGAATTTTAGAGGCTAGACTTTTTTGCTACCTAGGTGATGATGAATACACTTGTTTGATTTATTTTTCTTTTGGTTTTAGAACTTTTGGTTGTGGGTGAATTTTAAAGTAAAGAACTTTTTATTTTCTGGTTTGATGTGTATGCATATTTAGTTTTGTTTAATTAATTATTATAAACTCCACTTGGGTTTTTGTGAATGTCTTTCATGTATGAATGCGGGTTAGGTTGCGGACTGGGTGTTAGCGACTAGTTTATGGTTAATTTCTGCAAGTTATCCATAGGAGTTGTAATTGTTAGTTAGATGATTCTAAGTGTTCTACCAATTCTCAATAGCTGTAAGGTGCGAGATTGTTGGCCTGTCTAGGGTGTTAAATTGCTAGATCTAGAGGCTTTGTGAGAAGATCTTCCTAGTTTCCCTAGCATTCCTTGTAGGCCAAGTCTTATCAGAGATATTGTAGTTACCCCTTGCACTTTTGGGTGTATTGTGACTTTCGCGCTGTGAGGTAGACTGTCTAGCGGGTACTTTAAGATTCGAGTAGGTAAGCCTGTGAGGGTAACCTCTCAACCGGTGGTTTAACAGCACAACAATATTCTAGGGTTTCCCCTTGAGAAGGGTCGAGGGTGTCTAGTTTATTCTTGATGTTTAGTATTTTAAGATCCCGGTTCCACACCAGTTCCATAGCCGTTAGAAACTTATCATTCATGTGTAGGATTCTAGCCTAGGTAGTGCTTTCCCATCATCTGATCCGATTTCCAGTCTTCAGCTTGTGTTTTAAGTTATTTTAGTTTCTTTTATTTATTTGCATTAGTTTGTTAGAAAACCCCCCCTTTAAACAACAAAACATTATTAAGTCAGTATTTAGGATAAGTAATCGAGTCTAATTTACGTTTTCTAGTAGAGTCTCGTGGGTTCGATACTCGGACTTACTTTAGCTGTACTGCACTGACCGGTACACTTGCCGGTTGTGTGGTTTAGGTTTAGAGAGTCTTAGGTTATAAATTTAAAACTTAGAGTGTCTAGTTTAGGTTAATTTAGTTAGTTTTTACTAAACCACTTTGAGCACATCAAGTTTTTGGCGCCGTTGCCGGGGACTCTTGGCGATTGCGTTAACTAGCTTTGATTATACTTATCTGCCATATCTGTGCTACTTGTGTTTTGTTTTGAGTCTGTCTTTTTGTAAAATGAGTCATAGGAGTCTAATTTTATGTGTCTTTTATTTCTTTTGAGTCTGTAAATATGTGTGAGATTTGTGGAGGACCCCATTTTACCATTTTATGTCCACAATATGCGGGGTCCTCTGCACATTATTGTGCTAATTCCTTTGTGCAGCCGCAACCATATTATTCATAGGGTTGTCCTACAAATTATTATGATGACTCCTATCAGCAGCCACATTTTAATCAGTATCCTGATCAGTTTTCTGGAAGAAATTCTTGTGAGAATAGTGGTAATGATTGGAGTAAAATAGAGAGTCTGTTGACATTACTAGTTGCTAAGGATGCCAATACCCAGAACATGTTAGCAGAGTAGGACACCCTCCTAAAAAACCACGACATCCTCATAAAAAACCGACAGGCTGCTCTTTTAGATCTTCAACGAACAGTAGAAGACATTGCTAGAAGGTTAAAGGAAGAAGAAGAAAAAGAAAAGATTCAGCAAGAGCAGCTGCCGAAAGTTGGTTATACATATGATGAGGAGGGCAACTACCTCGGTTACATGAATGCTCTGGGGGAGTTGTTCCCAACTTTTCCAGAAGAAGGGAAAGAGCCGATCATGCAATACGCTGATGAGTCAGATGAAGAGATCATTCCCATCACGGAGACGAAAATGGGCGTTGAAGTCCCACCTGCGGTGCCACAGGTTACTATATATGATTTTGGGAGTGACTCTGACGATGAAGACGACGAAGAAGAATGGGCGGCATATCAGAGGTCGTTAGTGAAAAAAGAAGTGATAGAAGAAGAAGTGGAATTGGGGGACTCCATAGGTATGATGTTTGGTGCAGATGAAGACAATGAGGATAGTGAGGAGTCGTTATCTGAGGAGGATGAGTTTTTAGATCTTGAGTTAGAGGGTTTGCCTGTTTATGAAGAAGTAGGGGAGTCTGATCCCAATGGGGATATAGCATACCTAGATGCCCTACTCGAAGGTGAACCGACAGACATGACTGAACCTGCACCAGCTGAAAGAACTAAGTGTGGGGATCATCCCATGGAAATGGTGGTAGAAGAAGCGCACCATAGCTGGCCTGTGGTAATAAATGGAATTTCAAAATCAACAACACCACGGGAGAGGGCAAGGAAGAGAAAAAGAAAGGATCGGAATCGGAAGAGGAAGAGGATCAACGGCTGGCACGAGTTGGAGAAGAAGAAGCCAGTGAAAGTCAAGCACGATCAGTCTTCTTGCTACATGCCACGCATCCGGTTCAATCCAGGTAAGTTTAAATTCTGGTGGTCTGACCCGTTAAGAATGCTTAGATTATTTTTCAATTCCAATAATAAATATTCAATTGTTAATGAGGACCGGGTGGAATTAAACGGGTTGGATCGGGTCCAGATAAAAGAGAATCCCCCTGATTAAGTTTAAGTGTGGGGATGCTCTGTAGAGTTTGTAAATTTATATTTATACTTATTTTTTTTCTAGCTTTTCATTTTTTTTTAATTTGTGGTCCGTCCTTCGGTAGTGGTTCATAGGTTTTTATCTTTTTAAGAAGCCAGTGAAAGTCAAGCACGATCAGTCTTCTTGCTACATGCCACGCATCCGGTTCAATCCAGGTAAGTTTAAATTCTGGTGGTCTGACCCGTTAAGAATGCTTAGATTATTTTTCAATTCCAATAATAAATATTCAATTGTTAATGAGGACCGGGTGGAATTAAACGGGTTGGATCGGGTCCAGATAAAAGAGAATCCCCCTGATTAAGTTTAAGTGTGGGGATGCTCTGTAGAGTTTGTAAATTTATATTTATACTTATTTTTTTTCTAGCTTTTCATTTTTTTTTAATTTGTGGTCCGTCCTTCGGTAGTGGTTCATAGGTTTTTATCTTTTTATTTTATCTTTGTTTTTGTGTCTTTGAGTCTATTTGCAAGTTTGCGTGTTTGCTTAGGCAGAGGAAATTTCACCATGAGCGGATCCCATGTATTGTCTTTATATATATTTTATGAGTGGGAGTTTTGGTAAAGGTTTGGGTAATAAAAGAGAATTTTTCTTAAACAAAAAATTAATAAACTTTCTCTGAAAAAAGACTTTTCATGTAATGTGAGGAGTCTGGGCTGACCTGTTCGCCTCATGCGACCGGCTATTACCCCGGAAAGTTATAATTTTTTTCGCTTTCAACGCGTGTTGCGATCACCAGTGTCCTTCACGTTGAGCGAGAACTAGATTTTTTCTTTCTACCCATTTGGTTCTACCACCATTCACCGCCATTTTGCCAAGCAGGTACGTCTTCTTGTTTGTTATTATATTATGAGTCTAAGTTAGTAGTTTGAGTCTTTTTATTATTTGTGGTTCGGTTTTATGCTCGGGTTTTGTTTGTTTCATTTTGCGCAGGTTTGGATTGCACCGCCCGTACTCAATCTCCATTCGGGTGATTCCAGAGCTGTTATTATTTATCAAGGCAAGCCCAGAGTTTACAATTGTGTCAAAGCCGATTGCGAATGAAATGCTATACGATCGAGCTGGATTGGACTAGAGCTTATGAAGAAAAATTAACCAGCTAAGTCCTTTCCAATTTGCCCTTATTTATTTATTTTTATAATTTTTGTATGCGGAATTTATTTTGTTCTGAGTCGTTTTCTATTCCCACATTGAGGGCAATGTAGAGTTTAAGTGTGGGGATGGGAAACTGTCGTTTAGTCTGTATATAGAGTCGTTTTGGTTTAAAAAAAAATTGAAAAAAAATGTCCCTGATTTTGAAGTTTGCATTATATAAAATATGGAAGATGATAGGTAAAGTTAGGTGTCCGGTTTTCAAATAGTATGTATAATAAGAGATTAGAATTGATTGAAAACGTGTCTGATTTGGGATATGTGGGTAGGCTCGGCCGGTAGAAAGGTTTCCTTTGAAAAGTAATAAATTAATTATGTTAGGCTATTTTGTGGGTTCTCATCTAGGAGAAACGGGGAGACCGAAACCGCCAAAAATAGTATAAGAAGCACCGTTATAAGTAGAAAACCGTTAGAATTTCTAATCACCAAAAAAAAAAATAATAATAATAAAAAATAAAAAAATTAGAAATCAAAGCAAAAATGCTGAAGCTTAAGGTGCATGGTCACTGGGATAGCGACTTGGATTGGCCACACCCTCTGAGTTAAGTATGCTGAGATGAAAAAAAAAATGCTGAAGCTTAAGGTGCCTGGCCACTGGGATAGCGACTTGGATTGGTCACACCCTCTGAGTTAAGTATGCCGAAAAAAAAGAAAAAAAGTGATTTTAAATTCTCTTGGTTTTCTACATAAGACGGTTGGGAAATGGTCAATTGGTCGTTCCTTTAGCTTCATAAGCTTGAGGCGGGATTAGGAGGAACTGTGGCTTCCTTTGAGTGAGACCCTAGGTAGACTAATTAACATGAACTTAACATAAATAAAAAGGGGCTTGGAAACCGGTTTGGGTTTAAGAGGATCAGTATACCTGCAATCGCAATCAACACGTTAGTAAATTATAAATTAAGTAACCTATGTTTTGAAACCGGATGTAAGCCTAACTGTGATTCCATAGCATAATTCTTTTTCAGGGACGAAAAAGAGATAAGTGTGGGGATATTTGATGTATTGTAAAATACATTTATTTCTAGTGTAAAGTTTGTACTGTTTTTGAGTCGTTTAGATAGTACTTTTATTAGTTTTAGGCTTGTACCGGTCTATTTTATTTAGTATAGGTTTTTTATAGATTTTTATTAGCTTTGGGTCATTTTTAGTACTTATGTATTTATATTTATATTTTGTAGGTGTTCAAGGACGTTGGAGCGTAAACGAGCAACTTTGGTCAAGTCAAGAACACCTGAGTCGAGAGTGGAGCTATAATAATAATATATATATAAATAATATAGAAACTATTATAATAATAATAATAATAATAATAATAATAATAATAATAATAATAATAATAATAATAATAATAATAATAATAATAATAATAATAATAAAAAAACTAAAAAAACGTGACTTAGAAAGTCACGGAATGCCAAACAAAAAGTCAATGGAGGGCAACAATATATATTTGGAAGCGGCGCATATTATTAATTCGAAAGAGGGGCCGCTAATATTTTTTTGGGGGAGTTATTATCGACGGAGGACACAGCAGCAGACGGAGAGAGCTCCAACATATTGGAGAAAGAGGTGGAGGTCAAGGGTTGAAGCCTAGGTGCGAGCACGGGTAGGTTATAATTTTAATTATTTATTATTTATCTATTCGATACCTGTTGTGAACACCATGAATTTGTCTTGCTTTTATTGTTTTGATTTTATCATGACTTTTAGAGGCTAGACTTTTTTGCTACCTAGGTGATGATGAATACACTTGTTTGATTTATTTTCTTTTGGTTTTAGAACTTTTGGTTGTGGGTGAATTTTAAAGTAAAGAACTTTTTATTTTCTGGTTTGATGTGTATGCATATTTAGTTTTGTTTAATTAATTATTATAAACTCCACTTGCGTTTTTGTGAATGTCTTTCATGTATGAATGCGGGTTAGGTTGCGGACTGGGTGTTAGCGACTAGTTTATGGTTAATTTCTGCAAGTTATCCATAGGAGTTGTAATTGTTAGTTAGATGATTCTAAGTGTTCTACCAATTCTCAATAGCTGTAAGGTGCGAGATTGTTGGTCTGTCTAGGGTGTTAAATTGCTAGATCTAGAGGCTTTGTGAGAAGATCTTCCTAGTTTCCCTAGCATTCCTTGTAGGCCAAGTCTTATCAGAGATATTGTAGTTACCCCTTGCACTTTTGGGTGTATTGTGACTTTCGCGCTGTGAGGTAGACTGTCTAGCGGGTACTTTAAGATTCGAGTAGGTAAGCCTGTGAGGGTAACCTCTCAACCGGTGGTTTAACAACACAACAATATTCTAGGGTTTCCCCTTGAGAAGGGTCGAGGGTGTCTAGTTTATTCTTGATGTTTAGTATTTTAAGATCCCGGTTCCACACCAGTTCCATAGCCGTTAGAAACTTATCATTCATGTGTAGGATTCTAGCCTAGGTAGTGCTTTCCCATCATCTGATCCGATTTCCAGTCTTCAGCTTGTGTTTTAAGTTATTTTAGTTTCTTTTATTTATTTGCATTAGTTTGTTAGAAAACCCCCCCTTTAAACAACAAAACATTATTAAGTCAGTATTTAGGATAAGTAATCGAGTCTAATTTACGTTTTCTAGTAGAGTCTCGTGGGTTCGATACTCGGACTTACTTTAGCTGTACTGCACTGACCGGTACACTTGCCGGTTGTGTGGTTTAGGTTTAGAGAGTCTTAGGTTATAAATTTAAAACTTAGAGTGTCTAGTTTAGGTTAATTTAGTTAGTTTTTACTAAACCACTTTGAGCACATCATTACTGTTGACATGTACCCACCAAACACAACAACCAATCAGCGCCTTCGTCATCCAATATTAGACGTTTTGGACGGGATGGGAACGGCTGGGGCGGTGTTAGCTGACCCAAGACGATGAAGACGGGCTCCGATAGTCTTACCTCCTAGTTTTAAATATGCTATTTTTTGGCCTTCATCGCGTTACCGGCCAGAACACATTAAATTTTTTTTTTTTTTTGATACTGGGCCTGCTTCATACATGTTTGTTCTGATTGGGCCGTTGCTTTTTTTTTCTTTTCTTGGTTGAGTTCCCACAAATTTGGAACAAGTTCACGAGACATGTTTTTTTTCATACTTTATTTCTATTTTTTATACTAATAAAAATAATAAATAATAATAATAAATATTTTATTATTATTAGTATTATTATTTCTAATTGTTATTAAATAATTTAATATATTATTATTTTATTTATAATAGTCTCATAGTCGCTCTTGGGTTTTACGTCTCGATCATTTTCTTATGTCTTGAGCTCTTTTTTCATGACCACATATATAATAGTAAAAACGACTTGAAACGAATAAAAAACAAATAGAATAGTATACAAAATACACGGGAAAAGATATGCGGTTTGCAACACATCAGCTCTTCAGCAAATGTCAGCAAATATTCAGAAGTAGATTTCATGTTGTCCTTGTTTCTAGCCATATCAGAGTCTGTATAACTAACAAGCATCGACTCCTCTCCTCCAAATGCTATACCCAACTTGAAAGTATCACGTTAAGAATACATTTAACTTCTTCCCGGTGCCTCTTACTTGGATTTGAAAGAAACCAACAACACATGTTGTGTTACCACTATAAAAATGTATCATACTTCCACTTCTAACGCATATAGAACTCTATCCATTTGTTTAATCTTCTAATTAGATAATGGACAATCTTTGAGAAAATGACTTGAATAGTCCATGTGGTTTGCCCAAATTTCACCTTTAGTCTTCAATTTTCCAAAATTACATCTGTATTCCCCAACTTTTGGTGTCACTTAACTTGGATAGTTCTTGGAGTGGATAGAGGTTAAATAATCCAGTTAAGTGGGTGTGAAATTACTAAACTACCATTGTTATTAAAAAATATAAAAAGAATTAATGTGGGACCCACCCACTTCATTTTCCCCATCCCATCACCTCCACAAACCACCACCACCACCACCACAACCCATCTCCACTTTCACCACCACCACTACCACCGACATCCTAACCACCACAGCCACCACCCACTTCATCTTCCCAATAGCCCATCAAGGCACAATGGTATGTGCTGGGTTCAGGACGTAATGGCGGCGGTGGTGGTAAGATCGCCACGAGACTGCCAATGGGTATGCCATCGAACGAGAAGAATAGGCTTTCAATGGGTTTACATTCGGATGAGATAGGGGCAGTGGGTTCTGAAGCATCTGGAGGTGGTTCTCGTGAATGGACCTCAACTTTCGAAGAGAAAGAGTTGTTCAGTTCCCCAGATATTTTGTTTCTTCACCTTCTCTTAAAACTGATGAACAAATGATTAAGATTACAGAGGATGAGAAAACAATTAGAAAACAAAATGTGTTGGGATTTAAAGTTTTTCTTGTTTTTTCAATCATGCATGCTTCCTTTGATTCTTGATTGTATGTTGCTTAAATTCTGATGTTGGTAGGGAAAAAGTAATCTTCCTGTTTGAGAGCCGAAATCATCGCCGATGATGGGTGGGGAAGATGAAGTGGGTGGTGGTCAATGTGGAGATGGGTGGTGATGGTTTGTGGAGGTGATGGGTTGGAGAAGATGAAGTGGGTGGGTCCCCACATTAATTCTTCTTATATTTTTAATAACAAGGGTAGTTTAGTGATTTCACACCCACTTAACTGGATTATTTAACCTCCATCCACTCTAGGGACTATCCGAGTTAAGCGACACAAAAAGTTGGGGACTACAGGTGTAATTTTAAAATTTGGGGACTAAAGGTGAAATTTGGGCAAACCGCATGGACTATTCTAGCACTTTCCTCACAATCTTTATTAGTTAGTTTAAAATTGGAAGTAGGACATGAACTAACCATTTTAGCTTTAGCTGTGTTAAATTTGCAAAGTACATTCTCAACTTATTTTAATGACATGTGCTACTTATTTCAAGCTCTATCTCAAGTAATCCAAATGCAAAGGTTATGTTTTACTGGCCCAAGTCTTTCATACGAAATGGTGTGCGCAATTCTTTCTTTACTTGGAAAATTCTGGCAACATTCTTGCCATCAATAGAAAAGAAGCAATTAAATAATGAAATCATCATCACTAAACAATTGGAAGAAAACACAATGATCTGAAATAGTCGTTTGGGTAACCTTGCTCTCCCATAGCTGACACAAGTTTCTTGTACCTTTGTCTTGATGATTGCTTCAACCCATAAATATTTGGGTGAAGTTTACAGGAAAGTCTTCTATACCCTTAAACCGGAAACCTTCAAGTTACACCATATAGATTTCTTTTGTCCAAGTCACCTTGAAGGAACGTTGTCTTGACATCCATCTGATCAACCTCAAGATAAAGGCTAGCAGCAAATCTAAGAATCAACCGAATGGAACTCATCCTCACGATTAGAGAGAAACTCTCATCAAAATAAATACCCTTTCTTTAACCTAAGCCTTTGACCATAAATCTGGCCTTGTAGCTAGGCTGTGAGGTATGTTCTTAAGTATCCACTTTATAGACCAACTTGTTCTTCAATACTATTTTGCCCTTCGGCAACTTCACCAACTTAAACGTATATTAGTAATCCATCTAGTCTTGCATTCCTTCAACTTAATCCCTTTTGTGTTTATCTTCCATAGAGTTTGTATAACACTCCGGCTCCCCCTATCTGTGAGTAAGACATACCCATCATTAGAAAAAAAAAACACAGTCTCTACCCCATTAAAGGTCCCGACTCCAAAATGGTGATCTCCTAAATACTTAGCTATTTCTTTCCCAACATTCTTCATAGCCACCATGGAAACCAACATTCTCGAGTTAGCTCCTAGGGCAATGGGTCGAATTCCGTTATCCGGTTTCAATAGCGGGGTTAGGTGAGCCGAGGCAACAAAATCGCTTAGGACCTTAGGGCATAACCCCCTAGCCACAGATTAACCACCTCATTGATGGCTGAAAGTAAACCCGAAAATGTCGCGGTCCCTTCTCCGCTAAGAGTGTCTAAAAGATGTTAGGGTCGCAAGCCATCCTTCCCACAACAAGTCCCTTCCGGGAAGGATTTAACACACCCCAACACACATTTCACACCCACTGTTAAGGCATGCTGGGTGAATGTACCACAAGGCAAAACCGAAGGTGACACAACATGGTGTTTCTAGATAATAGCCTTCATGGTAGTATCCCTGAGAGGTGCAACCCCTAAGGAGCACAACACCTTATTGCAGTCGTGTAGTGACCATCACTAACCTTTCAAAGGCACTGCTTAATGTTGGTATTACATGCAGATGATTTCTCTCCCTCATCATCTCCCCTTATACAAGCTCCCCCCCCACACCACGTATTTGGAAGAGGTAATTAACTAAATCAGCAAACCCAGACACATCCTTCCATAGTATCCCTGAGAGGTGCAACCCCTAAGGAGCACAACACCTTATTGCAATCGTGTAGTGACCATCACTAACCATTCAAAGGCACTGCTTAATGTTGGTATTACAAGCAGATGATTTCTCTCCCTCATCATCTCCCCTTATACAAGCTCCCCCCCCCCCGCACCACGTATTTGGAAGAGGTAATTAACTAAATCAGCAAACCCAGACACATCCTTCCATATCGCAAGTGCTTGTTGAATGCTACTACACTGCAATGACTTTTTATTTCCTGACCTGCGCTCCTGCGTGGTAGAAGGCCTAATCAACTGAAAGATACGACGAGGTAATAGCAAGCGCTTGACCCAATTTTCAACGGACCCTGGCGAAGCCACCACTTTACGCAAGGCATATGTCAAAGCATGCGTAAACGCCAAACGACAGCTATGAGGAATGCTTTTAGCGGTTTGAATAGGAAGGGATAAAACCGCTCAAGGAGGGAAACATCTCCCAATACCCCCTGAAGAGGTCTGGCTTCATACTCCACCGCCAAATTTCTAGGTCTTTGAATCTCCACTATGTAGCTACCGGTATCCTCGCCCCCTCCCCCACAGAAAAAGTAGGAGATACCGACAGCATGATGACACTCCCCTATTAAGGGCATGCATGGACATACATCTCCCACACATCCATTTATTAAATGACCACAGTGTTTCTCCAACAGCCATGAAAAGATCCACATCCTTGGATATAACCTCCCTTAGGAAAGTTTTCCGCCACTCCGTCTTGAAGTGGTCTCGCTGGAAGTGGGAAATGAGTCTGTTGTAACTCGAGGATCCATGCCTACCATCTTTACAATCATGAAAATTCTTAAAGGGGCATGACCACACTCCACCTTCAGAACTAGTCCTCGGATCCTCCGTCTGGCCACTACTGTTACCCTTGAGAGGAATCATATAACACACCGAAGCCTTGCCTCAAGTTGAGTTGAGTAGGTCAAGAGTGCGAACTAACTAACCTAACCGGGAGGAGGAGGCAAGCAACCACTTTGTTGCCACACCCCCTAACTGCTGACCAAAAAAGAAACTAAGACATCATCCCAAAAAGGGAAGTACAAATGGAAAGGGGCGAATGGCTAGGGTGTTTGGGTGACTAGCAAAGGTGTATGGGTGAATGGCTTGGATGGTGGGGCAAATGGGGTTTGAAATCCCGTCCATTAGGAGGACGGCGAGCAGGGGTGAGGCGGAGAGTGGAGGTGAGGCAGTGAAGGCGGTTGGTGGGGGTGAGAGGGAGGTAGGGGCAGATGTGAGGCAGAGGAAGGCGGTGGGTAGGGGTGAGAGGGAGGGAGACGGTGGAGGTAGAGTTAGACAGTGGTGGTGAGAGGGAGGTGGAGGGTGAGAGGGAGGAAGATGGTGGGGGCGGGGTAGAGGTTAGATGGTGGGGGCGGGGTTAGAAGGTGGTGGTGAGAGGAAGGTGAAGGGTAAGATGGAGGAAAATAGAGAGAGCTATTATTACTAAATGTAGGTTAAATGAGTTGTGATTTAACCTCTATTTACCCTAGAACAGTAATAAACCATGCAGACTAAATGAGTTGTGCTTTCTCATAAAAAAACACCAATACATACATAATACCAGTTTGTTTTGTTGTAGTTAGGGATGAGCTCGGGATGGTATCGGTACCGAACCGATTCCGATCCCGACAATACCGATACCGAAAAGTCCAAAAAACCAATACCGATACCGAACACATACGGTACGGTACAGTATCGGTTCGGTATCGGTACGGTACCGGTATGGTATCGGTGTTTTACCTTAAAATACCGATACCGATAATACCGAAACCGAAAATCCATAAATATGGGTACCGATACCGATCCCGAAACCCCTCGGTTCGGTATCGGTTCGGTACGGTATCGGGATTGGGACGGGACGGAATCGATATTCGGCCTTGTATGCTCATCCCTAGTTGTAGAATTGACGGCTAAAAAACACAAACTCATTCAATCTATATGTTTTATCTTTTCTTTTAACCTAATATAATAATAAATAAACCCATGTAGATTAAATGAGTTGTGCTTTCATTAGAAAAACACCTACAATTACATACCACATGTTAATAGTAACACTCTAAATATATTTTGCCAAAAAAAGTAATTCTAATCATAATGATGCTCTTTTTCTTTTGTATTATCTATAGTCGGTTCAAAGTACCAACATATGACGTAATATATGATCAATGGGAGAACTTTAAATATCATAAAATATCATCATAGTTGATTAGGGACAAATGGTGCTCTCAAGAACACGATTCTTTTCTACATCATTTTGTGACTTTATGCTTTTTCAACTTCATATCATATTATTCCACCAACTCTATATAATGACCATATGTTTCTCCCCCTCCTCATACCATACCCTATAATCTTTTCAGTCTTATTATATACACGTTTTCAAAACCTATAAAACCAAAAATACTTTCACAATGGATATTGTGATGCGAATGGTGACTGAGTGGCCAGTGGTAATATTCAGTAGGAGTTCGTGTTGCATGTGTCACTCGATAAAGACACTCTTTTTCGAGCTTGGAGTAAACCCCGTGGTTTACGAGCTTGATGAAATCCCCAAAGGTCAGGAAATCGAGCAAAGCCTTTTAAGGCGGGGACGAAATCCGCCTGCTGTGTTCATAGGAGGTGAATATGTTGGTGGGGCTAGTAAGATTATTAGCCTTCATCTTGAGCAGTCTCTACAAACTATGCTTGTTAATGCAGGAGCCCTATTGGAGGAACCAGTTGTTAACTAGTATACTTGTTTACATACCGATATACCCATATATACACTCACATATACATGTTGGTCGTTTTACCATTTTCACTTCAGTTAATAAAAAACGATCATAGGCTTTGCAAGTGGCCGGTAGTATCATGTTTGCAATCGTGAGTCGTGAAGTGAAGTTGTATGTCTTCAGTTAATAAACTCTATACGGGTTTAGCATGAAGACTTTTGATATATAACCAATGATGAACCATACAAGATTACTACGTACTTGCATTTTCCCGTTTGCCTTTTGACATATTTGTACTCATATGGTCACATTATGCATTTGATGAGTATGAGCAGGCTCTTACCTAAATCATTAAGACAAAGTATATATAATATATTTACACTCAAAGTATACACTTGTTGGGAGGTTTAGAGCATCCACAATAAGGATCCTTAAAAACCTCTAAAAACCTGTCCAGTCAGCTGCCATATCCGAAAAACACTCATTCTTTAAAAATACTAAAAACTTACCCAATAAGGAAACCTAAAAATCTTTAAAAACATTGCCACATGATCACCACCTTTTACATTTATTTTCAATTACTTATCTTATAATAATATCCCAACCCCACCACCCGGACCCACCTCTTGGGTTTTTAGAGGTTTTTTTTGTGAAGATCCTCCACCAAAAACCTCCCCTAAAAACCAACCCCACAAAAGCCACCCACCAAAAACCTCTTCTAAAAACCCCTAAAATCCTCTATATATTGTGGATGCCCTTAGTACTAACTATGCTCACATAATTGTAAGATACCACAACTTCTTGATTTTCCATTGATACATTGAGTATACATTTATAATACAATGAGGAAAGATTTTAGGAGGTAAATGCTATACAATAAAAGCTATACAATTAATTTAATAAAGTGGAGGTTGAATATTGAGTTGGACTATTGACTTAGATGATATCTTGAGAGATATTATCGGTTAACAATAATCACCCTAGTTATGATATTTATTAATATTAATGTCTTGTGTTATTAAGTTGGTGATTAAGGATGTGTGTATACATACATGTCCTAATACACTTGATGAATCATGAAATATAAAGATTAATTGTGAAAACCTGCAACGATATGTGAAGCTCAAATACATCAGTTATGAAGAAGATAAATCGATAAAGTCTACATAAATCAAATTGTGAAAACCTACAACGATACGTGAAGATAAAAGCTCAGTACCGAATCGATTGAGAATCTAAAGAGGTTATAAAATTGTTTTTCAAATAATATGAACTAGATTAATTATGGAACCATGATGATTTCACAAGATATCTTACAAAACCTTGATTAACTTAAAAAATCAAAAGTTTTACCTTTTTGAATCTTATTAGATGGAATCTACTAAATGGAGAATGTTTTCAAATAAAATATTAATTGAAGAGACAATAGATTTTTAAATCGTTAAATACAAAACAATTTGGGAAAGCATCATACACCCTTTACAAATTAGAATAGTAAATTAATCTTAACATTTACATGTTATATTTAATATTGAGCTTAGAATTTAATGGAAATGTGTTAAATTAAGTTACAATGCATGGATGTGACCATAGTCCATAGATTATGACACAAAACAACAAAACAATTTGGCATGAACAGTAGACACTTGCATTGTTTTTTCTTTTCCTTATTTGGTATAAATAGAAGCTTTCCAATTCATTTTAACTCACACACTTAGGTGTTACTAAATGTACTCTTTTTTTAATGGGTTGCACCTCTCAAGTTTTTAAGTAAATACAATTAATCCTTATATTTTCAATTTTTTTAGAAAAAATTGCATTAGGAAACACGCCTAATTTTTCTAAGGGGTTATCGCATTTTGATGCCATGAATTTTGAATATACATATGCTTATTATAAACCAAGCTAACAAAAGGAAACAGCCCCACAAGCAAACCAAAAAAGTGAAAAACATAGGCAAATTAAAAACACACAAGTCTTCAAGAATAGTTAGTGCATAAATGTTTCTAGCTTTACAGCTTCAAGAACACTACAAACACCATTTATAGCAACGGTTCTTCTAGGTCAAGTGTAAAAATTTCCCTTTTTAAGTTATGGAATTGGAAAAGTTTTCAACTTATTCTTTTGGAAAGAGCTGTGAAAAGTAAAAGGGAGGAGGGGTGCATTTAGCTCGCCCCTTGCTATAAACACTTTCAAATACATATTTATTTAAGATCTCTCTAATTCCCTTGATATTCAAACATAAAATTGAGTTGAGATTCAAGAGAAAAGTAGAATAGTTATGCTACAACTATAGATCTTTCAAGCATTGTGTTAGTATTAGTTTCGTGAAAATTATCATTGTATTAGTATGTGATTTGTGTGGGGTACTATAGTTAGTGATTTACGAAAAAAGTGATAACAACCTCTTGAGATTACTGAAATAGAGAAGATGATCGCTACCTTAAATTAGTGAAATGTTGTTAGGTGATCACTATATCTTGCTTAGTGAAGCGCTTACATTGGTGATCTCTTTTGTTCAAGATAAATATTTTGTGTTCAAAAGTAACGTTAGTGGAGCAAATCTTGATTAGTGAATCCGAAAGAGGACGTATATGTGAGTTAACATCTACTTGAACCTCTTTAAATTGGTTTTGTAATTCCTTAATTTACTTAAACTCGTTAGTATTATATTTTTCATTCATAAACACATAAACGCGACTAATTACATCAAGATAGCGGGCAGGCGGGCAACAAGCTGCGCCGCCACCCCTTTCTGGATGGCAAACCCTAACCTACTAAAAACGAACCCATGCCCCCCCGAAGTCGAGACACTGCTATGAATAACCCGTTGGACTCTAGTCAGGAACCGGATGGCTTCCGGTGCCAAAGAGCCAAAGGTATCAAATGCCAGGGGAACGAAAACGTGTTGGTTCTCCTCGCAAGCTTTAGCATGCTTCTCAACTTTCTTCGCCTCTGCTTTCCGCACCGCTTGCCCTGCTAAAAAACCACTATCCCTCAAACCAACCAGGGGAGATACACCTGTTAGGTCGACGCAAGCGTGTTTCCCCCCGGCCCACCCAAAGACAAGCAGGTCTGCTGGACGTAGGGTGGATCTCCCGTCAGCGGGGTCCGAGAGGAAATTCACAGGAGCCTCCCTCTTGGCTGAGATCCCAGCCCTTCTTAAAATGTCCCAAAGAACGTCCCGGACCCAGTCATGCCTATATTTGAAACCAGGCAAGTCCTTATGCATTTATGTTCATGTATGTAAACTCAAAATTGAACAATACATGCCAAATTTAACATTCCCTATAAAATGGCACCATATGCAATGGCTTATATATATAATCACTTGTATTCATTTTTTTTTCATAACTTTTCTCTATTTATTTTCTTGCTTTCACTTTGCGTTCATCTAGCTAGTAAGAATTATAGTTCATATAACCCTTAGTTATTGTACATCAGAATTTGTTGTTTGGTGAATCCTATTGGATTTAATCACGAGTGTAAGTTATTCTTGAATCGGACAAGAGAGAAAAATGATTCGAACCTGATCACGAACAAACCTTTTCAGAATGCATGGTACACAGACTTGAAAGAAACTACGAATTCTGTACGTGTGTGGAGATGACGATATAACAATATTCCTAGCATTATACAATGATGGGAAAAAGGATCGAATCATTTGAAGGTGACAAGTATATATGCATACAATTTGTCTGGTTATACTATATAATACTCAATAAATTAATGTTCCAACTTTAAAAGAACAAAATATCGACCATATAATAACCCAACGCACTCAAAATACCCGAAATTTCCTGAAACTAAAAGAATATATACCAAAATAGTTTCGAATTATTATGTCGTGTAACACACGTCAGCTCGTACGATCAGTATTTTTTGCTTTGCCACGAGAAGATCACAGATTTTAATGACAAAATCCCCAAAATGTCCCTTCTGACTTTCAAATGTCTCTAAACATCCTTTTGAATTCTCAATTCTACAAATGTCCCACAATTAAAAAAGAGCGACAATACCTTTGTTTTATGATCGGTTGGACGTGTTCAGGTTCAACGAAATCATATCACGTCTTGGAAGCACCCATAATATATAGTAACGAGGCGGCTTCGGTTGTGTTTCTGTGGCCAATGTCAGGGTGCAACGATGCTCTTAAATTTGTGTCACAAGCTTCTTTGCTGATGTAACTACTTGTGTTTTAAGTCATAAATTTATTAAAGTTAATTCAAAGCATCTGGTTTTTGTTAGTTAAGTCATGGAGTTGTAATGTTTAAAAAGGTTAATGAATTAAAGTAGTTGCCTTTATTTTACTACTATCATGGAGTTATGGTTTGATTCAGTCCTTTGTTTATATTGAGTAATGATTCAATACTCTCATGCACCATGCACGTGCTAGTTTCCATGCATCATGCACGTGTTAAGGGCTATTGGATCTTGCGAAGTTTAAGGCTTTATCTATTCCATTTTTACGTTAGATTTGAATTTGAGTAAGTTTGTTTAGTCCGCTTTTTTTGTTATTTTGTTTGTTTCCATTAGTATACTGCCGATATAAGTGTAGGTTCTTGTTTAGTATTAACAAAAAACAATAAGAAAAAGCCATTGAGTTTGCTCAAATCAATTGTCTTCGTGAGATTAATATTTTTTAATATCTACAAAGGTATCAGAGCTAGAGAGTGATCATATTCATCCAATTCCTTATATGGCTGAACAAACGACTACCTTATCCACTATTCCTACTATAGTCCATGTCTTCAAGGGTGAGGGGTATGAATATTGGAGTATCCGAATGAAAACAATCCTAAAGTCAAGAGATCTCTAGGATCTGGTTGAACACAGTGTCAATGAGGCTGAAACCGATGCAAACAAACTCCTGATTATCAAAATTAGAGATGCTCATGCAATGGCTATCATTCAATAAGCTGTTCATGATCAACATTTGTCATAATTGTTGCTGCTGAATCTTCAAAAGAAAGTTTAGAGATTTAGAAGATGGAGTATCAAGGAGATACTCAAGTGAAGACTATTAAGTTGCAGGGTCTAGGAAGAGATTTTGAAAACCTATCCATGAAAAATGGAGAATTTTGTGGGAGAGTATTTCTCAACAGTTATAGGCAAAGTAAGTCAAAAGAGAGCCTATGGTGAGGTGGTTACTGATCAGACTGTTGCAGAAAAGATCTTACGCAGTTTGTCGATCTCCTAAATTTGATTATATTGTGCCATCCATAGAGGTCTCTTTTGATTTTTCTCAACTCACACCAGTTCAGCTGATGGGGTCCTTACAATCACAAGAAGAAAGACTTAATAACTATCAACTGAAAAGAGTGAAAAACTTAGAAAGCATGCACTGTAGGTTGTCCAAGAAAGCAATCGTCCAACCAAAACACATGGCAGAGCACATGGAGGTTTTAGAGGCCGTGGGAGAGGAAGATCATTTAATAGGAGTAAGGTTCCTCAACATTACACCTGCAAGAAATATGTATACATGTCTAAAACTATTGGTATAATGAAGAGCTCATGCAAATGTAGTTGCTGAACCAGTAGAACAAGAAG